>CM019827.1:131363042-131963042 GCA_009763385.1 Coix lacryma-jobi var. lacryma-jobi
GAAATCTGAACACTATTCACATGTATGAAGAAAATTGAAAAACGGCACTGTTCTTCTCCTCCGTTCGCCGGCGGCCGGCCGATGGCGGCGGCGCTGCTACGCCGGCCACGACGAGGCGTCTCAGGCGAAACCGAGGAGATGGGAGGCTTCAGGAGCTCACCGTGAGTCGATTAAGCGGCTCGGCGAGGGAAGGGGATGAACGGAGGGAGGTGGTCGACGGTGGCCGGCGGAAAACTCACGGCGGCGATCGTCGTCCCGATGCTCCTGCGCGACACAAGTGACCGCAAGGGGTCAGTCAGAGGCGCAAAGGAGCAAGGAAGGTGATACGGGGGTCAGTGGAGGATGATCAAGGCCGGAGAGGGAGTATTTCACGATCCCGACCTCGACGGGATTCTTGCCGGAGATGGGAACGGCGAGTTACGCCGGGCAACCAGGGACGGTAGAGACCAAATTGAGGAGTGGTGAAGCTGCGCAAGAACACGGCGGAGCTCCTGAGGTAGATGGTTGAGCTCGGGAGGCGCTGGTGTGAGCTGGCGACGGTGGCGGAGGTGGGTGAGTGAGCTCGGGCTCCGGCGGGCCTTATATAGCCACGGCTAGCGGCCGGTAGAGTGCTCGGAGAGGTGTGGATGAGTTCGGCCGAGGCACGCGCAATCGATTGCGAGCTGGCGGAGAGGACGGCGTGCAGTCGGGGCCTGGGCGTGAGCTCGCCGGCGTTGTACACGCGGCGGCGGCTTGCTGGGCAACTGTGGGGGACGGGGCAAGGTCAGCGCTCGGCGCGTGCGGGCGCGAAATGATCACGCGACCAGCGGCGGCATGTCGGGGGCAGGCGAGCGGCGGCCGAGCGCGTGGCGCGCGCAGCGCCGGCGACCGGGCCATGGCCGGGCCCCCCCCCCTACGCGAGGTAGGAGATGAACAGGGCTATGCCCTAGCTTTTGACTTTGAGCAGGTTTTGTATTTTGCAAATTTCTCCCAAAATTTGAACTGTGCGACAAAAAACTCAAAACACCAAGTTGCTCAGAAAAAAGAGATCTACAACTTTGTCAATATGAACATTTTCAAAATCCAAATAGTTTTTGAACAATATTTGAAAACAGTAAAGGGGACACTTTTTCAAACTTGATACAAATCAAAATTACTCTGGATTTCAAACTGAAACTTGAAAATCTGTAAACATGAAAGTTGTTCCTTTTATCAAAACCTACAACTTTGCTATTATACACTTTTCCAGAAACTCATTAGTTTTTGAACTCATTTTGAAAACTGAAAAGGGGACAAAAACTGGAGTTTGATTGAATTTGAAATAACTCAAACTTTGTACTGCAACTTGAAGTTTTTTATCTTTTTTTTTTTTTTTTGGTTTTTGATTTCCCCCCTTGGTATTCCGTTAATTTTATTTTTTTTTTGCATTTGTTTGTTTGATTTTTTATTGTTCTTTTTTGGTATGTTTTTGCCTGTTTTTTCATTATGTTTTTTTTATGATTTGGGTGTTTCCCTCGGATGCTTTTTTGATTTGTGTTGATTTTTGGTGGTGTGTTAGTTATCTTTTTATTGAGTTTTTTACTTTTGTTTTTTTTGTGGTGTTTGTTGCGGTGGGGTATTCCTTTGTTGGTTGTTTTTTTGGTAGATATTTTTTTGAATTCTTTTTTTGCCGCGTGTTCTGGTTGGTTCTCCATTTTGTTTTTTTTTCCCCCACATGCCGATTGCCTCTAGGATGCGTGTTTTTTTCGTTTTGTGTTTGTTTGTGTGTTTTTGTGTTTAGGTTCCCCCCTTATAGGAGGCATGAGGAGGGGGGGGGTGGTGGGGCGTGGGGGGTGGAGAAGTGGGGGGAGGGTGGTGGAGGGAAGGAGAGGAGGTGGGGTTGGGAGGATGAGTGTATGTGGTTGAATGAAGCTTTTTTTTTGTTATGTTTAGTTGTCCAGATGTTTGGATGGGGTTTGTTGTTTATTGTTTTTCGGTTTTGAGAGTAATTTTTGTTGGATGATGGGGATTGTTGTGTGGTGATTTTGCTTTTTGAATATTATGTGGTTTTTGTTGTTTTTTGTGCTGTCATGTCCGTCTTCCCTTGATGTTTTTGGATCTTTTGTTTTTTTTTTTTTTGTCTGCTTTTCGGTTATTTTTGTTGTGTTTTTTTTCTTGTGTTGTTCCTGTTTTGTTTTTGTGTTTTGTATGTGGTTTTTATTTTTGGTATTATTTTTTTTTTATCTGTTTTTGATTCTTTTTGTTTGTTTTCGTATAATGTTGTATTTTTGTTGGGTTTGTGTTTGTTTTTTTGGTTGTTTGGGTTTTGTTTTATGCTTTTTTTGGGTGGATTTTTTTGTTTTTAGGTTTACTTTTTCTCGCTTTGTGAGTATGTGCTTGGTTTGTATTGAGTTTTGGGTTTTGTTTTGTTTCGTTTGTGGTTGTTCCCTTTTGTGTGAGTTTTTATGTTATGAGGTGTGTGGTTGTTTTTATTGTGGGTATATTGGCTATTTTGTTTTTATGTGAGTGGGCTTGTATTATTTTTTTGTGTTTTCTTTTTTGTTTTTAGTCATGTTTTTTCTTAGTTCTTTTTATTTGTTGTCACTTTTATTCTCTGTTTCTTCTTTGTGTTATTTTTATTGTTTTTGTTGATGTTTTTTTTTTTTTTTTTTTTGTGTGCGCGTGTATTGTGTGTTCTTTGATCGTTTTTGTGATGTTCTTTTGTTTTTGTTTTTTCTTGATTAGGTTGTTGTTTACTTTGTTTTTGTTTGGATAGAGTTGTTGTGTTTTGTTGCGTTAATTTCTGTGTTTGTTTGTTGTTTTTTGTTATATGTTTTTTGTTTTTTTGTGTATTTTTCTTTTTGTTGCCCTACCAAAGTTGTTTCCTTCTTTGACAGATCTACAACTTTGCTTTTTGGACCAATCCCAAATTTTGAATAATTTTTGAATCACAACAAGAGGGATAAAATCCAGGATTTGGAAATCAGGGTTTTGCAAAGGGATTTGAAATCAAATTCTGATTTTTGAACTTTGGCCAACCCAACAACACTTCAAGACACCAAAGGAACAAGAATTACACAAGGCTAATCACAGAGATGAAATTACCATTTTGCCCTAGTAGAGAGAAGTGGGCTAATTAGGGTTTTTGCAATAGAGGTATTTCACATAAAATGATACACTTAGCAAAAATGCATACACATGAACTCATGATCAAAATGCTTAATGATGATACTGATGGTATGTCAAGTTAATTACATGCTAAACACCAGAGGTGTTACAGTTTCGGGGTTTAGGGGTTCGGGGTTTCGGGGTTCGGGGTTCAGGGTTTCGGGGTTTAGGGGTTTGAGGGTTTAGGGTTTCGGGGTTTAGGGGTTTGAGGGTTTAGAGTTAGGGGTTCGGGGGTTTCGGGTTTTAGGGTTTCGGGGTTTAGGGGTTCGGGGTTTCGGGGTTTCGGGGTTTGAGGGTTTAGTGGTTTAGGTTCGAGGGTTTAGGGTTAGGGTTTCAGGTTTTAGGGTTTCGAGTTTTAGGCAATTCATAAAAATAACATGACAATTCATAAAAATAACATGACAATAACATATATTCGTAAAGAGGCAATTCAACATTAAAAATAACACGAAGAAGCATATCTGTCAAAATATTTCTAAGTGTAAATACATGTTTAAACATATCCAAGTGATTTTCTGTGGCATTCCGACATGACACATGATTTTCTATGAACACATATTTCTAAGAGTAATAAATACATGTTTAAACATATCCTTGTCACGTGATTTACACACCGTGGACGAGAACGACGACGGCGGACAGCAGCGAGGATGACGACGGTGCGGATGACAGTGGACGGCGGCGAGGTCGGTGCAGCGGTCACCAGGACTACAGGTCGAACACATATTTGTTAGGTTAAAAAACATATATATGATTTTCCTTTTTCTATAAATATATCTATTCATATTCATTATTTGTATATATCTATTTCTAGAAAAGAAGAAATGAAAAAGTTAAATAGAAAATAATCTATAAATATATATATCTATTTATATTTATTTTATATATATCACTTTCTATTTCTAAATACATATATATTTAGTTTCTATATATATCTATTCATATATCACTTTCTATATTTAGTTTCTAGATATATATTTCTTTTTCATTTCTTTTTTTTTACACTCTCACACACCCACTGCTGGACACTGCTACACACGCACACCACGCACACTGCACACGCACACACACGCACAGGCCGTACGGCAGCGGCGCGGAGGACGGCGGCGGCGGCGCGGGCGGCGGCGCGGAGGACGGTGGCGAGGACGACGTTGTACGGCGGCGGAGGGCAGTGAGGCCGAGGAGGACGGAGGCGCGGAGCTCGACGACGAGGAGGACGGCGGCGCGGACAGAGGCTCGACGGCGAGGTGTGGGCGGCGGCGCGGGGCAAACGTCGATCTGGCCGGGAAGATTGGAGGGCACTGTGCCCTGTGCCCTATATACCCGGGAGGGCCTTTAGTCCCGGGGCGTATTGGGTCTTTAGTCCCGGTGCGTAATACGCCCCGGGACTAAAGGGTTGGACCTTTAGTCCCGGGCGGGCTTATGCACCGGGACTAAAGGGGTCTTTAGTCCCGGTGCGTAAGACAGCCCGGGACTAAAGGGTTCTTTCCCGCCACAGTTTTGGGTTTTCAGTATTTTGGGTTTTGTATTAAGTTTCCACTATATAAATATATTGTAATTCTTATTAATTGCATAGTAAATTGAACAATAGGCATAAAATTACTTAAAAATAACAGTTGTATATCCTTTAACCTTATTGTATAGTAGAAAATTTTGTAGCATAAATTCTTTTCTTTTTTTATAATAACGAATATAAATGTAAATAACCATTCATATTTGGTTAATGCAAAAATGTAATGTTCAATTTAAATTTAAAAAATTGTTGGCTTTCAATAGAAAATTTATTTTCATATCATTTGGACGTTAATCTTTTGTTTAAAACCTAAACAATCATTGCCCAATTTTGTTATACGCGACAGATGCAGTAGTTTTAGATTTTTAAATTTAGTTTTTTTAAATATATCTTAAATCTTTCTAATTGAACAGAAAATTGAATATTTGATATACTTTCTTTTAAAAATTAGTATAAGATTCACATCTAGAGAAGCACATAAATCAATGATCACTACTACTAAATATATATATAAATCCATTATCAAATAAATGAAGTCTTAATTAATTAATTATTACATAATATATTTACAACCCACTATTAAGCGGGCACAACTGTGAACCTGCTCTTGACATATGTCCATTGGTTATGATCATTCCTTAACCATGGAGTTTCCTCATTGTTTAACAAAATGCTTGGGTCTTTGTTCACTTTGAATGGCGGAATTCGATCATCTCTTTCATAATCACCTGACATGTCTGACTTGTCCTCAATTCCGACAATGTTTCTTTTCCCTGAAAGAACTATATGGCGCTTTAGCTCGTTGACGATCGAGTTGTTATCATTTTTCCCTCTTTTTGGTTTTGTAGACATATCTTTCACATAGAACACTTGACTCACATCTGCGGCAAGGACAAATGGTTCGTCTTTGTACCCAATATTGTTGAGGTCCACTGATGTCATCTCATACTCCTTGTCGACTGTTACCCCACCTCCGGTACCGGTCATCTTGACCCATTTACACTGGAACAAAGAGACTTTAAAATTAGGTGCGTAGTCTAGTTCCCATATGTCATGTATGCGGCCATAATATGTTTGTTTGTTCCCATTTGGATCCGTGGCATCCACGCGTACACCACTGTTTTGGTTGGTGCTCCTTGCGTCTTGGGCTACTGTGTAAAATATATTCCCATTGATCTCGTACCCTTTGTACGTGCTGATATGCCACGATGGTTGTCTGGCCAACAAATAAAGCTGCTCATCTATGTTGTCATCACCCTGACATTGTTTTCGCAACCAATCGCCGAAGGTTTGCATGTGCTGACGTGTAATCCAAGATTCACTCTTCCCGGGCCACTTGGATCGAAGGAAATCCTTATGTACCTCGATATATGGATCTACCAATGAGGAGTTCTGTAGAACTGTGTAGTGTGCTTTATCGAAGTAATCGTCTCCTGTACCGATATATGTTTTCTTCCCTAGTGTTCCCTTGCCACTGAGTCTGCCCTCGTGTCGCGATTCAGGAACGCCAATCGGGTCAAGGTCTGGAATAAAGTCCACACAAAACTCTATGACCTCCTCTGTTCCGTAGCCCTGGGCGATGCTTCCTTCAGGCCGAGAACGGTTATTAACATATTTTTTCAGGACACTCATGAACCTCTCGAATGGGAACATGGTGTGTAGGAACACAGGACCGAGAATAATGATCTCCTTGACCAGGCGAACTAGGAGGTGTGTCATGATATCAAAGAAGGATGGAGGGAACACCAACTCAAAGCTGACGAGACATTGAACGACATCATTCTGCAAAGTAGAAAGTTCCTCTGGATTGATTGCCTTTTGTGAAATTGAATTGAGGAGTGCACATAGCTTCACGGTGGTTAGACGTACATGTGGAGGTAGAATTCCTCTTAGAGCAACATGAAGCAATTGGGTCATAAGCACATGGCAGTCATGAGACTTCAAGTTTGGGAACTTCTTCTCTGGCACATTAATTATTCTCTTTATATTGGAGGAGAATCCAGATGGGACCTTGATGCTGTTAAGGCATTCAAACATGCTTTCCTTTTCTTCTCTGCTAAGAGTGTAGCTAGCAGGGCTTAAGTACTGGCGCCCGTCATCTGTCTTCTCCGGATGCAAGTTGTCTCATTCTTTCATGCGCTGCAAGTCCTGTCGTGCTTCAAGTGAATCCTTAGGCTTTCCGTAGACACCCATGAATCCAAGCAGGTTCACACAAAGGTTCTTTGTTAGGTGCATCACGTCGATCGCATGGCGGACCTCTAGGACATGCTAGTAGGGTAGCTCCCAGAATATGGACTTCTTCTTCCACATGGGTGCGTGTCCCGAAGCGTCTTTAGGAACAGGTTCGCTGCCCCGTCCCTTTCCAAATACTACTTTCGTATCCTTCACCATTTCAAGTATATCATCTCCGGTTCGGTTACGAGGCTTGGTTTGGTGGTCTGCCTTACCTTTAAAATGTTTGCCTTTCTTTCTTACTGGGTGGCCCACAGGAAGAAACCGACGGTGCCCAACATACACGACCTTCCGACAGTTTTTTAAAAATAAACTATCAAGGTCTTCAAAACAGTGTGTGCATGCATTATATCCCTTGTTTGTCTGGACTGAAAGATTACTTAGAGTCGGCCAATCATTGATTGTTACGAACAATAAGGCTCGCAGGTCAAAGTGTTCCTGTTTGTACTCATCCCACACGCGTATGCCTGGTTTGCTCCATAGAAGTAGAAGTTCCTCAACTAATGGCCTCAGGTAGACATCGATGTCGTTGTCAGGTTGCTTCGGCCCTTGGATGAGCAACGACATTATAATGAACTTCCGCTTCATGCATAACCACGGAGGAAGGTTGTAGATACATAGAGTAACTGGCCAAGTGCTATGACTACTGCTTTGCTCCGCAAATGGATTTAAAACCATCCGTACTTAAAGCGAACCTCAAGTTTCTAGCCTCATCTGCAAACTCTGGGAATTCTCTATCTATCGCTCTCCACTGGGATCCATCAGCTGGGTGCCTCAGCATATTGTCTACCTTACGGTCTTCTTTATGCCACCGCAACATCTTTGCATTGTCCTTATTTCTGAACAAACGTTTCAAGCGTGGTATTATAGGAGCATACCACATAACCTTGGCAGAGATTTTCTTCCTGCTTGGACGTTCTTCACCCTCTACGTCGCCAGGATCATCTTGTCTTATCTTATACCGTGATGCTTCACATACCAGGCATGCATCCAAATTCTCATATTCCTCCCCACGGTACAGGATGCAGTCATTAGGACATGCGTGTATCTGCTGGATTTCTAATCCCAAAGGGCAGACGACCTGTTTTGCTTCGTACGTAGTGGTGGGCAATTCGTTCGCTTTCGGAAGCATCTTTTTCATTATCTTCAATAACTGCCCAAATGCTTTATCGGATGTACCATTCTTTGCCTTCCATTGCAGCAGTTCCAGCGTAGTACCCAACTTTTTTTGGCCATCTTCAGCAGTGGGATATAATAATTTCCTATGATCCTCTAGCATGCGCTCAAACTTGACCTTCTCCTTGTCACTTTCACATTCACTTTGTGCATCACGAATGGCATCACCAAGAGCATCAACATCAGCTGTCACATCTTCTGTCGCTGCCGCATCTTCTTCACCATCTCCCCCCACTGCATCATCATCAAAGGCACCGTACTGAGCAATAATATCAGCGTGGGCCAATTCTTCTTCACCTTTTTCACCATCATCCATTACAACCCCCTTCTCCATGCTTCGTCCAACAAATATAGTTTGTTACGAAACCCGACTTCAACAAATGCGTATGAAGAGTCCTTGGGCATGAATATTCCTTCAAATTCTTACAGACGGCGCATGGGCAGCACATGAAACCATCTTGCTTGTTTGCCTCAGCCACACCTAAGAAATAGTGCACGCCAGCAATGAACTCTTTGGAGCGGCGATCGACATTATACATCCAATTGCGTGACAATATCTGCATTAAATATTACAACCATGCACTTAGTAGTTTCTCATGTTATTGCACAACACTCATGACATCACATGATTGATTAATTCAAACAAGCTTGACTACAACGAAGACTATCGCAGCTAGCACTAAAAAAAACTAAAAATAAAATGCACTTAAGCAACATAATTAGATCGCGTCCGATCCCAACTAAAATAGACAGATCATTCGCTTCATCAGCATGGATGGGCTGCTGTCGCTGACTCACTGCCTCATCACCTTCAGCGGCAACCTCCTGTGCAACAGAATTTCGTACATGCTGAACGTACTCTTCCTCCCAGTACCAACCTTTACATCCGCCGGTGCCCTCCCACTGCAATTAGAACAAAGAATAAGAAATTTAAACAACATCATCAAGCAAAACCGATACGAATGAACCATATTAATCAAATGCGGGTAAATAATAACCCACCTCATGGTCCGGACACTTGTAAAATGTACGACCCTTGTTGATTCCCTCTTTTTTCACTCGGTACTCCTTCACAATCTTCTGCTTACACTCGCCGCAAGCAATGAGAGGAAGATCCGGCCGCAAACGCTTCGGATCCCGATGATGAGAGGGTGAGGACCCGGTCACGGTTGCCATCTACTATATCCATGCTCATTTTTAAACTATTACATGCAAATTTCTAATTTTTTAAACAATTATAAATAAAAAAGACTCTAAATTTTTCTATTTGTTTAGATAATCGAAAAATATGATATAACAATACCAATTTCCACATTATCTACTCTCTATATTTATTGTTGCAAACTATTATAAATTCTACATTTTTCTAAAGAAAATATACTAAAAAGACACTAAAATTCAATATTACTCGTCTTGCATAAGTATGAAATATAGAATGGATACTACGTAGTAGTAGAAAACTATCGAGTGATTGTGATGAACCAATTTAAACTACTCAACTCTCTATGCTTGTTCTTGCAAACTATATATTTTAATTAAATTCCTCTCATATTCAAAAGACATGGTAGGAGATGAAAATAGTTACCTCTAAACGCAAAGAGACGATGACGGAGTCGAAGAAGATCACCAATTGACGCCGGAGACAAAGAACAAGCAAGAACAAGCAATAGCAACAGCAAGAACAAGCAAGAAGCTCACTGAAATTTAAATGTCTCTGGCTCGGGGGAGGAAGAAGTTGGCTGGTTATAAAACCAGGAGCTCTAGTCCCGGTTCGTATTAAAAACTGAGGCTAAAAGGTGATCATTTATCCCGGGGCAAGCCACAAACCATGGCTAAATCTTTAGTCCCGGTCCGTGGCACCAACCGGGACTGAAGAGTGCCCTTTAGTCCCGGCTGGTAACACGGACCGGGACTAAAGGGTCCCTGCCCCGGCAGCTCTATGCAGTAGCCGTTGGGGCAGGCCCTTTAGTCCCGGTTCGTGTTACCGACCGGGACTAAAGGGTCTATTAGTCCCGGGCGGCAAAAACACCGAGACTAAAGGCGATTTTGAGAATCGGCCTATGACCCTGTTCTGTAGTAGTGATATATAACTATATTAGCTATTAATCTATACCTAATAATAAAGAGGCAAAATTTCAGCCTCTTTTTTTCGTCTGGACAAAATTTTCGTCTGGCCCTTTTATTAGAGGCCGACTCCCCTGCAGTCCAGGCAGACCTCCTCTATCCTTCTCCAAAATCGAATCGGCATGGCCTCCTTTGCAGTTTCGTGTTCCATCAGGAATCATCAGAAATCAAGTAAGTCAAGATCAAAATAGAAATCAAATCGAATTTATCCCTAATTTCTTCTCTAACTTTACCTTTTTATATATCTCTACCTCCTCAGTCCTACCCGAAATCACCGAGGATTTTCTAAATCCGCAAGCAAGATGCAAGAAGACCGAGCCTAAACCAGCGCAACGATCCAAATCCAAACCCATATCATACTAACTTTAGAAAGACAAGCAACTTATAAAATCAAATCAACTTCATCCATACATGAATCGATCAAAGAGAAAATCAGAGAAACAATTGGATCGAGGAAATTACTCGAGCGTTTCATGGCGGAATAGCGTCGGGCGTGGCCGTGAGCCCCACCGGCCGTGCGCGGGCGCTGCCGCGAGCACCGCAGGCCGCGCGCGGGCGCCGCCGCGAGCCCATGGTAGATTTGTCGGCACCGTCCGCAGCTCGCCCATCGGGCGTGCGCAGGCCGTCTCCGTCGAGAGCGAGCAGACCGGGCGCGGGCGGGGCGCCTCCTCCACCAGCCCTGCACTGACGAGCCCCGGTCGTGGCTCCATCGGCAGGCACAGGCACGGCCCCGTCGGTCGTCGCGAGCGAGCGGATCGGGCGCATCTTCCACCAACTGTCACAGAAAGTCTCGGCCGTCGACTCCATTGGCGGGCACGAACGCGGCCTCGCCAGCCGCTGGTGCGGGCGCGGCCCCGCTGGTCGCCGCGAGGGCGAGCCCCGGATGCCGGCGCGTGCGCGTCACGCTGGCCGCCGCGAGGGTGAGCCTCAGCCACAGGCGCAGCCTTGCTGGCCACCACGAAGGCGAGCCTGACCGCCGACGCGTGCGCAGCCCCACCGGCCGTCGTGAGGGCGAGCGTTGGCCGCGGGCGTGGCTTCGCTGGCTCTGGACGCTGTCGCGAGAGAGCCGGCCACAGGAGAGCGTGGGATGATTCGCCGCGGGCATGACTTCGTGAAGCACCGGTGGGGAGGAGAGGGAAAAAGGATAGAAAAAGTGGATCCATCTACCTAGCAACTCAGTGTTTTAGAAGCTCCTAGCACCTGATTTTTGCCCATATATTTACACTATCTTTTAACTATTTTTATATTGTTTTATTACTATATTTATAATGATTTCATCAATGTATTTTATTTGACAAAATGGTGTAATTTAGGAATAGCACAACTTTAATTTCTATAGATTGCAGATCTCAGCGAAATATGCCAAATTGTTTAGAAAAAAATACAAATTATCTCTACGGATTACAGAAAAATATGTCAAATTGTTCAGAAAAAAACAAATTTTACAAATTGTTTTATGGATTGCAAATATCAAAGAAACATATGCCAAATTTTTCAAAAAAAAATATTTTACAAATTATTTTTATAGACTCCTAACAATCAAGTTCTGAGCAACTAAAGTTGTGAACTCGTCGACTTGCAATACTACGTTGTTGGTGCCTCTAACCTTGCTTTCCTACCAGACTTAGACGGCTCTGTTCGTCTCCATGACAAGTGTACATACTCAGGAATCAGGATCATGGTATTGGAAAAGTGTGAGACATAGTAGAATATTGTCTTCCATACCCAGGCCGATGATCGGACAACAAAGGATATTAACTTTCATAGCACTAGAAAGCAGTAGCAACAGCCCATGCAATGATCGGACAACACAAGATATTAACAGAGAGACAAAGATCAGACAACAAAGAAGGTTGACACCTGCCAGATTTAAGGGCCAGAAAATCACGTGTCAATAGACGACAAAACAACGACTGCCGCGTAGTATTTCTCTCAGTTTTTTTACGGTGCCCTTTTCTTCGTTTCATATTGCTTCCGTCAGTTGATAACTTTTGATTAGTTTTTTATCCATCAATTTTTTATTTTTTTTCTAACCCATATAAATAAAAAAACAAACA
Organism: Coix lacryma-jobi var. lacryma-jobi; assembly: GCA_009763385.1. Taxonomy (NCBI): domain Eukaryota; kingdom Viridiplantae; phylum Streptophyta; class Magnoliopsida; order Poales; family Poaceae; genus Coix; species Coix lacryma-jobi. Next base: position 131,375,271 of record CM019827.1, read on the forward strand.
TAATACCTAATAAAGGAACATTCTTAAAAAAAAAACAAAATTGGTTACATAAATATTAAGCCACAAGTTGTATAAATAACTATGTAATAAACCATGTACCCGTTGCAACGCACGGCCATTTTTCCTATATATATATAGTAATTATATATTAATAATAAAGAGGCAAAATTTCTGCCTCTTTTTTTGTTGGCTTTTTTTTCGTCCGGCCTCCTCTCCTCTTGACGCATGTCTCGCTCGCCTTTCCCCGGTTGGCCCGCTACACGCCTCTTCCCGCACGACCCGTTTGGTTTCTTGCCGCAGTTGCTCGTGTGCTTAGCTGCTCCCTCATCCGCTTCAGCCTGACCGCTCCCCGGGTCCACCTCTCAGATTCCTAGCGTCCTCCATGTGAATCACAGTCGGGACCGTCAAATTTTAGAGTTCGCATCCGAAACCAATTCCACCGCATAAACATCCAAATATAGAGGTCACATAGATACCATGTGGATTTATAAAAAGGGAGCTCTGGTTGGTGTTGTGCCTCAATACCATTGCGCTGCTCATCTGTGGGACGGTGGAGGCAAATGAGAGGAGAAAAGAAGATATTGCTTTCGGTACTCATGGTAGTGGCCATGGTTGTCAGCCTCAAGAGTTCGACCGAAGTTGCAAAGCATGGCCGCCTGTGGAAACCTGAACTTTGATCCGGCCAGCCGGCCGTCGATTCATGACCATACAAGGAGGAAGAGTCAGAGACGGCGCGCTGGACAGTCAAATTTTGTGGGTACGAGTACCCGAACGGGGCGGCAAGCTGATGTCCGCCGCCGCCACGGGGGAGGAGGGCGCCGAGGAACACAACGATAGCAAGTTGCTTCTAGGTACTGTGGATTTCGTGCCTCCGTGGTGGTGCATTCGATGTCCAAGCTGGTCTTTTGTCCTTACGCATGCTCTCATGGTTGGCATCCTAGGAGAAGGCACTGGTGGTGCGGGAGCGGGCGCGACGGAGTCCGGCAGCGGTTCGCCTGGATCTGCGCATGAGCCTCGACACGCCGCGGAGCGAGGGGACACCGCAGGTGCAGGCCCGTTCTGAATCTCCTTCCCCCTTCTCTGAACAGCTCGAGGGTGCTCCCACATCTGTTGTTTTACCATAGCCTGAACCCTGCAAAATTTGGTTCTGAAATCTCTAAATATAAAATACAGAACCGATGTATTATGCCTTTGGAATCAGATGCAACTGAGGTGGTGCTTCTGAATCTGAACTGACGAATGATGTAGTCAGGCAGATGGGATTACTGTCACTGGGAAAGATGCTATGTTCAACACCATATTTGAAAGAAAATCCAGTGAGGAAAAATCTGTGCAAGGTGATGAGACTGGTCTTTGACGAGATATTCTAGAAACTGAGATTGGTGAGGTGCACAGTAGTGCTGCAGTGGAGGAAGATTCAGGTGGAAAAATACTACTGCGAGTAAAAACGAAGAAATCATGGGTGACGAAACCGAATCAAATCAACAAAAGTAAGCATGAGTTAACTAACTCATTGAGAAAGTTTCTAACATTGAGAATTTGTTGGTACACATGATGACGTGCTTCAACTTGGTAAAGGTTGTTGCCACTCAGAGATACCTGATGATATCAAGGCCCAACACACCTGACTCTACCATACATGTAATATATTGCAGTTGGATAAGTTGAGTTTTTGGTTTTATAATGTTAAAAACACTTTTAAATTCCATTATGAATAATTTCTTTCAGAATTCGTTTACCTAAAGTGATGCATTATTTGAATAAGTCGCTCTCTCCCGAGGGCAACACGGGCGGCGGCGCCGTCCCCCCCCCCCCCCCCCCCCGGGCTCCTCCCCCGTGCCCCTCCCGTTCTGGTCGCTGCCCGAGCTCGCCGCCGGGAATCCGGTTGAGGGCAAGGACGACAATGGCTGGGTGTCCTCCTCCCTCTCCATGTCCCCGTCATTCTCTCCTCCTCCACCCTCTCCTTCGGCGCCGGTGACCGTCGGGCCACGTAGGGGTCAATTCGGCTCCTCCGTGGCCAGATCCGGCATCCCCACGGCCGGATCGGGCTTCCCCACGGTGGGGGCGGCCGGATCGGCCAGCGGCGGACCAACTAGGGTTGGTGCAGCCATTCGCCCGGCGGTGCTGCGAGGTGGCGGCCGATCTGGCTCGCCCCCCCGGTGGGCTCGGCGTCGCGGACGGCGGCACCGTTCATTGGCGGTCGGCGTACCCGCATCGGTGAAGGGGTCTGGCGGCGGCGGGCGCATCTGGGTATCACAGACCTGGATCCGTCGGCTGCTGCGCCGTGCTGCCCCCTTCTCGGTGCGGGTGGTGCTCCGGCGATGCGGACTCAGGCGGGCGTTGCCTCGGGTCGGGGATACTTTCCCTAGCGGCAGCCAGGGGGTCAATTTGGACTCCCAGGCACCGGATGAGGATGGTGGTGTTGGCACCGGCCATCTACAAGCCGTCCAACCCGCCCTCCCATGAGGTCGAGGCCTGGATCAATCCTGCACCAGACACTCGGCTCGAGACCACATCGCTCCCAGGCGGCCCGCAAATCGACTCCGACATCCACATCAAATGACACTATCACCCCCTCCTTTTTTGCTGCCTCGCTGCATTTGGTGAAGACTCTGCCGACCATCTCCGGCATCTCGTCGTTTGGAGGTTTGGCTTGGATGTGCCTTTGCAGGATTTTGGAATACGGGTGAAAACCCTGCCTGGAGGTGCTGGGCCGGCGGCGATGACGCAATCGACGTCATATTTCCCCTTGGAGGTGTCGCTGTAATTTTCTCTTCCTTTCGTTGATGATGGCGTCTGCAGACGTCATTTACCTTCTTGAAGGCATCAACATAAGCACACCTGCTCCTAGCCATACCCTGCATTGCGGCATTTGGGAGTCAACTGCGGCGTCGAGAGCAAGCCAAGGACGCCCTCTCGTTGATCAAATAGAGGGTCGAAGCATTTGTTGTTTGTTGTAATGTCCTGGTCTATGTATAAGACTATGACTTTTCTCTCTTTTATTTTTTTTCTGTCTCTTTTTATAATAATTGGCTGTGTACATCCCTGGATGTAGAGGCCGGATTTAATTATCCTTTATCGAAAAAACGACAAGTTTATTCTGGAATATAGAGTTTGTGCTATTAATAAAAATATTTATGATAATTATGACTTTATTTTAATAAAAGTGATTTATAATTATAGTTGTCAGAGTTCTTTTTGTCTCTCCGGTTGCAAGATGCGGGGACTTAAACAAACATTTAGTTGAGATAAGGTTGTCCAATTAAACTAAATAAATATATCTAATTTGAATCAAGTGGACACACAATAATATATTTAATATGTCCCGTTGCAACGCACGGGCATCTTGTGCTAGTATATGTCTAAATTATTATTTTTGATAAAAATACAATACATGAGTATATATCTCGTATAACTAACAACAGTATACACATACAATCATATACAACTATATTAGCTTAATTAATATATATCTGAATTATTATTTTTAAAATAAATTCGATTTCAAGATCTGTTTGACCCTTAGTGAAGTTATTAGGTAGGTATAACAAAAGTCATACACTAAGGCCTTGTTCGGTTCTATCGGAACGGAGCTATTCCGGACGGATTGATCTTATCCAGTTTTGAATCCGGTCCATAACAAAATAGTCGTTCGGTTGAGATTTGGTTATGGGTGGATTGATATGGGGCGGTTTGAATTTAGTTCATTTCTTATGCTCTAAGACCAGGATTTGTTCCCCGTCTCTGGAGGTCAGGAACGAAAACAACCGGATCAAGTGAATTCATTTGGTGCACTCATTCCATATCTAGAATGATTTTGGACCCTATTTCAATCCGGGATTTAGGCTATGTAGGGTCCGTCACATAGCCTGATGACAAATGGAAAATGTCTTAATGCCAGTTAATTCCGGGATTATAAGTTAATGTGTAGCGTGTAAACGCATGCCCCTTGACGAAAAACAGAAGCGTTATTTTACACTGTTTATTATAGTCAAACACAAACACCCGTCTATTTATGTACTCCTCGAGTGAGAGACTGCGAGTCCTACCAACCGCGACTGATCGAGACCGGGCCGGCCGCATCAGGCAGGATTCATGACTTGTTGGTCACGGGTCACCACGAACCTGCATTGAATTATTTGCCGCTAGTTACTTGCGCGCAAAGGCAGTTCTTAGATTCGTGAACCCGTAGCTGCCCACGTACGTACGTATTTTCTTTCTGTTTCTGAAAAACGTCACCGGACAAGTGTACATATGTGTGCGTGTCGATTACGGCCGTGTTTGGCAGAGGTTCGGACGGCCGGCTCCGTCTCTTTGTCCTATACCAGCACTGCAGCAGCGAGAAGAAGTTTTTTTTTTTCTTTTTTGACTAGTAGCAGCGAGAAGAAGTTGTTTTTTCTCTCCTATTTCAAAAGAGTCAATAAAGCTACGATAGCAACAAGGGTTGCGTGTGCCGTGTGCGTGTCGTTCGATATATATACGATGCCTGGCCGGGCAACCAGAGGTATGTATGGGTCTCAAAGTTCTCAACATGATCTCCCGTCCCAGCAGCCACCGGCGGCGGCAGCAGCTCCTGCTGTGCTTGCTCGTTCACTTGTGCCTTGGGATGATCCAGCTCTCCGCCAGCTCTCTCGGAACCACCGGCGACCAAACTACCATGCCACCAGCAGCAGCCGTTCCGTGCCGGCCGGACCAGTCCGCGGCGCTGCTCCGGCTGCGGCGTTCTTTCGCCACCACGACTGACTCCGCATGCACCCTCGCGTCGTGGCGGGCCGGCACGGACTGCTGCCGTTGGGAGGGTGTCGCCTGCGCCGCCGATGATGGCCGCGTCACCACCCTCGACCTCGGCGAGTGCGGGCTGCGGAGCGCCGGCGGCCTCCACCCGGCGCTCTTCGACCTCGTCTCCATGAGGTACTTGGACCTCTCCTTCAACAGCTTCAACGAGTCCGAGCTCCCGGCCGTCGGGTTCGAGCGGCTCACCGAGCTCACCCACCTCAACCTCTCCTACACCGACTTCGTCGGCAAGATACCGCGCGGGATACGACAACTCAACAAGCTGGAGTATCTGGACTTCACCAACTGGATCTATCTCGTCGAAGGTGACAACGACTATTTCCTGCCACTCGGCGAAGGTAGGTGGCCCCTCGTAGAGCCAGACATTGGAGCTCTCGTCGCTAACCTTAGCAACCTCAGGGAGCTCTATCTTGGAAACGTCGACTTGTCAGGCAACGGGGCGGCATGGTGCAGTGCATTTGCTAATTCTACTCCTCGGCTTCAGGTTCTTAGCCTACCAAATACCCACATCGATGCTCCGATTTGTGAATCGTTGTCAGGCATCCACTCACTAACCAAGATCAACCTGAACTACAACAAAGTGTATGGCCGAATTCCTGAGTCCTTCGCTGACTTACCTTCCCTCAGAGTTCTTAGGCTTGCCTATAATCGTCTCGAAGGACCGTTCCCGGTGAGGATCTTCCAGAACAAAAACTTAATGGCTGTTGATGTTAGTTACAATTCTAGAGTATCTGGTTTGCTTCCCAATTTCTCATCAGATAGTATTATGACGGAACTGCTTTGCAGCAACACTAACTTCTCTGGTCCTATTCCGAGTTCACTAAGTAATCTAAGGTCCTTGAAAAAATTGGGTATTGCAGCAGCGGGTGACTTTCACCAAGAGCAGCTTCCCACTTCAATTGGCGAGCTTAGATCACTGATATCATTACAGGTCTCTGGAGCTGGTATAGTAGGAGAAATACCATCTTGGGTTGCAAATTTGACTTATTTGGAAACTTTACAATTCTCGAACTGTGGGTTATCTGGTCAACTACCTTCCTTCATAGATAACCTCAAGAATCTAATTACATTGAAATTGTATGCATGTAATTTTTCTGGTCAGGTTCCTCCACATCTATTTAATCTTACTCAGTTAGGCGTTGTAAATTTACATTCCAATAGTTTCAGTGGTACCATCCAACTCAGCTCATTCTTCAAAATGCCCAACTTAGTCAGATTGAATCTTTCAAACAACAAGCTTTCCATAGTAGATGGAGAATACAACTCTTCATGGGCATCCATCCAATACTTTGATACTCTTTGTCTAGCATCTTGTAACATATCCAAACTCCCTAATACCTTGAAGCACATGTATTCTATTCAAGTTCTAGATCTTTCAAACAATCACATCCATGGTGCTCTACCTCAGTGGGCATGGGATAATTGGATAAACTCCCTCATCATGTTGAACCTGTCATATAACCAATTTAGTAGTGGTATTGGATATGGCTCTACCATTTCTGCTAATATGTTTGTTATTGATATCAGTTACAACCTATTCAAAGGGCCTATACCTATACCAGGACCGCAGAACCAACTATTTGATTGCTCAAACAACCAATTCTCATCCATGCCATTCAATTTTGGTTCTCACTTAAGTAGTATTTCCCTTCTCATGGCTTCTGGAAACAAGTTGTCTGGAGAAATTCCACAATCAATTTGTGAAGCAACGAGCCTTATGCTCCTTGATCTCTCCGATAATGATTTGCTTGGCTCCATCGCTTCTTGTTTAATGGAGGATATGGATCACCTCAGTGTATTAAATCTAAAAGGAAATAAACTTCATGGAATATTACCAAATAGCCTAAAGCAAGACTGTGCATTCGAGGTGTTAGACTTTAGTGATAATCAAATTGAAGGACAATTACCTAGATCTCTAGGTGCTTGCAAAGACTTGGAGGTTTTTGATATCAGGAAGAATCTCATTAATGATACATTTCCATGTTGGATGAGTATGCTTCCTAAACTTCAAGTCCTTGTTCTAAAGTCTAACAGGTTCATCGGAGATGTGGGGCCATCTATTTCAGAAGATCAAAATAGTTGTGAGTTTGGAAAGCTTCGAATTATTGATCTGGCTTCAAATAACTTCTCTGGATTATTGCGAAATGAATGGTTTACGACAATGGAATCCATGATGACTAAAGACGTCAATGAGACATTGGTCATGGAAAATCAATATGATCTACTTGGACAAACATACCAGTTCACCACTGCCATCACATACAAAGGATCTGATATCATTTTTTCTAAGATATTGAGGACCATTGTCATCATTGACGTTTCAAATAATGCGTTCTATGGCACTATTCCTGAGTCAATTGGGGAACTTGTTCTACTCGGTGGGCTAAATATGTCACATAATGCTCTCATTGGACCGATCCCTTCTCAACTTGGCATGCTACATCAACTTGAGGCACTAGACTTCTCTTCAAATGAACTTTCTGGGGAGATTCCATGGGAGTTGGCATCATTGGACTTTCTTTCGATATTAAATCTATCGTACAACCAGCTTCATGGAAGAATACCTGAGTCTTCTCACTTCTTGACATTCTCCAATCTCTCATTTTTAGGAAACATTGGCCTATGTGGATTTCAAGTGTCCAAAGCATGTAACAACATTACACCAGATACAGTTTTACATCAGTCAAAGACGACATCAATAGACATTGTACTATTCCTTTTTGCTGGTTTGGGATTTGGTGTTGGATTCGCAATTGCAATTGTCTTGACTTGGGGAATCTTGAGGAGCTCATCCTTACCTTTTTCAATCCACCATTGTTGAGGATAATGTTCCAACTCCAATATGTCCAACTACTTCACATAATCAATTGTGCCATGTCAAGGAGGACCAGCCCCACCTTCCCATTGTTCAAGAATTAGAGGCTTGTAAGCTTCGTTGTATGAGTTCCCCTTCATAACATATTTTCTCCAATTAAGGGTATGCACATTTTGGCCCTCATTTAAACTAGGGATTATGCTCACCTTGACATCTCTTTATATTTTTTCTTCATCTTGGATTAAGAGCCTTGTTGTAGTATAACCTCACCATCCAATGGGGTTTCTAGACTATTGATTGTTGATTGATGGCAAGGGTTATGCTCCATCCATTACCATGTATACAAGTTGGATCAAATCTACAAATCCTAAGCCATGTTGGAAGCGGGATTCTTGCACCTACAACTAATGCAATTTGGATTTAAGGTACACAAATGTGTTACTTTAAATTATTGTGTTCATTCTAGTTTCAATTGATAATTTGTTTCTTATAACAATTATTTGAAATGCAGTTCAGATCATGAAATTTTCCACCTTGGATGCATGGTGTGTTTATAATGGGCAAGGTATTGTCATTGAAGGTGGAATGTACATATTTAATGAGTGTGCCTAGCTTCCATCATACACTTCTACATTTGGAAATACTCCATGTCATTGTACATGATTATCATAGCTTTAATTTTTTGAGTTTGTTGTTTATGATAATCTGTTTGACTTACCAATGTGCATGCCATTAGAAAGTGCAAGAGTTGTTCAATAAAGGCTTTGTATATGTATCGAACGTTTGTTTGATAAATGCACCCCACTCCCACAATATTGTCTATGTGAACATTCAAATACGATTCAAGATTATGATTAGGGGCCATTCATCCCCAAGAGTAAATAATATATATGTGTGTATTTCATTTGGTCAGATGTTGGTTGTGCCCTGCCATAGGCTCAAGGAAGGCAGAAAAGTGTGGTATTTATGCATCCTTGAATAACTCATGTTGATTGACCTGACTTGTCGTACATGGTACAACATGTGTGCCTCTTTAAGTCTTCATGCATATCCCTGCAAGCCTTATGCCATGTCGATCAAGCGCATCCTATGCTATGTGATGGTACATTGTCCATTGGCCTCCACATCAACACCAAATCAATCGATTCCCTCGTTGCATATTTTGACACACACTACGCAGGCTATCTAGATTCTCGGTTCTCCACTTCTGGTCGATGCACTTTCCTCAGCGACAACCTATTGTCCTTGTCGTCCAAGCAATGGACCACATCGTTTTGTTCTAGTGCAGAGGCGGAGCATGTGGTTGGTGAGTGATGTTGGCTTCATCGTCTTCTTCAAGAGCTCCACACTATTATTGCTTCTACGACGATAATTTACTATGACAACATCAATGTGGCCTACATGACCAGCAACCCTATCCATCACCATCACACAAAGCACAACGAGATTGACATTGATTACTTCGTTTGTGAAAATGTTGCTTTTGCAACAAGTTCAACTTCTGCATGTCTTGCCAATGCATTAGTTTCCAAACATCATGACTAAAGGACCTCCTATAATTCATTGACTTTAGATCCAACCTTTATGTCCAGGATCCTCCCGCTGCAACTATAAGTAGGTTTAGAGTTAGAGCTTGGCTATGACTTGTATCACATTCTTCTTATTATAAGAGAGATCATATCCCATTTGTATATAATAATGAAAGGTCACCTAACCGGCTAACCCTACCTTGTGAATGTTAATCATGTGAAATTATTTATTCATATACATATAGGGCCTTCAGTTCAAACTAGTATATGAATATGAATAAATCTTTGTTGACAAATCTTTATCTATGGCCCTTCAATTCAAACTGTGTGTGCCGGTTAGGTGACCACTAGGCCCTTCAATTCAAATTTATTTATCCATGGCAAGTATCAAGTTCTTTTCTTGCAAATCTTTGTTACATACTCTCTCTGTTCATAAATAAGTGACGTCTTGGATTATTTTCGATCAACCATTTAAAGTTTTAGTTGTATATATTATACTTTTATGTAAAGTTTGAATATTTGAAAATGATACAAGGAGAGTTTGCCCCATGATGTAGTGCCTATTTGGAACCGCTTAAAAGCGGATTCTTAGAGGCAAAACACGACAATCATGCCAAACACGTTGCAGTTGTTGTGATTTTTTTCACTGCCTCAAGTTGTGGACAATAGGATTTAAACTAGGGTTAACTGGTCTACACTAGTAGAGAAAGGGCCTTTAGCCCCGGTTGAAATGGGCCTTTAGCCCCGGGTATCTCAACCGGGGCTAAGAATCCGGGACTAAAGGTCCCGGCCTTTAGTCCCGGGTGCTTTCAACCGGGGCTAAAGGTCCAGAGAGGAAAAAATAAATGTGTGTTGTGTGAGATTCGAACTCAGCACATCTCGCCTCAGGCACGTCTACCAACTGAGCTACGCAACCCACGTGATGTAGTTCTAGACGTTTTCCTTTTGAATCCACTCGGGAAGGACTTTTAGCCCCGGTTGGTAACACCAACCGGGGCTAAAAGGACCTTTAGCCCCGGTTGGTACCACCAACCGGGGCTAAAGGGTGACCCTTTAGCCCCGGTTGGTATTACCAACCGGGACTAAAGGTCCAGGACCTTTAGTTCCGGTTGATAATACCAACCGGGGCTAAAGATTCACCTTTAGCCCCGGTTGGTAATACCAACCGGGACTAAAAGTCTTTAGTCCCGGACGCAAATTTTTTCCGAGACTAAAGCTCGGTTGGTGGATCGTCCAAAGGCCTGTTCTCTAGTAGTGCTAGGGCCCTAATTTTGGGTACCGCAGATCTCCTACCATGGATGGCATACTATACCACACTGCAAAGTGGGCACAAGCCGAACCAATACATGACTGTAATTTCATAAAACATGTTTTTCTCTTTATAGATATTTTGTAATAAAGAAGTACTAAACAAAGGTATGTTTTGTAGACTGTTTCAACGATCAAAATATTTTCTTTTTTTGTGTGAGAAGTAATAGTTTATTTTTCTAATTTGTAAATGGACTACTTAGGTTATGTTACCATATATTTAGTTTGGGGATGGTGTGAGATGGGTTGGACCCTACCCAGTTTTGTAGGTTAGGTTGAATCCATCTCTTGTTTGGTTTCGAGGTTGGGTCGATTCCAGTTCTGCATTTGGTTGAGAGAATATCTCAAGTGGGTTGGATCATTGACATGTAGAGTTTGTTTGTCAGCTTTGTTCCCTTCTCTCTTCGATCCAGTTGAACCCACTTGGTCTTGTCGATTTGGAGGAATCAGCTCAAGCTGAACCCGCATCTCACATGAATATTCCAACCTAGGGTGAGCCATTTTCATCCGACCCACAAACCAAATAGCAGGTAATATGGGTTCAATCCGGGATATCCCACTCCAACCGTCAATCCCAAACATACAGTTATATTAGTTGGTATGACAAAAAAGGCTTTTGAGTAGGCATGAAGCTGTTACATGACCGTGTTGGACTGCCGTATGCTGGTAGATTACATGTTTGTCAATCTTATTTGATTTCAATTTTTTGCAACTTATAAGCATCTGTGTTCGTGCTAGTTTCATTGCAATTGTTCTTGCAGGTAATAAGTAAAATCCTTAGAGCACATCTAGTGTAAAAATTGATTTTACTCTGCTAAAATACTGCTGTGTTAGAGCAGTCGATAGCCACTACGTAAGCATCGATTTCTAGGGCCTGCTACTCTTGTTTTCTTCTTCACGTGTTAGCTCTAGATAAGGCCATCCCCAACACATTGGCCTAAGTTCGAATGCTAGTGTGTAAAAGTTGGGTGCTCTATATATGTAGAAGCTGCTACAACCTTAGGAGAGAGATGATTGTTCACAAGAGAGGAAGGAAAAAAGTGCTGTCAGCTTTTACAAGCCATGCAGGGTTGAGCATGTGCCTGCGTTGCGGAAGCGGAAGTCAGCTAACCAGTTCCTACGTGGAACAAAATATTCTTTTGAAGCATATACTCTTGTTGGTTTTGCGTTGGTGAAGCCCTAAGTTGCAAATCTACTGTTGTTGGTCTGTACTATCCTTCTATTGAGAGATGAATTTTTCCTACAACATTCGATTTCAATTCTGACACTTTGGTTTGGTTGTTGCAGTGACTTTCACTTCACTAGAGTTACTCTAACATGTATATGCCAGAATTTCTTTCTTTAATTAGCTCTATTCGCTTGAGCTATTCAGCCATAATCAATCATACTTTTTAATTATAGAATCATAATTTTTTCTAACAACAAATCAGCCATAACTGTAATAAGTTCTGCCAAACAGACTCAATGACATTCTGCGACATCACTACAATAGGTGCAGATTGAACTATAAATACTATGGAACTTGTTGCATATTGTAGCGGGTGTTGTTATAATGTGCTTGCTTTGCGAATGCTCCATACTAGCCGTCAGTTTTATAATTGTAAAAAGGAAAAAGGGAAAAAAAAACGAAAGAGAGAAGAGAAGAGAAGAAGTCATTTCTATTGACAGCATACATTTGAAACGCTGTTCTGTGATTCTGTCAGGGTATATGAATCTGGCTGCAGTTTTGGCCTGTTTCAGTATTGTATACGATGGTTTTAGAAATTTCTCAGGGAGCCAATCTGTGTGAGAATCAGAAATTCAGAACTTTGTCCTTGCCTATCCGTTGGAATTTATCTCCCAAACCCCAATGGATGGCGATTTGGACGCCTCGCTGCATCACCGATACACGTGGTAGCCTTTGCTCACGGCGATGTTTGATGCATGGTGGTGGCCGAGAAACGGATCGTGTAGCTATCTGTTCCCTTTTGTCGAGCCGGAGTGAAGGCAATCGCAGCGAAATGGCCGATGGATGCAATGCAGATGAACAAACGCATGCACGCAGCAGATAAAAAGGCTCTCCTTGCCAAAGGCACCCCCTGAAACGAATGGCGAGAAGAGGGCTCGTTTAAGGGCCCAGCAGGATCATCACTACTGTACCTATGAAAACCTGTATTGGGCCGGGCTTTAGGTAGGTAAGCCTCCCTCCCCTGTCACCGCCACCGCCAGCCCGCCACAAAGCCGACCAACTCTCTCCCGACCCTGTCACCGCCGCCGCCAGTCTCCCGCCGCCGCGCAGGGTTTAGGGTTCAGTAGCGGCGGCACCAACTTCTCTCCTCAATAGAGTCCAGGCCTATCGCCTATCGGCCACCGCCAACGAGACGAGCTGTCAGCGATGTCGTCTATCGCATCGCAGCTAAAGGCCATCAAGTCGGCGCTCGGCGGCGCGCCGGAGCCGGCCCGGCGGCCCGTCACCCGGCCGTCTGTGCTCTTCGACGCCAAGGAGGCCGCCGACATCGACCTCCGTGCCATCCTGCCCATCGCCCTCTCTGGTTCGTACCGCTAACCACCGACCTGATTGGTTCGAGCATGCTGATGCTTCGAGTAGCCAGCATTTCATCAAGGACAACTTGGTGCCATTTTACGCTAGTCCGGGCGTTCTAGAATTATGTATGGTTCTTATATTTGAGCTCCCATACTACTCCAACCAGCTTTATCCGAATCCTCTCTGGAGTTTAGCTGCTACTTGCAGGTTCATCCCATCGGGAGAGTTGTTTATGCCTGTGCAGTTGCACATGTGATTTTGAAACTTTACTAATACCTCAAATTGAACTAAGTTTTGAAAAACAAAATCAATTTAATTTTCCATATGAGGTACTTCAATCAGAACGCTTCTCTTCCTCACTATCTGAATCAAATTGCTTTTCAGGGTTGGAGCACCTTACCAGCATAGATGAGAGATTTTCAAGATACAGCAACACTCTGTTCAGGGAGACTAGCCTTGAGGTGAACCGCGAACAGCTGACTCCCAAGGAGAACGACAAACTCAACAAGTCCATCTCCACCTACCTTCGCCTTCTAGCTGGTTATTTGCATCTTCCCTCTGCCCTCAAGACCCTTGAATACCTTATCCGCCGATACCTGTACGAACTCTGCTCAGCTACTTTTGATGATGACTCCTACGAGCTCTAGCTTATTCTCTTGTTTCTGGTGGAAACCTTCATGTAGGGTGCATGTATACAATTCGGATGAGTTGCTGCTGAGCGCACTGCCGTACCATGATACACATGCCTTTGTTTGGATCGTGCAGTTGGTCAACTTAGGGTGAGTGGGGCTCTGGTCTGGATTGATACTTATTTTCTGCATTTGTCTTCAATATTAACTTGGGCTCGATTATGTGTTCTCAGGAATAGTAAGTGGGCATTTCTTGGTGGTGTCAAGTCCTCAGGTGCGCCACCACCCAGGAGTGTTTTAGTGCAGCAGTGCATCCGTGATAAGGCCGTTCTGGAGACCCTCTGCAACTATGTAAGGCCGAAATTAATAACCTTTTTAACGGTAGGATTCTGTCATGATTTTGAATCTTTTTTGTTGATAATTCATTTTACTTCCAGGTTACACCAACAAAGGAATTCAGTCACTCGAGGGCGGTCGTCTGCTTTTGCACTGCTGTGATTGTTGAGTGCTTGGGTGCTGTCCCTAAGCTTGACACAGATGTAGTGCAGCGGGTGTTGGGATTTGTGTTTGACTCTCTTAATCCTGCAGTGACGCGAAACCAAGAATACAAGGTTGCCTCAAATGATTTGTAACTTTTTTGGCCCCTTTTCAATGATTGAATTTGTAACCTTATATTTTCTTTTTCTTTCCCTTTTAATTTGCAACCCTCAACTGGATAGTGCATGCAGACTATTTCGTATCCCTCGTTATGAACCTTTTATTTATTGTGCTATCTAGATTTAGTTATAGTTAAAGAACTATTGACATCCTGCTTTCTGAGCATAGTTATAACTGCAGCTATGTTGGATCTTTTTGACCAGGCTGGCGCTCTTATGGTTGTTGGAGTACTTGGAACCCGGGCGACTCTAGCGCCTAAACTTGTCCAAAATTTGATTTTCTTTGTTGCAAGGACTGCGCAACATGATGCATCCGAGTCAGTTGACTTGCCATGGCTTCGTGTCTCTGTGATGGCTCTTATAAGTCTTGTTCAGGTTTGGATTCAACTTCTTGTCATACATATCCTTAGGAAGTTCTGGCTTGCTATGTAAATATATGGTGATGCTGAGCTAGAAGTAATGATAAATGTATTCTAATTTTACAGTCCCAATCTGTCCATGATTTCCCTAAGAAGCCATTGATGATTTTGAAAGACATCAGGTTTACCGTTGTTTTCCCAGCATATACATTATATATTTGCTCTTTTCTGTTTCTCCTTCTGGTGTCGAAGTGTTGAATTCCTATGGTATTTTTTTGTCAGGGATTTTTCTGGTATACTTTCTGTATTATCCAGTGAATACAACATAGAGAGATTCATTAGGCTTTATGTTGAATCATTAATTGACTACAGGTGATTTTTTTGCTTATCTGATGTGATTATATTTGCATATTTCTCCCTGGCTTTGTATGAACGTTTATAAGTTCTTAACATGTGAACAGTATTTCCGATGGTTCCTGCCACACACACCTGATTGAAACTATTGAGACTCTGCCGGTGAAGAATTTCATTGAAAGTATTGTGCGCAAGGTTCTTGGAAACTGTACCAAGGTATCTCAGGCCACAGGAAACCCAGATATCAAACACACAGGTAGCTGGAACAGCTGCTTCAATTCCATTTTAAACTTACCAAATAATTTTCTTTTCTTTTTTGTGCATACATTTATTTTAAGCATATCGTGGTTTTCTGTACTGTATGTACTATGTAGTATTTCATGTATATTGTTTCATCTATTTTTCAGAATTATGGGCTAAGAAAATTTTTAGTGCAATTGAAAGAAAATATCCCCTTGAGCTACGTGATGCTATTCGTAAATTTCTTGAGGTACAAGATGACACACTTTCACTTATGTAACTTGTCAGATTGGTGTTGTTTGACCCATCTTTCTCCCTGTTCTCAGAACTCTGAAATTAATTCATCGGGAGGGGATTCTATGTCTGAGGTTTTTGGCATAGTGTTTGATGAAAGCAAGAACTTGCCAACTGAAATATCTGACTCGAACATTTGGTTCAGTCTGGATCATCCAAAGGTACATATGATATGAAACTTGGTGTAGAATTTTACTTTCCGTGGAAACTCTGGTGAATTTTATCCTATCTTAATGCCTCTAGAATGATTTCTTGCTCTTCAAATCATATTTCGGATCGTGTGTTTTTTAGTCTTTGATGCAGTGCAATTTTATATATGACGCAGGCTGCGGTTCGTCAATCTGCTCTCTCAAAAGTTGCTTCATCTGGCATCTTCAATAACAGCACTCTGAATCCACAGGTAACAAATTTTGCTCTCTCGAAATGTTTGCTTTTATATGTTCATTGTTGCATTGAAGCTTTCCTCAGATGATGATCTACTGGCTTATGTTTCTAATTCTGAGTTCATGCAGAAGTTTATCAACATGCAAGATGCTATATTACGCAGTTTGTATGACGATGATCTAAGTGTTGTCCAAGCTGCTTTATCCATAGAAGGACTAGCTGCTGTTGCCAATCCTGATAGCCTGTTAAAAGCATATGATGGCATGCTCACCAAATGCATCAAAATCATTAACAAAGGTGGGTATTCTTCAACGTCGTCTTGTTTTTTTTGGCCCGATTGGGTGAGTCTGTTCTTTTTTAATTTCTATAGGGAAGAGGTCTGCAGAATTATTTATATTGCCTTCTACCTTTGTCTATCTATTTACATGAGATCTATAGCTAGTGTATAGTGCGTTTTAAATATAAAGCACAGGTAAAAACTAATTTATTCATGAAGGTTTTTAAATAATAAAGATCAGCATTGACAGAAAGTGCATCCATTGATCATTGATGTCTTCTAGCCTGGACCACCAAACCAGATGTTTTATGCCACTTCTTTTGCAGTGTATTCATTGTAGCTAAGATTCGTTAAGTTGGTACGTTGGTTTATATTTCTATGTTTGCCCTTGTTCTGAACCCTTATCTGTGATTTGATCTGAAATGTTCTATGGTATGGACGTACGGTGATATACCACATTTCAAAGTATATTTTTTTAATCACAGCTATATGAATTTTGTTTATGATTCTCCAGGTGGTTCAAAAGCATCAAAAGCTTCTGATGTTGCTGTTTCTTGCTTGGAAAAGCTGGTAACGGAATACCAATCGCATCATATGGAACATGTCAAGGATATTGCTACATTAGTGTTTCGTCTCCTTATTGTTCACCCAAAGGTTACCTAGTTATCTTCCATTACTCTATCTACCCTTTTATACTGTCCTGAGTTGATTCTAACTTTCAGTGTTGAAATGGAACACAGACCCTTAGGGTGAACTTAAAGGCCTTGGAGCTAGCTAAGAAAATACAGTGGGAGTTCTACACAAGTAGTTCTCTTGTATATGATGGGGTCAATTTTGATAAAATGAAGGTGAGGTTTCTTACAGGACAGACTTATTGTGCCTCTTGCTATGCTGTGTTGATCTTTAGTGTAATCCTATCATATGGACACAAGTCCCCCCCCCCCACCCCCCACCCACCCACACACACACACCACAGCATCTGTGCATGCTTGTTCTATTCTTAATGCCCATATCTTGAGCCCTTAGATGAATGATTAGATAAGTGATACTGTGCTTTTTATGATTAAAATGTCTATTTTCTTGATGTTTCGATCTATACGATCATATTTTGTTCTCTATATTTGTATCTAATTCTTCTACCCATTATGTTGTTACAGAACATGAGTGCAGACTCCATTGCTTCTATTAACATGAACAACATCAAAGCTTTTGCTGAAACTTTCCTAGTAGACCCAAATAAGCATGTGGTGTGGTTGGCTAACTCTGGAAGTGGAAGTAGATTTTCTAAAACTTTGTTTCTACTCATAGTGTTGCAAACACTTGTTTCCACAGAAGGTATGCCCATGTTTACTGTTCACTTTGCTATAGCATTCTGGTAGAACTTATGATGGTTGCAATGAAAACTCTGTTCTAATTATTATCTATTATCACGTGCTACTGAAAATGCTGCTATTTACTCCTTGAAATCCTTAACAATTGTCAATTCTTTCTGTTGGTATAGCACCTGTCATCTAATAGTTCTTACCACCCTTGCGCAAGTATATGTTAAAAAAATATCTATTGAATGAATGATATAAATGCTGTATATAACAGACTCCTGTGATCCTGATATGTTGGCTTTGTGCTAAGACAACCATATAGGATGACTATTTACTTGTTCCTTTTCAGTTTTGGATGAGCAGGTGAATCTCTGTCATGCTTGTTTGCCAGTTCTGAAGGATGAATGGCATAACATACAGCCCAAAGATAGTGGTGTTGGTGATGAGGTATTTATTCTTTACTTTACCATTCAATGTTGAATGATATGCCAATATTGTAAGGCCATAAACTTGAGATGTGAAGCATTTTTGTGCTTTGCAGATCAGCATTGGCAACCTTGAGATGTGCAGTTTAGAATTGGTGAAACATTTTTTCAACAGAGACACAGAGGCATTGAATGTTAGAATCCTTGTCTGTATATTTTGGGGTATCCTAAGGGTGCAGTCCTCCTGTTTTAAACAGAATCCCGTGGTATGTAACTGTCAAGCAATACCAACTTCACCTATTCTTCTCACTTCTCTTCCGAGAATATGTCATGCTGTTTGTTATATTTCTGTTATATATATCCAGGTTGGCGGTGGTGGAAACACAATGCTGGATGATTTGTTTCTCTTCTTCCTTGTATCACCTGCCAAAAATATCTTCCAGAAGCACCTACAGTATCTTGTTGTTAATTGCATTGGAGCACCTTTTCAATTTATTTCGAAGTACTTTATGGATGAAGGTTTGCTACATTGTTCTCCCTCTTTAGCAAATCTTATTCTGTTACTCTACCAGACAAGCATGTGGTAGATGAGTATTTCTCATTCTTGCGTTGTGCTTTTGTCTAAACATGATATTTTATACCTTGACATTGTTTTTAGGGGCATAAACTATTGTTTTACAGTCAACCAACCTATAATATGTTCTTAATAATTGTTCTATATCAGGCTGTGATTTCTCCTTTTTGGGCAATTATTAGTGACACCCATGGTTTCCAGTGTTCCACATCCCAACAGCAAATAGTGTGTTTAGTTTTTCAAAAGATAACAATAAGATATTGCAATTATTGTATGGATTGTCACTATCCATTAAATATGATAGCGAAAAATTTAGCAGTCATATAGTTGTGGTTAGCTGGAACCTTAGTGAACTAGACTCGGCTAACCCATAACCAGTTGAGGAATCTCTTTTTCACACTATTCCTGTTTTGATGCTTCTATTTCCTAGCTGATCTAGTGTTTCCAAAAGTGGTCATATGGCACCCAGTGTATAAAGGTAGCCTCATTAATCAATCAATAATATTTAGAAAGGGCTTTGCCCACCAAACCGGCATCAATAAGAACCTCAATTTACAGGAGAACCCTGGCAACCTGAGGTGATCAGGCCTTATCTTGCCGTCACTATTTCGTCCGCATACCACATGTCCACATTGCATGTACTAGTTCTATTTGGTTTTATTTACTAGTAAAGAATTATTAAGAATTGAACTTCTTCAAGTGCACACGGCATTACTTAATGTGTAGTATGACCACAATTTTTTTCCTCTTGTGTTTTTTTAAGGGTGCTTGCAATGTAGACATGGGCTCAAGGGGACACCTGAATCATTCTATTTCTCTTGTTAAATGCCTGTGCTGTTCAATGGATTTTAAGATTTTTTTACATAATATCATATTACCCAGCACCCAGCGTGTTAAGCTGTCACTCTCTAAACTTGGCATGCCCTTAGATGCTCCATGGCCTGTGGCACTCAGCCATGTTTCATGGGAGCTCACATTGCACATCTTTTACAGTGCTTGCCCACAACACCCTTTTCTCCGCCTTGATGACTGGCTGGGTTCCATCGCTGCAAGTGTTTACACCTCCATAGCCATGTCTTGTCTTTCATTGTTGTAACCAAGTTCATTGGTGGCCAATTGCTCTTTTAATATTTTAGTGTAATAACTTATTCCCTAAGCAACTTATCCATCTCTTTATATTCATTTTTTGTAAATTATCGATGACAATCCTGAAGTTTATGTAGATTTATCAGAAAGAGTCCAAGTGGAGAGTCTTCTTGTGCTTGCATCTATTTGTTCCAAGTGCGCTTCCTCTGAAAGTAATAGCTTGGATGAAAGCATCTGTATGCAGCTTCTACTAGGCTTTCCTTCCATTATTCTCCCACTTGCTCATGATAACAAGGTATGAATACACCCCCCAATACTTTTTGTGTCTGGTAATCTGTGAGCTAGCTTCTTCTGTTGTCCTGCTTACAGCTCTTCTATCTAGATATCGAACATGTTTATTGTCTTATGTGTTGTAGGTTATAAGGACGTCTGCGATTAAGTGTATTGAGGGGTTATCTTTGGTGTGGCAGCGCTTGAGCACTTCTGTACCAAGAAATGGTCTGTTAGCCTTATCTTCATATTTATTTACAAGTGGACCAATTCAATGTCGATCTTTATTATCTGATCTAACATATACAGGAAACAACAAATTACCTCAATGCTTGTCATCTCCAACTTTTGGTAGTTTCCTTGACTTGTTGGTTAACCAAAAGACCATGATCTCCTCGGACGCAAAATTTCTTCCTGCATATATTTCATCTATGCTGAGCCCATGTAATGATATGCTGGTTCCTGAGAACCTTCATGAAAGGTTGTCCTGGTTTCATTCTTCTACAGATACACTTCTCTTGTGTATTATTAATTGAGGTATAACACTCTTTTGTTTCTATTATCAGATTCGACCAGCATACAAAGGATACTATTCTTACTTTCATCTTGCGCTCTGCTTTGAAGCTCCCTCCTTATGGAAAGGTTGGTTGATTTGCAATCTTGAGTCAAATCACTAAGTCAGTCTAGCCTACTAACACACTCCCACATATTATAATTCACTCACTCAACCCCAGTCACTACCACAGAAGCATATGCATGGGCACCTATTTTTGATGGTGGTTGATATTTTGAAACATGTTGCAGTTTATGGTTCTGTCAGTCCTGAAAGGAGTGGGAAGCATCTTATTTCATGCAGAAGATGTGAAGTCTCTGTTCTTCGATCTTCTGGACCGTCGTGATCAGCATCAGGATCGACATAATTGCAAGCAGATCCTATCCATCCATGAAATGCATACCTTATGCTTGCTTTTGGAGGTAAACACATCATCATGATTTGTATACATGTCCATGGATGATATGTCAAGTAGAATAGCCATTATGCATATTTACTGCCGCTGTTTATTTTGTAGGTTTTGATCTCAACGGCAGATCATGCAAATATCGGTTTTAACATGTTCAAACCTCTGATGAAAGCTTTAAAGGTGAGCAAATCCTTCTGTTATTGATTGATATCAAAATTATCTTCTGGACTCAACTAACCGTATAGAACTTTAGGTTGATGCTCCGTCTCCAGGTGATCCTGTTGTTGTGATGCCATGTCTTACTGTTCTGCAGAATCTTCAATCAGAGTTCTTCGATAATTTAAAGACCGATACTAAGGTTCTTTTTTTTGCATTATATCATCTCACATTACATTTTCTTTATTTTAGAACTGCTTGTTTGGTCCCATTTCACTTATCTGCACATCTTAACAGGAAAAAACTTGAGTCTCTTTTTACCGTCTAGGAGTTTTTTCTTGTATATGCAACTAATTGTTCTGCATACAGTAATTTTCCATTGGATAATTTACTCAACAAAAACAGCATATAATATATTTTTTGCATTGCTAAAGGTTATATTTCTATTGTTGTGTATCCATTTATGTTAATCCAATAAAAAATTGCTGGATGTGCAATTGTGCATCCTGTCTTAGTATGTCACAATCATTTTTATATGACTGATGTACCATGAGCCAATGAATTATGAGTGCAATTATGCTAATGGAGTAATGGGTAATCATCACTTTTCCTGAATTTCTTTTGAATTTGCCACCATTCCTAGTTTTTTGTGTTCTATATTGTATAACTAGCTAGGTCTCATTTCTTTGTCACATGTTTGGTTCTGATATTATTTATACTTTTGGACATAATTTGATCTTAAATGTTATAATTTCTGACATGTATGTGATCATAAATGAGGTTTACTTTGGCATATGTTTGTACCTGTCAAGAATCAAGATTACCATTCTGCCAGATATATGATTTTTTGTTTGGAAATTAGTAGATCAGGTAAACATGAACCTTTTAATTATTCTTAACATGCTTTTGCAGGAAAAAGTTGTTGGACGCCTTATTTCCTTGGTCCGAACTGAGAGTTTCGAAGTTCGAAATGCTGCACGGGATGCTTTACTGCGTATTAATGTTTGTAGCTATACCCTTTTCTGTATTTTTACATTTTCCAGAAGACCAATACATCTGTTCTTTTGCTTGTGGCAGGTTCATTCTTCCACTTTGGTCAAGTTTATTGAATTAATTTTAGCACTTGGTGGCGCAAGAGGACATTCAAAAAGGATAAAGAGAAATGAAGATCAGAATCTTGACGTGTTTTGCAGTTTTGAGGAGATATTTGGAGAAAACTCTGTAGCTTCTATTCTTGTTTCTCTTCTAGATATCTTGTTTCTTAAGAAAGATGTGAAGCAAAGGTCTGGAACTACATAACTATTTTTGTGCAGTACCCTATGTTGTCTATGGCTGACATGTCACCCTCATATGCAGGTCATGTTTATTGCAACCTCTCTTCCAGATTCTATCAAACCTTCTTTCGGATCATTGGATCTCAGTAATTGTTAGTCAGTATAACAACCAACAAGATACCTCATCTGAAATCCGTGACTTATCCAGTTTTGTAAAAGAAGTTCAACACTTGATACTGCTGGCCCTCAAAGATATTACAGATACACTACAATCGGGTCACCATGTACTTGCTTTTGTTATTTTCATTTGATCACTCCAGTTGTTCTTTTCAGGTTCCTTTATGTGTTTGGATTTATGGATTAGATATCTTCCTGCAGGATGCAATGTTCAGCAGCTCCAATGTAGGTCTTCTTATTGATTGTGTACGGTCCATCAATGATGTAGGAACTCGGAATCATGGCTTTTCCTTGATAGCTTCTTTGGGAAAGGCTTGCCCACAAGTGGTCTCAGAAAGTATTGTTGATTTGTTTGTCGCTATTGGGGATGCTATTAAACAGGTCTGTTTAAATTTTCTGGGGGCACATATGATCTTTCTGCAGTCCATTATTGACAGACCTTTATTTCAGAATGGAGTTTCTTTTTAAATTCTTTCTTATTCTAGGAGACCTCGTTCTGTGTGTTGATTTATACCACCCCAATCATAATCTTTACCTATGTTTATTTTGATTTTGAAATAGATCCACGTTTAATGTATTTTCTGATTTGTTTGTGAAAGTAATGCTACACAGATCCTTTTGGATTCCTAGTAACACGTTTTTTCTTTCTTTCTGTCTGGTATTTGCAGGATGACAGCCACTCACAACGTGTTCTGGAGGATTTATTATCTGTCTTAGTCCCATGTTGGTTGTCAAGGACCACAAGTATAGAAAAGCTTCTTCAGGTTCTCTATAGCTTTCCTTGAAGTTCCTTTCTGTTTTTCATTTTCTTGAACAGCAATGCATTAAAAGGTTGTGCACCGTTGCTCTTGCAGATATTCATTAAAGCTTTAGCAGATGTGCCTGAACATAGGCGATTGACGCTCATGGTTTACCTCTTAAGGTAGTTTTCTATCCTGAGTTCATTAATATTCTCTTATTTCTTACTCTATACCAAAAAGAATTGCATTCCAGTTTTATCCTAAGTTAGACTATCTTAGGTTTGACTAAGTTTATAAAAAGAATACTGATATTTATATTACTAAATAATTATCATTAGATTCATCATGAAATGTAGTTTTATGATGTACTTATTTGGTGTCGTAAATGATAATCTTCTATATAAACTTGGTCAAACATAAAATAGTTTGACATAAGACAAACTGACAAAGCTAAAGTGTGATTCTTTTTCGGACGGATAAAGTGTGATTCTTTCTGGGACGGAGGTAGCATATGGCTAACTAGCTAAATTTATTATGCTATTTTCAGGACTTTGGGGAAGGAAAATAGTTTAAGTACTGTGATCATGCATCTAATACACTCGTTGGTTCAGCGGATTTCACACTCTTTTTCTGAACATCATGGGAGCGATTATAGATTGGCTATGTCCCAGGAGTGGGAGTATGGATTGGCAGTCAATGTGACCGACCAATTTTCCTATAAATTATGGTTTCCTTGTTTGAGTATGCTACTAAATGACATCAGGGTTCATGAGAAGCAAGATCTGCATCTTATGCTACATTTAGCAATGAGGCTTATTTTATTTAAGTTGCAAGATACAGAATTGATTTTTGAACTTGAATCTGAGGAAGCTGCTAATTTCATCCAGGTAGCTCATTTAGTTGAACTATTGCTCTATTAGTGTTTTTATCTATGCTATATGTTCTATTTTGTTATATGAGTCTAATTAGTATTTTTTTGTCTTATTCATTTGCTGGTAAGTTAACTGTGAACTCCAGAAATTGTTTAATCTTTATTTTTATGTGCTGTCTTCTTTTGCCCCTTGTAGGGTTCTCTTGGGGCACTTGTGGAGGAAATTGTCTTGTGTGGTGTGTATGCAAGAGATAAAAAAAGAGATATTTCTAGTGACATTACTAAAGAAGTCAGAGATTTTGCAAATACAATACTCAAAACTATTACAGGATGGATGAGTGCTTCAACATATTTGACAGGAATTACTCGGCTGTTGGATCATTCAGATAGTCATGTGAAAAGAAAGGTACTTGTTGGTTAGCAGATTTTTTGTTCTATTGGTTATGTTGTAATTTTCACTTATTGGTTTCCTTGGAAGCTACCTTTTTTCCCTTGTGATCACAATTGATTTGTACTTCTCTACAGACACTTGGGATGTTGTCTGAAATGGCCAGAGGAAACAGTTTGGTGCAGAAGAATCAAAAGATGGCACGAAAACTGAAGCATATATCTGGTACTACTGCTATTAAAGTAGACAAGAGCTCTGGTCCTTATTTCAGCAAATTGTGCTTAAAGATTCTGGAGTTGATTGGCAGAGATGGTGATTCGGACACTTCAGTGAAAATTGCTGCTATTTCTTCGCTTGAAACACTAGCAAAAGAATATCCCTCTGATAATCCTGTTTATAGCAACTGCCTTGCAACAATCATTGATCAAATTGGCTCTGATGAGTCAGCTGTATCTTCTGCGTTAATTCATACTGTGGGCTCTCTGATAAATGTGATTGGATCAAAAGCATTACCACAACTCCCATTAATCATGAAAAATATAATGCTAATATCACATCAAATTTCATGTTGCCCTAGTGGAAATTATGCTCATGGTTCCACTAGAACTGCCGCTGAACTTTCTAACCAAGACATAGCTGTGCTGCTATCTGCACTGACAACAATTGAGGTGATTGTGGAAAAGCTGGGTGAATTTGTTAATCCATATTTGAAGGAAATACTTGATCTGGTAGTACTGCATCCGGAATGTAGCACTCAAATGCATGCCAAATTAGATTCAAAAGCAGCACGTGTTCGAGAGTTACTGACTGTAAAAGTTCCAGTATGTTCCATCTCAATTTGTTCAGCTATTTTCTTTTGTCATATGATGAAATATAAATGTGCCTTTTTTTCCTTGGATCTCATCAAGTTATTGGCTGCAGGTCCGGCTTATCCTCTCACCTTTACTGAATCTGTACTCCCTTGCTGCAAATTGTGGAGATGCAAGTCTTTCGTTGGTATTCAATATGCTTGCTAGTCTAGTTGGTACAATGGACCGGCAGGCTGTAGGAACTTACCATTCGAAAATATATGAACATTGTTTAGCAGCTCTTGATCTCCGTCGCCAACACCCTGAGTCTTTGAAGAATATAGATATGGTGGAGCAAAGTATTATTCATGCCATAATCTCTCTCACCATGAAGCTTACAGAGGGCACTTTTAGGCCACTTTTTCTTCGGACTTTGGAATGGGCTGAGTCTGAAGTTGATGAGTCTTTGTCCAAGAAAAGTTTGGACCGTGCAATTGTTTTCTACAAATTGGTTAACAAACTTGCTGAAAAACACAGGTACCTTCATAACTGCATCAAATACTGTATCCTAAGTTATGTTCAGAGCATACTCAAGAGCTTGATTCGCCTTTCTTTAACTCAGTATCGACGCTATTGGTCTGTTGTATTACATTCATCATTATTAACAATCCCAACTAAATCATGCTTTTGTCAACTACCAGCTGCCATATATTTTCTGTCCCTTGATTATTTAATATTTCTGTGAAGGTCCTTGTTCACACCTTACTTCAAGTATCTACTCGAGGGATCTATACAGTATCTCTCTGATGATGATGCTTTGGCTGGTTCGAAGCTAAAGAAGAAGAAGACCAAACTTAAAGATGTTCAAGTTGAACAGAAGGATAAATTATTGGGGTTAAAACTGTGGAATTTAAGAGCTCTAGTTTTGAAATCTTTACACAAATGTTTCCTCTATGATAATGACCAGAAAATCCTTGATTCCTCTAATTTCCAGGTTAGTTGGTTCATAGTACAAGTGTTTCCTTTTTTTTGTTGCTGGCATGCTTTTGCAAGTTACAGAAAAAAAGGGTTCATGGCAGTGACCTTTCATGTTCTGTTATCATTCTTTGTTCTTATGATATTAACACCATCTGCCTTCAACCCATGCAGTTTTTTTCCCAGTGATATGTTTGTATTTAAATACACTTCTGGTGTTTGCAGTTTCTTTTGAAACCTATTGTCTCCCAGTTTGTTGTGGAACCACCAGAATCTATTGAATCAGTTCTTGATGCTCCATCAATTGAAGAAGTAGATGAAACTATAATTTTGTGCTTGGGCCAAATGGCAGTCACTGCACGGTCAGATGTTCTTTGGAAGCCTCTTAATCATGAGGTGAGAATCTCTTAAGGTTTTCAGATTTTTTTGCCTAATAATAACTTAGTGATATACCTGCACTAACTAAAGTAATTTCATAGCACCAGGATTTAGGTTACCCTAATATAAAGAAATAGTAAAGACTAAAGACTATGAACAAGAGTGTGTACATGATTTATCGTTCACTCCCTCAGTCTTACAACCTTTTCATAAAATTGCAGGTGCTGATGCAGACTAGGAGTGATAAAGTCCGCCCCAAAATGCTGGGCCTGAAGGTTATCAGGTACATGGTCCAACATCTGAAGGAGGAGTACGTCGTTCTCCTACCAGAGACCATCCCGTTCCTGGGCGAATTACTCGAGGATGTGGAGCTTCCTGTCAAGACACTGTCGCAGGAGATCTTGAAGGAGATGGAAACCCTCAGCGGTGAAAGCCTCCGGCAGTACTTGTGAGGCCTCAGCTCCTCGCTATAGTGCCCTTTGGCTGTTGAACTGTAGAACGTCTGCTCATTTCCTGTAGATCACTAGTTCAACAGATCGGCATATTGTATTCATGGAAGGCAAATGCAATTAACTAAACCTTCAAAGGGGCAAATGCAGTTTAAGGAAAATCTTATATATTTCCACGTCGAAAGCACCCACATTATGTCCTCGGATGAGTTTGTATGCAGACATGCAGTATACTTTTCTATACAATGCTTGTTGTTCCTAGCTTACTATGATCATTCTCCAAGTACCCCACAATACAAATCTGGCTATGTCATGTTAATCTAACTTACCAATAGAACCGGAGGGAGAGTTAACATTTAGAATGCTTATATTATACTCCCTTCATGTAGAAAATAGATGATGTTTTGGATAAAGTTTCGGTCAAACATTGATAATATAAATCATGGATAACTTATAACTTTTAAATTATTGAGTTTGAAAATATAAAAACTATATAAATGGATTTGTCTTGAAAAATACTTTCATAAAAATATACATATATCACTTTTTAATGATCTTTTTATAAAGAGAGTCAGTTATACTTTGGTGACCGTGTCGATGTTTAAAACGTCATCTATTTCCTATATAGAGGAAGTATATGATTTAGATCAAGTATAATAGTGGGCTGTAAGTTGGCTAAATGTTGAGATAGAGGAGAGGAGGAGAAGCGAACTGTAAGCTTACAGCCGGTTCAGGCACAAGAACCAAGAAACTGTATGAGACAGACAAGTGTACTCTGTATTAATTATGAATAGCTAATTATTATATAAGCAGACTGAGAAAAGACGGTAAAAATCTTGCAGCCAGCTAGCTGGCTGTATTATTAAACTTGCTCTTAGGAGAAACCTCATGGAAATTAATGACAGATGGTTGGCGCGGACTAGAACTAGAACAATCGCATACTCTCAAATACTTCTACAACTAAGGTGGTGCTGGCAAAAATTTTAGTCGTGTCCATATTGTAGCAGTAATTAAACCTATTAAAAATAAACTAATTGTAAAACTAATTACACAGTCATATGCTAATTAACAAGATGAATCTATTAAGGTAAATTCATTATTAACAAATATTTATTATAGTACCATATTGTCTAATCATAAACTAATTAAGCTTAATGGATTCATCTCGCAAATTAGTCTCTAGTTGATAAATTAGTTTTGTAATTAATTTATTTTTAATAGACTAAATTAGGGTCGTAGCATTTTATGTGACAGGGCTAAAATTTTTGCCAGTGAAATGAACACCCTCTAAGAACTTGTCATTCTTAGGTCCTGTTTTGGATGCAGCTAAATATTAGCTGACTAAATTTAGCTACTAGACATCCAAACAGTCCATTTAAAGTTTAGCTAGATTTAGGCCGTGTTTGGTTCCACTCCTCTAAACTTTAGTCACTTTTAATAGCAACACTCTTACTAAAAGAGACTAAAAGAAATTAAAAAGGCTTTAAAAAATCATAGTAAATAATAGAAAAATCATAAAATAGAAAATCCAATTTTGTTGGACTCCACATAAGTAGATCTACACAGTAAATATATAATATAGTATACTTTAGAATAAAGTTTTTGCTATAGATTTAGATTTATGATTTTTTGTAATTAATTAGAATAATTCATAGATGCAGTTAATTTGTGTTTAATTTGTTCGATTGGCACATTTTACTTTACCAACAGGCATGCATCTGTTTAATTTGTTCGATTGGCTAGCGTGCTAGTTAGTGTTTCATCTTGTGTTGCTGTTGCATGCATATCAGATTATCTGTTGCTGTTGCTGATGCCTTAAATCTAAATCTAATAATAGAGTTTGTTGCTGATGCCTTAAATCTAAATCTAATAATAGAGTTCTAGCTCTCCTACTGCACTGATGGATTTGCTTAGCGTGATCTCTCTATCTGTCTGCGACTGCGATTACTGCCGTATTTCTGTAGTAGTAGTGCTACTTCAATTCCTAGCAGTACCGTATGGCCCTGCAATGAGCAATCACTTCTATATAGAGGGGAAAATACTATGGTTTTAAATAGCGAGCTCAAGCTAAAGTGTTTAGCGTTTTATAAACTGTAATTAGCGGACTTTAGCGGCAAAATAGCGGCAGAATTGTACATGAACGCAAATAGCGGCACAATTTTTTTCAAGCTATTTCGGGCTATAGCGGCACAAATAGCGGGCTATTTAATTCCATGGAAAATACTGAATGCAGTAGGATCTAAGAAACCTGTCAATTTGTTGAACGCAGAAATTAAACTCTCAATTAGTTGGATAGATATTTTCTGGTTAGCAAAATGCGGGTAAGGAATTGTGATCTACAAGTAAAACTTGAATTAAGAGAGAAATGTAGATAACCCATTTCATTTTCATACATGATCAACTAGCTAATTAATTGGTTTTGTGCTCATAACCAAAATTAGTTGCACAATCTACATGTTTCACCTTTTATCTAGATAATGAACTTGCATGTTTTACTTGGATGAGATCGATGTATATTCATGTGCATGAATGTTGGACGCCCGCAGGCACCAACCGCTTTTATAGCTTTTTTAGTCCAATATGTGTTGATCCCTACCAGTGTCCTTTGATGTAACTTGGTTGTGCATGCTGATGCTGATAGTTTCCAAAATCAGGTTTTGTCTGCTACTATATATATAGAATGTGTCCTATTGATATTATATTGCCTTCAGAGGTGACAGCAAATGCACAACAACATTTTAATTGTTCTTGTCATGTAGCAGAGTAACGGGACATTCTTTGGTTGCATTAAATTTTATCTATTGTGGTTTCCAGTGATACTTTGATGCGCTCTGTTTCTGTGTTAATTTGTGCTCTTAGTTTTGATATTTACTAATATGAATTCACATCGTCTGCCTAGCATTTGTTTATCTGCTGCTGATGCCTTGAATCTAAATCTAATAATGGAGTTCTAGCTCTCCTACTGCACTGATCGATTTGCTTAGCGTGATCTCTCTACTATCTGTATGTGATTGTGATTACTGCCGTATTTCTATAGTAGTAGTAGTACTACTACTTCAATTCCTAACATGCACCATGCAGTACTAACCTGAATATAGAGGGGAAAATACTGAATGCAGTAGGATCTAAGAAACCTGTCAATTTGTTGAACGCATAAACTAACCTGTCAATTTGTTGGATATATATGTTCCGGTTAGCAAAATCCGGGTAAGTTCTTGTGATCTACAAGTAAAACTTAATCAAGATCGAGGGGGAAATGTAGATAATCCATTTCATTTTCATACATGATCAGCTAGCTAATTAATTGGTTTTGTGTTCATAACAAAAATCAGTTGTAGATGATTTGAAATGGATTTTCTGACAATGTTGTGCATATTCTCAGTTTATTTGCTTGTGTTCCACTGTGCACAGCTTGCACAATCTACATGTTTCACCTCTTATCTAGATAATGAACTTGCATGTTTCACTTGGATTTTCTTCTCTGCAGCTCTAGGTGAGGATACAATAGATTGAGTAGAGCTAAAAAATCCACACGCCGAAGATCAGGCCAAATTACAATTTGAATTTCAATATTGCTAATCGGTTAGGAGGCTACATTCAGTGCATATTTAGTACATTTGATATTGCTAATTGGTTGCATTTTTTAAAAAAAAATAGCACAAAGGATGAGCTTTCATAACAACATCATCAACGTGAGTGCTCTGAAGCCGCTCAGGCGGATTCTGCGGATACCACATCTAGCTGTCGCGCCTGCACGAGCTCATCCAACTGCTGCAGCTCGAGACGCCAAGGCCGATCTCATACGTACATCAGAGAGGTGGAGCATGTCATCCCACAGGAGCACGACAATAAAAAACGGAGAAAAATTGGTTCTTCAGTGCATATAATCCACATGCCGAAGGTCAGGCCAAATTACAATTTGAATATATCCGTTAGGAGGCTACATTCAGTGCATATTTAGGCCTTATTTAGTTCTTACCATAAAAAAAAATTTACTCATCATATCAAATGTTTGGACACATACATGGAGTACTAAACGTAGACTAAAAAATAACTAATTAGACGATTTTAAGCCTAATAAGTTTATGTTTTGATAATGTTGTGCAACAGTAAACATGTGCTAATGACAAATTAATTAGTCTTACTAAATTCGTCTCACAGTTTCTAGCCAAAATATGTAATTTGTTTTTTATTAGTTTATTTTTAATAGACTAAATGAGTGCCAGAACATTCGATGCGACACACAGAAACTTTTCACGCTCTGACTAAACAAGATCTTAGTACATTCTATTAGTAGCTGGATTCTAACTGTCGGCAGTAGTAGAATCCTTGCTCTCATTGAGAGAGAGGATGACACTAAGAGTTGGGTAATTTTCTAGTTTATTTCTCATACAATACCATACCAACCTGAGGGGTTGTAGATACATATTTATAGGCTGCTATTGAACCAAGCATATGCCAAGATGGTAGTCCAAGATGCTTCTAAGGTGCTCTCCTAAGATATTGTCGGGTACCAAAATGAGAGGTACCCAAAACAAATCGACTAAAACAAGGCCAGGCCCACTGGACAACGTTGGGCCTTCCAGCTAAGCCTCGGCAGGTGCGCCAAGCTCTCCACTCTGCGGTTCTCTTCCCCGTAGAGACGAAGGCCCATAACTTAATGGAGTTGGGCCGAAGCCATCCGTCCTGGGGACACGCTCAACCCAGGGATGAGAACGAAACCGCCAAAATCGCCTAGTCAGAGTCCGCCATCTTGCTAGCAGGCCGGGCACACCCGTACACGACAAACGTGATGGTCAGCCAACCAATGCATCCTGATGAAGGCAGGAGTCTCTGTAACTCGCCTCCTTATTTGTGCCGCCACGAAATCAGGCGATGGACCAGGCATCGCGGAGCTCTCCGCTCCGGAGACCGGGAGCCCAATGGCCACACCCATCAAAGGGTCATTCAAGCGCCTGATGGTACCGACTGCCAGCCGCTGCGCTTCACTGCCCGCACGACATCGCGCCTCAAAAAAGGATTCGTCAGGGATTCAGTCCCAGCGAATCTCATAAAAGCATTCACGCACGCTAAAACATTGTGACACCTACTCCATGGACTGACCGAAAGTACGATCACAACCCTCCGTCTCGTCCGAGGCTTCTGCCCTAGGCCTCGGACGGGAGCCATTCTCCGACTCACCTGAGGCCTCTTCGCCAGGCCTCGGACGTGCGCTCCATTTTCCATCTCGCCCGAGGCTTCAGGCCTAGGTCTTGGACGAAGCCTCGGATGTAATATTTTGTATCAAATGTTGTGTAATGTTGTGGTAAATTTCGTTGTTGATGATGCATGAGTTGTAAAAAGTGGATGATCTGGGATTCCCTGAGGACACCCGACAAACTAACAAAATTATCCGGTTTATATGCACAATAGTCAAAGGTTTAAGACAACGATAGATGTACGTGGACTAAGCATAATTTGAGCGGTTCTGACACATATAATACTCTACCAGTCCATTCTATACGGCCTGCACACATATTAAAATTCAAACTTTAGAATCTTTGATAATTTGGACAACTAATTACTATAATACAAACGTGATATTATTAGAATTTTTAATGAAAATATACTATACAATAATCATACATTTATAATCATAAAGAATATAATACAAAATAAATAAATGGTCAAACTAAAATTAGGTGACTATGCCATGTCAATCTACGGCTTATAAATAGAGCCGCGGGAGTCCATATGAAAGGTAGATCATTAAATGGTCTAGTTTCAAATTTTAGGAGATCATATAAGATTCAAATAATTATAAGCAAGGAAAAAAAGGTAGAGTATGATTTTATGAAAATATAAAGCTGGTTTCATATTTTCGAGCTATAACAAATTTTCTAATATTAAATCAGAGTTTAGTATTTTAAAATGCATATCTATTCCAAATTTGAAAAATTATTCATATTTTTTATTAAGTCCAATTGATCAATCTCCCTAAACTATTGTGAAAGTTCGATTGACCTCTCTCGTTGCTGATATGTGTCACCATATGTCAGCTAAAACCGTTTTTAAATCCGCTCAGCGAGATAAATCAGACGATTTCAAAAATCATGGAGTCTAAAAGTCCGGTTTTTTTTTGGAGTGCGGCAAATCGTACTCCCGCAATAGATATATAGATGTCTTTCCTTATGTAATTGAATAGGTAAGAACATCTTCAACAGTTTGGTAAATGACTTGTCATCCTTCAAAATTTGGCAAAACAAGCCAAAATTATTCTCCAACAGTTTGTCAAAGTGACTTGCCAAATTTCGCAGCTTGCCAAATTCTCTATCCGCGCGCGCATCTTTCCGCGTGCGGAACGGCTTGCTATCGCTCGTGCAGATACGCAAGGGAGGTTAGTCCTGCCGCTTCCAGTCCGATGGCAGCGCGGCCCAACCCCTCCCCGTTCGGCGACGGTGCGGGCACGATCCTCCCTGAGCCACGGCGGCGCGACTTCGGCCCTACCCCACAGTGCTGCTGGCGGCGGTCTCGGCCCCGTCGCGGGCCATGGAGAAGGAGCACGCGGCGATGCTGGAGGGACTCGCGGCGGCGTGGGAGTCCGTCGACTCGCACCATGACCACCCGCCTCGCCGTACTGGCCAGGGCCTCCTCGCGCTTGCACGGCTTCACGCGGGTCTGCACGAAGCAGAGGTACTCGTTGCCGGCGAACCTACTGGCGTTGAACTCGCGGAACGGCACTGGAGCGACCTGAGCGCCGGCGACGACACGACGGAACCTCCCCGGGGAAGGCGTTGCGGTCGAGGTGGAGCGCCGGTGACCTTCTCTGCTCCGTCTCGTGAAGATGAGGAAGAAAAAGGATGGTTACGTGATTTTATTTCTTTCTGGATCCTGATGTAAAATACCTAGACACATAGCTTTACATATATGGCCTTAGTTGTATTGTCAAAAGTCCAAGGTTCTTGATACAAAAGTTTGTTTTTTTATTTTATCAAATCAAAATGACAAATTGTTAGAGATGCTATATTATTTCACTTGCCATATATTTTAGCAAGTTACCAAATCATGAAATTTAGTAAACTGTTGGAGATGTGCTACGGTGTGAGATGACCAATATACTCTAGGGCTGAAATTATTTTGTTTGGTTCCTGATACACAAATTTTAGTGCTGGACCACATTTGGTTCCTGACCCACAAATTTTAGTGCTGGTCCAAGTTTTAAGTTCCTACTAGGTTACTAGTTGGTCTCTCTTAATTTTTAATCATTAGATCTTGTTTAGAGCATCTCCAATAGTTCCCTATTTTTGACTTGGCAAATCTTGTCATTTGCCAACTTGGTAAAACATATGGCAAGTGATATTTTGTGTTGTCTCCAATAGTTCCCCATTTGGGCTTGGCAAATTAGAAAACTAGGCCCACAGATCAACTGTTTTTGCTCCCTCCGTGCATCGTCGCGCGTCGCTTGGCCTGTCACGCGCACGACGTTTCGCCTGGCGCGCCGCGATCCAGCCCTGCCGCCGCCGCCATTCCTCCTCCCCCTCCTTCCTCCGCCGGTCATCTGGAGGTGCAAGACAAGGCGTATGATAACCGTACCGTACACAGCAGCAGCTTCTGCAGATTTGCCGGCCACGATGACTTTGGGTGCATGATTTCCATCATTTTGTCTTCACGCAACAGTGAAACCTGCCTGCCGATGGAATTTGTGAAACCCAAGTGCGGGAATTTGCCAACTGCGGATGGAAATATGCCAAGTTGGGAAAATATGCCAAGTTGGATAGAGAACTGTTGGAGAGGTATTTTTGACGTTTTAGCAAAAAATCAAGAATGCCAAGTGAGTTTAGGGAACTATTGGAGATGCTCTTAGACGGATGGCACTCGGTTATTTCAAAGCAAAAGCGCTGTAAATTTCTTGATATATTTATTTATCTCTGATTTACTGATGGTAATGGTGGTTTTGTGAGCTCAGTCCTGCCTCCGTCACTGCCCACAAGGCCAGCGCGGCGTCTTCATCTCGGTCTTGGTCAGGCACTCACGCTCGTCGGTCGTCGCAGCTGCAGGGTTGTGCAGTGCAAAGCGGCCTTCGTCTTGGTCTTGGTCACGCACTCACACGCCTCGTCGCAGACGCAGGGTGTGCAAAGCATCAAAGCCACTTGTTCGCGTAGTGAACATATGCTGTTCAGACAGACTCTGTGTGGTCTGTCTATCCATCTCTATATATATATACACACACATGACATTTGGCAATCAGCCTTCCAACATGTCGTCCACCTCCAGCCACCACCTGAAGCCACCCCCACAGCTACTACTACTAGTGTTTCTCGTTCACGTATTCCTCGGAATCCTTGAAGTCTCCTATTCTCTTACCACCACCCAGCATAGCCGCAGCAACCAAACTTACCTACCAGCAGCAGCAGCAGCCCGTTGCCGGCCGGACCAGTCGTCGGCGCTGCTCCGGCTGAAGAGTTCCTTCTCTACCGGCGGCTGGGGTCCCTTCGATAGCGGGGACGTGTGCACTGCCCTCGCATCATGGCGGGCTGGCACGGACTGCTGTGGCACGGCCGCGTGACCACTCTTGACCTGGGCTTCTGCGGATTGGAGAGCGGCGGCCTGCACCCGGCACTCTTCGACCTCACCTCCCTCCGCCACCTGGACCTCTCCTGGAACAGCTTCAACGGCTCACAGCTCCCTGCCGATGGGTTTCAACGGCTCACCGACCTTGTTCATCTCGACCTCTCCAACTGTGGCTTTGCTGGCCGGATATCTCATGCAGTAGGGAAGCTCACCGAGCTGGTATTCCTGGACCTCTCTACTCAAGTTTCTCTTGTGGAAGAGTACGGTGAATTTTACGCGGTCAGCTCATGGTCGCTTCAGTGGAATCTTGTGGAGCCAAATATTGCACCATTACTCGCCAATCTCAGTAACCTGAAAGAGCTTTACCTTGGCAAGGTCGACTTGTCCGGCGGCGACATGCCAATGTGGTGCAGTGCCTTCACTAATACTTCCACTCCTCAGCTCCAGGTTCTTAGCTTACCATATATACCCGCATGGCCGCATCCACAGTCAGATTTGTGAATCATTATACAGCTTACCCACACTCACTGAGATTAACCTACGGTATAATCAGTTATACGTATGGTCCAATTCCAGAGTAATTTGCTGATTTACCTTCCCTTAGTGTTCTTAGACTTACCGTAAACTCCTTCGAAGGATGGTTCCCATCGAGGATCTTTCAACACAAAAACTTAACAGCTATCGATGTGAGGTATAACTTCGACTTATCTGGATCATTGCCGAATTTCTCGTCAGATAGTATCCTCGCAGAGTTGTGTGTGAGTAGCACTAACTTCTCTGGTCCCATCCCGACTTCCATTGGAAATCTCAAATCCATGAACATGCTAGGTCTCGCAACAGTGGATTTCTCCCAGGAGCTTCCGTCCTCAATCGGTGAGCTAAGATCGTTAACCTCCTTAGAAGTATCTGGGGCCGGTGTAGTCGGAGGAATGCCATCTTGGATCGCAAATTTAACTTCTTTGGTACGGCTCGACTTCTCTGACTGTGGCTTGTCTGGAGAGGTACCTGCTTCCATAGGTAACCTTAAGAACCTAACTAGATTACAGTTGCACAATTGCAATTTTTCTGGCACATTACCTCCGCAGATATTTAACCTAACTCAACTGGGATTCTTATATCTTCATTCAAACAACTTCTATGGTGTAGTAGAACTCAGCTCATTCTGGAAACTACCTCAACTATGCTGTTTGAGCCTGTCAAACAACAATCTCACTGTACTTGTAGATGACCAAGGTAATTCTTCAGCCGTCAATCAGATGGATATTTTGCACCTATCAGCTTGTAACATATCTGAGTTCCCAAGCGCCTTGAAGTATATGGATAGTGTTCTATACCTTGACCTTTCAAAAAACCAAATCCATGGTGCTATACCTCATTGGACATCAGAAAATTGGGGCCAAATGACATTTCTGAACTTATCACACAACAAATTCAGTAGTATAGAACATGGCTCTCTAAATCTGAATGGTATAGAGTTTGTTGATCTTAGTTTTAACCAACTCAAAGGGCCCCTACCAATACCTGGATCTCATACTCGGCTCCTTGATTGTTCAAACAATCGGTTCTCATCCATACCAATTAATATAGGTTCTCAAATCTCAAGCTAGCAGTCTTTCATATTTCAAGGCCTATGCAAATAACCTCTCCGGAAAAATCCGGCAAACGATATGTGAAGCAACGAATTTGATACTTGTTGATATATCCTACAACAATCTGAGTGGTCCCATCCCATCTTGTTTAATGGAGGATCTCAATTCCTTGAGTATACTAAAGCTGAAAGGAAATCGACTTCATGGAGAGTTGCCATACAAAATGAATCAAGGGTGTGCATTACAGGCATTAGACCTTATAGTGACAACTGGATTGAAGGACAACTACCAAGATTAGTTGCTTGCAGAGATTTGGAGGTTTATGACATCAGGAATAATCATATTAATGATACTTTTCCATGTTGGATGAGTATGCTTCCTAAACTTCAAGTTCTTGTTTTGAAGTCCAACAAATTTTTCGGGGAGGTGGGGCCTTCTGCAACAGAAGAAAAGAACAACTGTGAGTTCATAAAACTTCGGATTCTTGACTTGGCTTCAAACAAATTCTCTGGCACTTTACAAGACAAGTGGTTTATGACCATGAAATCCATGGTAACCAAATCTGTTAACGAGTTCATGGATAATCAGTTGAGTCACGTTGGGCAAATATATCAGGTAACTGATGCAATCACATACAAAGGGAATGAAGTACTACTTTCAACAACTTTGAGCACCCTTGTACACATTGATGTATCGGATAACACATTCCATGGTGGAGTTCCAAAGTCAATTGGTGATTTTGGTCTACTAAATGGTGTAAACATGTCACACAATGCCTTCACTGGCACAATCCCACCTCAGTTTGGTGCTCTGAAGCAACTGGAGTCATTGGACCTCTCTTCAAATAATCTCTCGGGGGAGATTCCACAGGGATTAGCTTCACTGAATTTCCTTTCAATGTTGAACCTGTCCTACAACGTGCTGGTGGGGAGAATACCAGATTCACCTCATTTCTTGACATTTAACAACCTCTCGTTCCTAGGCAATATCGGCTTGTGTGGGTTTCAGGTGTCCAGAGCATGCAGCAGCACAACACCATATGTGGAGCCACATCATTCAGAGAAGAAATCAGTAGACCTTGTATTGTTCCTTTTCACCGGACTGGGATTTGGCATCGGATTCGCAATTGCAATTGTCCTTACATGTGGAATCCATGTTAGGAGGAGATCCCAGAACCACATATTCATGTGCTGGAAGAAAGTCCCCTTCATGTAGATGGCCTGCAAATGCAAATAAGAATGCATCCACATTAGTGAGTATATATTGCTGAGTTTGTATCATCAATCAATAATATTGTACTGCATATTTGAAACCTGTAAGTGTAAAAGGCGAAGAAGAGCGCAGGATGACTATGGCCTGTTCAATTCACCATACACCATATATTCAGACCCCCATTTTCAGGTATTGTTTTGGCTTCATTTATTCAGAACAAGTACATGAGTTATCAAACACATGTCATGGTTACATCGTGCCCTCGCGCTGTCGGTGAACTTGACACCGGGCGAGCTCGGGAGCTCGGGCAGCAGGGGCGCCAGTCGTGGGCACGTCGGGCCGCAGGGGGGCCGGGTTGCGCCTTCTGCATGGCCGGCCCTGGTAGCGGCGGGCCGCCGCGGGCGCCGGGGGGCCGGGTTGCCCCTCCTGTACGGCCGGTCATGGCCATGGTCGGAGCTCGAACTTTGTGTGGTCGACAGCGAGGAAGAAATGAATGAGAAAGACACGGGATGAGCGCAGCACGACGACCGGAGGTGCGGCGGCGGACCGGGATGGGAGCTCGTGCGGGTGGGAGCGAGAAAGACGGAGGATGTAGAGAAGGGGAATAGGCAAAAATGTCATTCTCCGTGTCCTGAAAACGCAGTCTCTAAACTTTAGATAACCAATGTTATCACACAATATAGCTACGAGCCTAGGGCTGGTCTAAACTTTAGTTAGGACAAGTGCATTGCTACACGTCAGCTGTCTCGTACATCGTCTCATGCAGTGCCACGTAAGATTTTGCTGATGTGGAGGAAAGAGAGAAGCGAAAGAGGAAGAGGTCGTTGTTTCGCGAAACAACCACCTCGTGAGCTAAAATTTAGGACTATGAGATAACTATTCTACCACTGTATGAGTTGTTGTTGTCATACAACTCACAATTTATTTTTATTCTATCCATAAATTAAGGAATCATGAGTTGCTACGAGACAACTTAAAAAACAAACTATTGTACATGTCGTCTACTAAGTCGTCTTAAAATTACGTGGCACTACATAAGACCACCTACGAGACAAGACCAATGTACTTGCCCTTAGCCAAAGTTTTTCAAGATTAAAACTTTAGATATTTTAGCTCACTTGCATGATCTAAAGTTTATGAGATGATCTAAACTTAAAAAAAACGCTTTAGACCATAGAACATATATAAACATGATCTAAGATCTATTTCCCTCATGACAATTTTATATAGAAGTACCATTTCAACATAATAAAAATAGTCCTCCTATTTTAAATCATAAGATATTGTAGCTTTTTCTACATAAATTAATTTTACTTTGTTTTCTGAAACAAATATTGATTTTATTATATATTTAGACACCGTATATCTAATACATAGCATGCTAAAAACGTGTTATACGTAGTTTAGAATGGATACGATAATGATTTCTTTTCCTAAAAGATGTATACATTAGAGTGTACCTGCTTGGTAGGCGTGAAATCACTAACAACCTGAAATTGCAAGCATAATTTGAAATTTAATAGAAGCGGACTATAGATGGGCAAAGGGCTGTGTCGGGCCGGCCCGGCCGACAATGGGCCGGCCCGACCTGATAGAGGTCGGGCCTACAAGGCCCACCGTGCCCTGCGAGCCGTGCCTATGAGGCCCACGGGCCTGGCCTATGGCCCAGGCATGGCCCAATGAGAGGACGGGCCGGCCTGAAGGCCCGCTGGGCCCACTGGGCCCGCCATGCCCACCGGCAAAACTATGATTAATATATATGTGTATATATATATTTTATATTTATAAATATGTATTTATATTTACTTATATATTTATATATATTTATATAATTATATATTTATACTTATATATAATTGTATATGTATCGGGCCGTGCCTAGGGTCTGGTCCAGGCACGGTCTGGCCCCGCTAGCCACCGAGTCGGGTCGTGCCTCGGGCCGGGCCAAAACGTCGGGCTTCGTGCCGGGCTCACGGGCCCGGACTGCATGCCCATCTATAAAGCGGACATAGCTCGGTGAATCATGAAAAATTAGAGCAAGAGCTGTTTAGATATCGTAAACATCACGACTGTATCACTGTATTATAATGTAAAAGAAATATAATTATTTTGCTTTCATTGTGGGTGTACCTTATGTCACGGGGCTCGTGAATTGGAGGATGATGTGGCTGCCATGGATGATTGGATGATGAAATACACACATAATTTTGTGAAGATTGTGTGAAGTTCTAGGATCGACTAGGTGCAGATTCAGTTGGGGTCTAATTGATTCGGGTAACAACCAGCGGGTAGTTCATCTCGGATGAACTACCAGAGAGGAATGGAGATAGATAGGTTACAGTTTAGGGTTCATACCTTCGAGATCCGACCGTCTCTTGTTCGTTGATGGAGGCTGCGCACGGGCAGCGACGTTTGGTGTAGCGCAGGGTCGGCGTGGAGATGCTCGTGGCGCTTCCCGCCGCTGGCAGTGCCACCCTCGGGATCGGATTAGGGTTAGGAGGGTGGGTACTGTAGCAGCGGCTGTCAACCTCATTATAGAGCCCTGCCCCCACCTCCTCTTTATAGGCACTGTGCGACAGGGGCCCACCAGCCTGCTAATGGGCTGGGCATCCCCGATCAGGATGCAGATCAGGGTCCAGTTAGGCCGTTGGGCCTAACTGGTGGAGATCAATCCAACATTCTCCCCCTTGATCTCAACTCATATCTTTAAACTTCTCATTTATTTCTTTTACCATTCCATCACAGATCGATGCATAGAGCGTGCCTCATCGTCACGATCAATTGTCGATAGATTCAACAGCTACAATACACGTCTCTGTTTTGAAATAGGTTCTTTAGCTTTGGGGCCCTTTATTGTCCAGAAATCATAGGCCTAACCATACAACCCATGTCGACTGTGTATTTCCTGAACACACTGGGCGATAAGCCTTTACAAAACGGATCCGTAATATTTTCAAATCTAAAGGTATGATTCTGGACTTTCTCCTTCACAACGTACAACCCAATGTCAATGTGTTTGGCAGCACACTTGACCCGTTGTCTTAGGAGTAAACTTCTTAAATGGTTATTGCTGTTGTTTACCATTATAAACTCCGGGTATAGGTTTCTAACCATTTCGCCTGTCCTTTACGCCTCATGATAAGCTATATGATAGTGTTCATCATCAATGACACCACTATGGTTCCTTTTGGAGCTTTTCCACAATAAAACTCCAACTGCGAGTGTTAGTTACTAATGTGGATTTCACTAAACATCTCGCTCAAACATATTAGTTGTACTCACAACCACTTGAGAGTACTTGTTCTCTTTTACTCGTCATAAGGCATATAAAACTTTGCACAATTGCAACACTTCCATTCCAGTGATCTATATCTGGATTGGACATCTGCCAAAATCCCGGATACACGAACCATGTCAGGGTAAATACTTGTGCACTCATTAAGCTTCCAACAGCCGAAGCATACAGGACGTCCATTTTATCAATTCTCATATCTATTCTTGGAACACTGAAAGTTCCCAAAACTATTACCCTTGACCATAGGAACAGGCTTATGTTTACACATATATATATACTTTATTTCTTTAGAATCTTCTCAAGTATATACTTGAGACATTTCTAATACCCCCTTCTCTTGTCTAGGTAAATTTCAATTCATAGACGAATGACAATTCACCGAGATCAATCTAATGTAATTTAGGGCAATGACTACTTTTCCAATAGTAGATTAACATCATTGTCAGCAACAAGGTGTCATCCACATACAAGGTTTAGGAAAATGAATTTCCTATTCTTGAACTTTGCACAATGTCATTGTCCTTCTCATTCTCTTTAAAACCCAAACTTTCTATTGTGGCATCAAACCTTGAATACCACTATTTAGATGCCCGTTTGGATCCTTAAATGGATTTCTTCAGATAGCATCCTAAACTTTCTTTTCCTTTCATGACAAAACCGTTAGGTTGTGCCATGTAAACTTTTCGCACAAATCCCCATCAATTAGTGTCGTCTTTACATCTATCTGATGCAACTTTAAACATTACGTGCCATTAACACTTGTTAAAGTGTTTTCTTTCCTTTATGTGAATCCTTTCACCATAATCTTTCTATGTTCCCTCCGGAGCCACATTGTATCTTGTAGACCCATTACAGTCTACTGTTTTGGCTCTTTTAGGAATAACTTAAAATGGCACTCTTTTATATGGGATGTTATTGCTCTTTCATTGCCAATAGGCAATTGATACTTTACATTACTCATCTTTCTAGAAGAGCTAACAACAAGTGTTGTATAGGCCATACAACATCAACAGGTATGATTGTTCTTGAGTCATTGGAGTGGGCACGAAGTCTCACTTCTCTTCAAGTCTTTGATCTCTACATACCATGCTCCCCCAGATTATCCCATCTTTTGAAAAGATGGTGCTTCCTCAAATTTCTTATTTGGGTTTAATCTGTCAAAATCATATGGTCTCTTAAGCACCGCTCGTCCAGTACAAATACTGGCTCACTATGCTATCTTCCTATCCTAACCATAAAGGCATAGGAATTTAGCTATTTCTTTCTTTACTTAGGGGTATCGTTATTATGATCATTGTACTCCCTCAACGGTCATATTCAT
Organism: Coix lacryma-jobi var. lacryma-jobi; assembly: GCA_009763385.1. NCBI lineage: Eukaryota > Viridiplantae > Streptophyta > Magnoliopsida > Poales > Poaceae > Coix > Coix lacryma-jobi. The sequence goes on from CM019827.1 coordinate 131,418,233, forward strand.
CTTTTATAGATCACTTTTGCCTTAATGTATATCATGCATTGCACTTTGAGGCACAGGGAAATGGAGAGAATCTCTTTTAATCTTTATCTTTCTTAGTGTAATCTCACCATTCTCCCCCTCGAAATATGGCACAAACTTTACTGCCATAATTTCGAAACTATTCTGAAATTTGTGAACGAGGAGTCATCTATAATTTGCTTTATTCACATGACCATGTCATGCAAACAAAGTCATCTTTTGATTCTTATGGGAGTATACTTTCCTCATTCCACTTTAAGAACTTAACAAAGTCCTTACTTAACTTTACTTTTGCAAGTCATGCTTGCATGCTTTCTTTATCTGGGATTACTCCCCTCATGGCCTTAGCCCATGACCATGTCATGGTCAACACTGTGATAGTATAAAAGCTACCCAGACTTTTCATTCTTTCTCCCACTCTGGGATATACTTTAGGCACATGAGCCATCACATTTTTTTTCTTTTCTTTTCCCGCCAAGCGGGACATTTTCCCATCAGGGACATTAAAGCCAGAATTGGCTTTCTCATTCCATCATCAAATCCAAAAATAAATCTGAATATTCTATAACATACACATTTAATCCAACATTGGTCAAATTAAATAAGCATTTTTATTACAACTTTGTCATAATGACTGAAACTGAAACAAAATTCTTCTTTATAGAGAGTACATAAACACATTTCATGTACTAAACTTTTACTTTGGACCAATGTCCCTGAATTCTTTTCCTTTTCAAGTCATTTTCTAAAGAGAACATAATCCCTTTATGTAATGACTTTCACTTTCCATCTTCTCAGTCACAAGTACCCAGCTCTTTCTTTTCTGCTTCCAAAAATGAAAGCATGAAGATCTTTTCTGAAAACATTAATCATTAATAATCAATAATAATGAGCATAAAAAATAACCCTACGTTGGTCTGGTTAAAACATGCACATTAAACTTTATAACTTGTAGTTCTATTCTATATCACCGTTGGGCAGAAAATAGAATAAAACGACATTCTTTTACATTAATTCTACATCACCGTTGGGCAGAAATAGAATTAACGTATGCAAAACTCAAATAACTTGATGATAATCAACATCATTGCAGCGGAATACTTTTCACTTTATCACAGACATTTCTTGATTCTTATATGGTCTCTGGAAAAATTGGTCACGTTGACGTAAAATTTACCAGAAATTCAAACTTTAAATTTAAACTTACAATATTGTTATCATCAACGTTGGTCAGAAAATAACAATATCATAATTTAACTTAAACATGTGACTATTCCTCTAATTAAATTTTTCCGTTGGTTCCAATTTAATTAGAAGATAATCAATGTCAACTTTGCAGCGGAAACGTGAAAAATATAGTAATACTTAATCAGAAGCATCAACATATATACTTTTATCCATTCTCTGTACAAATTATCCCGTTGGTTCAAATTTGAACAGAGATTGAAACACTTATTCAAACTCAGCAATAAAATGCTTCTGAAAAAGAACAAACAAAACCAGACTTTACTTTTCATTTGCCCGAAGGCCTGTTTGCGATTTGCGATTTGCAACAGTCCAGCCAACAAAACGGCCCGGTCCACGCGCGTGCAGAGTTCCTGGGCCTAGGCCGACTTCGCGCTGACGCCCGCGTGAGCACCCCGGCCTCCTTCTCCCGCCCAGGCCCTCCTCCTCCCGCCCAGGCCGCAACCTGGGCCTGGGCCAGAAAAGTTGGCACCCGCATGGGCCTAATCTGGCCCGGTGAACCACAGCCGTCCATCACAATCGGACGGCCGCGCGTCGATCTCGCGGGGACAAAACCCCCTCCTGGCCGGTTCTCCCACGAAACCCTAGCCACATTCTTTCTCTTCTCCTCTCTTTCTCAGTACCGCAAACTGCGGCGGCGGCGGCCGCCATGGCCGTCGGCGCAGCCGTGCCCGCCGGAGTCGGTGAAGACCAGGGGCCGCCGGTCCGGACCTGACTCCCCTTCCTCTTCTCTCTCTCTCCACCGCTTCTCTCCGCCACACATCTAGAGGCGAGCTCGCGACGGAGGAAAAGAGGATGGCGCCGCCGTGGGCCCCCTCGCCGGCGCACGCGTGCGGCTGAGGCCGCGCGCGGTGCCGTCGAGTGGCTCCGTGGTGATGCCCTATTGAGCCCGCGCCGGAGCATTCTCGGTGCCCCTAGGTCTTCTTCCCGCGCGCCGGCGGGACGGTCTTGCCCCGACAGCGCCATCGGCCGGCCGCCGGAGGCTTCGGGCGGTCTCCTCGGACACCGCCAGCGAGAGGACTATGGTGGAAAAGCCCTGGTGAGGCCCCTATTCGCCTTGTTCTCATTCACTGTTAGGGTTAGGGTTTCACTTGCAGTGCTTTTGGGTGAAGATCCGGACGGATCGAGCCCCGGTGTCCTTTGTTCTTGGTCTGATCCAATGGATCGAGATCCATGTTCTTCCTTGCCGCTCTGGGGCCCATGGCCGGCGAGCGCGGTCCCTTGACCGAGCACACAGATCTTTGCTATTTCTGTGTTTTAGGGTTCGGATCCAATCCTCCCCCTCTGTTTTGCTTTGCCGAAATCCTATCAATTTAGGATTTGGCTCCATCCCGTACGTCGGCAAAACGGCGTCGGTGGACAGTAAGGTTTCCCCTTCTCTATCCATCATCCCAACACTCGATCTACACGCTAGATCGGCTCCGATACCATTGTGAAGTTCTAGGATCGACTAGGTGCAGATTCAGTTGGGGTCTAATTGATTCGGGTAACAACCAGCGGGTAGTTCATCTCGGATGAACTACCAGAGAGGAATGGAGATAGATAGGTTACAGTTTAGGGTTCATACCTTCGAGATCCGACCGTCTCTTGTTCGTTGATGGAGGCTGCGCACGGGCAGCGACGTTTGGTGTAGCGCAGGGTCGGCGTGGAGATGCTCGTGGCGCTTCCCGCCGCTGGCAGTGCCACCCTCGGGATCGGATTAGGGTTAGGAGGGTGGGTACTGTAGCAGCGGCTGTCAACCTCATTATAGAGCCCTGCCCCCACCTCCTCTTTATAGGCACTGTGCGACAGGGGCCCACCAGCCTGCTAATGGGCTGGGCATCCCCGATCAGGATGCAGATCAGGGTCCAGTTAGGCCGTTGGGCCTAACTGGTGGAGATCAATCCAACAGATTGCAATTTTGATAATGCCTTCCCTTGAGTACTAAAATGTTGTATTAGCAGAGTCCACTGCCGTATGCACTACAGCTATTTTCTTCACCGTATAGTACAGTAGTACTACCGTGGAGAGAACAGTATCCTACAGAGCAGGTTTTATGCCAATGCACATGGGTAATTAAAGCCCTCGAACCATGAAGCATCGAGATTTGGGATCTGTTCATCCAAAAAATACCCGTTCAGTATTTTACTCGGAAAATCGTGGATCCACAATCCCAATGCAGCAATTTTTCACCCCCGTTTTCATATTCTAATCATAATTGGCTAACTATGATCTTCTTTTTTTGAATGAAAAGAAAAGAGAAAGCTGAACTGAAACCCTGCATGTGGAGCCATCGGATTCCCGACTCCTGTTTGACCCTTGCCAGTTTGCCACGCACCCATGGCCGGCAACGAAGAACTCATGAGTAATTTATAAGGGCTATGCTAAGGTACAAACTTTACCTCTTAAGAGGTAATATATCTTAAATAAATCTGAGCCATTGATTTTTTGAATTATTTAATAAATTAAAAAATCTGGAAAAACAAAAAAAAACTCTGTCCGCATGCCGTTAATAACGGGAGTGCCGATTCTTTTAATCACGGAACAGCAGGCCGACGCGATTTCTTTCCCTATCGAGTCTCCGCACGTCCGAATCACGAGAACAACAGGCTAATTTATATGGTAATCAAAATATCAAGGACACAGTTATAGAATAAAAAAGATTTATTATATGAGTCAGATCATACATGCGCATAATCAGATCTAGAAAAAAAGATCTTTTATATATAAAACTTTCCTTATTTACTCTATTTTAGAAAATAAAAATTAAATAAATATGTATTTGAGATATTACCTCTTAGGAGGTAATATGTGATCGTGACCGTCCGATCAAAATAAATGAACGGTCAATAATCATTTGGAGGTACCTTAACAAATCTCAATTTATAAACTGCTCTTCAGCCTTGAATAAATGCCCGAGATTTTTTTTTGTTAAAAAAATGATAAGTTCACTAGCACTAAGCAGACACGAGAGCCAAGACAAAGAATCATTTTTGTCAAATATTATTACAAGTCGCGAGATGTGTGCAACTCTCATGCATGCCGTCCAGCCACAATGAGGGAGCAGTACAGCAGCAAGCCGGTCGGCATCCGGCGGCACTATCGCCGCTGCGCGCCGGCGGCGCCCCACATCGCCGTGGCCTTCCTCCTCGTCGCGCTCGGCGTGCTTTACCTCGTCTTCGGCCCGACCAACTCCGACCTCAACCTCGTTCTCGCCATGCCGCGCGTCCACGTCGTGTTCAACGAACCCGCCGCCGTCCCAGCGGTGCCCGCCACCGTCGCCGCGCCTGCCCCCGTCAACAACGCGACCGACGACGACGACGAGGACCGCGGCCTCCCGCCGCCGCGGCAGCTGACGGACCCGCCCTACTCGCTGGGGCGAGCCATCCTGGACTACGACGCGCGGCGGTCCGCGTGGCTCGCGGCGCACCCGGAGGCGCAGCCGGCGGCGGCGGTGCGGCCGCGGCCGCGGGTGCTGGTGGTGACGGGATCGGCGCCCGCCCGGTGCCCCGACCCCGGCGGCGACCACCTTCTGCTGCGGGCGTTCAAGAACAAGGCGGACTACTGCCGCGTGCACGGCCTGGACGTGTTCTACAGCGCGGCGTTCCTGGACGCCGAGATGTCCGGGTTCTGGGCGAAGCTGCCGCTGCTGCGGGCGCTGATGCTGGCGCACCCGGAGGTGGAGCTCCTCTGGTGGGTGGACTCGGACGCCGTGTTCACGGACATGGCGTTCGAGCCGCCGTGGGAGCGGTACGCGCGCCACAACCTGGTGCTCCACGGCTGGCCCGCCAAGGTGTTCGAGGAGCGGAGCTGGGTCGGCGTCAACACCGGCAGCTTCCTGCTCCGCAACTGCCAGTGGTCGCTCGACCTCCTGGACGCGTGGGCGCCCATGGGGTCGCGCGGCCCCGTCCGCGACAGCTACGGCGAGCTCTTCGCCAGGGAGCTCTCCGGGCGCCCGCCGTTCGAGGCGGACGACCAGTCGGCGCTCGTGTACCTGCTCGTCACGCAGCGCGGCAGGTGGGGGGACCAGACGTTCATCGAGAGCGCCTACGAGCTCAACGGCTTCTGGGAAGGGATAGTGGACGGGTACGAGGAGCTGCGGCGGAAGGGGCGGCCCGCCGGCGGCGGGCTCGGCGACGACCGCTGGCCGTTCGTCACGCACTTCGTCGGGTGCAAGCCGTGCCGGCGGTACCCGGACAGCTACCCGTCGGACCGGTGCCGGCGCGGCATGGAGCGCGCCTTCAACTTCGCCGACGACCAGATACTGAGGCTGTACGGGTTCGAGCACGAGTCGCTTAACACCACCGCCGTGCAGCGCGTCGGAAACGAGACCGGCGGCCCGCTGGACGCGGGCGATGAGGAGCTCGGCCGGCTATTGCACCCCACGTTCAGGACTGCCAGGCCCACGCAGAGGTAGTCGACTCCACGTCCGGGGCCGGCCTTATGGTTGACTTGGTTCTTCTTGACTTGGTTCTTCTTCTCTCTTTCTTCTTCTTTTTCTCTCTCGTGCCTTCTCCCTTGTTAGTGACATTCGACTTCATATTTTTGTGGTGAGCTACTACTATTGTACAAGTCGTAGTAGGCCTAATGGTTGGTAGTGACCGTTTCACTTTTTACTTTTGTTTTTCTTGAGTCACTAATTTTTAGACCGTTCATTATCTGGCCAATCATAAATCTATAACTCCTATAAAGCAAAACCCCACTACCTAATTCTCTAGCATATTTTTGAGCCACATCATCAGCTTCAGCTCCTGCTCACTACCGAGTCGACTCTTCAGGCTCCATGCATCTCGAAGGGACACCGACACACAATTGATGCCACCCAGAATTTGATAGTCTGTTCCCTTCTATCTCCACTATGAATACCGAGTCGACTTTTTGGGTTCCATGGATCTCAAAGAGACACCAACGCAATCGATGCATCAAGAAGCCACCGTCAGGCAACTGAGCGGTCGACTGAGTAATTATTTATATTCATTTTGCATCCGTTGAAGTCGCATGCCTCCATTCATTTGCCCTCACCAAGCTGGTGCTGCCCAGTGTCGAGCCATGTGACGATGATCAGCTGCCAGGGCTGAGGCCCCGATTCCCAAATGGCCGGATCTGACAAAGGCAGGCAGGTTGTCGATGGTGCCGCACGACTGCATGCAACCGTGGCCCATGGAGGATCGAGGAATGGATCAGCTGCTAGGTGCGCTTCTTCATGTGTCGTCGAGGACTCTTCAAGGATGTCTTCGAGCTCACCGTCCTTTGCGATGTGTCGAGGTCACGCTCCTCATCTTCTCCCCATGGCATGAACACAAACAAGCTAGGTTACCAACATGACGTCATCGTTGTTCTTGGCCGGGGCGGCGCAAGAGCTCTGCACGACATCGAGCTCCTGCCCAAGCTCCACCGGTGTCAGCATTGCAAGTACTACTTCTCTTTTCTAGAGCAGATGGATGAGGAAAGAGAGATGTGCAGAAAATGGTTTGAATTTTCTCAAAGTTTCTGCCACGCAACCACGTCAAGATACTAGCTGCTGGGAGTAGTAAAATAATCCCACCAGACATCAGTGTATGATTGTGATTCATGTCCTAGCATAGGTTGCTAGATGACCATGTTGTTGGTTCTATTTTTAAATTTATAATTTTTGGTTCCTTCTACTTTCTGAAATCCAATATTTTATAGTTTCAAATAAGTTCTCAAACAACATCTGCTTCCAGTTATGTGTTTCACATCCATATAAATCAAACTATTACTACCTATTTAGTTTAAGCCATATTTTGCTCTATGGTTGTCTTCATAAGCTTTTGTCATTGTTTACTGCATATATATATAAGATTCCGTACCATTTTAAATATTATTTTGACTTCTACATACAACAGATGGTCAAATTTTCAATTATAAATGTAATAATATACTATATATTTCCGCGGCAACGCGCGGGGTATCATCTAGTATAGGGTACAATACAATACAAGAAGCCCTCGTACCGCGAAATGACTAAAATTATCTCTCCCCAAATCTCTCCTGCTCGTTCCATCATGCGTCTCTGCCACCGCCCACCGGCGGTGTTGATCAACGTGACCTGGTCAGCCACCCTTAACAATACAAACTTTCTTATAATATATATAATTTAATAGGTAATTATTTCGTACTCATCCCAGAGAGTAATTACTCACATGTGTATATCTCAATATTTGTAGTATATATAGCTTAACAAAGTATATGTACGCGAAGTATATGATCATACTAGAATATTTACAGTAGTATATTTATCGAGTATGCATGTATACATGTAGTATATGGTTATACTTATTTTCTATACTACTATAATGACATTATAGTAATATATTAAAAAATATATGCTCTGTTAATTTTTTACATATTAAGAATTAATCTTAGAATAAGTATGTAAACATACTCAAAGTGATAAATGAGTATGCACCCATATACAATGTGATTTATTGAAGATGAGAGTAATTATTCCCGGGAGTATAGAAAACTCACTCATTTAATAGTCTATATTTATATTAAAATAATATAATAAATAAAATCTTGTTATATATATCTACTAATATTTAATATCTCTAAATAATAAATATAATAAAATATTTTGATTTATCTAAATTTATTTATTTATTATATTAGGATATATATATATATATATATTGAAATGTTTTGTTCTACTAGACTACTATGTTTCATTATACTTTACATTTTAAATAATATATATTTAACTAGCAATAATAATTCGGTGGTCATCTCTTTTACTGTGAATCGTATTATAGATATAGACGCTTACATACATACATACGCGTGTACTAACTTTTACACATAAACACATATTCTACTCCACTATGATTACTTTTAAAATACTAAAACACTAGATTTTAACATTCATGAGTCATCATAAGTAGCGTATCGTCAATAGAACAGTCACCTACCACAAATATGAACACCTCCAAAATACTAAGCCGATAAATTTTTAGTATTATATGTCATCATCATATGTGCTCCAATGTCGATAGATATGGTCGTCTACTACGGAAAAAATAGCAAAGATGTTAAATCATCAAATATTAAAATAGATCGAGGAAAATACAGCTCGACTCTAGAGAAAAAATCTAAATAATTAAGTTACACTCATTTTCGTATGTTGAAACTATTTGACTGGCCTCCCCTTATGCATAATTTCTGGCTCCGCCATACACTAAAAAATAAATGTAAGGTGTGTGGATTCAAACTCGGTACCTCTCGCCTCACGCATAAACTCCTTACCAACTCAGTTGTACACGACATGTGACAGAGTCTTGTACACTCTCCTTTTGAATTGAACCACGGGGGACCTTTAGTCCTGGTTAGTGTTACCAACTGAGACTAAAGGCACTAGGAGAGAACAAACCTTTGGTCTTGATGGTCAAATTTGGCTTTAGTCCCGGATTAATTTGGGCTCGGGACTAAAGAGGCCTTTAGTCCCGGTTGGTAGCTCCAACCGGGACTAAAGCCCATAGCCCAACGACTACTGCGTCAGGCTTTAATGGCAGGTGAGCTTTAGTCGACTAAAGGCCAACCTTTAGTCCCGGTTGGTGTTACCAACCCAGATTAAATGTCCTCCAACCTTTAGTCTCAGTTGGTAATACCAACAGGGACTAAGGTGACCTTTTAGTCCCGGTTCGTAACACCAACCGGGACTAAAGGTCTCTCACTGATTAATTCAAAAGGAGAGTGCACAGGACTCTGTCACATGTGGTGTACAGCTGAGTTGGTAAGGTCTTTATGCGCGAGGCGAGAGGTACTGTGTTCGAATCCCACACACTGCAAAAGAGGTCTCCCTAGAACCGGGACTAAAGTCCCTTTCCAACCGGGACTAAAGGCTAACACCACCTGAGACTAATGTAAACCCTTTAGTCCCGGTTGGTGTGTTACCAACCGGGACTAAAGGTCATTAGTCCCGAACACAAACTCTTGCCAAGGCTAACACCAGTCGAGACTAATGTAAACCCTTTAGTTCCGGTTGGTGTGTTACTAACCGGGACTAAAGGTCTGTAAGGACCTGTGTGGCCTAGAGGGGGGGGTGAATAGGCCTGTCAAAAATCACAGCTTAAAACCAAATTAGATATGCCCGGCACTACCGCCCTGCGCCCGGCACTGCCGCTCCCCGGCACTGCCGGCCTCAGCGCGGTACTGCCGCGCAGACGAAGACCAGAAGCTGCAATTCGAAATCTACCCACAATCTGCAGATTCTATCTGAATAGGAATGTAACAATAGGCTATATGAACCAGCAGAAACAACTACTCCAAGCCAAATATGAAAGATAGAGTAGATCGAGCCAAACCCTAGAATATATCACAAGCTCATGAACATAGAGAATGAAACTAAGCAAGCACGCGAGACAAGTGATTTATCCCGTGGTTCAGCTCGCCACCAAGGCTTGCCTACCTCCACGTTGTTGAGGTTGACCACTTAGGTCATGAGCTTTGCAACTCAACCTCGTTCTCAAGTCAAGGAACCAAATCCTTGAGATGAGGGGTAATCTTACTAGCTGCACAAGTGATTACAAACCTCCCTAGGCCGCCACACAAGTTGGCAAGGCTCTAGGGCGACGCCTAGCCGGCTAGGGTTCCAAGAACCCAAGAGTAATAGAAGCAAATCCACCGGCTATGGCTCAACTCAAGTGCTCTAGGCAGTAGATCTCAGCTAGGACTCCTCTTTGGTGAAGGTTTGAGCCTCTCAACCACTTGGAATCAATGGGAATGAAGATTTTGGTGGTTGGGAGCTTGGAGGGCCTTCAATGGAGAAAGGGAGCTTGTCTGGAGGTAGGTGGAGTGTTCTGGTCGTGGATGACCGTTGGGGGGCAGAGGGGGTGATGTAAATACCCCCTGCCATCCAACGGGCAAATCAAGTCGCGGCAGTGCCGGCCTTAGCCCGGTAGTGCCGCGGCCCGGCACTGCCGCGCCTAGAGCGGCACTGCCGCGCCCACCAAACAGACAGGAACAGATCTACAATGAGTGCAGCTGTCTTTGGTTGGAAATGTGGATGGTTTGGGTTGGTTTGAGCACATATCATTCAGCCATATCAATGAATTTGCATTCCCCCTTTATAGTACGGCATTCCTAAACTCAAGTAATCCAAAATAAAATATCTTTGAAGCGCTTTGAGTTCGGAACCGACGAAATGTAGTGTGAGGGGTCCACCAACGCATATACACCATCCTTTCTTAACATAACCTGCTTATCAACTTTATAAATCTCATTAGTCCTCTAATCGTGTGGTCATTATCACCAAAACCCACAATTAGGGCTTGATTGCACTTACAATCTCCCCCTTTTTGGTGATTGATGACAACACAATTAGAGCTTACAAGAGAAGGGTATAAAACTGAGATTTTGAAGCTTAGGTGTGAAACCTCCCCCTAAATGTGTGAATGAGAGCTGAATTCTCAAATTGGCATAAAAGGCCAACATTCACATATTAAAGTGGAATATAGGTTCAGTTTCACATCTGATAGCTTTGTGGGGTGCAATTAAACTGTGTCAATAATATAACGTGATGCGAATGACAGTTTAAGCACATCAGAGGTGTTTGCTGTCTTTTGCCAGAGCGGCACTGCCGCTCTGGGCGCGGCACTGCCGGGGCCCGGCACTGCCGGCCCTGGAGCGGCACTGCCGCTCAGGCAACAGTCAGCAAACGCAGCGGACAAAATATAAAACCACAAAGCATATATCAAACTGATCTAAACAAGATAGCACAAACTAAATAAAGCAGGTAAATGATACATGTCCACATCCAAGCATACGAAGTAGTACGATAGAGTATATTACAAAAATAGAGTTTTAAACGGTCCAACTCTCTCATCTCACAACTACAACTAAAGATGGGGACATGAAAAGCTGAAAAAGTGAAAAAGTGTTGTACCCCCTTCTCTCCATCTACTTCTCCCCCTTTGGCAACAAGTCACCAAAAAGAGCAAAGAGAGAAGAGAAGAGTGTCCAAGCACTCAATCATCATCCGATGCAACCTTGTCCCACTCAACCTCATCTTCTTCCTCTTCTTCCTCCTCCTCATCATCGTCGTCGTCGTCGTCATCGGACTCTACCACGGCCTTGCCCTGACGGTGGGTGGTACTGGTGTAGCGGGTCGAGGCGGAGGCACGTGAAGACCGACGAGGTGGCACTGGCACTATCTCCTCCTGCTCCTCCTCCTCGTCATCATCATCTAGGTCGTCGGACTCAAGACTGGAGAGGTCAAAGCGAGGTGGAGAGCGGGGTGGAGGTAACGGCGAACGTCCCGCCCGCTCTCGCTCTGCGCGCTGCTCAACAAGCGCCTGATGTGCCGTCTCGGCTGCGTAGGTGCAGGTAGAAAAGATGGCCTTGATCCATCGTGCTAGCTTGCTCTTCTTCTTCCTCTGATAGGAAGGGCGAGAGCTCCCAGGCCTGTCACTAGCTGCTGCCCCTGCTGAACCTCCTGCTGCCGCCTTCTTCTTCTCAGCCCTGTACGGCTCATGCAACCCATCCTTAACAAAAGAATGTCCGGAGACCATCTCAATCATAAACATGATATAAGGTGCATATAGAACCGCCTTCCTAGCATCCTCTGCTGCAACCTGAAGCTCGGTCCAAATAAAGCTGGATATAGAAAAAGGTCTAGCCTGAGGGGCCATCCTAGCCAACATATTCCTGCCATATCCATACAAGTTAGAATGTGACCCTCCCTTCGGGTTGAGCGTCTGCCTGAATAGGTTGTTGAGCATGTAGTAGAAAGGTTTCAGCCCCTTCACCAACCCATCAGCCTTGCTAGGATCATCATATAAGTGGGCAATCTCCCTGTCTGTCAACGTCCTCTCATCATGCAGGTTATCCAACTGCCTGTCATCGCTGCCCAAGCCAAGGATCCTACTAAAGGTCTCATAGGTGACCTTGTAGTGGCGACCCTCGGTCATCCAGTGCATCTCCTCCAGCACATTATCAACATATAGAGTGGCATGAAACTGAGAAATAATCTCCACATTCCAGTTGTACTGGAAACCCATCAAATCATACATATTTCTTCTCTTGCATGCAGCTATCACCCTGTTGATCTCACTGTCAGTCTTGGCCTCAAGATGCTCCCAATCTACATATCTCATACTTAGAATCTTGGACTTTTTGGCATTGAACAGGACTGAACGGTAGAAATCTGAATGAAATTCATTCCAGAACCTGTAGTCAATTCCCATGTCCTTTGGAGCATTGTAGGGATTTTGCTGACGCTGTGCCTTCACTGACGAGAACTGCTGGTGGTAGGACACCACCTGTCTGGGCCTGGTGTCCTGTGGTGCCCTCTCCAAAACATCCTCCTCATAGGGCTGGATGTGGTCTCTGCTGACCTCTGCTAGGTGCTCTGGAGTGGCAGGGTAAAGATCTTCCCTGATCTGACGACCCTGCATCTGGAGACGGATCTCGTCTCGTATCTGCTGCCTAGCTGAACTGCCTCCTTGGGAGCGAGCACCACCACGAATGGCTGGCTGCTTGCTCCTCCCCCTGAGCGGGTCCAACCTCCTCTTGGTCCTCCTCTCTTCATCGCTTCCTCCCGACATCTTGGGGAAAGAAGAAGAGGGATGGAGTCCCTTGGTGAAGAGGAAAGCGAGCAGCACGGAGAGAGACCCGAGCGGCACTACCGCTGGCCGGAAGCTCCGGGAAGTCGTCGGCCGGTGGAAGGTCTCGGTCACCTCCAGTCGCCCGTGAGAGAGAGTGAGAGATAGGAGAGAGAGTTACGGTGGTGAAAGTGAATGGATGAGGGAGAGAGAGGGGAAGTCACGGGTAGAATAGGAAAGAAAACCTTTTCCCTGTGACTCCACTCGGTAACAGACTGATTCAGCCGAATCAGTAAGTCGCGGCACTACCGCGCCTGGCGCGGCACTGCCGGGGCCCGGCACTTCCGCGCCTGGCCCGGCACTGCCGGCCTGTTACCAACAGAGAGAGTTATTCTCTATTATACTACAGCTTATTCTTGGACTGGACAGGTACCTCATGCATGATATGACCAGCAGCAAGTAATCAATACAGAACAATGGTCATACCAAGCAAGTTTCTTTCAAAGATTTTGAAACACAATATGAAAGTTTTGAAATTGTTTTACCTAGGTCAAACTAGTTGAACAATCAAGCATGCTAGGTTTCAAACTAAGTTACGAGAGTCAAGTATATTTAGTTCACTCCTTAAAGCACAAAACCTTGACTCATCTAGAGGCTTAGTGAAGATATCGGCTAGTTGTTTGTCGGTGCTCACATGTTTGATGGCGATATCTCCTTTGATTTCATGATCTCTCAAGAAGTGATGCCGGATGTCTATGTGTTTGGTTCTTGAATGACACACTGGGTTGTTTGCTAGCTTTATGGCGCTCTCATTGTCACACAAGAGTGGGATATGAGTAAATTGACATCCGAAATCACGAAGGGTTTGCCTCATCCAAAGTAGTTGCGCACAACATGCACCTGCTGCAACATACTCGGCCTCGGCTGTGGATAGGGCTACACAATTTTGCTTTTTAGAACTCCAAGACACTAAGGAGCGTCCAAGGAATTGACATGTCCCCGAAGTGCTTTTTCGATCTACCTTGCAACCGGCGTAATCGGAATCCGAATAGCCAAGTAGATCAAACTTGGAGCCCCTAGGATACCACAAGCCAAGGTTTGGAGTGTGAACTAGATATCTCAAGATTCTCTTAACGGCCACTAAGTGACACTCTTTCGGGTTAGCTTGAAATCTAGCACACATGCACACGCTAAGCATAATATCGGGCCTAGATGCGCATAAGTAAAGGAGGGAGCCAATCATGGAACGATATACCTTGATGTCCACAGCTTTTCCTTCCTTATCAAGATCAAGATGTCCATTAGTTGGCATGGGCGTTTTGATAGGCTTAGCGTTCACCATGTCAAACTTCTTTAACATATCATGGGTGTACTTGGTTTGGCAAAGAAAAGTCCCTTCCTTCAATTGCTTGATTTGAAACCCAAGGAAGAACTTGAGCTCACCCATCATAGACATCTCAAATCTTTTAGTCATGATCCTACTAAACTCATCACAAAAGGATTTGTTAGTACTACCAAATATTATGTCATCGACATATATTTGGCACACAAAGATATCTCCATTGACTTTATGAGTGAAGAGAGTAGGATCGGCTTTGCCTATTTCAAAGCCTTGTTTGAGCAAGAATTCCTTAAGGCATTCATACCATGCTCTAGGTGCTTGCTTAAGCCCATAGAGCGCCTTTCGGAGTTTGAAGACGTGGTTGGGAAACATGGGATCTTCAAAGCCCGGTGGTTGCTCGACATATACCAACTCTTGTATAGGGCCATTGAGGAATGCACTCTTCACATCCATTTGATATAGCTTGAATTCATGATGGGCTGCATAGGCTAGAAGAATCCGAATGGCTTCAAGTCTTGCAACCGGTGCATATGTTTCTTCAAAGTCCAGGCCCTCTACTTGTGTGAACCCTTGAGCTACCAATCTTGCCTTGTTCCTTGTCACCACACCTTCTTCATCTTGCTTGTTGCGAAAGACCCATTTGGTTCCAATGACATTGGTATTTGGTCTTTCCACGAGTGACCATACTTGATTGCGCTCGAAGTTGTTGAGCTCTTCTTGCATGGCCATCACCCAATCCGGATCATCCAGGGCTTCTTCTACCTTGAGAGGTTCCAAAGAGGAGACAAACGAGTAATATTGACAGAAATTTGCCAAATGAGAGCGTGTCGTTACCCCCTTTCGTAGACTCCCAAGAATATTGTCAACGGGGTGATCTCGTTGAATAGTTTGCTTGAGTCTTGGATGATCGATGGGTTCTGGTTCATCTTCGGCTTCTTCTTCTTCATCTTGCTCGAAGATGGGTTGTAGGTTCACTCCATGAAGTGGAGTTGCTGCAGCTGCTCTGGGTGTGCCCGGCACTGCTTGGCTCCGCGCGGCACTGCCGGGGTCCGGCACTGCCGGGGTCTGGCCCGGCACTACCGGGGACTGTATCTGATCAGTCCCAGCAGAAGCTTCAGCTTGAGGACCTTCCTGATCTGTAGCCTGCTGTTCCTGTGGTCTTATATCACCAATAGCTAGCTGCTTGATTGCTTCACAAGGAGGTTCCTCATTACCTACAACAACTTCATCAACTTGCTCTACTTGAGAGCCATTAGTTTCATCAAACGTCACGTCTATCGCTATTTCAACCTTGCCGGAGGCCTTGTTGAAAACACGATAGGCATGCTCGTTTGATCCATAACCGAGAAGAAAACCATCATCTACTTTAGATGCAAACTTAGAGGCTTTGGGTTTCTTGTTCAAGATGAAACATTTGCACCCAAATACTCTAAAGTAAGACACCTTTGGCTTGTTACCGGTGAGCAGCTCATAGGATGTCTTCTTTCTTCTCTTGTGGAGGTAGAGGCGGTTGATTGCATGGCAAGCGGTGTTGACGGCTTCGGCCCAAAAGATGTCCGGCGTCTTGTACTCATCTAGCATTGTCCTTGCCATGTCAATGAGCGTTCTATTCTTCCTCTCCACCACACCATTTTGTTGAGGGGTATAGGGCACTGAGAACTCATGCTTGATGCCCTCTTCATCAAGTAACTCTTCCACTTGGGTGTTTCGGAATTCGGTTCCGTTGTCACTACGAACCTTCTTGATATTGAAACCGAATTCCCTTTGAGCTCTTCGTACAAACATCTTCACCTTCTCTTGCACTACACTTTTATCATGCAAAAAGAATACCCAAGTGAAACGAGAATAGTCATCAACAATAACAAGACCATGTTTGTTACCGCCGATGCTAAGGTAGGCAACCGGTCCAAAGAGATCCATGTGAATCAACTCCAATGGATGAGTAGTCGTGTCGTAGCTCTTTGGTGGGTGAGGTACGCCTACTTGCTTTCCGGCTTGGCAAGCTCCACATACTCTGTCTTTCTCAAAATGAACATTGGTTAGTCCTAGGATGTGGTTGTCGTTTTGAAGTTTGGCCAAGTTCCTCATCCCAACATGAGCTAGTCGGCGGTGCCATAACCAACCCATGCTAGATTTTGCCACTAAACAAGTCTCAAGTTTAGCTTCACTTTTGTTGAAGTCAACTAAGTAAAGCTTCCCTTTCAAACGACCCGTAAAGACAATAGAGGAATCCTCTCTTCTAAAGACTTCCACACCCTCATTCGTAAAGAGACAATTGAAACCCATCCCACACAATTGTGAAACGGACAACAAATTGTAACTTAACGAATCAACATGTAAGACATTGGTAATTGAATGTTCAAGTGTGATAGCAACTTTACCAAGACCTAGCACATCCCCCTTGGAGTTATCACCAAATATGATATTCTCACTTGCATTTGTAGTTGGGGAATATGATGAGAACATACTCCTTTCTCCGGTCATATGATTTGTACATCCGCTATCAAGCACCCAACTTGATCCACCGGAGGAGTATGCCTGCAAAACAAGTTTAGTTCCTTGGTTTAGGTCCCCAATTGACATTGGGGCCTTGCATGTTAGTCACAAGTATCTTAGGAACCCAAATAAACTTGTCGGCTGCCCTCTTGTCTTTACCAACATACTTTGCAACAACTTTACCACTGTTGTTGTGTCCTAAGAAGTAACAAGAGGACATGCTCATTCTTGGAGCTTCTATCTTGGGTTGATGCATGAACTTGTTCTTGGTTACCCAAATAGACTCCTTTGGTTTCTGAGACCCTTGCTTCTGATTTGGCATCTGCTTGGGCTGTGTGTGAGAGTGAGCAGAAGGGGAACTGGTAGCCTTCCCTTTCTTGGGGCGCGGCACTGCCGGCCTGGGGGCGGCACTGCCGGGGCCCGGCACTGCCGCCTTCTGGCGCGGCACTGCCGCGGTCTGTGCAGGCTGAACTGTACCAATGTAACCCTTCTTCTCAAACCTCACACATTCATAGCCATTCACCTTCTTCCTTCCATTGGTTTTGCCTCCCTTTACATGCCCCAACCCATCCTTTATGAAAGGACGTCTTCCGTTCTTGAACTTGGGCATGTTCTTGCTTTGGGTCTTCTCACTAGCACTTATAGTAGCCTTGACACAACCACTTGCAATAACACTTGTCAATCTTGCTATTTCTTTTCTCATGACCTCCATGTTTGCAAGGTTAGTGGAATAGACATTCAAATCAAGATTATAGCATTTTCCACAACCTTCACTAGTGGAGGGAATAGGAGTGACATTTGCCTTAGGGAGAGTTGAGTTGCTTTCCCAAAGAAGGTTATATTGCAGCTCAAGTTCCTTGTGCTTTACATCCAAGTCACAATACTTTTTCTTGAGTCCAACATGAGCCTTCTTTAGAGAAGCATGTTCATCTTGCTCTTTGGCCAAGGCCTCATGCAAGACATCCAACTCACTTCTCTCTAATGCAAGAGCTTCCTTGCAAGCAATATAGAGATCCTCTTGTTTGATAAGAGCATCCTCACTTATTGCTAGCTCGGCTTGTACACCCTCTAGTTCCTCCATTAGCTTAGTGATAAAGAGTTTGGTTTTCTTATCTAAGTTCTTTGTTATCATGTTTATCTCTTCATCACTAGAGCTATCATCACTAGAAGAGTCACTAAGTTCACTACTAGAGATGTCACTAAGTGGAAGAGAAGGTTTGGAAGTACGAGTCTTTTTCACCTTCTCTTTCTTGGCCATGAGGCAAGTGTGGGAGTTGTCATCATCATCGGACAAGTTGTTGAATAACCTTGGTGGAGGAGATGGCTTTTGGAATGCAATGGTTGCCATCTTCTCATCTTCTTCACTTGAGGTTTGTACCGTTGAGTCCCATTCATGTCCAATGTGAGCTTCCCCCATGTACCTCTTGTTGTGCTTCTTGTAAGTGGCTTTGTCATCTTTCTTGCCCTTGTTGTCTTTCTTCTCATTTGGGCAATGAGCAATGAAGTGCTCGGTGCTACCACAATTGTAGCAAGTCCTCTTCTTCTTGTTGGGAAACTTCCTCTTCACAAACTTGTATCCTTCTTTCTTGAGCCCCTTGCGGTATCTTCTCATGAATAGGGCTATATCATTAATCTTCTCAAATTCTTCACTATCACTCTCACTTTTGCAAGAGGATGATGTGCTGTCCTCAACCTCTATTTTCTTCTTTTGTTGCTTGGGCTTGCTTGTAGAGGCTTGTTTGCTTGAATTTGGCTTGCTTGATGTTGCTTGCTTTGTTGGCTTGCTTGCCTTGAGTGCTACTTCCTTGATCTTCATCCCATCTAGCCTTGCTTGCAACTCTCCAAGCTTCCTTCTTTCATTAGCTTCCTCTCTTTGCATATCAAAAGTGATAATCCTCCCAAGCACATCACTAGGTGTGAACTTTTCAAATTTCTTCTTGTCTCTAATCAATGTCACCACGGTCTCATTTCTTGGTGAGTAAGCTTCCAACATAATCTTCACTACCTTGTGATCATTGATTTCGTTTCCACCTAGCCCTCTAATCTTGCCAACAATGACCATCAACCTATCAAACATCTCTTGAGGGCCTTCACCATCACAAATCACAAACCGGTTGAGCTTGGCCATCAACAAATCAATCTTGGATTGCCTCACTTTATCAACCCCTTCATGAGCAATATGCAATGTGTCCCAAATCTCTTTTGCAACTTCAACTCCCATGACCTTGTTGTACTCATCACCATCCAAGGCACTAAGTAGCACACTAGTTGCTTGGGCATTGAGATGAATGTTGCGGAACTCATCTTGAGTGGGGTTCTTTGGATCAACCGGTGCTTCAAGTCCATTGTGCACTATCTCCCAAATTCCTGGATGGAGACCAATAAGATAGGTCTTCATAATGTGCTTCCACTTGGCAAAGTTGGTCCCGTCGAAACGAGGCAACTTGCCCGCGGGTACATTAATGAGAGGCCTAGAATCATGGTTAGACATAGAAGAATAAGTATAGGATACGGCTTTGTATGTCTCCTTGGTCTCCTCCTTCTTCTTCTTGTCACCCTTGAGATGATAGGAGATGTCATCATCACCATCTTCGGTGCTACTTGAGTCTTCACTCAAGTGCACACTCTTCTTAGCTTTGAGCTCTTCCTTCTTCTTCTTTTCTTCTCTTCTCTTGGCTCTTTCTTCTCTTCTAATCTTTCTTTCTTCTCTTCTTTGAGCCTTGTCTTCCTTTGCTTTGAGAGCTGCTGCATCTTCTTTTGCTTTGGCTCTAGCTTCTCTTCTCAACCTTCTTTCTTCCTTTCGTCTTGCGAGCTCTCCGGCCGACACAACCAATTGTGGAAGTGTCCTTCCGCTAGCTGTGGAGATACTCTCGCTGCTGCTAGTGGTGTGCACATCCGGATCTTCAAAGGGTTTGGGTTGCACAACACTAGCATCACCCGCTCCGTCAGTGGCCATACTCTCGCACGGTTAAGTGCTGCTGAGAGACCAGGCTCTGATACCACTTGTAAGGACCTGTGTGGCCTAGAGGGGGGGGGGTGAATAGGCCTGTCAAAAATCACAGCTTAAAACCAAATTAGATATGCCCGGCACTACCGCCCTGCGCCCGGCACTGCCGCTCCCCGGCACTGCCGGCCTCAGCGCGGTACTGCCGCGCAGACGAAGACCAGAAGCTGCAATTCGAAATCTACCCACAATCTGCAGATTCTATCTGAATAGGAATGTAACAATAGGCTATATGAACCAGCAGAAACAACTACTCCAAGCCAAATATGAAAGATAGAGTAGATCGAGCCAAACCCTAGAATATATCACAAGCTCATGAACATAGAGAATGAAACTAAGCAAGCACGCGAGACAAGTGATTTATCCCGTGGTTCAGCTCGCCACCAAGGCTTGCCTACCTCCACGTTGTTGAGGTTGACCACTTAGGTCATGAGCTTTGCAACTCAACCTCGTTCTCAAGTCAAGGAACCAAATCCTTGAGATGAGGGGTAATCTTACTAGCTGCACAAGTGATTACAAACCTCCCTAGGCCGCCACACAAGTTGGCAAGGCTCTAGGGCGACGCCTAGCCGGCTAGGGTTCCAAGAACCCAAGAGTAATAGAAGCAAATCCACCGGCTATGGCTCAACTCAAGTGCTCTAGGCAGTAGATCTCAGCTAGGACTCCTCTTTGGTGAAGGTTTGAGCCTCTCAACCACTTGGAATCAATGGGAATGAAGATTTTGGTGGTTGGGAGCTTGGAGGGCCTTCAATGGAGAAAGGGAGCTTGTCTGGAGGTAGGTGGAGTGTTCTGGTCGTGGATGACCGTTGGGGGGCAGAGGGGGTGATGTAAATACCCCCTGCCATCCAACGGGCAAATCAAGTCGCGGCAGTGCCGGCCTTAGCCCGGTAGTGCCGCGGCCCGGCACTGCCGCGCCTAGAGCGGCACTGCCGCGCCCACCAAACAGACAGGAACAGATCTACAATGAGTGCAGCTGTCTTTGGTTGGAAATGTGGATGGTTTGGGTTGGTTTGAGCACATATCATTCAGCCATATCAATGAATTTGCATTCCCCCTTTATAGTACGGCATTCCTAAACTCAAGTAATCCAAAATAAAATATCTTTGAAGCGCTTTGAGTTCGGAACCGACGAAATGTAGTGTGAGGGGTCCACCAACGCATATACACCATCCTTTCTTAACATAACCTGCTTATCAACTTTATAAATCTCATTAGTCCTCTAATCGTGTGGTCATTATCACCAAAACCCACAATTAGGGCTTGATTGCACTTACAAGGTCATTAGTCCCGAATACAAACTCTTGCCGGGACTAAAGCCAGAAATTGAATGAGCTGAAAAGTCATTTCTCTACTAGTGATAGCTGGTCACAAATCCGCTTATGTTTGTCGTCGGTGCGCCAACCCCCTGCTATTGTAGTCCATATCTATCTCGCCACCGATATACCACACCAAGTAGGGCTAGTCGTCTCGGACCATTCGTCCTGACCATCTGCATCCTCGTCCACCATGAATATAGCTCTCAGTGTAGACGTCCCGCGCTAACCAGGACTAAAGGTCATTAGTCCCGAACACAAACTCTTGCCAAGGCTAACACCAGCCGAGACTAATATAAACCCTTTAGTCTCGGTTGGTGTGTTACCAACCGGGACTAAATGTCATTAGTCCCGAACACAAACTCTTACCGGGACTAAAGCCAAAATTAGCTGGTCACAAATTTGCTTATGTTTGTCGTCGGTGTGCCAGCCCCCTGCTATTGTAGTCCATATCTATCTCGCCACCGATATACCACACCAAGTAGGGCTAGTCGTCTCGTACCGTTCGTCCTGACCATCTGCATCCTCATCCACCATGAATCTAGCTCTCAGTGTAGACGTCCCGCGCTAGAAACCAAGGTTGGTCGACCCAAGTCCACCCACCCTAGCTACGTACCGACATCCTTTTCCATTGTGTGTCTTGCTTTGACCCTTAGTGGCTTGCGTCCTTGCCCACAGATCCGCAGCATACTCTAGCACATCTCTGTGCCCAAAAACCAATGAGCGTGGTACCGAATTACCGATGAGATGTTGGGGCAAGAGAGAGAGAGACGAGAGGGTGGCTCGGAGTGGGAGCAGACAATAGGGGAAATTGTGAGGAAAGAAGGCCGGTATGAGGAGGTAAAAAAATGGTACACTAGTCTAAATCCAATCATTACAATAAACTACTAGTTAGAATAAAACACCACATGGCTAAAGTGTAACTAGCATATTTTTAGCTGGAATTAGTTACACATGAGATCCAAATAGGACATTAATCCTCCATTGAGAGCACTCATGTACATGAAAATGTTATTCTAATGGATTGCATTGCATCTCTAGCTCCAAAATTTGAAGGAAATAGCAAACATACGCGTTCATACGACCTCTTAACAAAGTCTACTTTCCGTTGCAATGATAGACATGCTTGCTAGTATTTTGTATTTTGAAGTGAATTTTGAACCTTTGATAACTTATATTTAGGACAGGTGGAAAGAAAAATAGAAGACATCCACAAAACAGACAAAATGGAGCGGCAAAAAAGACCATACCAAGCAGACAAAATCATGAAATAGAAAAAAATGCCAAGAACAGAAAATGGTGGGATGAACAAAGAAAACTAACCGGATGAAAAGGAAGAGAGAAGAAAATTAACCAGACAGAACAAAGGACTATCGATGGACGATAGTAATATATACAGGATACTATTTGGACGAAAGACAACCAACAGATAACACTTTAATATTAAGAAAATGGAAAAATATGTATACACTAGATGAAAAGAATAAACAGAAGAGAACCGGTGAAGAAAACATGTACTTTATTTAACAATAATAGTATTTGGGATAGAATAGAAAACAAGCAATGCTCTATTCACTTGAGCTATTCACCCAGAATCAACTATATTTTTTAGTCATGAAACAATATTTTTCTCTCATAACAAATCAGCACAACTGCAATAAGTCTTGTTGAACAATCAATGTCTTTTTTACATGCATGTTGCATTGGCAGTCATATGTTCAAGAGAACAAGTTGCAATGGCAATCCTAAGACGTCTTGTTTGATTTGGTGTAGGAAATTTGTAGGATATGTAAGTTAATAAAAAACTATTGTGAGCTATATGTTATGAAAAATAGGTAAGTTGTTTGATTAAAATAACTATAAACTATATCCCTTCTCTTTATCTCTCTTGAAACAACTATGAAATATCTCTACTTTTTCAAACATTTATAGAAAAGCAAAAGGCCAAAAGCCAAAAGTAGATACAAGACACTACAAAAATTATAAATAGTAAATTACTTAACAATCCTCAAACTATCATTCCATTCTCATTAAATCCTAAACTATGAAATTACATATCTAGGTACTTGAATTATTTAAGTATCGCATCCTAGTTCAAAGTAGCCATGTAATAATCTATTAGGTGACCTGACGCTCCAGCTTGAAACCGACATGTGGGTCCATAACTCATATTTACAGGGACAATCCATAAACTATCATGTGATTCTCACATGTCCCAAACTATGGCATTACACATCTGAATCCCCGATATATTAAAGAACTATGATCTCGGTCCAAATTAAAGAAACTTTTTCACGCTCCAATTTGTTGTCACGTGGCTCACCAGATAGGCTTCCAAGACTTTGCTCATTATTGAACTCCTTGCCATCTACTTCTCACCATATCTTGGAAAGCTCATAATTATATATCAGAAATAGGTTGCCATATAGTGGCTACAAGGATGAAAGCCTCAGTTTGATTCTGGTAATTGAGTGACAACTACTGAAATAACAGTGCTTAAGTGTTGTGATAAGCTAGGTTATGTCCATACCCAAGAGTTGAGCAAGAAGGCTACCATATGGAGGAGATGGTGGTGGCCATAAGTTGATCAATGTGATCAACATTGGGGAGAAGAGAAGACAAAGAAATGGAAGCAAGCCCAAAGGAAAAGATATAAGCTAGGGGTTTCCATTTCATCGGTCGAGATCCAATAGAGTGAAAGGTCAGGTTAGGATAGATATTGCACTATGAGGAGGGGAACTCTAATTCGGTTATGGTTATCTAGTACCACTAGGTGATGTCTAAATGTGCATGTGCATTGGACATGATGACGTGGTGAGATGCAAGTAAAAATTCTTTGAAAAATATTTTTGAAAAGCTAAATTGATGCTTAAGTGGCAGTGTTCAAGTTGAATGCATTTGGAGTTAGTTTATTTAAAAACCATGGTTTTAAATAGCCCGCTATTTTTGCCGCTATAGCCCAAAATAGCTTGAAAAAAATTATGCCGCTATTTGCGTTCATGCACAATTCTGCTGCTATTTTGCCGCTAAAGTCCGCTAATTACATTTTATAAAACGCTAAACACTTTAGCTTTAGCTCGCTATTTAAAACCATGTTAAAAACCGTTTGAGAAAGGGACTTAGGCGGCCAGGCTTTTACCATTACTGGAATTATCTGGAGCCCCAAGTAGGGGGTCACCAAAGAAAAGGTCGAGTCATTGGACCCTGCTAACTGTTGGCTTTGATTGGGTCATCGAATTTATCCGGTGATGCCCATCGAAGCACTAGAGAAAGGAGAAAGTGGTCTGAAGGGGTGACATGGCAGGGCATAGTGTTAGTGTGCGGAAATTCAAATAGGCAACCCATGGTGCTTTCAAGTGGACGAACAATAGGGTCCCAGACCTTGTCGGATTTTTCTAGTTCCATTGAAAAGGCACTAGAGAAAATGGATTTTGACCGTTGAAGTTCCAATGGTTGACTATGTGGCTATCAGTGTCAGGGGCACCAAGGAGGCCATCGAAAACTCCAATGGTGACCCCTCTATAGGCACCGAGAATAGGGTATATACAGCTCGACAGAGATTAAGCTTGTACCATTGATCTTCACTAAAGCTTTCTTCGATTGGTTCTTTTCGGTGCCCACAAGACATTTCCAATGGGTACGCAAACAACCCATTTGAAGAGCCCAATGACTAGTTTCTTGAGGGGGCTTATAAATGGAGGGGAGGTCAGCTATTACTTCTCTTGACACACTTGGTTGATACTCTTGCATACATAGAGCTCAAGAAACTCGCTCCACACACTTGCACACCTTGGGTTTCATCCAGAGTGAGATTTGGAGTGTTCGAATGCATTTGCTTAGATGGAAAAAGGATTGCATCTTTTGTGAAACTAGAGAAGCATGATGGCAACAAATTTCTTATTACTCTTGGTGGTTGCCACCACCTAGATGGCTTAGTGTTGGTTGGGACCGTTGAGCGCCCTATGGTAATTGTTTGGCGGCTACAATCATTTGTGAGGGTTTTGAGCTCACCTCACAAGAGATTATGAAGGGATACTTTAGTGGATTGCTCAAGGCTAGTTGGAGCGCCTTGTTAATTCACTGGATCATACACGAGCACACACATTGAGGTTTCAAACTTGAGAGCCTATTAAGCTTGCAGAGGATCAAGAATCCAAGGACTCACCACAGCGAGGTCGTAGATTGCTGACAAACCTCGGGGATAGATCTTTATCTCTCACTTTCCCATTGGTTTTCCCATCTACACTTATGCTTTACATTCTTGTTCTTAGGCTTGTGTACCTGTGGTTGCTTGTGTAGCTCAATGTGTAGTAGTAGCTCTCTAGTTAAGTAGTGTAGATATCTTAGTTGCTTTTCTGGTTTAACTCAACTAGGAGTTGTTGCTTGCTTTAGATATCTTAGTTAAGTAGTGTAGATATCTTAGTTGCTTTTCTGGTCTAGATTTGTTGTTAGTTGTTACCCTTCTAGACTTATGTATGTGCTTTAGTAGTCTGTCTTTGAAGGATAAGTTTTGTAGGCTATTCAAGCCTAGACATTTAGATTGTTTCAGAGGAGCTCAACGTTACCTTTATTTGCATCAATGTTGTTGCACGACTTCACTGGCATATCGGTTAGTTGTTTCATGTCATCGTATGTGTGATGTGTGCTAGCACAACTCAATACTTGCCCTAGTGCATCCCTCGATCCAACCGTATTAGCAAATGGCGCCAAAACATTGCTTTCTAAGATAAGATGAGAAGTAGACAAGGAGTTCAATAATGAGCAAAGGCTTGAAAGCATATCTAGCAAACTACGCGACAATGAATGAAGAGTGAAGATTATTTTGATTCGGAATATTGTAGCGCTTTAATAGATCATGAACTCACATATATAATTGTACACTTTAGGACATGGATGAGAATTACATCATAGTTTAGGAACCACCCCTTAAATATGAGTTGTGGACCTACATATAAGTTCCACACTGGAGCGCTACTTAAATATGAGTTGTGGACCCCACATGTAGGTTCTAACTAGAGCGCTATGTGAGCTAATAGACTATGACGTGCCTCCTTTGGATTAGGATATGACACATCAATAGTTTTTGGACATATACAATATAAACTTTTGAGAGCCGGGTAATTTACTCTTGAAAAAAAAAACATGTTCCAATAACTTGGTTGGCCTTAAGAGCGGGAACCAAATAAACCTAATACTTTCTCTATCTTAAGAATATAGGTACTCTAGAAATTCAAGGTAAGAATATAGGTACTCTAGAAATTCAAGGACATAATGTGATAAACTAAGGGTCTATTTGGTGCATCTCATGAAGCTATTATGAGTTATTGTTTTTTTTGTCAAAACAACTTTATGGTGAAGTTGTTTTATTTCCCCTCTCATAGGTAAGCTGAGATGAAACTGAAAAAAGTAGTTTTTCACAGCTCTCACTCTCATTTTTCTCTTAACCATCTATAAAGTTGTTGATGAAGCTATTTAACGAAGCACTTTTTACAAAAACAGTTCAGCTTCACCTAGAAAGTTATTTTTAAAACTATTTCCTCCATACATATATTAGTTGTCGTTTTAGACAAGATTTGGGTCAATATTAGAAATAAAATCATCAATAACTACTAAGTTTCTAAGTTTGCAAATATAAAAATTATATGAATAGATTTGTCTTGAAAAATACTTTTCATAAAAATATACATATATCACTTTTTCATAAATATTTTTATAAAAAGATTGTGTCGCTGTCTTAAATGAGTAAGAGTAATATGGGTATGTAGGGAGTATTTTCTAAAAAGAACAGCTTCATTAGTGGCATTAGTGAAGTTGGCTGAGTTGTGCCCTAAATGACGCACTGAGGTTGGTAATAGAAAATTAATAGTAGTTTGGTGAATGTAGCCTTTTAAACTAGGTTAGAGGTTAGTTCACCTAGAATCCCTTATATTTGAGAAATTTTGAACACTTGGATACTCTGTATTTTAGGATGGAGCATAGAACTCGCGACCAAATAAGATATCACGAAAATAACATAAAAGGCGCAGAGAAAGTGTCATTAGTTTTCCATATTATGTTAACCATGTATCATCCCAAATATAACACAAACGATGCACATTTCTTTTTTCCTATTATTGCTGAAGGTGTCTGTACAAAATGAATTATCTGTTAATGCATTTCCTCTACCAGATTTACACCTTAGCATCTTCTCTAACAAAACCCCATTGTTTTATGTCCAATAGGATGAACCATTGTCTCCTGACAACAGGAGATCAAATGGTCAGAGGTGTTAGAAACGAGCACTTAGTATCAGAAACTAGCTTAACTAGTTGGAGCTACACCGGAGACCCTTTCCGTCCTGAGAACTACTTTAAATTGCCTCAGTAGAACCAGTAAAAATCATCTCGATGCCTGAGGCAAAAAAATTTGCAGAAACAAAAAAGAGAAGTTGTCAATCAGGCATCAAGCAATGTCCCCTACAGTGATGAAAAGATCTGGTCGACCAACTCAGAGAGCTTGCGGATCTTTTTGGCCATTTCACTGCCCTTTGAGAAGTAAGATTCTGCATTTGAAAGCATCACAGTGGTATCATGTCTGACAGCCCCCAGAGTTCTGTAATAATTGTTCGCTAATCTTGTCTTGATCACCTCAATAGAAAATTGAACAGGAAACCTAGGGCAAGAATTGTATGGCTAGGAGTCAGTTAAGATGAACATTACTGTCAGATATATAACATTAAAAAAACTCAAAGCAATGTACTCTGTGTATGGTATCTCCTAAAATTCTAGATAATCTGATGTAAAAGAATATATATTGTCAAAAAAAATTATCAAACTTCTGTGAAGAAAACTTCAACAAATATTGCCTTGCAAATCATAATCCGGTGAAAAGTTGTTGAAAACAATATATTAGAAGTACCTATTGACGAAATCTGACTTTTCTACAACCTTGTCCAGCTTTAAAACACCATAACGGTCCTGTAAAACCATAAATTCATATTGTAATTGATGAATACCACAGAAAAATGGTAGCAAAAGTGTGATGATTAAAAATCAAATGGCTTCACCTGATCCCTGTGTGACATTTCCTGTAAATTTTCCATTTCTAATAACAATTTATCTCGAATCATGAGATCAATGTGCGGATGTTTCCATGGATCCCATAAATTGCCTGTATCATGAAGTTCCCAGGGGCTATGAGGGTGATCAGAACCATCCTCCTTATACTTTATGACATATTTTTCCCATGGACTATCAGGAAAATCAGGTGATTTAGGTCTTACTGCCGTCACCCGTCCCTCCCACCAAGTTCCTCCTACCTGTCCTTCAACATCCCTCCACCAAACTTTGCACTTGTCTCTGTGGGTCCAGTTCCGCTCCATAGCAGCTTCATACCTTGTTCTCTCCACAAGAAAATCTGGAAAGTTAACCAGCTCACGCAACGTGATCTTAAATGTTTTGCCAAATCCACTGGAAGTGCAATGAACGAATTCAATGATTAATCTACAGCAGCTTTCGCCAGATCCTCTGTAGGTGGCATAATCAAGACCCTGTATTTTGCAAAGTTCAACAGCTTTAAGGCCTTTTATCCTGTTCCATGGGCAAAATTCAGATGATTGCACTTCTTTAAGATATTCCTCATGGCCCTACAAATATAGCAAGCCCAGAAAGAAGTATTATAACAGTGAAATACTAAACAAAGCAACCTAAGAAGTGACAGTCACATGCTTGTAATTCATTTCACTTTACAATTTGCATGTACTTTTTTCCACCAATTAGTAGTCCTACACTTAGGGACAACGAGAAGCAGCAAAATGAGAACAAAAAGTGAGAGCTTTCATCCCCATTATTTTTCTAGACAACGTAAAAACAACATACCTGTCCCAAGTACATAACCTCATCACCGAGTTGAGGAATATAACGGTAGCTATCTTCATGCTCAAGCAACATTAACCATGAATACTTTAAGGAAACCTGTTGCCTTCTACCCAATGGATGTGTATCAGGAAAGTTGCTACTTTCTCTTTTGTTCCTAGAAGACCTTAAACCAACAGTTTTTGAGTTTTGTCGCCACATTACATCACGCACATCTGTGACAACTCGTCTTCCACTAGTTGATGCCTCATGGGAACTGTAAGAATCTTTCACTTCCACGATATCATCCCGTGTTGTACCGTCGATATTGTATGCAAATGACTTCCTTGCGCTTCTTCTCAGTCTACTGCTTGCAGCTGCAACAGGACTGTATTCTGGAGGTTGGTATCCACCGTCTTCATTGGAGATAGAAGTGCTATCCTCATTTGCATATTCATCTGAATCCATTTTTTTCTTGTTCTTTGGCTTTGACCTTTTGTACACTGCAGTGTACTTCTTTGAAGAATCCCAGTACATTTTATTTGAATCATGCAAACTAGTGCTTTTATCTGGGCATTCCTGAGAACATTGGGGCACAATAAAGAAGTCAGCATTTCTAGGTTGATTGATGGAAGAATCATCGCCACACTGCACTGAATCTTTAATATGCTTGGAGTTCATGATATTTCCTACTGCATCTGCAGAGCCTTTTGACTTGAACTTAACTTTTAATTGAGGCTGAGAAGTATTGGGAGCTTGTACAGCATCATTCACTCCATCTGCATGGGCATTAATATTGTTAGCTATCTTTTCTTGATCCCCCAAATTTTCTCTGTTGTACTCGTCATTACTGTTGTTTTCCTGCATGTTATCTAGGATTCCATGTTGTACTTCTTGTACATTTTGCTCAACACTTTGCTGGATGCCATCACCATATTCACGAGGCATCTGCTGACTGCTCAATCCCTCAATATCCTGCAAAGCTGCATTATTTGAAGAGGACCACAAACCTCCAGCTGGCTCACTGTACTTGCAACGCTTTGCGGATCGCGTCTTAACCTCACCCCACCTAATTGAGTTATTACTGCGAACAGCAGAACTATCATGCACATCACCATCAGTTGTTAATTCAGCCTTGCAGGCAGAAGAATGTCCCGGTTCAATAGTTAGTTCATGATTAACTGGTTCGTCATTAGCTAGAGAAAGAGACTTCACTGCTTTATCCTGTATGGAGCATTCTGCTTTTCCGCTTCCTGAAGGAAATTGAGTTTTCAAATCACGTCGTGGTATTCTGAGAACTAATTTCTTACCAGTTCCAGAATTTCCCTTATTATCAGTAGTAAACTGAGTATCTGTAACATCTTCAGTGTCATATTGGGAGTTAATCTCTCTGCTAGTTCTAAGCTGGTTATTCCATTCTAACTGTTCGGCTTCAGTGCTATCTGTGTTCAATTCACTATCTGAGAAACTCTCGGAGTCATCTTCATCCTCTTCTGTTGAAACTCCTATCTTTGAGAAAAAATGTAACGCGTTTCGAGCAGCACGTCTTTGAGGTCGCAAACCCCTGGATTTAGGGGATCTTTTCCTTTTACTAGAACGTCCATTCCTAGATTTCCTTCCTCTATGTGGCCTTGACACTGTGGCTACACCAGGCTCATCCAATATTTTTTTCCTAATAACTCGCCGACCAGACGAAGTAACAACATCAGCCTGCAGAAGATGTAATAGAAAGAAAACATGCCAAAGCTTAGAACACAACACCATGGAATATAGGAGGATCATGAAAGTTGGCAGTTACCTCAGATTTTTTCTTCTTTCTTCTTGATCGGCGGAGATGAGCACTATTAGGGTTATCTGCGTCAATTTCTGCACTCGAATATGAAGTACCTGAGGAATCACCACTCATAATCTCCTGTTCTCCTTCACTTGAATACTCATCCATGCCATTGTACTCAGAATCAGTATCGTCAGAGATAACTTCATTTTCAGGTTCAAGCTCAATGAAGTCGGTTATCTCTGGAAGCGGTTCCCACCTATCCGGATCAATAATTGGGATAGTTTGGTATTCACCGGTTGCTGCATTGTAAGTGGGTCCAACAGCAAAATTTACAGAGGGAGGTCGCCACTCGACACCAAGGGTACCTAACCGCCGTTTCTGGTACATACTCTGGAAGGGCTCTGGATATGGTATCATACCTGCAATTACCAAGTATGACAGGACTGCAACTGACTATTCAAATTATTAGAGAACTAATAGGAAAGTTACATACCAGCGTCACACAAAAGGTCTTGCATATTTCTCCTGTATGGTGCAAGCTGTGTTTCCTACATATATGAACCAGAAGCTGCATAAGGAACAGCTGCATAGCTCACTAGCTTATGGGCTTTTACACAGAAAACAACTCTACAAAGTTTCAATTGAGGAGAGCTGTCTCCTTTATGAATAATAATGTTTCAACATTCCACTAAAACCTACAAAACCAGACGGCTACAAATGTCAAATGAATTTTGTAAAGCTCCTGAAATAACTGTACAAATTTCTTGACATTCAGAATGAGAAGCTAACATCACAGTTACTCAAAAACATATTATTGTAGGGAGATCGTAATGATACAAGTATTTTCAACCAAGGTTATTAAGATGTCAAGCACTCCTGGATGCATAGGCTATAAGCTGCAGCATTTAGAGTAGATAATGAAGAAGTAAAGATGGGGGTGGGTCAGTTCGGCCCAAAGGTTCCTCCATCCGACCCTCGAAACAGACCCAAATGGACCCCCAGTTCTGACCCATGAAGTCAGCTAGAGTCAATGGCTCATAAACACTGGAACCTTTGAATTGAGTGGATCGACCCACCCGTCCGTAGGCGGTGCGCCGGCGCCCTCTGAACTTGTCCGAGAGAAGAAAATAACCCACGAACTGCTTCTTGCCAGAGCTGGCGGCCGCTCGCAGCGCTTGCCATTGGGGTCGAACGAGGAACTCAATCGGACTACTGATGGAGACCCGCCGCGCCTGCTGCTGTCCGGGGGCTGGGGCGCCGTCGATTGAGACGGAGATGGGAGTCAGTGCCAGAGCCATGCACACCCACGGCGGACTGCAGTGGCAGCGCGTGACGGTTCTGCACTTGTGCTACCTGAACACCAGCACTTCTGCTCCCTGAGCACCAGCACCAGCACGAGAGCCGCAAGCCACCAGGCATGGACGTGGCAAGTGACGAAGCTGGGGTTGCTTGCTACGCGAAAGGCGACGGTGGCTAGTGCCGGTGCTGCTGCGGTGGCACCACCACAGAAGAGGTCGGCAGCAGCTGAGAGCCTGAGAGTTCATCATCGATGACAAGCAAGCAAGACAAGATACCGCTGCATTTGATGCATTGCTTATTGTTTACTTTGGAGGGCAGAGGTTGGTGCGGAGAAAGAAGCTTATTAACTAATGGCTCAATCCACGGGGCAAGCAGATAAATTTAAAATGGATTAACTGCAGCTCCTGTGCATGTTAAATGGATCACTGGATCGGCACCGGTTCGATACATGGTTGAACCATCCCCATCTTGATGAAGAACATGTGGCAGTATTGGAGAGAAACGATAGGCAAGCCCAGCCCACCAAACCAGTCCAGTTGACAACAGGTCAGTTCACAGTAACAGTGAGCTAGTGCAGCAGCAATGATAAGAGACAATGGAACCAACAGCAAGAATGAGCAGCAAGAAAATAATAGCAATTTTCTTCAAAGCAATAATTATATAGAAAACATTCTTTTCAAATTTTCATAACGTAATGAACAAAATTATCCATTTTAGAAAGAAAAAAAACTCCAAACCGTACAACTTATTCCAGTTGACAACAGAGCAGCTCACAGTAACAGAGAGCAAGAGCAGCAGCGATGATACAACACAATGGCACGAACAGCAACAATGAGCAGCAAGGAAATAAGAGCAATTTTCTTGAGCAATACATTATACCGAGAACAGTCTATTCAGATTTCCACAACATAATGAACAAAATTATCCATTTTAGAATAAAAATAACTCTCAACCGTACCACTTAAAGTTCAAATGGAAAACATTTCAATATCAGAAATTAAACACATTTTATAACAAACCTGATCAATAACACTTCCATTGGTATCACGGATGAGAGGCCGATAGTCTCCAAGAAAGAACTGTTAGAAAGAACACAGGTAGTCAGCATCCCAAATGCATAAAAAGATGGGTACTAAGCTACACAATAGTTCATTATTATTATTGGTAAATTTCAGGAGCGATCCCTAAACTTGTCCCACATTCTCATACAGGTCTACAAACTCCCAAATTGCATATTCCCCTTAACCTTGTCATGGTTTTCAGGTGGGTCCAAATCAGCCCCTGACTACCTATGTGGCACGCCATGGGGGGCACTAAGCAAATTTGTGATGTATTAGCTTCAGGGGTAAGAAGTAATATGATTCACATTACCACCAACACCAAGCCAGGAGACATCATGGTTGCATGCCACATAGGCAGCGGGCCAATTTAGACCTGTTTAGACCAACCTAAAAACCAAGGACAACTATTATGTTCGTGAAGAGAGTTTGTGTACCCCAGATGAGAACGCAAAGCAAGTTTAGGGTTTGCTGATAAAAATCACTCTTTTTATTTTTGCAGAGGGAGGGGGACACTATGTAATGTAAACATGTCTAACTGCATTCGTGCAAACTCTATGAAGTAGATTAGTTAGTGGGGATATAGACATATGTCTGGTTAATTTTGTGAAATAACACTAACCCAACAGGCAACAGACAAGTCAAATTAGAAATTTATACATGATAAAACTGAATTATAAATTCCAATACATCTGCTACTCAGCAAATGATTCACATTGTCACTGGGATTGTAGCAATGTGCATGGTTGCATCCAGACATTAGTTTGCACAAGGCAGTCCTCGAGAACGTGCTAGTCCAGTAACAACTAGTGTACCTGATCATACTTTGCATCTTTCTGGGATTCTCCTTGTCCAGTACCAATAATGAATATTTGCCCAATTTCGTCTGATAAAATAAGTGATGTACCATCCCTAAATGACCATCCAGCATACAATAAAGAAAACATGGCACATAATTAATTCACGGAAACATTAATTAATCAATGCGGTAAATCAACTTTTGAAAAGGACTACTCATAATATAATCCTATTACAAGTTGGAAATGCAAAGATAATTATAGTATTCCCAAGTATACTCTAAGCAGGAATAGGATCTATGCTAGATTCTTAAGTATACGCGGAGCCTATAAAAATTTAAGAGAGTAGTGGCACATGGCAGTAAGTTCTTCTGCACATGATTCTTGTAGAGAGAAGTTACATGATGCCTAAAGGTTCGAGAGGATTATAAGATCAACAATTCCTTGTACTCTTTGAGGTTGTGCTCAAAGAATTTGAGGTCAGCATCGTCAAAGAATTTAAGGCTGTGCCCAAAAAAAAATCTAGTAGGTTCTGAAGTGAAAGCGGTAAAGTTGTCCATAAAGGAAGGCATTCGAAATGCTGACCATGTCAATATCTTAAAAAATTCAAATGCTGGTTAGTCTGGTCACAGAAATGAGAACACTAATAGGCTGTTTGGTTTGTGGAGTGGTTCCATCCGGCGTCAGCACGTCCGGCATCGGCTCGTCCGATGATTTCTAGAGGAACAAGTCCATGGCCTGATTATACTTCCGATGATCGATGGTTTGGTTCCGTCAGTCAATCCAAACAGTGTATAGGTTCGGACAGAGGTTCGGATGACTCCAGACGATGCTATTATGTGAACCAAACACGCTGTAAGGTCGTCAAATTGGAATTCTTGTAGGGAGGACCACTCCCAGCTTAACAAGGCATTTGCATTTCTATCGGAGTGAAGTCCTTAATGAAGCCACCAGATTATTTATACCCGAGTTTTCAAATAATGGATGCTTTACTGCAACAAAACAAGAGTCACAAGAACAAAAACAAGTACAGTGGAGAACTTGTGGTGAGTTTTAATTCAGGCAGAGTGGTGGTTGAATGAAAGTTTTTTTAAAGGATAGTCAACTAAAGTAGTCAGGACTCCCAGGTTAGTTCATGGAAAATTTTGAGGCAAAAAATATCAGAATTGTGTTTCCGAGCAACAACAGATTTTTACTCTGTACTGTAGTTAATGCCTCTGTTCCAAAATGCAATAGGTTTTAGTTTTTCCCAAATCAAACTTCTCTAACTTGGACCAGATTTATAGAAAAATATATTACGGAGTAACATCAATAATACCAAATAAATGCACTATGAGAACATATTTCATGGTTGATTTGATTAGACTAATTCGATGGCATATATGTTGGTGCGTTATTTTATGAACTTGGTCAAAGTTTGAGAAGTTGACTTGCGACAAAACTTAAACCATTGACAAAAGAATTTGTTATTCAAAAAAAATAGTACCTAGTCACAATTAACTAATGTGGGAAGGAGGAAAAACTTAATTATGTTAAATGGGCCCACTTTTATTCATGGCAATCATGAGAAAAATAAAAAAATTGGATCACTCATGAAAACATGTTATTTCTAGATTTTTAAAGTACGTTACTGAATTATGAAAATGTAAAAATAATGCCAGGGGAACTTTATTGGACTAAAAAGACAAATAACCCCATGGCTCAATTTTCCATGTTCAGCGGCATAGCTGCATCAGAATCACACAAACATCAGGGAATCAACTATACTAAAAGCTTGAATATTTTAGGCAAAACAAGCACAGGAGCTGAGTTGTCGGTATGTGCTGAAACAAACTCATTGGATATTGCCATGATTTTTAATTAGGAACATATAAAAGATTTCTATAATGAAAAGAGTATCAAAGTATTGTTCGTTATTTAACTGTTATGTGCTGTTTGGATATTTTCCAGATAGAAAGCCTGGGTGCAAACCAATTAGAATCACAGGCCATCCAAGCAACATTTGGGTCCAACAAAAAAAATGGGCTGGTATTTTAGGGGCCATCTGGGAGCTCCAGATTCTCCATGAGAATCACTCACTCCTAGACAACCAAAAGGGTATAATACAACTAGATTCTGGTGAGGATCTGACAAGAATTGCTTCTCCATTTACACTGCAAGTTGTTCCCCATTCAATCCCCGCTAGAATCACTCCAAATCACTTCCCACCTCCCCCCCCCCCCCCCCCCCCCCAAACACACACACACCACTACCACCACCAAAATCACTCTGTATCACTTCCCACCTGTTTCCCCAACACACACCAGCACCACCAAAATTACTCCATCAGAGAATTAGAGAGCTGGAGGTTAGAATCAGAGAGTGCAGATCTACCAAACAATGTTTTCAGGTCGTCGGATTAATCGCGATTACTCGTCCTTATCACTCCTGGCATTCGATTAGGAGGCCCGACTCAATTAGCTCGACCAGAAAGCTGGTCGTCCGATTAGTCGACGAGAAATCACAATTAATCGTCCAACCAGGACATAGACGACCAGTTTGTTACTCTGTTTTTGGGTTTTTTTAACTAGGCGGACATGTGGGCTAGTGGGTCTGTAGTTTGGCCTGTTAGGGACTTAGGGCTAGACAGTGCAGAAAAGAGAAGAAAACAAGTCCCACAAGTCACTAGCTAAACACTAATGCAGTCTTGATGCTTGCTTTATTGTGTATACTATATAGTATATATAGAGGTATATATATACGTATATGTCCTGATATAAATGGACGATTAGATGGACGACCAGGGTCGATTAATCGGCCTGGTCGACGAGTAACCGCGATTAATCTCCTGGTCGGTCCCAAGGCGACCAGGTTCGACCAGACAACCTGAAAACATAGCTACCAAACATGCCCTTACCCTTACACAGGTTTCACGTCTAAACCATGCTTCCAAAGATGTCCCTTATGAAACTTGATCAGACCAAGTAGCAATCTAAGAGCTTTACTAAATATCATGGTATTCCTAGAATCCTAGCATAGCATATGTCAAGCATACCGTACATTTAAATCAGTTCAATAAACAAAGGGATTCAGAAAGGGTTAAAAACCAAGCTTGTCAAGAAAGTATACAATGATACTTACGGAGAGAACTTCCCATCAACTAGTTTAAATTGCCCTGTTTCATAGATCTGAACAGGTTTTCCTTCCCATATCTGGTGTAGAAAATTTCAATTAGATTATCAGGGTGCGTTTTTGTTAGAAAATAAAAGCATCTAGTTTTTCTTTCTTTTTTATGACACAAATAAAAGCATCTAGTGAAAAGAAAATCAGAAACAAAGGCATCAGTCAGGAGCATACATCCCAGATGATCGTCTTCCCATCATACCCAGCACTCATTGCTATACGAGGATTGAACGGATGCACATCTAGAACAAACGTCTGTTAAGAATGAAGTTAATTGATCAAATTAAAAAGGATAATATTTCTGCAACCATGAGACAGATTTTGGGAAAACAAACGTTGGATAGCAATATGCAGATAAAATACAAAATAATAGGAATCATGACATTAGAACCTAATAACACACAGATGTTTATATCATTAAAGAATAAAAAATCAGCAACGATACAGGTTACACAACAAAGTAACATCATATAACTGCAAGTGAAAATAGTACTCTATTTGAGATTATACCACACAACAATTTCTACAAACATAATTCATTGCCAAAACAAATATCAATGCCCTTAATGGCAGTGGAAGAGTGTGAAATGAAGTCAATAAACATAAACCATAACTCCACCAAGGCCCAAGGATGTCACTTACTAAGTGGAAGCTCTTGCACATTAAAAAAGGTAATCCATCAGAAAGAAAAAGGATAAGTCCTATACAGCAAAAATTAGCAGCAGAAACTCATACTACCACAGAGTGTTCCAAAAGAAAAGGAAAATACTGAAGTTTAACATTATAAAGATCTCATTTGCAAATTTTTATAATCCATTTAAGTTTCATCATCATTAATCAATGCTCCTGGTACAAAATTTTAGGCAATAAATGGCTTCAAAGTGCATAAGATGTTAAAAGTAACATGAACTTTCCTTCAAGAAGGGAAAGGAAATAGCATATGGATGGCAAAACACAACATATAATTCACCAAACGAAAACATAATGCATAGATTGCATGAAATATGCTTACTGATTCCTTATGGCCAATCAGTGAATGCACCAAGCTCCCATCAGAAGCATTCCATACACAAATTCTGCAATCTGCAAAATATAAGAAAAAAATAAGGAAGATGCATCGAAATAATAGCATTGATAATTGAACTATTCGTGATGATAAGAATGAGAAAATTATTAAGTTGCATGCACCAACCAGTTCAACCCAAAAGCTTAAGCTGATGGGGCAATTCACTTATACTCCAACACTCACACTCACGTGGAGGCTCCCTCAAGCCTCAGACATGGAATAGGAGCGGGCAACAATTATTTTATTAAATTGTGCCTACCAGGATTTGAACTCGAGATCTTGATACCATATTAAGTTGCATGCACCAACCAATTCAACTCAAAAGCTTAAGTTGATGGGGAGAGGCAGGCAATTCACTTATACTCCAACAAAAATGACTATTGCTTCTAAAAGTGAAACTCAAACCATGCGGAGGTGGGATGGTTTGAGCATGGGGGTGAAGGCATGAAGCAAGCTGCAGAGGCTTCTAACACATTTGGTAATAACTAATATAACAATTCCAATCAACAAAAGAAATCGAAGAGATGCAGGTTATTTGTAACAATAATTCCATGCTTTGAAATAGTAGTAGTTAAAGCAATCACTAAATAATGTCCTTGGCAAAGCTATTGTTCAAAATAGTGCTAGCGGGTGAGGATGGGCAGCGTTATTTTATTGCTGGGAAAGTAGTTGATGATCAGAGTGATCATCCAAGCCACTCTTGCTTGGTCATAAATGGGAGCAAAATAAAAAAATATAGATTGGTCCTTCATACTTATATACTTAATTAAGCAACTATGAAATAATTACATCGAATCAAAGAGAGAAACTTCTAAATTCCAAGATGACAATTATACAATTCGAATAGCAATATAAGCAAATATTAGTGAAAAAAATAAGTAAAAGAGTAAAATGCACTAAAGGTCCATTAACTTTTGTAGGGGTGTCATCTAGGTCCATCAACTCACAAACAGCATTTTTGGGTTCCTATAAAAAAATTTAAGTGGCTCACCGGAGGTTCATAACCCTTCATTTGGCCCTTGGATCCGACTGGAGTCAGCAGCAAACATGGTGGAAATACCTCATCCGGATCATGTCAGGACCAAATGGCCAGTTACTTTTGCAGAAACCCCCCGTGTTTGTCTTTCAAATGCTCGCCCTCACCGTCCTCCACGCGCCAATGATGTGGGGGCTGGCGCTGCCAGACATTGATCTGCTCACAGGGCAACAGAGGGTAGCTCGGCCGGGCTTGCCTGAAGACAATGGACGATGAGCGACGAGGGCACACAGGGCTAGCGTGCTAGCGCGCTGAGGCGCAAAGCCGGTGGCTGGTGGGCGACGTGCGCATGTGAGGCCAGTGTGCGGCGTGAGCATGCACAACCGATGAATAGAGTGAATCTAGCGTGAATCATGCTGCACGGCAGCCAAGTCGTGCAGCAGCACGGCCAAATTGACGGTGACTCCATCGCAGGCCTCTTGCTCTAGTGACGGCAAACTCCAGGCATCCGACCAACAAGCTGTTGCACGGTTGCTCTGACTGCAGTGGGCTTCTCAACACGGATGTAGAGCAGGGCCAGGGCTAAGGCATGGAGCCACCAAATAGGCAGGAGCGTGGAGCCGGTGTGCGAGTGTGGCCAGGGCGCAAAGCCGGCGAGCACAAAGCGTAGAGCACTTGGCTGGCGAGGACAGACTGACAAGCAGCATGGGGTTCCAACTAAGGCAGCACGGTGAGCAAGAGCAAGGGCTAATGAGAGAGTCAGCAGGGTAAGGGACACACGGGGTGCATGGAGATGCGAATAGGCCTTGAGCTTCGACTAGTCCATGGCAACCGGCACATATAATAGGGACATAGGGGTACACGGGGTGAGAACAAGAAGGGCAGAGCAACTGCTACCCTCCTCGTCCCAGCTAGGAGGCCAAGCACGGAGGACAGGACCACTAGTGCAGGGGGCGAGGGAGGCACGGAGGACAGCGTCACCAGTGAGCACGAGGAAGGGAGCCCACAGGTGGCGCCAGAGAGAGCAGGAGGCATGGGGGCAGCTTCGGTGAACGCGAAGCATGGAAGGCGGCAGAAGTGCCGCGGTTGGCTAAGGAGAGAGGAAGATGTGGTGAGGAGGGGCTAATTGCACATTACACATCCCACTGCCACACTGGTTGCCGACTGCACATGCCACGTCGGATCTAAGGGCCAAACAACAACTTAAAATGTTTAGGGACCCAAAAATGCAATTTGAGAGTTGATGTACCCCCTCAAAAGTTAATAGACCTCTGGTGCATTTTACTATTAAGGAAAACGTTGGATTGATATGGTTGCAGTGAATCAGTGAAAAAATATGAAACAGTAGACCAAAAGTACCCATGATAGCAGCCAGCACAAAGCGGTTGTCCAGACTCCAAACTATCATATTGACACCACGGGGAGTTGGCTGGTATCTTTGACGAGGACCACCTCGAGGTGGTTGAGGAGCCATTGGAGGTGGGGGAACTTTAAGATGGTAAGCACGTGTCCAGCGCCCAATCTTTCCCTGGAACAACGCAGGAACAAATTACACAAGAAACTGGTTTGGACACATTTATACCATACAGCAAAGGCATTTGTGATCTACAGTTACACAAAATGGCAGTAATGCTAATGAACCAGTAAAGCTGACTTGACCATTGCACTGGGTACATCATTACTGAATGAACACATGACACAATGAAGAAATTCAATGCATGCTGAATTATAAAATTATAATTATAATTGGCAGCATTTCAGGAGGTGATGGTACCACTATAGCAGTAGCTAGATTGCGCAATTATGCATGTCATCATAAAAAAACTATTCATGCAAACGAAATTTTTGGAAAACAAAATCGTATAGTTCTAGTATATACAACAGCTTACATGTGACCTCCGAGATCGTGGAACCCATATAATTGCACTGCCATCACGGGAGCAGGTAACAATATTATGTGTGAACCTGGCAACAAGAGACCAATTTAGCTCATGGAGGATTGTTGAAGCCAAAAATGACAGCATTTGAACGTTGAAGAATTGGTGATTAAGGTGAACAACTAAGATCTGACTGAAGAAAAAAGGAAATCTTTGGGCCAGACAGATGCCGCTAATGCCTAATGGAAGTAAATAAGACCATTTAGAAGGAGAAAACAAAACATAAGGACAAACAAAATACTGACCAAGAATTTCTTAATTTCAGGTTATTTTCTTCCTTAGAGGTATGACTGGAATCAGATGAAAAAGATCTTGATGCCACTGCACATCCACTAAACTGCACGTAGTTTACATCATTTTCATGCCCACATAATAGGTCCATCTCATGATTCGGTTGTTCATGTTCATCAGAAGAACTCTTGCAAGCATTCCAGACCTGAAATGAACTTTTTTGATGAAAAAGGACAATTTTCCATAATTAGATGAGAAATCGACAACTGAAGGTAAGAAGAAAAACACACCCTTGCAAAAGTGTCTGAGCTGCCAGTGACAAACACAGTTCCATTTGCATTAAATGCACAACATAAGATTTGGTGATTTGTTGGGTGAACTTGAGCAGCGCTGGAAGATGCATCACCGCTCTTACCTGGCATCAACACCACATGGATTGGATTATCCAGAATTTGACGTAACTATGCATGCTTCAATTAACTAACCAGGGGCAGCATCTGGAGGCTTTGGTGTATACAGTCGTGGAGGTTGTTGAGAGTATCTGGCATCCCAAATCCTGCACGTCCCATCATCTGATGACCTGCCAACAAATATTATTAGACAACTTCAAAGGGAACAGTTATGTGCACTGTAGTACTACAGCAAGCCAGATGTAGCACAAATAGTGCAGAAAAAACAAACACTTTTCAATGCACCTTAGATATCTCATGAACAATCGGTGATTAAAATCAAAGTGAAAATCAGTGCAAAACAAAGCTGCACTACAAATATGTAATATATAAGCAGTACACCATGTATTTTATTTCAGAAAACATAATGATATAAGGGATTTTGAGAGAATTAAGACCATTTTCACTTTCCAAAAATAAATTTTTACTCCCTTAGCATAAAATACTGTTACATGAGCATGTAATGTTGGGATTGGAGTTGGCTTTAACGAAGGGTACATGCATCATTTCTCATCTGGCTTAAATTGATCAAAAACTTCTAAAATCCCTAAAATGAAGCAGTGCATAATCCACACAGATTAATTGCCCTAAGATCATAGAGAATCTAAGCTCACATAAACCAAAGCACTCACAAAAAAACATAGCAATCAACTTATACTAGATATTTCATTCTGTATATATTGCCTCCAATATATGGGTAAATGTGTGCCAAATAATTCTTGGGAAGAGAAAAATGAACATGTTTCACTATTGTCAATCTACCTAGATAAGTATCAGTCTGATTCAAACAGTGAAACTACAGCAGATAGAATATACAGTAGTTGTTGTACCACTGCTGGTACCAAATACATGACTTCACGCAGATCATTTTCGTTTGTAAAGCAGTTGCATCTAGTAGCATGTATATAGCAACAAGAACAAAGTAGAGCAAATTATCTTTCTCAAATGTCAAATACACAGGAGAGCTGTGTACTAATGTACTAGAGGAAGTC
The DNA here is from genome assembly GCA_009763385.1 of Coix lacryma-jobi var. lacryma-jobi. Classification (NCBI taxonomy): domain Eukaryota; kingdom Viridiplantae; phylum Streptophyta; class Magnoliopsida; order Poales; family Poaceae; genus Coix; species Coix lacryma-jobi. The sequence goes on from CM019827.1 coordinate 131,460,764, forward strand.
AAAAAGAAAAACTAATCTGTACAGAGAGCCCCGGGGGTCATAAGAACAAAGCAGAACAAATTATATAATCAGGGGGAAACAAGAAAGAGAAAAGATGCACTCACGACAAGAGCTGGAAAGCAGCACCTGGCCTTGGGCTAAATGCGATAGCAGTAACTGCCCCAGTATGCCCCTTGAGCACTGAGACTGGCATTCCATCAGGCATACGCCACTTCATTGGAAATGGAGACGTTCAAGGTAAGGGAAGAAATAGTGTCATGGTTGTGAAAGGATGTTATGGCAGTTTACTTAGGAAGAACGAATGGTACTAAACTTACCACTCTAATAATGAAATCATTTGATGAAGATGCTACCACAGCATTATTGCAACTCACTGCGAGGTCAGTAATATCACCCTTGATTTGAAAAATGAAACGGGATAAGAGGGATTAAGTTATCAATGAAACATTATAAATGTGTGTGTGTGTCACAGCAAGCAAAACTTACTTCATGGCCCCGACAGCTAGCAAGGCAGAACGCTGTTTCCATCGCCCATATTTTAACAAGGCGGTCATCAGAACCAGTAATAACATAACGCCCTGTGCGATCAAACGTAGCTGCAGAAACAGGATTAGCATGAAAGCAATACATAAGATAAAAAAGATGTATTGATGATAAGGTAAGATGGTTTGGGCTTTGAGGAAGCAAAGAAAACAAGGCAGCAGCTAAGTTTGTCAAAGATATATCATGGAGGAAAATAAGGTCTTGTGGAACATAATGGACAACATATATATAACTGAATGAAATAGCACATAATAATCAACCACAGGAACTTTTCTAACAAATGATAGGCTTTAACATAGTTGATATGTATCTATAGAGATACATAATGTGGCTTGTTTGGATAGGGGGGAGTTTGGACCGATCCTTAGAACTCCACTGCACCTTAAGTTTGCCAGAGCTAAGCCTCATCAGCCACAGTTTCTTTAGGTTTAGGCAGTGTTTAGTTGCTGACAAACGTTAGTCGGCTTAGCATAGCCTCTTGGACAAGTTTCATGACTAACTTTAGCTAGCGTTAGGTGGCCATTTTTCTTGCCACAAAAATGAGGCAAGACTAAGGCTAGCCACCTTCTAAAAACGGTGTGGCAAACTCAGTCACAAATCAAACACGCCTTAAGATGTTTTGAACATTTATAAGACAGCAAGAAAGTTCCACGAACCGCAATACACAGCATTTTGGTGCCCCCTCAATCTCTTTATGATTTGCATCTTTTCAACAAGGGTAGATGGCTTCGCGATGGCATAGCACGATGCGCGTACAGAGGGAGCTCGACAATGCTTAGTGAAACCACCAATCTCTCTCAAACTTAGACCATGAACTTGATCAGCCTGAATGTGCGGCCAACGAAGATAACTAGGCAGCCTGGGAGTTTCCTTGTCTTGCCTGTCAGCTGGAGGGTTCAAGAATGTGTAAAGACATTACAATATTAACATGGAAAACCAAACAGTAGTTGGGGGATACCAAAACTGGAAACACAAGGTTGAATATACAAATGCTCTAATAAATAGCTCCAGGAAAGAATACAAAGAAGTAACACATTGAAGACCATTGATACACATACATGGAAGAAGCGAAAAGGAGTTGGAGCCAAGAAGTGTTGGGACATCAGCAGCATTTGGAGAAACTCTTCCAATCAAGCTGTGTGGGTGACAGGAACTAGCCATCAGTTGCTTTAATAGCTTCACCAAGTGGTCTTTACCAATGTGGGGGTACCTAATAAAATAAAACAAGTGAGAAAATGCAACGTTATCTGATCATTTAGAAATATAAAAGCATAATAAAGTAACAGTCCTGCCAAGGTAAGAGGCGTATTTCATATGCCAGATCACTCATTGTGCTAAATTGTATACATTTTCAACTTTTTCGAGATAACCATCGTTTCAAAATCAAAATGTTTAATCAGGTAAGACTGACCAGACAAGATATGAAAAAACATTAGTATCAATTACAAAATGTGGATGATGTGTGGGCAGAAGGCTCCACAAGTGGCAGCAAATGAATTTATATTGAATTATGACCTAAATACAGATCTTTTTCCAATTGTATTCAAATCTAGGAAGCATCTCCAGTCCCTTAATTAACTGCAGAATCAAGAGTTCCTCACCACCACATGATTAAAAAATAACAAAAGCAAATTGATTAGACAAAAGAGTAACAATATTGTACCTCTCAGCTAACTTTACATAACCCAAAGGGAGTGATATGCCATCATCATTTTCTTCACCACTATGAAAACCACCACGTGAATACCAAGCATGGTATCTTCTAGGTAGCAGTTGATGTTCTAGGAGTTCATTGCACAGTTCTCCAAAGGTCCGTTTGAATGGACCATGAGATAAAAAATGCATAATGAGAAAGTAAACTTCTCTCATATCAATATCAACACCATCCATGGACGCAAAATCAGTTGACATCACTGAATTCACAGGATTAACCTTCTCAAGTTCCTGACTTGGGAAATCCAGAGGAGCTATATTAATGGAAGCTCTATTAATGGAAGGTTGGTGATTTCTGAAAGACATGTCTACTACACCACCTGGACCTGGAAATGGTAAGAATAAGTTTACACTCTAAATTGAATTGAATTGAATTGAATTACTAAAAAACTACAGTGAACAAGGAACTACATGGACAAAATTAACTGCCTCAGAAGTAGTAAACAATGATGATATATAAATTAGAAGCACACAGGTAAAAATACAGAAATAAAAGAAAAAGGAAACCAACGGCAGCTAAGTTGACAGTCGTGAGATGTACGCCAAAAAAATGAATGCTGAATGAAACCAACTTCTCTACAGAAATGATATGGCGGAGTCATAGTTAAAAAGAAATGTGGTGTATTGTACAAGAGTACAGGCAAGAAAGAACCTATCCTGTAGTTAAAATTCAGACTTAGAAAACTTGTCAAATATTACTGTACAGCTAATGAAAAAACAGGAAAGAAGAACACACGGAACTGTGAAGAAAAGGCGCATCTTATATAAATCTAGACCACATAATCAGCCCATGCAAGCATCTCAGTCTATTTATCTTGAAACATTACATAGTGATAACTTCTCTTAAACCTCTCCCACTCACCCACTGGAACAACCAATGCAGGAGTTCCAAACGACAAGTATTGTAATATTCATACTGGACCACGTAATCAACCAATGCAAGCATCTCAGTTTATTTATCTGTGAAGCATTACATAGCGATAATTTCTCTTCAACCTCTCCAACTCACCCACCATCTAAGTATCAGTGCCGACAGAACAACAAATGAAGGAGATCCAAATGCCAAGTATGTAATATACATATATTCATCCTATATCTTCCACCATTCATCATCATCTTAATAACTAGATAATAGCCTGCAAGCTCACCAATTCCTAACAAGCAAAATAACAATTTCTTCCTGAAACACTTAATTTCCCATCACTGGAACCCTATAAATCACAGCATTCATAAAACAAGCAGATCCAATATTCAGGCCACTCAATTCTGTGCATGCATGAAAGTCATATTATCTTCACGATGGCCTTCTCCAAAATTATCCACAGGGGGCAACCAACACAAGCAAGCCGTGCTAAACCCTAGTAATAAAACCCGTGAAATCGGCTGAATTATCAATAACCGGAATTCTGAATCATTTCTTATGTACGGCAAAACCAGAATCCTCACATCCTCGGCACACCTTTGGACGCATCAACAGGCTCAAATTACCAATTTAGCTAACACAAACCACAAAGGCGAAAAGCGGCATGAGGTTGCAGTAATTCGAGGCAGAGGGGACAGAGGGATAGAGACAGACCTCCTCGTCGGCGAGCCCTCTGGCGACGCGGCTGCGGCGACTCAGAGGCATACCAGGTATGGAGGGCGCCTTGGCAGCGCCCGTGCGGCACGAAGAGAGCACCTACGGCGGCGGGGGGACGTCGGAGGCCGCGGTCCTGTCGCCCCCGTACGAGCCCTAGGCACAGACGCACAGTGGTGGGGGAGGACCGGAGGAGGCTGAGAGAGACGGGGCTGTTGCTTCGCGGGTTTATGATCCGGATAGGCCGATTGGGGTAAGGTTCACAGGCTATTGGGTTTTTTTCGTAACGGGCTAATGGGTTAGCGGGGTTGCGTTTATAGAACCGCAGCACAGCGGCGAGCGCCGAGCGGCGCGGCAAAAATCCGACCACGGTGACCCACCTGGAACCAGTACGCACAAGCGGAAAAGCCAAATCGGAGAAGGCGGCGGCCGGCGGCCCCTCCACACGAACACGCAGGTCGAGCCGCCGCAGCACCGCGAGGACAGAGAGCGGAGAGGAAGCGAAACACCTACCGCCGATCTACGCCGCCCACCGGAGCCGCTCTCGCATAACCGACCAACGGCCGAGCAGCCGGAGTGCGCGAGAAGCGGCGAAGGCGAAGCGAACGGCTAGGACGGCGTCGTCCAGGGGGCGACGACCGACGAGGCGGTGCAAACCAGATCGAGAGCCGCTCGGTGGAGAACGAGAAGGGGACGGGAGGGCACGCCGGCACGGGCCAACGAAACGAACGCTCCCACCGGGCCGAAAGATGATCTGCCGGCCCACGAAGCGGAGACAGTAGTGTCCATGCGAAAAGGGTCTTAGATTTTTCCTATCTTCCTTAAAACAATCACTTGAAAAATTAATAATCCTGATGATCAATTAGAGTGTGAGAAAAGTTTAAGGACAAAATAAGACAGAAAGAGAAAGAAAAGGATGAGAAGCATGAACTAAGCGTTCCTAAAAAAAGCATGAGCTAAGCGTCTAATGATGCTATGAGAGGGAATAAGACAGTGGTGAAGACGGCGATGTATGATAGCAAGATGCGTGAATCAAAATTCTACGCTAGGAAAATTTAGCTATGCAGGCGATGTACACAGAAAACAAAAGGGAAATTGTTATAAGGTTGAAGATCCATTTGTCTAGAATAGAGTGAGCTTATTGAATAATACTAATTTGTCTAAAGGATATTATTGTAAAAAGAGAGTCTAATGGATGCAAAGGTGAGAGGCGAGTAACGACAGTAGAGACATGGAGTCAAAGGCGCTGAGGTGTCCCTGCTCCCTAGACACTCTAACATTCAGTGGCTTGCAATGCTAGTCTACGTCTGTCAAGCGTAGCCAGTAAGTTATCATAAATTCAACCAACTTCCTCGAGCTATACCATGTTGTATATTCGCACAAGGGTATGCAAGCATAATCAAATATAAGTTCTTATCTTTTATGCTTTTATGTTGGAACCTGAAGAAAGAGATGATGGAACAAAGCACTATTACATACAACATTTTAAAGACACCTACAAAAAGTTCCTAGAGATGACTATTTGGTCGCCTCTACTTGTCTATCACAGCCACCACTATAAATCATTTTATCAAATTTTCTAACCCATGATAGAGAAACAACTCATGTAGAATCCCATGAACCAACCCTACAGCTATAGACAGCTCAAAAATAACCGTTAGAAAAATTACATGATTTTTCGCGCAAAATACACATGTGTGTGCCCGTGGAGGATCAAACTCCCAACATCAAGGCTTGTGTGTTACTTCCTTACCACTATGCCTCAAAGTCACTTGGGATCATGGCTCATACATTCCTTTTATATTCACTTTGTCAAACATTGTAATGCATATTTGAGACCTCTAAACAAATTCAAATGAAAAAGGTTCATACCACAACTTTTGCATTTACTTTACTGAATATTGTAATGCATAGATCACCTAAGGTTTTGTTTGGTTGCACATAAATCCACCTTTACCTACGTTATTTGGGAGGGATTGAGGTAACTACGTTGATTGTACTCCCTCCATTCCAAATTATAAGTCATTGTAAAAATCTTGGAAAGTCAAAGTTTATCGAATTTGACCAAATTTATATAATAAGATAATAATATTTATTATACCAACTAAGTATCATTGGATTCTTCATTAGTTATATTATATTTTTATAGTATACTATTTGATGTCATAAATATTTGTGTTTCTTTATATAATTTTGGTCAAACTTGAAAATATTCTTGACTCTTCAAGATTATTGAAATGACTTGTAATTTGGAGTGGAGAGAGTAGTGGATTTGCGTGCAACAAAACAAGTCCTAAACAAATTTAGACAAAAAGCTTAAACTAAAATTTTTTATATCCTTCTAATGCTACAAATTTAGTTAGACATTTCTGTATATGTGGTTATTTAAAAAACTAAGAAATAAATATTCTCAAATAAATATTTTCTTACTAGAAAAACTCATTATTAGGTACAAAGTTACTGTTTTTTACTACGGTTTTGGTTTAAGTTGTTTTTCCCTACCTTCAAGGTACCCATGATCATCACAACTAAGCAAGTAAACATGATCTGATTCTCAAAAAAAAAAGTAGACATGATCCGATGCTGTTGACCGTGATTCCGTGGGCATGCATACTATCGCCACATTTATTTAGAGTTTTCTTTGGCGAATCAAATATAAGAGATGGCGATTATATTAACTACCAGTATAGCAATTACAAAGAACCAAGATAGGTGTTGGAATCCAATTTGTATTGTCATTAGACGCAAAATATTTTAACTCATACGGTCACAAGACATAAATATAGATTATATATATACAGGGTTATGAACCCCCGAGTCATATACAAGACGAAGGGTGTGTGAGAGCAATCTGGAAGCAGAATAAAAAAAACAGTTTATTTAGAAAACGAAAAGTATCTGAGTTAGAATACGGTTTGCCCTTTAATATGCTCTTAGGCCAATCTCAATGGGTTTCATTTGAGTTTCATTTACATTAAATATGCTGCCACATAAGCGTTTTTGATGACATGACATAACATTTAAGAAGAAAGAGAAGAAATGAGGATGAATCTCTCTTGACACGAATATCAACTCTCTATGAGTCATGAAATTTAATGTCTATGAAACTTTAGAATGAAACTCTCACTCTCAATGGGGAGTTTCATTCAAGTTTCATTTTATTTGATATGACATGACAGTCTTGGAAACAACAAAATGAAACTCACCATTGAAATTGACCTTAATGTTAAGTAGAGATATGACTCTGTTTGTTTGAGCTATAAGCCGATTGTAATCCGTATAAATTGGTCATAGAACCATTTTTTCTCTCACAATAATTCAGCCATACAAATAAGCAGAAATCGTTTTAAGTCCGGCTGATAAAAAAATATAACATTAGATAAATAATTATATTAAAATAAAGAGATTATAAATAAAAGAAAACAACGATGACTACCATGCCTAGAGTAACCTTGTCAACAACTTCTGGCACTGGCTCAGCAGTACTCACTACTCAGAACAACGATGACTACCACCATACCTAGAGTGCTACTACTGGTAGTAGACACGGGCGAAGGGAGAGAGAAAAACTGACGCGGTTGCGCGCACAAATGTGCTACTAGTCCACCAATACACATATGCCCACTGTGGTGAGAAGTAGAGAAATGCCGGAGAAAAAGAAGCACGTTCTCACTTGTCACACGTACGTGCACGATTTTGGGTCCAGACACACAAGGCTGTCAAAGTGTTTGAAGCATTTCCACGGATTGTCTCCGCCCTGCCCCAGCCGGTTCTGTTTCTAGTTCTTCTAGAATGATTCCCCGACTGACCCGTGAGTTCGTGACCCGACCCCATTCCAGAAACAACAGGCGCCAACCAACACCTGCGGTAACTGTCCATAGACTACTGCACATTTCATCTAACACGTTTACGTACGAGGTACAACCACAGTTCAAATACGCCTTGTTTTGCTCTATTAATACTCTCTCGATCAGTTTCAGAATAGTACTATGTTAGTATTTAGGGGGTATTTGGTTCCCACCCCTAGAGTTTAGCCACTAAAGTTTAGTCACTTTTAGTCACTAAAGTTCCAAACACCCCTACCAAAAGTCACCTTTAACATTACAACTCTAGTCACCTCCACTAAACTTTAGTGGCTAAACTCTAGGGGTGGGAACCAAACACCCCCTCAGGTAAACTATATTTAAAATTTAAGTAAATCTATATACTCTCTTTGTCCCAAAATAAATGCACTTATAGAGTTTAAATAGAGATGCTAAGATTAGTGTGAAATTACATTTATACTCCTAGAAAGATGTAATCATTATACCTTGAAAAATAAGAAAATAGAAAAAAACAAATAGAACTAGTTTGTCTTTTATGTAAATGTGCACTTATTTTAAGATAAATTTTGAACTTTGAAAGTATACTTATTTTGGGACAGATGGAGTAAGAAATATCAATGCTTATTCTCCTAAATATATATTATAAGATTTATTTATCATGAAATCTATTATTATAACATATATTTAAAGTATCAAATATTTATAGTATTATTTACTTTCAGTTTTTTTGCGAGGGCTATAAGTTCAATTTAAATTCAAATTACTCTAAGCATGATTAGCGCTAAAATTTGGTCAAAGTTAAAATACTTTAATTTTCTAAGATTTTTGGAGTAATTTGGAACGGAGGGAGTATATGTTTTCTGCTTGCAGACCAAGAAAGAAGAGAAAAAGAAGCTTCCGGCTGGCGTGCCGAGGCGCCGCGCCCCCCACAGATTGCTGACTTGCTATTGCAGAGTCGCCGCCGTCCGACTCCGACTCCAGAGGCCCTTGCCAAAAAAAAAGTCCACGGCCACGCGACGTCGCGACCCTGCCTACTGTCACGCAAGCCCAGCGCCTTCTGTTCTGCAGTACGGAGTAGCAGGCTCGCTGACACGCCCGGCCCCACGCAGGTCCGCTATAAAACCCACGCCCACGGACTCAACTCGACCATCCCACTAGTTGGTCTCCAAGCCGCACGACATCCATCCATCCCTACACCCTACTCGGCGCTCGCCACGCCAGCCAACAGAAGGCAACCAACTTTTCGTCGCCCCGATCGCCCCCGAACCTTCCCCACTCCCTCGCCTCCGCCCGCCCGGCGCCCGCGCGGCCCCGCCATGGACACGGCGATCGGCTCGGTCCGGGCCTCCTCCGACGCCGCGGCGCCGGCGCTGGCGCTGGCCCCGTCGGCGTCCGCGCCGCGCGACGCGACGCTGGGGCGGCACCTGGCGCGGCGGCTGGCGGAGGTGGGCGCCCGGGACGTGTTCACGGTGCCGGGCGACTTCAACCTCGCGCTCCTCGACGAGCTGGAGGCCGACGGCCCCGTCCGCCTCGTCGGCTGCTGCAACGAGCTCAACGCGGCGTACGCGGCCGACGGGTACGCCCGCGCGCGCGGCGGCGGGGTCGGCGCCTGCGCCGTCACCTTCACCGTCGGCGGCCTCAGCGCCATCAACGCCGTCGCGGGCGCCTTCAGCGAGAACCTCCCCGTCGTGTGCATCGTCGGGGGACCCAACAGCAACGACTACGGGAGCAACAGGATCCTGCATCATACTATCGGCTTGCCGGATTTCACGCAGGAGCTCAGGTGCTTCCAGAACGTCACGTGCTATCAGGTACTCCCTCACGTGCTATCAGGTGCTTCCAGTACTTCCTAGGAGTAATTCCCTCTTCTCCTTCTTCATTTTTTTTTTTGGCGTGGCGAGTAATAATGGAGGGGCCCAGTTCTAGACGTCTGCTGACAAGTACTCCTACTACTGCATTACGTGTCCACTCTTGGACCCTATACAATGTCTGCATAGGTGTTATTGATGATAATGAAATGTTGCTTTTCTTAACTGCCGAAATTATCATGATTCTGTTGGAAATTTCTACTAGTATTATAGGTTCCCTGCATCTTTTGGATACCGCGGTAACTGAAAGAAACCGGTCGGCCTTCAGGTGGTAGCAGAAGGTTGTAACCATATGATGCACATCTTTTCTTTATATAATCCTGTTTGGCTGACCATGACATATCTGTTTTTAAAGAATGCCAAATGTATAATTACTGCAAGCACAACTTTTACCGTGCGTGGTATTTACTGATTTTTTTTCAGATGAGGAACAAAAATATCCGGCCTCTACATCCGATGATGTACACAGCCAATTATTACAAAAACATTCAACGCACGCAAAATAAAGAGCAAGCCAGAGTTTGAAACTAAACCACATGTCACTAGAGCAAAAGATAAACATGGTTCCACCCTCTATTTGAAACCTCCAAAGCAATCACTTCTATTTTCTTGCTTATTAAGGAGAGGGTGTCCTTGGCCTGCTCATCACGCTGCAGCTGAGCTCAGGAGCGGAGCCAGTACGCTCCCCTGAAAATGACCTGCGAAATAGAGTTAAATTTCATTTTATTAAAAATAACATCATTCTGGCACCGCCAGATAGCCCAGCACATGGCAGCAACCCCAACCCAAATTAAATCTTTCATGTGTTTAGGCTGATTAATAAGCCAATTACCAAACATATGTCTGATAGATCTCGGTTGGGTCAGATTGGTAGCGTAAAAGATGATCCTCCAAATCATTTTGGCACAGGGACAGTCTAGGAATAGGTGTCGGATAGTCTCATTCCTATGGCAACCAGTACATTGTTGACTCCCTGTCCAGTTTTTCCTAGCAAGGTTGTCCTTGGTTAGGACGACCCCCCGCTGCAGGAACCACAAAAAAAATTTAATTTTTAGAGGAACTTTTATCTTCCAGATCTTCCTATGAAGGAATGGTGGTTGAGTATCTATAAGATGAAGATACATAGAGCGTACGAAAAATAACCCAGATTTGGTTAAGCCCCATTTAAAGAAATCCGAACCTTCCACCAAATGAATATTGGATATCCGCGCTACCAAATTAAGCCACTCTAAAAGTTTATTATCCACCAGAGCCCTTCTAAAAGAGATATTAAGAGGACCTGCGGCCATCACTTTCGATACAGTTACATGTGGATCACACACTATGTTATATAAGGACGGATAAATAACTTTTAAAGGCTTGCCACCTACCCAGGTGTCATCCCAGAACCTCGTACTAGTCCCATCTTTGATATCGAAATAACCTATAGCCAAAATCTCATCTTTGATACGCATGAGGCCTCTCCAAAAATAGTAATCATTAGGTTTGGCTGTCACTTGAGAAAGAGTCTTTGAATGTAAGTATTTTTTTCTTAAGCATCGACTGCCACAAGCCATCGGTGTTTAGTAAATTAACCACCCATTTGGCCAACAGACATTTATTCTGCAAATGTAAATCCAGGATGCCTAGACCCCCTTGTTCTTTAAGACGACACAAGATGTCCCATCTGACAAGTCTATATTTATGTTTGTTAGAGGAACCTTGCCAAAAAAAACCTTGATCTGGAATGGTCAAGTTTTTTGAGTACTCCTTTAGGAATCTCAAAGAAAGACATTACGAACATGGGTAGACTGCTTAGTACAGAATTAAGCAGGATTAGTCTTCCTCCGTAAGACAAATATTTTGCTTTCCAACAAGAGAGCTTTTGTTGAAAGCGCTCTTCGATCTTTCTCCAATCAGAATTTAGGAGTTGCCTGTGGTGCATTGGGATTCCTAAATATCTGAAGGGATACTCCCCTGCATTGCAGCCAAAGAGAGTAGTATAATAGGATTCCATCTCTTTGGCTGTGCCATAGCAAAAAATTTCACTCTTATGAAAATTAATCTTAAGGCCAGATAATTGTTCAAAGGCGCATAGCAAAAGCTTTAGATTCTTTGCCTGCTCTAGCTCTTGATTGATGCATCATGCATAAGAGACTTGTGAAATTGACAGTTCAAATGCTTGCACTAGAGTGCCAAAACAGATACATTCATTTATAGTAACAAAAAAAGTCCAAACGCTTTCTACCTTTGGTAAATGTTCCATATGTTTCATTTTCACAACAGATGCATCCATTTATAGTAATCAAAGCCTAATAAGATATATGCTCTTGTTGTAAGAGAGAGAGAGAGCTAGGAAGATAATATTCATTTGAACCTTTGCTAAGGTATTATGTTCTTTGTTCATGTGTCATAATTCACAGGCTGTGGTGAACAACTTGGAAGATGCGCATGAACAGATTGACACTGCCATCTCCACGGCAATAAAGGAGAGCAAGCCTGTTTACATTAGCATCAGCTGCAACCTCCCTTCGATCCCACATCCCACCTTCAGCCGTCATCCTGTCCCTTTCTTCCTCTCCCCAAGGTATATTTCAGAAACTTCGGAAGCTCTTATCTGTGCATAAAAGGCAAAGTGATGATCAGTTTAGCATTACTCATGTTGATAAAACTGTTCATTTTGCAGGCTATCGAACCAGATGAACCTGGAGGCAGCAGTGGAAGCCACCGCGGCTTTCTTGAACAAAGCTGTCAAGCCGGTGATTGTAGGTGGACCAAAGATGAGGGTGTCCAAAGCATGCAAAGCCTTTGTAGAGCTGGCAGATGCCTGCGGGTATCCCGTCGCGGTGATGCCTTCAGCAAAGGGGCTAGTGCCAGAACACCACTCTAGGTTCATTGGCACGTACTGGGGCGCTGTGAGCACTCCATTCTGTGCTGAAATTGTCGAGTCTGCCGATGCCTATCTATTTGCTGGTCCCATATTCAATGACTACAGCTCTGTTGGATACTCACTGCTCCTCAAGAAGGAGAAGGCCATCATTGTCCAACCAGAGAGGGTGGTGATCGGGCATGGCCCTGCGTTTGGGTGTGTTCTGATGAAAGATTTCCTGCATGTTCTTGCAACCCGTCTGAAGAAGAACACTGCTGCGCATGAGAACTATCGTCGCATTTATGTACCTCCGGGCGAACCACTTTCATCTGAACCTGGAGAGCCATTGCGAGTGAACATACTCTTCAACAATATTCAGGCAATGCTCTCTGGCAACACGGCTATCATTGCAGAGACTGGGGACTCGTGGTTTAACTGCCAGAAGCTGAAACTACCGGAAGGCTGTGGGTAAGCTTCTCTTCAAGTCACGATTTGGCTGTGAAATTTTCTAGTGATTCAAAATCTATCTGTTAGTTTCTTCTGTACTGTTTGTCGGTGGGCGGTAAGTGATACTGCTGATTTAGGCCGAGTCTTTTTTCTCGATCACGCAAAAGATTTGCGCGTTTTTGTATTAAGAGGAATTACGTTTTAGTGCAAAGGGTTGGGCTGCACTGATAAACAACAAAGAACTTGCTAGGTGATTTAGGCCAAGTCAGATAAAAAAATTTATGGATGTTGTTCTGATTCTTTTACACCACTAGAAATTCAATGTTGTCAGCCTCTTCACCATACAGAAAGTATATTTCATATCATTTAGTTGTGAGATCAAACTTTGGTTCAGTATGTTGAGATGCTTCCTGTCACTGAGTTAGTAACCAGGCATTATTTGGTTTCACCAGGTACGAATTCCAGATGCAGTATGGATCAATTGGCTGGTCAGTGGGTGCAACTCTAGGATACGCACAGGCTGCTAAGGATAAACGTGTCATTGCCTGCATTGGAGATGGCAGCTTTCAGGCATGATACCAAACGATGAAACTTCTTACATTTTCTATACCAATTCTTCAAAAATATGTGGCAAGGGTCTCCTTATTTTAATTCGACTGTAATTCAGGTGACGGCACAAGAAGTGTCAACGATGCTGCGATGGGGGCAGAACAACATCATCTTTCTGATAAACAATGGAGGGTACACAATTGAGGTGGAGATTCACGACGGTCCTTATAATGTTATCAAGAATTGGAACTACACTGGTTTGGTCGAAGCATTCCACAATGGCGAGGGCAAGTGCTACACAGCAAAGGTTGGTAACTGTAGTATGTTCTATTACTGCAATTTTGTGGTCACGAATGCCACACTGCAACTGACATTTCGCATTCTCTGCTCGCAGGTTCGAACTGAGGAGGAGCTGAAGGAGGCACTGAAGGCAGCTCTGGGACCTAAGAAGGATTGCTTATGCTTCATCGAGGCCATCGTGCATAAGGATGACACCAGCAAAGAGCTTCTCGAGTGGGGATCCAGGGTTTCTGCGGCAAACAGCCGTCCACCGAATCCTCAGTGAGTGCATCAGGGTCTCCTGAATTGCGCTGTAAATGAATCCTCTTTCTGATGATGTCCATATCAAAAAGTCTGGGGGATTTCTGAATAATTTGTCCCTGTAATTCACTGATGTTGCAAGTCCTTGTGGCTACTTCACATAGATGATTTCAGAAACTGATCTTGTATAGTTGTATTACTGCCAATAAATCTGAAATCAATTTTTGTTCTTCTTCGTTCTGGCAATTTGTAAATTCTCTTCTGTCAGAGCTCCTGCCCCATGCGTAAGTTTCAGCGTTTCAGCCTATTCTCTCAAAGTCTGGTCATAAGAGCTCTCTCTCATAGAGATATAAACCTTTTGCAATGGTAAATGGAGGAGAGGAGTTCCAGTAAACGAAGGAAATACGTTTCTTGAGTTAGTCCAGCTCGTGAGCTTCGTATATCAAACACTCTCTGTTAGCAACAAAGTGCATTGCTCGTTGTAAAGGCCAAAAGGGGTGGTTAGGCAGATCAACTTTGAAACTGAAGACATAAAATAGTGACCCTTTCCGATTGGTCCCGGCATATATACAATTTCACAATGTTAAGAAAGCAAATTCTGGTCTTTGAAAGAAAGCAAATTTTCTCAATCTATGGGCAGCTGCCCATAGTTTTATTTTTAAAAAAAGGCGTCGCAGTTATGAGCAGTTTTTTAAAAGACATTACGTGCAAATTTATGCATGATAAAGCCCATTTGCATAGAAGAATATTGGTTATGTGCTAGTTCCACGTGACACCTGAGCCAGAAATTGTAGTAAGTTTCTCTTCTGCTCTCACTCTCTCTCGCAAAGCGAATGTAACCTTAATATTTTGTTCATTATGTTTTATATCATTTTCCCGAAGAACAAATTTATGCTTTATACATTTTGTTTTTGATTAGGGAGCAGGAGGGGATACCCCCTACAGCCCTACTAGAATTGCATTAGCATAGGTGAAAGCTCTGGAAACCCAAATGCTCAGATTACACATACAGCAAAAGGCAGAGTATATTCTAGGCAGGGAGCCAATCAAAACTCAAAAGGTGTCACGGTCTTTTCACCCAAACCCTGAAAACGTCAAGCCAATCATCTAATTTTGGACGGCAACACTTCTGCATCCACATGATACAGTCATTCGCACTACAGGTCTACAGCACACCCCATGCAAAACCGTGGTCCCTGGGCCATGACCATGTGGTTTTGCAGGCTATTTCAGCACTAGCCACTAGCCGCAGTTCAGGGTCCAAACCAAGTGTTGTTGTCGTTTTTATAGCTGATTTTAGCTGTTCTGATAGTATTCTGTGAGAGAGAATAAGCCGAAGTATGGTTGATAATAATAGGACTGATAAGACCAAACTAAAATAGATCCATTTCGGGCACACAAAAAAGCACAATCAGCACTCCTGATCTGAAGATCTCCTACCATTTCTTGCAGGCCGGCTTTAGCAGTTCAGGAACTAAATATAGCATTAAGCATTCTACTTCTTCTATATGGACATGATCGAGTAATGTGACTCCAGAATCCTCTGCCGCTTGCTCTGAAAGGGACTACTCCCGTATGCCGTTTCTGGGGAAGCAACCCTGGCTAGCGCCTGCCTGACAGACTCCTTCAGAGACCTGAGGCCTGCACCTGCGCCGCCGCCGGCCTCCTCCTTGCACAGCACGAACACATGCCGCGCCCTTCCTCCCAACGAGGTCATGTCGGCCCTCACCGTTCTCAGCCTCAGGCCATGGAACGCCTGGGCCAGCCCGGCGACGAGGTCCGGCCGGTCGTCGCAGCTGATCGAGGCCCTTATGTAGACGACCTTGCCATCGGCGCCGCCGCCGGTGTGGAGCTCGATGGAGACCTCGTCGGTCTCCGGGGGCACGGGCGTGCTCTGGGTGGTGGTGGTGGCCTCGCTTGCTTTCCTCTTCAGGAGCTTCACTTGCTCTACCACTCTGGCAAGCAAGGTGGCCTTGTCCATCTGCATGCAGTGCGGGGAGAGTGTAAAACAAAGTGAAACCTTTGCTTAGACGTCATAATTATTAATTAGCATTGTGCTTTGTCTTGTTATAGATAGAAGAGAACTCCAAAGTGGAAAGCATGATGATGACGATGAGATGTGAACAAATGTGAGTGCAAAGGTTCCATTGATATTGGCTTTCTTGCAAACCTCAAACTTGTCCATAAAATTATTCCCAAAGGACAGACGTTTGACATTGACAGGGGAAGATGTCTAACACTGAGATTATGGGCGGTGATGGAGATTAACTTCTTTCCAATTTCACTCCAACTAATTTGCCGACTTTTACTAGTTACTCACTAAACCAGCCAAATTTTTTTAAAAAATCAGGATTGCCAACAAAAAAAACGCTGGTAAAACATGAACAAACTCAGCATTGAGGTGGAAGGATCACACCACAGACCTGCCTGGTATCAGGAATCATCCTCCTGAGTGTGGCCAGATGAGCATTGATCCTCTCCCGGCGCCGCCGCTCGGCCTCGCTGTGGATCTTCAGGGCCCTCGCCTCCGTCGTGCTCCTCCCAGTCCCCATCCCCGTCCCCGACGACGACGACATCTCCGGCGGCGCTACCCGCACGGCCGGTGGACCCGAGCTTGCCTGCCGGGGCAGAAGAACGGGACCCCTGAGCACTGAAAGATCACAGCCATCGTATGGCTGCAGCTCCTTCCCTTGCAGTGGTTGGCATGCAGCCATTCAGCCAGACATCACCAGAGTGCCTCCCTTCACCTGCAGGTTCTTTTCACTGCAAGAAAGAGGCCGAACGCGGTTGAATGAATATCTGAACAGCATCAACAGCGACTGCAAATTGGAAGAAGAACCGATGCAGCAAGCATAAGGATCGGAATATCAGGGAGATGAGATGCAGCAAGCAGAGAGGAAAGACAGAGAGCTATCTGATGCTGCTCTTACAATAAGTGGCGCAACAACGTCTTCGTCTTGTCATCTCATTCTCTGGAATGAGTGATGTGCATATGCTTGTGTGCTAGTAGATGTGATCATCTTCTTATGATATGAGTGATGATGAGAGATAAGCGTACCGCGTTGTGCAGTGTACTCTGCTTTTTACTGGCCAACCACTCTACATAGGATATAACTATCTTGGTATTCCTCTCTCCACATGTGTTCCCACTTCCCACTAGGAGGAAGATGGATGAGGTGGCGCATGCATGAGTGTGCCATGAGTAGGATATGAAGAAAAAGGCTGCCAAATGGAGGGTTTTCAAGAGCCGCCTAACAGGTTTCAGTTCTGGTGACAAGGATGATGATGCACATGGCTTCAGAGTTCAGACTGTAGCCATATCATCATCATATGTTTGGCAACCCAAGTAAAAAAGGATTCTTTTGACTGCTATCAATTAGGTGAACTGAAATGTGCTTGGAAAAAAAGGCAGATGAAAAGTCTATTAGTAGTAACTTTTTGTTTTTTGTCCATCCATCTATCTAACCAGATTACCAGCCAAGAACTTCTGAAAGTATGGGAGACCAGACAGATCACGAGATTCCTCTTCTGGAATTGGGCGGCCATGGACGAAAGTCTTCGCAGTCCATTGACAAGCGTTCCGTGCTCTGCCCCACGAGTGAGAGGGACGCGATTAAATGGCTGCCTCATGAACTGTGTGCTCCGACAGTTTCAGTCTTGGCATTTAGCTGCAGGCACACTTGTGCTCGTTTCCACGCTCCTTCAACAAGCAACAGCCCAGGAGAGGAGAGGCAAGGCCTCTGCATCCTTTCAGACTGACTGGCTGATTTGCCTAGCTTGTTTTCTGCAGCACATGATTGCCAGTTTCACCAATCAACGCTCTCGATCAGAAATTCAGAATGCATCGATTTTTGTGTGCTATACTCCCTCCG
The DNA here is from genome assembly GCA_009763385.1 of Coix lacryma-jobi var. lacryma-jobi. Taxonomy (NCBI): domain Eukaryota; kingdom Viridiplantae; phylum Streptophyta; class Magnoliopsida; order Poales; family Poaceae; genus Coix; species Coix lacryma-jobi. The sequence continues at coordinate 131,478,544 of CM019827.1, forward strand.
TCCCTAAATAAGTGTCGCCGTTGGTGTGCGTGCCACGTGTTTGACTCAATTTGTAGAAAATATATGCAATATTTATATCTCCAAATAATTTTGTTAAAAAACTAGATGTAAAGATCTTTCCGAGGATACTAATTACTTAGCATAAATATTAATATATTTTAATATATAATTACCGGTAACTTTTTCTCGGGAAACGAGAACGACATTTATTTAGGGACGGGGGAGTATGTGGATCAGACAGTCGAAAACAAAGCGCTGTTTACTCGGACTTATCCACTGATAAACACCGATCTCTGTCGTCTTGTGTGTGCGCTGCCTAATTGTTTGTTTGCCCCCTGAAAACATGTGACCCCGGAATTCAGAACCAGCACGGCTTTGTGGCTACTTGCGGAGCATTTTTATTCAGACTGTTTAGAGATCTGGCACGGAGCAATTGAATTGAAATGGGTTTGCGCTTTGACCGGTGAACAAGGATGCGGACGAGGCCAAAACTGTGCAGGATTTAATTTTAATAGAGAAGAGAAGAGACGGTTCCCTCGGACTCCTCTCAAGCCCTTCCCTTGGGTAGGAAGGAGTACGTCAGTGCCCCTGATCATCTGCATGTGAACCTGCAGGTCGACAAGCTGCCCAAGAAACCGTGGAGACAACTATTTCAGAGCCGGAAATGACAAGCGCCTTGCATGATTTGTTTGTCCTTGTGTCTCAGCCTGCGTTTAGGCATCTGAAATTCATGCGTCCTTACCGTGGCAACCATTGTCATTAACTGACTCGTGAAGAAATTTAATTTAGTATTCACCCGTGCCACGGTACGGAGTACAGTCCTTTGCTTTTATCCGGTCAAATCAGAAAACTTTGACTGTTTGACTTCTATAATGATTCGTTTGGATCGTTTCGTTTGGACAAATTTAAATCCACTTATTAAACTAGACTAATTGACTTGGAATTCATCATTTCATCATTTTTTAAAAATTACATATAAGTCTATCTTAAATTCATAAGATGGAAAATGAAAATTGATTCTATAACACGTTGTTCAACTCATCATCCATTGCGTTTGAAATACAACATATAAATATCTTTCTTATATAACCAATAATAATAAACAATACACGTATCATTCATATACAATCATATTAGCTTAATTAATATTTATCTAAATTATGATCCTGGAAATAAATTCAATAGATCTAAATGGGATCTATTTGCCTTGAAGATATGAAATAAGAAAAATCTATAATTTCTTTTTTTTGTGATAATAATGCCAAAAAAATAAGTTGACTCGTCTGTCTTTCTTTCCCTTATATTGATCATTAGAGACCTACTGACTTTTCTCTTTCCTATTATTTATTTATTTTATTTTTTATAGAAATCTTGTGGTTTTCTTATAGAAATTATCTTGTTGCGATCCTATGAATCGGTTCAATTAAAACCTTAGATTCATATTAGAGCCACGATGATTGAGTCCCAAGATAAACAAAAGGCAAGGGTTCTTCGAATAAGAATCGCTTGATGATCATTTATTGAAAGAGAAAAGAGTTCTCTTTTGGGCAAACAAAATTGGAAGGAAGAAAATTTCTTTTTTATTAAGAAAATAAATACTTCATTTTTCAAGTTTGGTTGCGAGGTTGAATCATAGTTTTTTTTATCCACTCTATGTATTATGTGTTCCAGATACTACAATAAATAATATCTGATGAATTAGAATCATCTTGATAGGGATAACGGGCCCTTTCGCCTAAGATGTTTCCACGTATGACATTAAAAAAACTTATACATATCATTTACATACCATTCAAAACTATATTTTACCTTTGTTATCCTCAGCTTTAATTTTTCTTCACTTATGGGCCACTATTATCAATTTGCATTCACATTATTCTTAAGTGAAAGTGGAAAAGATAACATATGAAAGTATTTTTTTTCCTGGCCTTTCCATCCATCCATGCCATTGAATCCATGAACAAATATGCATATGTGTCGGTCCTAGATTTTTGTTTGCACAACATTTGATATTTGAAAAAATGTAAAATTGGCGACGTTGGCATAGAAGAAGGGATGAAAATATCAGGAAAACTATAATTTTTGGTGAGCTATTCGACCAGAATCAACACTATATGGAACAACATTTTTCTCTCACAATAAATCAGTCATAGCCACAATAAGTTATATCGAACAGAGCCTAAAAGAATAGTGACGAGGGAAAGTTATTATTTTCATCAGCATAGAAATGACGGGGCTTTGGATGGTATTGAATGAATTTGCCCTTACATCTATAAATGCATATGTTTTTTTTCTAGTAAATATATAAATCTCATAAATCTATTTTATTTTGTACATATATATTATAATAGAAAATCATGATTGAAGTCACACCTTCAGTACCTGTATCATCATTGTGAGGTGTGACTTTGCATCGATGCCGATCGGGTGGCCGATCAAGTGGGCCGGGCCGGCGTATCTCAAGGCCGAGATGTCGTGAGTTACGTGAATACTTCCAGGCTAGCCAATAAGGCCATTGGCATTAGGCCCATGAAAGTGCTCTCAGGCTCAGACGCTCAGCCGACCGACAGGTGCCATCCACGTCGCATGCATGAACTCGTCCACAAACATCCATCTAAAAAAATTACCGCGACACGCAGGCAGCTACGTGCTCGATCGCCGCGCGGGTAAGCCCTTATACTCCTCACACGCGTCCGGCGGGAGGACGACACGCCGGCGCTGTCGCGAGCAAAATGCATGTCCGCCACGGTAACCCCTTGTCGTGTCGAGGTCGTAAAAGGCGAAGGGGGTCGTCGTCGCTATCGCTAACGCTTGCTTGACGCGATCGAGCTGTGCGTATAAGTACGGTGCCGATCGAGTACGTGCTTGTCCACTCGATCGGAGCGGCAAGAGTGGGATGAGCTGAGCTCGATCGACGACAGGTATATAACTAATGGCGTCGCAGCAGGCGGAGAAGGCGGGGGAGCTGCAGGACCCGGAGATCCGGGCGGCGCTGGACCGCCGCGTGCGCGAGGGAGGCGAGACCGTCGTCAAGGGCGGCACCGGCGGCACCAGCCTCGAGGCCCAGGAGCGCCTCGCCGAAGGTACGTGTACGTCCGTGGTGCAATGCATGCATGTTGCCATGCATTTCGACCGTGCATTCCGTTCCGATCCGCCGATGAATGTGTGTTCCTTTGAATGATGCATGCGTGCAGGACGTAAGAAGGGAGGGCGGAGCCGCACGGCGGAGTCCGGCAAGGACCGCGCCGACAAGGAAGGCGCCGTGCTCATCGAGCCCGACGAGAAGCAGCTCCAAGAGGCCATCAAGGACATCGGCGGCCGCGACTGATCATCATCCAATCATGGTCATGGTCATGCATATCGATCGCTCCATCAGTCGTCGTCGTTGACCACCGTATACTAGTACGTAGTACGTAGTATAGTATATATACCACGCCGGTGAGCGTGAGAGTACGTGTACCGTACGTGTATCCTAGTTATTATTATTAGGTCCATGCATGTATGCTTGCTATACAATTAAGCACGCATTATGCATGCCTGTGTGTGACGGTGAAGCCAGGGCAGGCTACGAACTTTTTGTTCTTTGATTTGTAGCCATATATCGCCCATGTATACGAGTCCCCGTCGTGTGGTGGTGTCTGCGCATGCATGTTCATGCATGTCTCAACAAGGTTTGTAGCAGAGCAACAGCCTTCTTGAGCCCCGATATATAAAATAATAAAATAACTATGCAGCTCTGTTTGTCACTGTAGGGTGTTGTTTCCGGACTAGTCCTGTTTACGGTGCTAATCTACTAATTATAAAACTAAAACTTTAGCATGTCACAGGGAATGCGGTTCTAATTTATTTGATTAAAAATAGACTAATTACATAATTTTGTCATTCGAAGTAGGCTAATTTTGTCAGTATTAATTCATAAAACATAATCTATTAAGCTTAATTAGTCTATCTATATTAAAAATAGACTAAACACAATTAATTTACGAAGGCAGCTAATTCGCAAGACGAATCTATTAAGCTTAATATTAAATTTAATTAGTTTATGATTTTATTAAGCCTTCAGCTAATTCGTGAGACAGAATCTATTAAGCTTAATATTAAACTTAATTAGTTTATGGTTTTATTAGTCTTAATATTAAGCTTAATTAGTTTATGTTAATATTGAACTTAATTAGTTTATGATTTGATAATGTGGTGGTACTCCATTAAATATTTGTTAATGGTGGATCAACCTGGGATTCGTCCTGTTACTGCTAATTAGTTTGGCTTAATACTCGTCTTGTTAATTACCGTATACAAGTGTAATTTGTTTTGTAATTAGTTTATTTTAATAAACTAAATTAGTATCCCAATATATGTGAGTTTGGCTTAATACTCATCTTGTTAATTACCGTATACAAGTGTAATTTGTTTTATAATTAGTTTATTTTTAATAAACTAAATTAGTATCCCAATATATGTGACACGACTATAATTAGTTTTATAATTAGTCTATTTTAAATAAACTAAATTAGTACATCCCTTGCATTAATCATGAAAAGTTGGATCCAAACCTCCCCTTGCGTTACATTAATCATAAAAAGTTGAGCCACATACATCAGCATACAATTCGGTATCCAACGCAAGAAAACATCAGTACGTTAGCATGCACACACAACTCACGATCGATTGCGCGCGCATCATCAGCCGCGACACCTGAAGATCTTGCTGCAGCCGCGGGTGTAGTCGTTGGCGGGCTTCCCCGGGCGTTTGGCCTCCGGACTCTCGTACTTCTCGCAGTTGCCCAACACCTTACAGCTGATCAGCCTACCATACGATAAATGCCCCTCATCGCCGGCGGCGGCCTCCTGCGGCCCCGTCGCCAGCAGCAGGCACATCACCACCACCGCCACCATGGCCAGCCTCGCCTTGTTCATCTCCATGGTGGTGCAGTGGTGGTGCTTTCTTTATTGGCTCCTCCTCTTGCAATAGATCAAGAGAGGAGCTACCTGCTAGAGATGAGGTAGATTTCTTGTGATGCAATGCAATGCAGGTTTTGTAGAGGCCTGCTATGTTGTCTTAAGATATCTATGTGGATGAGAGGAGATGTAGGGCGTGTATGTAGGTACTATGTTTAGAGAAGACGTATAACACACCGGATTCTATTCTGAGAGGGGAGGAGACTTCTTCTCGTTTCAGAATGGGGAAGAAGATTATGGTTCTTCTGAAGATTAGCTAATAATGATACTGTAATGTATCATTCTCTTGCCGAAACACAAGTCAAATAAATGGTGCTACAACAGTGTTGAGAGTGAATGGATTGATATATATTTTACATTCACCCAGTTAAAATCTAGCTGCTTGTCTTACCTCTTGGATTCTGTTTAAAAAATTAACAAATATAATGCACAAAACTATATAACAACAGTCAAATCCTGCACATGGATTCAGGTTGGTTAATACAGTTGACACAACCATTTACACATCTGCAACCGCTTGTCTAATTTTTCTCTCCAAAACCTGTCATATATATCCAACCGCCTGCCGCCCTCCCATCGATAGAGACTAACCGACGTCAATACTGTGAAGAGAATTTGTTAGCAATAAGCGGGGTAAGAGACTTGGAGAAGAGGAAGAAGATGTTTGATTACAAATCCAATGGATCTTTAAACACGTACAACTCAATAGCTTTTACCTATACTATATGCTATTATAAAAGTTGGTAATTATCTACAAACTACTAACGATGTCAAACAAACAGATGAAATGAACATTTTACCCTATAGTGGGCTTGTTTATCTTCCTCTTCCTCTTGTCTTCCCTATAGCCGACACTACCGGAGACGGGCTCTATGCCGAGTGCCCGCCTCTATGCCGAGGGCTAAAACACGGGCACTCGGCAAAGAGGCCTTTGCCGAGAGTCAGCCCTCGGCACTGTACGGATTTCGGCGAAGAATTGTACGCCGAGGGCCAGACTCTCGGCTAAGTCCGACTCTCGGCAAAGATACCCTATGCCGAGGGCTAAACCCTCGGCGTAGACGGCACCTTGGCGAACGGGTCTTTCGCAAACGGCTCGTCCTGCGCCGTTACCTTTGGGCTCTCGGCAAAGGACCGAAATTTTTTTTTGGATAAACCCTACGCCGAGAGCCCTGGCCCTGGCTCTCGGCATAGGTGCTCTTTGCCGAGGGCTTTAGGAAGCCCTCGACAAAGCATTTTAATTTTTTTTTGTATTTTTGCTCCCAATTTTTTCTGTGGCCTTGCTACAGTACTAGAAGCCAAGATTTGAAATTTGAAGTGTTTTCCATAAATCTTGCTATATTTCGCATATTTTCTTTAATTTGATGATTTTTCCCGCGGGACGCACGTTTGAACTGCAGGTGCATGAAATAATAAAACTCAGCGATTCGAAAAATGGTATTAATTCTTTAGAGGGTATTTCGACACCGTATCCAGGGTCAGGCGCGGAGACTCGACCGTCTCGTGCACGAGAAACGGCGACCAAGTTGGGTGATATTGCATTTAAAATTATTAAAAATACAAACGAAGTCAGAAAATCATGAAAACGGACGAGTGACCTTGGCATCGCATGTAGAGGCTACAAAAAAATTTTGGAAATGTTTGCAGGAAGTGGTGGCGCAAGATGGTTGAAACCCTGAGATCTCACTCCTGGCATCGCATGTGATGATATGCGGAGATCTCAGGGTTTCAACCATCTTGCGCCACCACTTCCTCCAAACATTTCCAAATTTTTTTGTAGCCTCTGCATGCGATGCCAAGGTCACTCGTCCGTTTTCATGATTTTCTGACTTCGTTTGTATTTTTAATAATTTTAAATGCAATATCACCCAACTTGGTCGCCGTTTCTCGTGCACGAGACGGTCGAGTCTCCGCGCCTGACCCTGGATACGGTGTCGAAATACCCTCTAAAGAATTAATACCATTTTTCGAATCGCTGAGTTTTATTATTTCATGCACCTGCAGTTCAAACGTGCGTCCCGCGGGAAAAATCATCAAATTAAAGAAAATACGCGAAATATAGCAAGATTTATGGAAAACACTTCAAATTTCAAATCTTGGCTTCTAGTACTGTAGCAAGGCCACAGAAAAAATTGGGAGCAAAAATACAAAAAAAAATTAAAATGCTTTGCCGAGGGCTTCCTTAAGCCCTCGGCAAAGAGCACCTATGCCGAGTGCCAGGGCCAGGGCTCTCGGCGTAGGGTTTATCCAAAAAAACAAAATCTTTGCCGAGAGCTGGATCAGCCGGCTCTCGGCATAGGTTCCTCTTTGCCGAGAGCCGCCCGATCTGGCTCTCGGCAAAGGAGCCGATCGGTGAAATAAAAAAAAGGGGCCGCGCCCCGCGCACACATCACACACACCAACCCCGCCGCCCCGCGCCGCCCCCGCACGCGCCGCCGCCGCGCCAGCGCCTCGCGCGCCGCCCGCCCCGCCGCCGCCGCCCGCGCGTGCAGCCGCCCCGCACGCCCCCCTCCCACCGCGGGCAGCCCCCCCCGCCGGCGCCCCACCCCCGCTCGCGCCCCCCCCAGCGCCACGCGGACGCCCCCCTCCCCGCCCCCGCCCCGCCAACCCCGCACCGCCCCCCCTCGACCCGCGCGGACGCCCCGCCCCGCTGCGGTTCGCCCTCCCCGCCGCCCCCGCCGGCCGTCTCCCCCCTCGCCCCCCCCCCCCCCCGCGCGCGGCGCTCGCGACCCCAGCCGCGCCACCGCCCCTGCCCCCTGCAGGCCTGGTTGGAGAGGAGGAGAGGAGGAGAGAAGGAAGAGGAGGAGGAGGAAGAGGAGGAGAGGAAGAAGAGAGGAGGAGGAGGAGAGGAAGAAGAGAGGAGGAGGAGGAGGAGGAGGAGGAGGAGAGGAAGAGGAGGAGGAGGAGCCCTGTGCCACCTATTCGGCCACGCGCCCCTGCCCCATCATGGACCGTCGTCGTCGATCGGCGCGCGTCGTCACTTGTAAGTCGTCCTCGATCGCCCCGTCGTCCTTGTACCTCTGCAACTTAGTTGTGATAAGTAGTAGTAGTAAGTATAGTAGTTGTCAGTAGTAGTGGTATGCTTGTTAATGTATGTTGATGTCGGCCATCGTGCCTGGACATATATGTTGATGTCGGCCATCGTGCCTTGACATATATGTGGATGTCGGCCATCGTGCCGTCTTTTCTTGCAGGTTATGAAACCTCACCGTGCAGGGGAGGTTCTGCCGAAATTTCTAATTGATACTATCTTTTTTGTCTTTTCTGTAGGAGGAGGACCTGTCGGGGCCAAGCCGGAGATCCTCGGCGACCTCGATCGTCTTCGTCGTCGTCGCGGGTCTGCCTGCACCGCTTCACCTCGCCACTGCACCGACTCGCCACTACGCCGCTAGCCTGACTCCACCGGCACCCTAGGTATAAATAACGTCTCTTCCCAGAAAAGGGTCTTAGGTCATTGAACCCAGTTAGGCGTCTCCCGTCCGAAAGAGATACGGCTAGAGGTATGCAGGTCTCTGCATATCGATAACCGTATCTGTTTCGGATTGTCCACGTTACTTGGACAGCCCGCAGATGCGTCGATGAGGCTAGTTCCCATGGTCTGCCCCGATTCGAGATGGAGTTTCTGCATCACCTCCCTGTTGTTCTCCGGATACACACTCTCCCTACAGGGACGTGTATCTTGAGAACATCGGGGAGGTGCTGCTGAAATTCTGTCTCGGCTCGGGGCAGACAATGGGAACTGGCCTCATGTACGTATCCGCGGGTGGGATTAGGACCTATCCTCACCTATTAGATGATAGTAGGATGGAAGTACTCGGAGGTAGATATGTAAGTACTCGGATGCATGACAGTAGGATGGATGACCGTCAGTGGATGTACTCGGGCCGTAGAAGCAGAAGTGATTTCACCGATGAATGGTTGCGCAAGACAGATGCTTTCGTGAACAATGCATTTGGCGCCGCTCGGCGAGGAGAGATCAAAGTGTTGTGCCCATGCAGCAGATGTGGGAACCGGAGAAGGCAAGACAAGGAGAACATGGCTAAACATCTTGTGAACAATGGATTCACGCCGGACTACACCCGGTGGATCTACCATGGTGAAGCACATCGTTTGAGAGCGGAGGCAGTGCGACCACGTCTGGAGGACTTTGATGCTGATGCGGGGGTAGCAGACATGTTAGATGACTTCCAAGAAGCACAGTACGTTGAAGGACGTACGGAGGAGGAGATGGAGAAGACCGCAAAGGCGTTTTACGAGATGATGTCTTCGGCACAGAAACCCCTTCACGATCGGACAACGGTTTCTCAACTGGATGCCATTGGCCGTGTGATGGGGTTCAAGTCCCAGTTCAACCTGAGTCGAGATGCGTTCGATGGTATGTTGGCCCTATTTGGTAGCATGCTTCCGGACGACCACATATTGCCAAAGAGCCTGTACGAGTCACAGAAACTGCTTCGTGCACTGAAGATGCCGTATGAGCAGATACATGCTTGTCCAAATGGGTGCGTCCTCTTCAGGAAAGATCTCACGGATGCAGGTTACTGTCCGAAGTGTAAAGCGTCGAGATACATGGAGGTAGACGATGGTGAAGGCCCGAAGAGGCAGCTTTCTATCCCCATGAAAGTCCTGCGTTACCTGCCGTTCACACCGAGGATCCAACGTCTCTACATGACCGAGGAATCCGCGAAACAGATGACATGGCACAAACAGGGTACCCGATACAATCCTGAGAAGTTGGTACATCCCGCCAATGGTGAAGCATGGGCCCACTTCGACCGCATCCATCATGACAAAGCTAGAGAGGCTCGTAATGTTCGTGTTGCGTTTGCAACGGACGGTTTCAATCCCTATGGACTCATGGCTGTCCCGTACACGTGTTGGCCCGTCTTCGTTATCCCCCTCAATCTCCCCCCCGGCGTCCTATTTCAACGTCATACTGTCTTCTTGTCGTTGATAATTCCTGGACACCCGGGGAATAACATGGGTGTGTACATGGAGCCTCTGATTGATGAATTGGAAACTGCTTGGAATGAAGGGGTATTGACATACGACCGAGCTTCAAGGTCTAACTTCACAATGCACATCTGGTACCAGTACTCACTGCATGACTACCTGGCATATGGGATATTCTGTGCCTGGTGTGTCCATGGCAAGTTCTCATGCCCGGTTTGTAAGACAGCTACGAGATTTATCTGGTTGAAGAAGGGTGACAAGTATTCGGCGTTCGACCAACATCGACAATTCCTACCTCTTGACCATCCTTTTAGACGGGACACCAAGAACTTTACCAAAGGTGTCGTGGTGAGAGATCCTCCACCTCGGTTGCTGACCAGTGCCGAGGTTCATGCTCAGATAGATGCTCTCCAGTTCAACAAAACAGACGGTCGTTTTGCGGGGTATGGTCAGGAGCATATGTGGACTCATAAGTCAGGCTTGGAAAGACTCCCTTATTATGACGATCTTCTTCTGCCACATAACATTGATGTAATGCACACTGAAAAGAACATCGCTGAGTCGCTTTGGGGAACACTCATGGACACTGAAAAGTCTAAGGACAACCCTAAGGCTAGACTAGACCTGGCACTGTTGTGCGATAGACCAAAGCAAGAGATGCTGCCTCCTCAGCCCGGCAGGAGATGGACACGGCCCAAGGTCGATTTCGTCTTGGGCAGGCCACAAAGGAAAGAAATACTTCAGTGGATCCAGACATTGACATTCCCTGATGGATATGCAGCGAATCTAACGAGAGGAGTCAACTTATCTACTCTGCGAGTCCTAGGGATGAAGAGTCATGACTTCCACGTATGGATCGAACGGCTTCTTCCGACGATGGTTCGAGGCTATCTTCCTGAGCCTATGTGGGTTGTCCTGGCAGAGTTGAGCTATTTCTTCCGCCAGCTATGTGCCAAGGAGATATCTCGGTCCGTCGTTGATGACTTGGAGAAAGCTGCACCTGTGTTGCTCTGTAAGCTGGAGAAGATCTTTCCACCAGGCTTCTTCACTCCAATGCTTCATTTGATCGTACACCTCCCAAATGAGGTTCGAATGGGAGGGCCTGTGCAATGGCGTTGGTGCTTTCCAGTCGAGAGAAATATGAAGACTCTTCGCAAGAAATGTAGAAACAAAGCCAAAATTGAGGCTTCCATTGCAGAGGCATCCATTCTGGAGGAGGTGTCCAACTTCACTGAAGAATACTACTCTGAGAACCTTCCTAGCGTGCATAATCCACCCCCTCGTTACAATGCTGGAGAAAATGAATCGACTCTTAGCCTTTTTCGAGGTCAACTCGGCACGGCAAGTGGATCCACAGTTAAGCAGTTGAACTATGAAGAGTGGCGAAAGATCATGCTATACGTGCTTACCAACCTTGATGAACTGGATCCGTACATGGGGTAAGTTGTTATCTATCTTCATCCAATTCGTCGTCACTTTCCAACACCATTCTTTTTGCTTAGTACAGTGAATTTCTTCATTTGTTCTCGAATGGACCAAGGCCTCTTTCTGATGCGGCAGCTGAAACCCTAATTGCAAATGGTGCGGGGCAAGGGAGGCCTGATTTCATTTCTTGGTTTCGACAGAAGGTACTGTCCAACAGTAGGTCGTACTTAGTCTAACGTTCCAACTTGCTCTTACGTTCTGACCGTATAACGATATATCTTGCGCCACCTTGCAGGCTCAAACCGATGCGTCTATGAGTCAAGAGCTGAGACAGGTTGCAAAAGGCTTTGACCGTAGGGTCAAGTCATTTAACGGTTATGACGTGAATGGATTTCGCTTCCACACATCAAGCTACGAGCAGAGTCGGCCCAATCGAAAACCACAAATAGCGGAGTTTGTACTCCAGGCAATGACAACCGTGACTACTATGGAAGAATTGAAGAAATATACGAACTTTCATTTCATGGTGAAAAGCCTTTGAATCCTGTCATGTTCAAATGCCATTGGTTTGATCCTGGAAGAACGAGGCTGACACCTAATCTTGGGCTAGCCGAAATTCGACAGGATTCTGTCTATCCAGGCTCCGATGTGTATATTGTGGCTCAACAGGCCACGCAGGTTTATTACACGCCATACGCGTGCAAAAGCAAAGAGCATCTCTTGGGTTGGTATATTGTGCACAAGATATCACCACATGGTAAACTACCTCTCCCCAATGATGAGGATTATAACTTTAACACAAACACATATGATGGTGAGTTCTTTCAAGAATCTGGGTTGCAAGGGACGTTCACGATAGACTTAACCGAAGCGATGGAAATGGAAGTAGAGAATGATGACGAGGACGCTGGGGATGAGGTGGTAAATGAGAAGGACATAGAAATGCTAGAACGATTCCGTTTAGGCCAAGCAAATGAAGACGATGACCTGTCTTCGGATACTGAGGAGTACTTAGACATGGTTGACAGTGAAGAGGAGACTCATGCTCCGGCTAATCCGGATGATCCAGATTATTTCTAATACATGTAATATTATGTTATATTTTTAGGATCTATTGTTTTATTTATATTGCACATATTTGGTTATGTTATTTCTAATACAACATTGCTTGTTCTTTTTAAATGCAGGAGGTCGAGGCAAGATGCCGGGAGGACGTCAGAGGCGGTTGAGTTGGTTGTACCGGGCCTCGCAGTCCGACGTGCCCTCGACGAGGAGTGGCCGCCGCCAGCCTCCCGGCGTTGCCGGCACATGCCCGACGCCCAGTGATCACGCCCATCGGACAAAGGTACATGTTCTAACTACCTGTTCGTACGATGAGATTCAAAATAGAAATAGAAGCTAATAATCTTTTTTAATCACTTGTGCAGGGGATGGGACTTTGTGGGGCCTAAAGGCCGCAAACCCAACGGCATCCTGGGTCTCCTGTGCCGCGAGCACTACCCCGGCATAGTACAGTATGCCGGGAGGCACGAGCCGGCCTACACCTTTGACCACTACAGCGTCGCCCCAGACCCAGACTTCCCCAACAAGGCGGCGCGGGTTAGAGCGGAGCTGTGGGTAAGTCTTCGTCAAACAATATCAAATTCATCATATTTTTTCTTTAATTACTGTCTCGCCTCGTATTGTGTCTGTATGCAGAACTACTTCAAGTGCGAGCCGGGGAAGGAGGCAGTGGCGGAGGTGACGGCTACCCGGGCCTGTAGGAAGCTCGTCACCGACATGATCTACGAGGCGAGACTGCAGGCCATCATCACCTACAACGCCACGGTCTTGGCCACGAGGGTGACGAAGGCCCAGGCGAGAGGCATGACGCTGGGCCGGGCGCAGTTCTTGCAGGTAAGTGTTTTCTTTTGAGATTAAGCTTTTGGTACTTTTCATCTGACGCTTAGACGTGAAATACTTGATGATGTGCAGATGATCCCCCAATGGTGCCAGTCGTTTCTCGAGTGCTGGGAGATGATCGTGGACCGGTGGCTATCCGAAGAGTGGGCGGCCCACCACGCCGAGGCCCGGGAGGCGCGTCTGCAGATGCCAGGTGTACCACACCACCAGGGCAACCGCAACCTCGCCGAGTACGCACAAGCTTGGGTACGTGAAAGACTTTATCAATTCCTCGATCAAATGTTGCCTGATTGCTAATCATCTTGTTGTCTTCCTCGCAGTCGGAGGCACACGGTGGCCAGCCTTGCGGCACGGTGGCGGCATACGCCATGTCCCACAAGGGCAAGGCCACGGCAGCGGAGACCTCCTACAACCCCGACGATCCCGCCGACGCGTACACCAACTCCAGCGTCCACTCCCGCCTCACTGACTACTCAGAGGCGGCAAGGACGGTCCATGGGGACGACTTTGATCCCGCCACCGCGGACCTGGACGGGAGCATCGTCATGAGGATTGGAGGAGGGAAGAAGCACGGGCGGTTCTGGCTTGGCGACGGCGTCATCGACACGGCCTCCACTCCCACTCTGTCCCAGCTCCGAGCACAGAGCACGAGCGGGAGCGTCCCCATACGCCCATGCCCGTCGCCTGCGCAGTCGCGGGTCGCCGAGCTCGAGGTTATTTCTATTTTACTCATCGTACATTGATCTTTAAATGTTTGCATTGTTCTAACATTCACTTTGTATTATCGCAGGCCCGCCTGGAAAGAGAAAGGCAGGAGCGCCAGGTGTTCGAGTTCCAGATGCGGTCACAGATGTCGGCCCAGATGGAGGCTCAAGCAAAGCAGATGGCGGACCTCATCGCCTTCATGGCCTCCCAGGGCATGGCCGTGCCGCAGACGCTCATGGCTCCTCCACCGCCGTCTCAGGACCCCGGAGCTGCTCCTGTGAGTATCAATACTTCAGTGTTTTATTTATTTCATTTCCTTGTCTGACATGACCTTTTGCAGCCTCCTCCGTCACAAGGTTCGAACAACCACCGATGGAACCAGACCGGGGGTGAACCAGGCGGCCCCTCTCAGGGGTGGCCTGGTTGGCCGGGGGTGTAGTACGTTGGACTATCGTGTGTCACTGAAGTTATGTGATGTGAACTAGATTCGCGGACGTATATGTTATTGAACTATGTGATGTGAACTTTCATGATATATATATATATGTTCTGTGATGTGAAATGTGATATATATGTGATATGTGATGAATGTGATATATATATGTTTGGTAGTGTGGGAGAAAAGGAAAAACAGAAAAAAATAAAAAAAATTGCTCCTTTGCCGAGGGTTGCTCTCGGCAAAGGGCCTCTTCGCTGAGGGCTATGACCATAACCCTCGGCAAAGCTGGACCAGAAAACAATGTTCACAGGTTTGCCGAGGGTTATGGTCATAGCCCTCGGCAAAGCTGGGAATATTGAACGCAATTTCAAGGGCTTTGCCGAGAGTCGGATGATAGAGCCCTCGGCGAAGAGGCCGCAAAAAAAATCATTAGAAATTTCTTTGCCGAGAGCCGACCCTAGTTAACCGTCGGCACAGGAAAATAAAAAATAAAAAAATATAGCTTTGCCGAGAGCCGGACTCTCGGCAAAATATAGACTTTGCCGAGGGCCAGGTTAGCCCTCGGCAAAGTGACCGTCAGTAGAGAGCGCCGTTAACGGCTACTTTTTTTTGCCGAGGGCTACACGGAACCCTCGGCGAAAAGTTTGCCGAGAGCCCGATAAATGGCCCTCGGCAAAGTCTCCTTTGCCGAGAGGATTTTTGCCAAGAGGCCTATGCCGAGAGCAGCCCTCGGCATAGCCTACGCCGAGCGTCGGACGGCCTTTGCCGAGTGCCTCAGGCACTCGGCAAAGCAAGCCTCTCCAGTAGTGCGAGCATAGCGACCATCCCAAAGACGGACGAGGTTAACGAAGCCATGGACAACGAGGAGTTCGTCCTGACGGCCGAATCGATGGTGCCTGAGCCCGACGTAGTGCTGGGGGCATCCCTGATCACCACTAGTTATGTGGAGGCAGGCTCCGCCCTGACCGCCGGTGAGTACGTGTGCGGCCATGAATGTAGAGGCCTCAACCACCATATACCGAGCTGACAGTGATTCCTTGCCCTTGTTGGCCACGAGCGAGAGAAGAGGGAGAGAGAGAGAACACCATGAGAGAAAGCGAGAGAGACTAATAAGAGAAGGGTATTTTTAATATCTTTATTGGCCGGGCCCACATGTGAGAGCTGCTAAATGGTGAAAATATGACAGAAGGTGGACGAAATGATGTGTAAGCAAAAAAGTTTGGACCAACAACACCTGTGACTAGTAAATTCTTTAGATGTCTTATGGATAATTATAAACTTTTATAATAGCACAAGATAAAAGTATTCATATATTGTCCTAAATTTGCAACAGTGGGTCGAATACCATTGTACTGGGCTTCATGATCCTTCTATGATTGGGACCATGGGCTTCACCATCCTTTTAGGCTTGGAACCAGGCATAGGAGCGCCATTATTTTCACTAAGACCGCGTAGTAGGTCATGTCGTCTCAGCTAACACTCCCCATTTTAGACCTGGCATGTCCCCACGCTGACGCGTGTGAGAACTGCCAATGAAGAGAGACTACAGTTTCCTAAGTAGCGAGAGCCACTGACATGCGAGTCCACTTGATTCGCAGTAGCACTTTCTCTAAAAACCTAAAACTCGACAAGTTCAAATGAAAACAAAGTGTTGGTATATTGCAAACTTGGCGACTTCTTTAACTGGGATACATGAACACACAATGAATTGGGGTAGATGGAGGAAGTTGTAGACGATATACAATAGGCCCCACTCATTCTAGAATGCAAAAGGGGCCATAAAACTTGAAGGGTGGTTTGTGGTGAGCATGACACACCACCGACGACTGCACATAAGGGTACAACTTGACGAACATTGTCCTCCACACAAACAACCACTATGAATGTTGCTTGTCAACATGTTTCATATGGTTCTAAGCTCTGAGAAGGTACTGGTGAACCAAATCACGTGTCAACTCCCATTCCTCCGTCCATTGCTACAACTTTGGCACGGACCATCATTGTCGTTCCTAATGAGCCGACTGTGATAACCCTTCATTGCCGAGTCAATAACTGAAAATTCAAAATATGATTGGTGGTCCTATTGAATTGGCAGTGAAGCTTCATGTCAGTGTCAGTTTAAGCCCCAAGTCAGCAATGATATGTCACTATTGGTTGAAGCCACAAGCCGGTAGTGACACTGAGACTATCACCGTGAGATGGTGGCTTCAACCGACAATGATATATCAGTGTCGACTTGTGGCTTGGGCCGTCTTAGCACACGTACTGTCACAAGCCACCTTGGAGCTGACTTAGCACATTGTCACAAGCCACCAGTCATTCACTGTCGTCTTCTGGCTATTCTGAGGTACTGTGTATACAATATTAGACCCGGTCAGTTGCTACAAGCAAATGCTTATGTATACTCCCTCCGTCCACGAAAGAATGCAATTATAAAAGCATGTCAGTCAAACTTTTCAACTTTAACCAAGTTTATAGTAAATAGTATTAGCATTTATGCCTTAAAATAATTTTATTATAGAAATATATTTTAGAACTAATCTAATGGTGCTTATTTTGTCTCATAAGTGTTAGTATTTTTAATATAATTTTAGTCAAACTTTACGATGTATGACTCATCGGGATATGAGACTTGCATTCTTTTGTGGACGGAGTGAGTATATGTGTAGCGGTTGTTGACACTGGTTATCTATCATAATTAAAGGATAAATAAATATGAAAAGGGGCAAGATTTCGATCACCAACAAAGGTTTAGGGTTTTAATTGATAATATTCCACGAGTTTTGGTGAACTATGATTCTGCAGGGACTAAACCAGGAAATCAACACCGATAGCTTCCCATAGAAGGAAACCGACGGGGAGATAACTCCACCGCCACGTCAGGAAGTTTCTAGAAGACTCCAGAGGACTCAAGAAGACACCAGGAGGTCGACCACCGCGAGAGGATGACAGGTGGGACCAACCGGTCCCACCTAGGGACCGACCGGTCCCCCCTTGGGGCCTACGGAGTCTATCTTCTGGAAGGTTCTCCCACCGACCTCTAGGATACATCTTAGCCGTACCTTAAGTCGGTTTGATCCAACGGCCACAGTTCATCGCCTAGGGCTATATAAACAGCCCCAGACCCCCCTCTCCAGGGCATCAGGCATTACATTCATCAAGCATCATCGATCAGAGCATCAGGCATTCATCAGAGAGGGAGATCAATCGGAAGCCCTAGAACTATATCCACCTAGAATAGTTAGATAGAACAGGATTAGAGGAGACAAGCTTCGCTTGGATTCCTGATCTAGTCGCGAGAAGGCTCGGTAAACCCAAGATCTTCTCTCTTGTATTAACATTATGGATCTATTTCATAATTGCTCTTCTAGTTCAACATTGTTCATCATTGTTTATGTTCTAGTTCATCGTCTAGTTCATGTTCATCGTCTAGTTCATCTTCTAGTTTATAATCTTGTTCTAGTTCATGATCTACTTCGTACTTTAGTTCTGAAAGGATCAAGATGCTCAAGAGGGGGGGTGAATTGGGCTTTTCTAAAACTTCTTGCAAGAATTAAAACCTATCAAGCCCAATTAACCCCCTAGTGCCTAGAAGTGTGTGAACAAGAATCAACCGCACAAAAAGACTATTGCTACACCATTTCTACTCTAGCATGACAATTCAATTCATGAAAGAACAACAAGTAAATGCGGCATTGAATTGCTCAAAAGTAAATGTGAAGTAAAGAGAGTAGAGATGACACGACGATCTTTTTGCCGAGGTATCGAGGTGTCGGCACACCCCCTAGTCCTCGTTGGACCACCCGTGCAAGGGTATCGCTCCCCCTTGATCCGCGCAAGGATCAAGTGCTCACTACGAGCTGATTCTTCACCACTCCGGCCCGGTGAATCGCTCGCTACCGGTCACAACATGGCTTGGGTCATCCACAAAGCCTCCGGATGATCACCAAGCACTCCGATCGCCACCAAGCCGTCTAGGTGATGCCGATCACCAAGAGTAACAAGCTAGAACTCTCACTTGACCAAGACAAGGCCAAAGAGATGGATGGATGCACACTTGCTACTCAATTCTCACTAGGAGGTGTCTAATTCTCACAATTAGCAAATCTCTCAACCTCAATAGGGCTATTGCTCTTTCTCACACTCACAAGGTGTCTCTCAGCAGATGGAAATGGCAAGAACACTCAAATGGATGGAGGGAAGGAAGTATATATACCCCCAACCCGGCCATCCAAAAACAGCACAAGACATGTATTTTTCGGGGGCATCGGACGCGCCGATGCCCCTGCATCGGACGCGTCCGATGCCGAAAAGACCTCTCTGGAACCTCTCTGCATGGCCCCTCAGCGTCCGATGCCAGCGTTGAAAGGTCCTAGTTTGGTTTTGGTAATTGAGTGACAACTTAGGTGGACTAATATGTGTTTAAAGTGAACTACACAGGTGATTAGTCCATAGGTAATCATGTGTGAGCAACATATGCCATAGAGGTGAAATGGCTTGAAGGATGTTGCAATGCTCATGCATGAGATGAAGAAGGAGCTTAATGCACATGAAACATGACATGTGGTCATGTGGCTAAGATGGTGAAGATCAAGGCAAGACTTGGCTTGATGGACCGGTTGCGAAGGTGAAGGGCAAGTTCAGGCTTTGAAGCCGTTGGTACCGAGTGTCGGGAGGCTTAAGCAGGACTTGGCGCCGAAGGACCGAAGCGATGGTGAAGAGCAAGTGATGTCAAGATCAATGGACCATGGAGGCCATGTGATGATATGAAGTGGATCATATCATTTGAAGATAGGTTGGTGCATGTGTTGCATCAACACCGGAGGAGATGGAATGGAATGCGCAAGGCAAAGGTATATTTGTAGGGCATTTCATTTCACCGGTCATAGGTGTGTAGAGAAGTTTATGACCGGGTTTAGGATAGATGGCCGTACTATTAAGAGGAGCAAACTTGTTTGCATATCGGTCATCTAGTGCCACTTGAGCGATCTAACTTTGCGATGTTGTTAGGATCGAGTGGCATGGTGAGAGCAAGTGAAAATCCTTTGAAAAATGTTTGTGAAAATGCTAACACACATGCACATGATGGTGTACACTTGGTGGTGTTGGCACATTTGCAAAGGAGAAGGTGTTGGAGTTGATTTGGATCAACTCGGAGAAGTTTCGGAGAAAGCTTTGGTTGAAAAAGAGAAGCGATGGGTCTTGGATTGGAATTCTGTACTAATCCTTTGTGATTTGGATCTTGTATTCATGTGGGATGTGTAGCTCTCTGAATAAGCTTTCCAAAATGTCCAAGATCATCGAAATCGGAGTTCGAAGCTAAGAGTTATGGTCGTTTTAGCGCGGAGGTCAGTTTTGGCCTAGAGGTAGTACCGACCCTACTACCGACCCTGAGGCCGGTAGTACCGCCATAACCTCGGTACTACCGACCCCTCCGCGAGCAGATCGCAAAACTCTCTGTTCGGGGGAGTTTTTGGCCTACCGGTAGTACCGCCATAACCTCGGTAGTACCGGGGCCGGTAGTACCGACCCTGAAGTCGGTAGTACCGACCCTACTACCGACCCCTCTGTAGGCAGCGCGCAAACTCTCTGTTCGGAGGAGTTTTGGCCTAGAGGTAGTACCGCCATAACCTCGGTAGTACCGGGGCCGGTAGTACCGACCCTGAAGTCGGTAGTACCGACCCTACTACCGCCCGTGTTAGAAAGGCGATTCTAACGGTCATTTTGACCGTCGGTAGTACCGACCCTTTGGTCGGTAGTACCGACCGAAGGCGTGGAAGCTCGGGAAAAGGGGAAAACGGCTAGTTTGTGGCTCCCCTCTATAAATAGAGGGGTGGCCGGCCCTTGGGTAAGGTTGAGCACCCTTGGGACTTGGTGTCCATGCTTGGGGAGTGCTTAGGAGCCCTCTAACTCGCTTGTGCTTGCTAGTGTGCGAATCTATTGCGAGTGAGCGATTCTAGTGCGTTGCTTTGAGAGATTGCATCGAGTGGCACTAGGTGTTCGTGTTGCAAGCCGGTGGTGCTTATTACTCTTGGAGGTTGCCACCTCCTAGACGGCTTGGTGATCGAGTCTCCGTCGTGAAGCCCGCGTGAAGATTGTGCGTGGCTCCGGAGAAGGATTGTGAGGGGCATTGTGCTCGCCCCGCGGGGATTGCGAAGAGCAACTCTAGTAGAGCGTGTCATTGAGTTACCCTCACTTGTGGGTGAGTTCTTGCGGCGCTCGAGTGTCGAGCTAGGTGTGGTGCCTATTAGCCGCCGAACTACCAAAGTGTGTGGTCGACACAACGGGGACTAGCTTGGTGGCAACCAAGTGAACCTCGGGAGAAAAATCACCGTGTCAACTTCGTGTTCATCTTCTCGGTGGTTTGCAAACTCCATTCACTAGCTTGTATTTATTTGTTCATATACTTGTGCTAGTATAGTTGCTCTTGTAATTAGTTAGCTTGTGTAGCTTGCTAGTTACCTTCCTTGCTTGTGTAGCATAGAAGTTGATCCCATGAGTGACTAGTTGACTTGTAGTCTTGCTAGTCACATTGCTTAGTTTGTGTAGCTAAGTTGAGCTCTCTAATTTGGCTTGTGTAGCCTTGTTATTGAGCATTGCTAGTGAGCTTAGGCTTTGTGCTTTTGCTTAGTGGCATGTGTAGGAGCTCTCCGGTTGATTGAGTACTAGTTGCTTAGGTTTGTGTAACCTTGCAAGCTATAATTGTTTAGGTGAGCCCTAGCTAGCCCGACACCTTATTTGCATTGTTTTAGAATCTTTTATAAGGTGTCATAGAGTATAAGTAGAGGGGTGTAGTCTTGGCTAGACCGATAGTTTTAATTCCGCATTTGTTTCGGTTAGCCGGTGCGGTTATTTTTATAAAGGACTATTCACCCCCCCTCTAGTCCGCCATCTCGACCCTTCAATTGGTATCGGAGCTAGGTCTCTCATTTGTGGTCTTCACCGACCCGAGAGGATGGCGTCTAGTGGGCTAGATGATGTGTGTGATACACATATTTTTGATGGCACACACTTTGCACAATGGAAACACCATATGCTTGATCATTTTCGTGCAAAGGGGCCAAAGTTTTGGTGGATTATCACTAGTGGTCTCACTCATGTTTTGGACCATAGAAATCTCACCAAAGCTCAAAAGGATCTCTTTGAACTTGATGTAAATGCTTATTGTTATCTAATGGATGCATTGAGTTTTGAGTTGTTTTATAAGATCAACTCCAAAGGGACCGCCCATGAGATGTGGGAATCCATCAAGACCACCTTCGGTGATCCCTCCACGTTTGATGATGGCAAGTTCATAAAGGAGGATGAACCGGTGGCATATGAGGATGTTGAGCAAGACCAAAACTCCGTGATTGTGGAAGATTGCTCCACCTCACGTTCAAGTGATGCAATCAATGAAGATACTTCAAGCACACTTGACAAGATGGAAGATGATGCCTCAAGTGATGCAAGTGATGATTCAACCTCAAGCACACTTGGTAATAATGGTACATGCTCCAATGATGATGCTACTACAAGCTCTCCAACATCATCATATTGCTTCATGTCACAAGGTGACACTAAGGTATCAAATTGCAATATGATTAATCATGATTCATATGATGAGCTTGTAAGTAGACTTGCTAGCATGACCATGTCTTTAGAAAATGAGAAAAATAAAACAATGAAATTAGCAAATGAAAACTCATTTCTAAAGAACTCATGTGAAGAACATAAGCGCTTACTTGATGTTCTTAGAGCTTCACATGATGATTTAATTGAAAAGTATGGCTCTCTCATTAAGGAGCTTTCAAAGAAAATTAAAAATAATGAGAGCTCATCACATGGATCAAATGATAAATTGCAAAATGTTGCTAACCCATGTGATGTAGGCAAGAAGCATGTATCCACCTCTTGTGATGATTTAATATCTATGCCATGTTCTTCACAATTAGATGCTTGTTCTACTTCTTTGTCTTGTGAGACTAACCTTTTGAAGGAGAACAATGAGCTCAAAAGTGAAGTGAAGAATTTGAGCAACAAGTTAGAGAGGTGGTGTAAATCAAAGGTCACCCATGAGCACATAATGAAGAATCAAAGAAGCTATGGTGACAAGAGTGGCATTGGCTTTAACAAAAGCAGTGTCAAAGGCAAGAGATGGGGCAAGAGAACATATGCAAAAGAAATGAAGAAGCAAGAACAAGAAAAGCTATCTCATTTCATGTGCTATCAATGCCATGAGATGGGACATCTTGCAAAGGCTTGCCCCAACAAGAAGAAGCCCCAAGCTCAAATCAAGAACAACCATCATGATGGTGACTTGATGAAGAAGAAGAAAACAAGAAGGGGCGGAAGAGCAAGGCATCCAACTCATATCCATGATGCCAAGATGATGATGAGCAAGAATGAAGAAAAGAAGAAAGATTTGGCTCACATCAAGTGCTACAAGTGTGGTGACATGGGACACTTTGCCTCGAAGTGTCCTACCAAGCTTGAGAAGAAGGCTCAAGCAAATGAGAAGAGGCAAGGCAATGAGAAGCAACAAATGAGCAAGGAAGAGAAGGCTCAATCAAAGAGAAGTTGCTACTCAAGCCGGGAAAGGGGACACATGGCTAATTCATGTCCCCTAGGTATGACTTCTAAGCCGATTTCAATTAATAATGTTAATGTGCTTAGAAAGGATGTAAATGGTACCACATTGGTTGCTATTGCAAGACATCCCGCTACTCATACTAAGGCTATGCCGAAGTATGTTGCTCCTAACTTGAGAGGACCCAAACTAGTTTGGGTACCATCAAAGAGTGGATAAATGTGTGTAGGTACCATGGCATTGGAGGCTTGATTCAATCAGTCCCATATTGTCCATCATATGATTGAGTCAAGTAAAGAAGCTTAGTGCAAATCCATCCCAATGCCAAGTCAAGTGAAGTGAAGTCCAAGTGCAAAACATACAAGTGCAAAAGATCAAGTTGTGGTGGTTGATTGGATATATTTGAAGGCTTGCAAATGGTAGATGAAGAAGCTTGCTATTTCATGATCATGAGCTACTAAGGTATATATCTAGTTGATCATGTTATTTTATATGCATATGTTGCTTGCTATAAGATGATTGAATGGATTTGATGCTTAGTGATCAAAATTGAGTTAGTTTGAATGGATATGTTCATGAGACTTCTTTTAGTAAGTGAATTGAATGGATATATGTCTTGTGAGAGTGTTCAAACAAGTTAGCTTCAAGTTTGATTCAAATTGATAAAGTATAGCTCAATTGCTCAAAGTTGTCAAAAATCTGAAATATGAGTGAGCTGAGAAGATAGCCATGTTTGAATGATAAAATCTATTTGGATTGGCTTGAAATTTAGTACACATGCTCTACACTTATGGTATTAGTTGCTGTGCAAAATTCATGATAATTGGATAAGTGATGCTTCGGTTTTGGAGTGGATCTTGTCAACTATAGTGCAGCAGTTTTCAGCATGTAGTACTATGGAAAGAATTGAAATCTGGTAGCAATCTAGAAAGCCAATGAAGCTCAAATTTTTATGGCTGCTAAAACACTTAGAGAGGCACATCTCCACCAAATTTCATGGTCATTGGACTTATATTTTGGGAGATATGTATGTTTCTTTGAGAAGGACAGAATCTGCCAGAAAAGTGACAAATAATTGGATTGATCTAGAGTCACTTTAATTGAAAGGTCCTCAAGTTAGGAATCATGTTTATAAGTGGTTGAGGGACCTATGTATGATTTTGAGATGAGCTAGAAGTATGACAAAGATGAGTACAAGTTTATTTGATTGAAGAGTGTATTTGGCACATATTTGGTACTCAAATTAAAGATCAAGAAAGAAAGCAAGCAACAACCCAAATAGAGAGCATATTAACCTTCAATTGGTATCATTATCTCAAGGCTCTCAAGCAAGCAAAGAATGAATAAGCAAGCCAACCACAACATTGAGCTAGTGCACTTGATCATATGGGTGAAGATGGATTTCATCAATTGGTATCATTTATTTGGTATCTATCTATTGGTCTTCACCATGGACTTCACATTGCTATTTGGAGCTTAATTGGAATTTAATGACTATCCTCTACTCCAAGATAGCAAAGGTATCATTGTAATGTGCATGATCATACTCATCTCTTACTAGTATGTGGTTAGTGCATACAGTACATGCTCAATAGGATCATGCATAACAAATGAAAAGTTTAAAATCATAGCTTACCACTATTGCTTGTTTGATTATATGATCTAGTGGTTAGTATATGAGTTCGTTCATGAGCTAGTGAACCCAAGTACTTGATCTAGAAGATGAACATTCAAGTGTCTAATTCAACATGAGTAAGATAACCATTGAAAGATGTGTGAAGAAGCTTACTCTAGAGCAAACCGAGTTAGATATCTTGTGCAATATTGCCTAGTTCAAGTCACAAATGAGAAGCTCATGAAGATGACAAGAGTTCAAGAAAAAGACAATAATGCCAATGGATATCAAGTTTCAATTTTCATTCAATTGGTATCCTACAAGACTTCAAGTGATCCTCAACTTTAAGTGATCAATTCAAGCAAAACATCCCTCACCATCAAGAGCTCAAGTTTATCAAGTGGATGACCCATGCTATGACATAGGGGACGAGCCCCACCTATTGGTATCAAGGTCAACGATCCTACACATGGTGACATTCCAACACATATGGTGGTGTCCATCAAAAATGAAGCCTAAAGCGTCCACCATCTACCCTAGTGTCACCCTTTGTAAGAAAAGAGCATACCTTTTATGGTCATTGATGACAAAGGGGGAGAAGTTATGGAAAAGATATGTCAATTATGATATGTCAATTATGATATGTCAAGGACAAAGGGGGAGAAAAGAAGGACAAGGACAAAGGGGGAGAAAAGAAGATGGACATGGATCAAGAGGGAGCAAGATTGAACAATGGAAAAGGATCAAAATTCTTGGACAATGAGAGCACACAAGTAGGGGGAGCAAGCTCATGAACTTGGTTGTTGCATTTGATATGTGCATAATTATGTGCTTGTTTGCATTGCATAAGTTTTAAATTTTTATATGCATGCTTGTGTGGTGTATGCTAGTTATAGGATTTAATTGATGATTTGATAACTAGCATGCATAGGTTAATAGCTAGACTTGTGCTTTTAATGCAAAACTAGACCCTTGCTATTAATGTTGATCTCACGGGGTTTTCTAGTTTTTATGATGTCTAGCTACTCTTCGATGCTAAGGATGAATCAAAATGTGGTATGCACGCTTCAAAGGTAAAATTTCATCATGTATACCTTAGCATCACTTAGTAGTGCTAACACTCCCACAAATTTCATATTTATGCATGTGTGCAAGCTTGAAACCAAACCATTTGAGCACACATGTAGGGGGAGTTAACACTACAAAGTCGGGTTGTATGGTGCTTATCCAAATTCTCTTATATGGTCTTAATGTTGGATAAGTAACATAGAATCCAAAGAGCTTAATTTCCATATCTTTGTAGAGTTGTCATCAATTACCAAAAAGGGGAGATTGAAAGGTCCTAGTTTGGTTTTGGTAATTGAGTGACAACTTAGGTGGACTAATATGTGTTTAAAGTGAACTACACAGGTGATTAGTCCATAGGTAATCATGTGTGAGCAACATATGCCATAGAGGTGAAATGGCTTGAAGGATGTTGCAATGCTCATGCATGAGATGAAGAAGGAGCTTAATGCACATGAAACATGACATGTGGTCATGTGGCTAAGATGGTGAAGATCAAGGCAAGACTTGGCTTGATGGACCGGTTGCGAAGGTGAAGGGCAAGTTCAGGCTTTGAAGCCGTTGGTACCGAGTGTCGGGAGGCTTAAGCAGGACTTGGCGCCGAAGGACCGAAGCGATGGTGAAGAGCAAGTGATGTCAAGATCAATGGACCATGGAGGCCATGTGATGATATGAAGTGGATCATATCATTTGAAGATAGGTTGGTGCATGTGTTGCATCAACACCGGAGGAGATGGAATGGAATGCGCAAGGCAAAGGTATATTTGTAGGGCATTTCATTTCACCGGTCATAGGTGTGTAGAGAAGTTTATGACCGGGTTTAGGATAGATGGCCGTACTATTAAGAGGAGCAAACTTGTTTGCATATCGGTCATCTAGTGCCACTTGAGCGATCTAACTTTGCGATGTTGTTAGGATCGAGTGGCGTGGTGAGAGCAAGTGAAAATCCTTTGAAAAATGTTTGTGAAAATGCTAACACACATGCACATGATGGTGTACACTTGGTGGTGTTGGCACATTTGCAAAGGAGAAGGTGTTGGAGTTGATTTGGATCAACTCGGAGAAGTTTCGGAGAAAGCTTTGGTTGAAAAAGAGAAGCGATGGGTCTTGGATTGGAATTCTGTACTAATCCTTTGTGATTTGGATCTTGTATTCATGTGGGATGTGTAGCTCTCTGAATAAGCTTTCCAAAATGTCCAAGATCATCGAAATCGGAGTTCGGAGCTAAGAGTTATGGTCGTTTTAGCGCGGAGGTCAGTTTTGGCCTAGAGGTAGTACCGACCCTACTACCGACCCTGAGGCCGGTAGTACCGCCATAACCTCGGTACTACCGACCCCTCCGCGAGCAGATCGCAAAACTCTCTGTTCGGGGGAGTTTTTGGCCTACCGGTAGTACCGCCATAACCTCGGTAGTACCGGGGCCGGTAGTACCGACCCTGAAGTCGGTAGTACCGACCCTACTACCGACCCCTCTGTAGGCAGCGCGCAAACTCTCTGTTCGGAGGAGTTTTGGCCTAGAGGTAGTACCGCCATAACCTCGGTAGTACCGGGGCCGGTAGTACCGACCCTGAAGTCGGTAGTACCGACCCTACTACCGCCCGTGTTAGAAAGGCGATTCTAACGGTCATTTTGACCGCCGGTAGTACCGACCCTTTGGTCGGTAGTACCGACCGAAGGCGTGGAAGCTCGGGAAAAGGGGAAAACGGCTAGTTTGTGGCTCCCCTCTATAAATAGAGGGGTGGCCGGCCCTTGGGTAAGGTTGAGCACCCTTGGGACTTGGTGTCCATGCTTGGGGAGTGCTTAGGAGCCCTCTAACTCGCTTGTGCTTGCTAGTGTGCGAATCTATTGCGAGTGAGCGATTCTAGTGCGTTGCTTTGAGAGATTGCATCGAGTGGCACTAGGTGTTCGTGTTGCAAGCCGGTGGTGCTTATTACTCTTGGAGGTTGCCACCTCCTAGACGGCTTGGTGATCGAGTCTCCGTCGTGAAGCCCGCGTGAAGATTGTGCGTGGCTCCGGAGAAGGATTGTGAGGGGCATTGTGCTCGCCCCGCGGGGATTGCGAAGAGCAACTCTAGTAGAGCGTGTCATTGAGTTACCCTCACTTGTGGGTGAGTTCTTGCGGCGCTCGAGTGTCGAGCTAGGTGTGGTGCCTATTAGCCGCCGAACTACCAAAGTGTGTGGTCGACACAACGGGGACTAGCTTGGTGGCAACCAAGTGAACCTCGGGAGAAAAATCACCGTGTCAACTTCGTGTTCATCTTCTCGGTGGTTTGCAAACTCCATTCACTAGCTTGTATTTATTTGTTCATATACTTGTGCTAGTATAGTTGCTCTTGTAATTAGTTAGCTTGTGTAGCTTGCTAGTTACCTTCCTTGCTTGTGTAGCATAGAAGTTGATCCCATGAGTGACTAGTTGACTTGTAGTCTTGCTAGTCACATTGCTTAGTTTGTGTAGCTAAGTTGAGCTCTCTAATTTGGCTTGTGTAGCCTTGTTATTGAGCATTGCTAGTGAGCTTAGGCTTTGTGCTTTTGCTTAGTGGCATGTGTAGGAGCTCTCCGGTTGATTGAGTACTAGTTGCTTAGGTTTGTGTAACCTTGCAAGCTATAATTGTTTAGGTGAGCCCTAGCTAGCCCGACACCTTATTTGCATTGTTTTAGAATCTTTTATAAGGTGTCATAGAGTATAAGTAGAGGGGTGTAGTCTTGGCTAGACCGATAGTTTTAATTCCGCATTTGTTTCGGTTAGCCGGTGCGGTTATTTTTATAAAGGACTATTCACCCCCCCTCTAGTCCGCCATCTCGACCCTTCAAGCGTCCGATGCCTTTCACAATTCACAGCCAAGTGAACAGTGACACCAGATCATCCGATGTGGCACCATCGGAGTCTCCGATGGGCATCGGAGCCTCCGATGCCCATACCAAGGGCAAGATCAACTCGGATCGCGACGCGGTCTTAACGACTTTTGTTCCTCTTGACATAAGACATCTCTCTGAGCTACCTAGGGCTATGAAATAACAAGTGTGCACCACACCTACCTCAATAGACTCATCTAGGTCAAGCTACTGATTCACACCCCTCTTTATAGTACAGCCAAAGGAAAAACAAAGACCTAAGACTACCTAAGTGTCCTCCAACACTATGCGACACTTAGCCTAGCCTACCACCGTCTTCGTCGTCCGTTCTTTGAAAACCGAAACGATTTCCATCGCCAAGGGACATGAACTCCATATGCCCGTATCGTCGCCATTACCGTGACCTAACTCATCCCTGTTTCTGCAAAACACACGTTAGTCACAGTAATCTTGTGTTTCATCCAATCACCGAAACCCACTAGGGGCCAAGATGCGTTCAATTTCCCCCTTTTTGGTGATTGATGACAACACGAGATCGAGTATAAAGAAGAGAGGTTATTAAATTATGACATGTATGAACTTGCAATAAAAAAGAGAAAATGATTAGGGCAAGTTCATACATATCATGCCAACATCCTGCACTCAACAAGTTAGAGTGAATAGCAAGTGCAAGAGTAAAGAGCTCAAATACATAACAAATGAGAATTGAGCACAAGTAATCGAGTAAGACGAAATGACATGTCATATATAATATATCATAGTGAGCACACACATGTCATATGATCCATAGCATAAGTATATAACATAAACATGCACAAAATATGCGATAAGTAAAGAGCGTTTGTGAACAAAACACAACATCATAAGACGCAAAACCCTCTCTCACATCGCTCCCCCTATCGCTATACTCGGCCACTCTCCCCCTTTGGCATCAAGTGCCAAACTACGCGTCGGAGGGCGGAGGTGGTGCAGACGAGTCAGGAGCCGTCTCTGGAGTGCGCTGAGAGAACTCAAACTGCTGTAAGTACTCCTCTGAGTCGGAAGAAGTGGTGCCAGTAGCCTGCTGTCCCTCGGAAACTGAAAGCTGCTGCAAAGCGGTCGGGGTCTGCTCTGGCACTAGCGGCTCTGCCTGCTCTGACTCTGGCACTGACTCTGTCGCAGTCACGGTAGTAGTGTCAAGCTGAGTAGTGGAGTGCGGAAGCTCATGTATCGGAGGTAACTCAGCTTGCACGGTCGTCGTGGTGTCGGACTGGACGGGCTCCGTCTGCTCTGAGGACGCTACTGAGCACGGAAGAGTCTCGGTAGTAGAAGTGACTGGAGCTGTAGATGTCTGACTGGGTCCTGCAGATCTGGCGTGGGGAACCCAGTGAGCTCGCTGAAGGTGGCCGACAGATCTCGAGTCACAGAGGTCGTCGTAGCGTAGAGCGACTCTGTCGGCCTGGGAGTGAACCCTGTCCGTAGCGGACTGAAGAGCGGGGCCCCGCCTGGAGTAGTAAAACTCGTGAACTGCGAGGAGCTGGGGCCCGGAGGCTGCTGCTGCTGCTGACCAAACTGCGGTGGCTGACCAAACGGCTGAGGAGGGACGGGTGGCTGCCACTGGAGCTGCTGCTGAGGTGGTGGCTGCTGCCACTGCCACTGGGGAGGACCGCTGGCCAGTCTCTCCATGAAACTCAAGGTCTGCTGCTGGAGGGCCATCATCTGACGCTGCAGGGCGTCTGAACGCTCCTGAGCCTGCTGCTGTGCAAGTGCCTGCTGCTGGGCCAATCACTGCTGCTCCTGTGCAAGCCTCTGGACGTCCTGAGTGACAGTCCTCTGCTGCTCCTCCATCCGTGCTAGAATAGCAAGGAGCGCTAGATCGGAGGAAGCAGTACCGCTGGACCCTGCCTGGTGGTCGTGTGCACGTGGCTGGTAGCGAGGCGGGAGCTGGTAGTCCTCATCTGAGCTGTCGGTGGGATCCGAGGCCACGTGTGGGTCACCACCCTCGAGATCGGCAAGCTCCTGCTCTGCGAGGGCCTGAACGGCCTCGTCCTGCTCCTGAGCCGACTCAGGGACCTCAGGCCTCTGGCATGAACTAGTTAGTGCCTGCTGCTCTGGCTGCCTGCGGTCCCGACCGTATCCTAATAGCTGACTCATGTTATGCTCAGGGAATACGGTCGCTGACCCGGTAAGGGACTGACTGAGGCGAGTACCGGTGGTGGCAGCTACCTTCCAAAGTATGTATGAAATCCAATGAGCATACGGAAGCTGCCTGCGGGCCTTGATGCCCTCTGCTACAGTGTCCTCTATCTCACACAGGATCACGTCCCAAACGTCAAACTCCTGCTGCCTGATCATATATGCAAGTAACCATAGCTGCAGCCTGGAGAGACCCTCTCCGAAGCCCACCCTAGGTAGCAAGGTCCGCCGTAGAATCGCGTTGAGGATCCGAGCCGTAGGGGTGAGATCCCTCGGAGTGCGGCTCGAACCCTCGCCGAACGGCTCTGTGAAGCACGGGCGAACCAGGTCTGTCGAGGGCTGGGCACCACCATGAGGGCGGCGGGGTGGCTCCGTCCGGTCGTAACACAAGTCGTGGATCCGGGTCTGTGATCGTGTCAATCCAAACCAATCCCGGATCTCGGACGAGAACAGTCTGTAGTGGTCTCCCTCAAGTGCGAACTCAATAGTCTCTCGGTCTGGGTGTACCCACAATGAAGCATAGAACTGAAATACCCAGTCCTCAATATAGGAGCCAGACCGCCCTAGTAGGTCTGCCAGACCAGGTAGGAAAGTGAGGATGGGGCGAATCTGCTCTCCTGCTGCGTTTACAACTGCCTCTAGTGAACAGACACGCTGGGGTCGCAAAGAAATCCCGGCGTTCCTGTAACCCTGGTAGAAATCCTCCTGCAGCACAGTGTAGAACGACGGACCAGCCTGCTCCTGCCGCTCCCTGGGAAACCACCGCTCCACTGGTACGAGTTGGAGTGTCTGGATCTGTGAGCAAGTGGCGCCCCTGAGGTCCAGTCGCGGGATCGGCGGAGGAGCACGCCTCGACGGAGCACGTGCGCCCCGCAGAGGGACATCGGGCCGAGGTGGCACTGTTGTCCGGCGACGAGTGGACCGGCGTCGGGGAACCTCCTCAGGAACCTCCTCCTCTGCCTCTGCCTCTGCTGCCTCGGCCTCTGCCTGGCCCTGTGCTGAACTCTAGGGCTCGATCCCAGGAGCAGTGAAGGTCGTCCGGCGACCGGCAGCCATAAGCGTGCCAGTCGGAGAGTGGTGGAACTGCTCAATCTCCTCAACTGCTCGACGCTGCTCGGGAGACAACTGGTCCTCAATCCTGAGTCCGCCCGTACTGCCTCCCTGCTCGGCGCTCGCTGCTGCATCGGCCACTGCCTGGGCCTGAGCTGCCTCGCGCTCCTGACGAGTGCGTTTCCGGCGCACGATAAGCTTCCCCTTCCCAGGCCTCTGACCGGAAGGGGGACGACGGGGAGGAGAGTCGTCAGGTCCACCACCAATGTTCTTGCAGCGCATGGCTGACAAGAACGAGGGATACTGCACTGAAGAAGCTCTGAACTGCCGGGACTGACACTGAAAAGAGCAAACTGCCACTGAACAGAAACCACTGACCCTGAAAGATCTGACAGCTCAACTGACCAACTGAACTAAGAACTGCCCCTGTCACTGATCGGCTGCCACTGACACTCGCGAGGCTTGGCCTCGATCCTTACCCGCGGGCTTGGCCCCGGGTTAACGAACACTGCCAACAAGGCTGACAACTGTCACACTGACTCGCTGCGAGACAGAAGATAGAGATATATATAAGCATATAGAGTCTAGAGGTAAGCGAGACCTATGGAAGCAAAGAAATTTGATAAGAGAGAGAATGGGCTTTGCTACCTGATGAGCGACGAACTGAACCCAAGAAGAGGTAAGTCGAAGACGATCCGACACCCACACGTCACGCGGAAATAGTCTGCACGAACAACGGGCGAAAACGGGGTCAAAGCATGAAGGAACGACGGTTGACGCATTTCGTCGAACACCTAGTGAGCACAGAGGAGTATGGAGGTGGAGGAGGTAGGGTTTGCTCACGGTGGGGGGGGGGAGCTTGGGGACGAGGAGAAGCTCCGGCGAAGGATGCTTCGCGCGCCGGCGAACAGGGGCGAGCTCCGACGAGGATGCCGGCGAGCCCTCCGACGAGCGCGCGCGCGGGGGCGAGAGCGGTCGCGAAGGAGAGCCCGGCGGAGCAGCGACCGGCGGGGATGGGTGAGCGCGGCGGAGCAAGAGCCGGCGGCGAGGGGCACGACGGTTGACGGATGCGGCGGCCGGCGATGCTAGGGTTAGAGGCGTGCGGCGGCGCTGGGCTGGCTCGGTGCGGGTGGGCGCGAGAAGGAAGACGAAGAATGACGTGTGGGACCCGACTGTCAAAGGAAGACCGAACCGCGTCGCTTAAGGGGGCATCAGACGCTCCGATGAAAACACATCGGACGCGCCGATGCCTGTCCAGAGAGCTCCATAAAGGCCGAAATTACATCGGAAGCATCCGTTGCCTCAGCATCGGACGCTGGGGAGCGTCCGATGGACCATCGGAGGCTCCGATGGTGACACATCGGAGGCTCCTCTGCCACTGTTTCAGCCGGGGCTGTCTACAGTGCAGGCATCGGACGTTGTCTGGCTTCCGATGCAGCGTCCGATGCTGCTTCCGATGCAGCATTTTGGGCAGTTCTAAAGATCTCCATTGCGGCTCCCTCTCTCAACTAAGTTCCAACTCAAATAAGAGGCAAATAAACACCAGTTGGAACCTAGTATGAGCATCCTCGCATAAACCCTCTATTTTATAAATATTTTGCCATAGACTACATATCATTTTTAGGTAAAATAGGCGATAAATCCCGAGGAGACAACATGTGGCCACCAAAACTAGGGGTCTCAACCATTAGGAGCCTCAAATGCTCCCCTAGCGGTGGACGAACACAGCGGTTGCTCAAAACATAACCGAAAAGAAACGACAAAGCAACAAACATGCATATGCAATGCAATACGAAATTTGAATCTAGGTTGCTTGTCAAGTCTGCTCATGGGTAAGCTTCTTCACACGCTTTTTAGGGCGGTTATCTTAACCACGTCTGAGAAGCCTATGTGCATAGCATAATTTAAACATGGCATATATTACAATGTAATGCAAAGACAACCCCCTTTCACCTTTTGACAAAGTTACTTAGATCAAGCACATTAAGCTCACTTCGCAATCTACAAAGGGTGTTCTCATCTAGGGGTTTTGTGAAGATATCCGCCAATTGATCTTCGGTTCTAACTCCCTCTAAGGATATATCTTTCTTTGAAACATGATCTCTAAGGAAGTGATGGCGAATATCTATGTGCTTTGTGCGAGAGTGTTGGACCGGGTTGTTAGCAAGCTTAACCGCGCTCTCATTGTCACACAACAAAGGTACCCTTTCTAGAACTACACCATAGTCTAAAAGGGTTTGCTTCATGTAAAGGATTTGTGCACAACAAGCACCCGCGGCTATGTATTCCGCCTCGGCGGTGGACGATGCCACACTATTTTGCTTCTTCGAACTCCATGACACTAGTGATCTCCCAAGCAAATGGCACCCTCCGGATGTGCTTTTTCTATCAATTTTGCAACCCGCGTAATCCGAATCGGAATACCCAACGAGTTGGAAGTTAGCTCCTTTGGGATACCAAAGGCCAATGCTTGGGGTGTGCTTTAGGTACCTAAGGATTCTCTTTACTGCTACAAGATGTGATTCCCTAGGATCGGCTTGAAACCGAGCACACATGCACACACTAAACATGATGTCGGGCCTAGATGCGGTCAAATATAACAAGCTACCAATCATAGAGCAGTAGAGAGTTTGATCAACCGGGTTACCTCCCACATCTAGGTCGAGATGTCCGTTGGTTGGCATTGGAGTCTTGATAGGCTTGCAATCATCCATGTTGAAGCGCTTGAGGAGGTCTTTTGTGTACATCTCTTGAGATATAAAATTCCCCTCCTTCAATTGCTTGACTTGAAAGCCTAGGAAGAATGTGAGCTCGCCAATCATAGACATCTCGAACTCCTTCAACATCAAGTCACCAAATTCCTTGCAATAGGCTTCATTTGTTGACCCGAAGATGATGTCATCAACGTAGACTTGACAAATGAAGATCTCTTCATCAAGCTTCTTGGTGAATAGTGTGGTGTCGACCTTCCCAATGATGAAGCCCTTCTCAATGAGGAAGTTCCGGAGGCGCTCGTACCACGCTCTAGGGGCTTGCTTGAGCCCATATAGCGCCTTGGACAACCTATAAACATGATTAGGATATCTAGGGTCTTCAAACCCGGGAGGTTGATCAACATAGACTAGTTCATTTATGAAGCCATTTAAAAATGCACTTTTCACATCCATTTGATATAATTTAATGTCATGATGTGATGCATATGCAAGGAGGATACGAATGGCTTCGAGTCTTGCAACCGGTGCAAAGGTCTCTCCAAAATCCAAGCCTTCAACTTGAGAGAACCCCTTTGCCACTAGCCTTGCCTTGTTTCTAACAATCTTGCCTTGATCATCTTGCTTGTTCCTAAACACCCATTTTGTTCCAATGACTCTTGCGCCTTTTGGTCGCTCTTCAAGTGTCCAAACTTGGTTGCGGGTGAAGTTGTTTAATTCTTCATGCATGGCATTCACCCAATCCGGATCACCTAGAGCTTCATCTACAATGGTAGGCTCAACAAGAGAAACAAAGGAGTGATGTTCCATAAATAAAGCAAGTTTTTGAGAGAGAGTCATTACACCCCTTGTCGGACTCCCTATGATGAGATCTTGAGGATGAGCTTGTAGTAGAGGAGTAGTCCTTCGATCAACCACTTGAGGGGCCGCTTGTGGAGCACCAACATCTTGAGCTTGTACCACCATTTGATCATGGGAGACATGAGTATCTTCATTTGGATCCCATCCATCTTTGTCATCATCAAGTGGTACATTGGATGAGGATGGCTTGTCAATGACTTGCACATCATCATCATCATCTTTAGGCTTGATGGCTCCAACCGGCATGTTCTTCATTGCTTCCCTCAATGGTTCATCACCTACATCATCAAGATTCTCATGCTCTCCTTGAGAGCCATTAGATTCATCGAATTCCACATCATATGTTTCTTCTACCATCCCGGTGGCATGGTTGAATACTCGATATGCTTTGGACTTCAATGAGTAACCAACAAGAAAACCAATATCACATCGGCGTTGAAACTTCCCTAGGTGTTGGCGCTTCTTGTAGATGTAGCATTTGCACCCAAACACTCTAAAGAAGGATACATCCGACTTCTTATTGTTGAGTAGGTCATAGGGGGTCTTGCCAAGTAGACGATGGGGGAACAATCGGTTTGATGCATAGCAAGCGGTGTTGATTGCTTCCACCCAAAATCTCTCCGGTGTAGAGTACTCGTCTAGCATTGTCCTTGCTAGGGTGATTAGAGTCCGGTTCTTTCTCTCAACTACCCCATTTTGTTGTGGTGTGTAGGTTGCGGACACTTCATGCTTGATCCCAACTTCATCACAATATTCCTCAATATGGGTGTTGTCAAACTCCTTTCCGTTGTCACTTCTAATCTTTTTGATCTTCACATCAAATTCATTTTGAGCTCTCTTGGCAAACTTCTTGAAGGAAGGGGTTGCTTCGGATTTATCATGAAGAAAGAATACCCAAGTGTATCTAGAGTAGTCATCAACAATCACTAGGCAATAGAGATTTCCTCCCAAGCTTGCATATGTTGTTGGTCCAAATAGATCCATATGAAGAAGCTCCAACTCTCTTGATGTTGATACAAAGGCTTTGGTTGGATGAGTGTTTGCAACTTGCTTGCCGGCTTGACATGCACTACACAACTTGTCCTTCTCAAATTTGACATCTTTCAAGCCCCTAACCAAATCCTTCTTCAATAGCTTGTTGAGAGTGTTCATTCCCACATGTGCCAATCTTCTATGCCATAGCCAACCAAGAGATTGCTTAGTGAACAAACATGTCTTCAAGTTGGCTTCTTTGCAGGAGAAATCCACTAGGTAGAGATTGTTGTATCTAAATCCTTTGAAGATCACTTGTGCATCATCTTTCTTGGTCACAACCACTTCTTTGTCGGTGAACAAACATTGAAAGCCAAGATCACAAAGTTGCCCAACGGATAGCAAGTTGAAGCTCAAAGATGCAACAAGAAGCACATTGGAGATGGTATGGTCATTTGATATAGCCACTTTCCCATCCTTTGACATTGCCCTTTGAATTGTCACCAAATGTTATCTTTTCTTGGTCATCTGCTTCTAGTGAGATGAACATCCGGGGATCGCCGGTCATATGTTGAGTGCAACCACTATCAATTACCCAATGTGATCCACCGGTCTTGTAGTTCACCTACACACACAAGAAATCAAGCTTGAGCTTTCGGGACCCAAACTTGTTGCGGTCCCTTAACTTTCTCAACTAGTGACTTAGCAACCCAAATTTGCCTTGGTCTATTCTTGTTAGGTGGCCCCATAAACATTACTTTCACTTTGCCACTAGAATCTTGTCTAAGCATGTAGTGAGCATTGAAAGCAAAGGGTCTAGCATGCTTGGGCAAGGGTGTGGGCTTTGGCTCCTCACAAGCATGAGCAAAGTGTCCTTCCTTTCCACACTGATAGCATCTCCCAATCTTCTTCTTCTTTGGCTTTGTGATGCTCTTGCGTTGCTTCATCTTCTCTTCAAGAAAGCCAATGCCATTTCTATTGGTCTTCATGACGGTGTTCATGAGAAGCTCACTTTGAAGACATTGACCCTTGGTGAAGTTCCTCAAACCGGTGGTGAGGTGCTCTTTCTCCTTCTTGAGCTTGTCATTCTCTTGTTGGAGTTCCAATTGAGATGGTGTCATTTTGTAGTCCCTCTCCCTCTTCAATCTCTTGTTCTCTTCTTTTAGCATGTCTAGCTCAAGTGTCATGCTATAGTCATCATCATGAGTTTGAATGACAACTTGCTTGGTGGTTGTAAGCTTCTCTAGATCAACCTTGAGCTTTGCATTCTCATTCTTGATCTTCACATAGTCATCATAGTGATCGACCTCAACCACTTTCTTGCCCTTGCCACTAGCACTTTGCTCAATATGCTCACTAACCAAGTCCTCACAAGATGTTGCTATATCACACTTAACAACAAGGTTAGGAGCATCATGTGTCTCATGTGAAAGCATATCATAAGCAATGGTGAGTGTATCATAATCTACTTTTACTTGAGTATATTGTTCCTTAAGCAAAGTATGACTAGTGGAAAGGTCACTATGCATCTTATCAAGCTTTTCATTTTTAGCTTTGAGCTCTTTGTTAGAGGACTTGAGCTCCTTGATGGAAGATGACATAGTAGCAAGTTCATTTTTCAACTTATCACTAGCATGCATAGCATTGTCATATTTTTCAACAAGAGCATCATTATCACGAGCAAGCCTATCATTCTTAGCTCTAGTCTTTCTTATGATTTTAGTGTAGTCATTTAGCAATTCAACAAGTTCGTCATAAGAAGGATCTTTGAAGCCTCCATCACTATCATCATCACTAGAGTCATCATCACTTTGTACCTTTCGGTCACCGTTTGCCATGAGGCATAGGTGTGAAGAGGATGATGGCGGCGGCGGTGGTGGTGGTGTAGAGGTCCCAATGACTAGAGTGGCCACCTTCTCCTTCTCATCATCACTATCTTCATTTGATGAGCCACCGGAGGAGTCAATGTCGGTGAGCCAATCACCAACAATGTAAGCCTTGCCACCTTTCTTGTGGTATTGCTTCTTCTTCTTGCCATCCTTCTTGTAGGGCTTCTCATTCTTCTTCTCATCTTCGCTTGATGAGTCATCTTTCTTGCCCTTGTTCTTGTTCTTGTTCTTGTAGCTCTCTTTCTTGGGCTTGGGGCATTGATGAGCAAGATGGCCAAGATCACCGCAATTGTAGCAATCCATTTCAGAGATTGGCCTTCTCTTGCTACTTGTGAAGAACTTCTTCTTCCTTGAGTCAAAGTTGACTCCATTCTTGTGAAGCTTCTTCAACATCTTGGTGGTCTTCTTCACCATGAGACCAATGTTGGAATCATCTTCATCATCGCTTGTGCTCTCATGATGCACCTCAATAGCCTTGGACTTGCCCTTCTTGTCATGGCTTGCTTTGAAGGCCAAGTCCTTCTTCTTGTCGGTGGAAGAGCCACCACTTGGTGTGATGTGCATGTACATCTCATGAGCATTGATCTTCCCCAATACTTGTGTTGGTGTGGATGTGGAAAGATCACCTTGATGTAGCACCGTCACAATGTGTCCATATTTGTCAATGGGAAGGACACATAGAATCTTCCTCACAACATCGGATGGTTGCATTTGTGTGAGGCCAAGACCATTGAGCTCCTCTACAAGAACATTCAAGCGTGAGTACATTTCATTTGCATTTTAATGAGCAAGCATTTCAAAAGAGTTCATCTTTTGCATAACCAAATGATAACGCTCCTCACGCTCACTCTTGGTTCCCTCATGGAGCGCACAAATGTTTTCCCATAGATCATGGGCATTTTTGTGGTTCCGAACGCGATTGAACACATCTTTGCAAATGCCTCTAAAGATGATGTTTTTGGCTTTTGCATTCCATTTCTCATTTTCCTCCTCATTAGGAGTAAGGCTCGTGCCTTCCTTGGGCTTGGCAAAGCCGGTGATAGCGGCATCGCGGCATTTAACATCAACCGCTTCTAGGTACGACTCCATACGGATTTTCCAATATGGAAAGTCGTCTCCCTCGAACATGGGCGGTGGTCCATCACCCCCAGACATCTTAAGTCTAGGAGGTTAAGCCTAAATCGAGAGCACGAGGCTCCGATACCAATTGAAAGGATCAAGATGCCCAAGAGGGGGGGGGTGAATTGGGCTTTTCTAAAACTTCTTGCAAGAATTAAAACCTATCAAGCCCAATTAACCCCCTAGTGCCTAGAAGTGTGTGAACAAGAATCAACCGCACAAAAAGACTATTGCTACACCATTTCTACTCTAGCATGGCAATTCAATTCATGAAAGAACAACAAGTAAATGCGGAATTGAATTGCTCAAAAGTAAATGCGAAGTAAAGAGAGTAGAGATGACACGACGATCTTTTTGCCGAGGTATCGAGGTGTCGGCACACCCCCTAGTCCTCGTTGGAGCACCCGCGCAAGGGTATCGCTCCCCCTTGATCCGCGCAAGGATCAAGTGCTCACTACGAGCTGATTCTTCGCCACTCCGGCCCAGTGAATCGCTCGCTACCGGTCACAACATGGCTTGGGTCATCCACAAAGCCTCCGGATGATCACCAAGCACTCCGATCGCCACCAAGCCGTCTAGGTGATGCCGATCACCAAGAGTAACAAGCTAGAACTCTCACTTGACCAAGACAAGGCCAAAGAGATGGATGGATGCACACTTGCTACTCAATTCTCACTAGGAGGTGTCTAATTCTCACAATTAGCAAATCACTCAACCTCACTAGGGCTCTTGCTCTTTCTCACACTCACAAGGTGTCTCTCAGCAGATGAAAATGGCAAGAACACTCAAATGGATGGAGGGAAGGAAGTATATATACCCCCCAACCCGGCGATCCAAAAACAGCACAAGACAGGTATTTTTCGGGGGCATCGGACGCGCCGATGCCAGGCATCGGACGCTCCGATGACCCCGTCCAACGGTCTACTGTACCTTCTTGTCAGACATGTTTATGGAGCATCGGACGCTGGGGAGCGTCCGATGCCCCTGCATCGGACGCGTCCGATGCCGAAAAGACCTCTCTGGAACCTCTCTGCATGGCCATCGGACGCTGGCCCTCAGCATCCGATGCCAGCGTCCGATGCCTTTCACAATTCACAGCCAAGTGAACAGTGACACCGGATCATTCGATGTGGCACCATCGGAGTCTCCGATGGGCATCGGAGCCTCCGATGCCCACTCAACAAGCATCCGATGCCCATACCAAGGGCAAGATCAACTCGGATCGCGACGCGGTCTTAACGACTTTTGTTCCTCTCGACATAAGGCATCTCTCTGAGCTACCTAGGGCTATGAAATAACAAGTGTGCACCACACCTACCTCAATAGACTCATCTAGGTCGAGCTACTGATTCACACCCCTCTTTATAGTACGGCCAAAGGAAAAACAAAGACCTAAGACTACCTAAGTGTCCTCCAACACTATGCGACACTTAGCCTAGCCTACCACCGTATTCGTCGTCCGTCCTTTGAAAACCGAAACGATTTCCATCGCCAAGGGACATGAACTCCATATGCCCGTATCGTCGCCATTACCGTGACCTAACTCATCCCTGTTTCTGCAAAACACACGTTAGTCACAGTAATCTTGTGTTTCATCCAATCACCGAAACCCACTAGGGGCCAAGATGCGTTCCAGTTCTTCTCGATGATCTAATTCACTTTATTGTTTATCTTTATGCTCTAGATAACAATACAATTGATATGACTAAGACATCAACTATTATATTCTTAATTATATTACTTATAGTCTGCTTTGATTATATATTTGGCATAGATAGTTCATCGTTATGTTTATACTCATGTTCGTATAACGCTCATCTTAAAGTACAACGGGTGGGTGATAAATGCTGTGTAGGCGTGGTGCCTATACACTATTTATCTGCGAATGCGTCCTATGTTCCGGATAGAGTGGTAGATCGCGGGTGTGATATTTCTGTTGAGTCCTTTGTATTCCACCTCCCGAATGTAGTGTTCAGTATGGCTCAGTTAACTCATGGTTTAGGGGTTTCTCTGTTTGACACATTTACTATGGAGTTGCCTCTTGATTATAAATATGTTGTGACCTAGCCAATGATTGTCGAATATGTTTGCACTAATCAATGTATGCTATGACTTATAATTAGAATAACTTAGGAATGTTTCTTATTAACGCATGTTCTAATCATCACTTGCTAGGTAGTACTGTTCTAGGATTATCCTTGATTGATCTGATCTTTGTTATCATTTATCATTTACTCTATGATCTGATCCCTGTTTGGAGTAATAAGTGTGTTATCAGTCTTTATTATAAGTGTACCATCATGAATGCTGTTAAGTCCTCATTAGTATAATACCATCATACTTTGAATTGATTAGTCTCTAGGCTAAATATAAATAATGATAGCTGAGACTAGCTTGGGTGAAATGCTTCTACAACGTGTATATTTATCTGTGCGCTTACGGGTAAATATTTATCTTTAAATCCAGTGCCCTGATATAATTACATTGCTAGCTTCATGTTGGGGATGACAACTTGACGTTAAGTGAAGTTAGTAGTGTCCCGTACACTCTTTAGTGCCTTCACTATATTATTATTTTATATGATTCATTCTTAGAGTGATTCCATTAAGGAGTGTCAACAGCGGTCAAGGGCAAGGGCGGGCTACAAAGTTTTGGTGTCCGATCGCATCGTAGCCATATATGCATATGCATGAAGCTACTCCCTTCGTCCCAAATTAGAATTTATTCTAAGAGTCTTAGAAAGTCAAAGTTTTCAAGTTTGACCAGATTTATATAATAAATTAATAATATTTATAATACTTACCAAGTATTATTAGATTATTCATTAGTTATATTTTTATATTGTACCTATTTAATGACATAAATCTTTATATTTTATTTATAAATTTTGATCAAACTTGAAATGGTTTGACTTTCCAACATTTTTACAATGACTTATAATTTAGGACGGATGGAGTACCTAGCAATCCCGTCCCTGCAAAATTTTGGTCTCTGCACTTGTCCGTCGTCCAATTGTCCTAATAGCGTCTGCAACAGTATATGCTTAACTCTAATATAAAATTAGCTCTGTTTTTTGTGCTTATTAGCTAGAATCAA
This sequence comes from Coix lacryma-jobi var. lacryma-jobi, assembly GCA_009763385.1. Lineage (NCBI taxonomy): Eukaryota > Viridiplantae > Streptophyta > Magnoliopsida > Poales > Poaceae > Coix > Coix lacryma-jobi. Next base: position 131,520,897 of record CM019827.1, read on the forward strand.
TCATACTTTCTAGTCATGAAACCAGGAACAGATATTGGGCTAGGGCCACGGTCCTAGCCGCGGCCTAATTTTTTTTAGATAATCAGTAAGTTTTTGGCATGGCCCTAAGTATTGGGCTAAAATTTGTTGGCCCAGCTGAGAGGGAAAGGGAGCCAGAGAGGGAAAAGAGGCGTCGCAACCGCCGCACGACACGTCCGCTCGCCTGCCGATCGATCTTACTTCGTCTCTTCGTCTCTCCCGTGTGCCCGAGTCATCGCTGGTTCGTGACCGCCGGCCAAGGCCAGCCCTAGGCGAGGCGACGGAGGAGCGTGGGCTGCCGAGGGGCGCGACTGACACGGACGCGGGCCTGACTCACCGAGACACCGTCCCTCGGGCCGACTCGCCGACGCTGAGGGCCGACTGCACGCGTGTAGCCCGTGCGCACTAATCCTCCTTTTCCCCTTTTCAGTTTTAGTAATTTTTAATTTATGTCAAACTATTTTAGATTTAGTAGAAAATCAGGAATTGAATGAATGCACTTAGGGTTGCATAATGAAGAGACATCAAGCAGGACAATAAAATTTGTGAATGGTTGAATCATAGGATGGTTTGTTATATTGAGCGAGATGTCTTTACAAACATCAAGGATGATGACATTTTATATCATTTTCATGAACTAAAGTTCTCGGGTGAACAAGTTACCTCCATTGTCTCAAACTAGAGCAAGAGCAAGTGGTATGCTGCTTTCATATATTACTGTCATTTTTTTCAATAAGTGATCAATTATATTTATGGACTGTATTGCTAATGTTCCTAAACACCACATCCATGTGTAGGTTCAGGTCGATACGAATCTCTTGATGAAGATATGAGAGGCCAGGGTGAAGCAGACCATAACTAGCTGTTAGGTATTTTTCTTAAAACACTATCATGTTCCATCAATTATATCATGCATTTAAATATGAAAGTGAGATATCAAAGCTATACCTCTAAGAGCTTTATTTTATTATTTATCAATATTAGTCCCGGTGTGGACGGTATTTTAACCCGACTCGGGTGATATATATGTATATACACACATACTTTGATAGTCAGTGATGGGGCTCGTTAATTGACAAGCTCTGCCACTGCATGGAACAATGTTTTTTCTAAAAAAAAAATATCAGCCATAGCCACGATAAGTCCCGTGAACAGAGCCAATAACTGTTTTTTTTTTAAACTTGGTTTTGTCACTGGCTCATTGTGATTATACTTTAATCATGAAAAGTTAGGCCAGATACATCAGTATACCACTCACGAAGTCACGACCGATGCAACACAAGAAACATGCAGTGCGCATATACACGGCACGACACAATAAGCTCTGCATGCATGTGCATGCATGGACGACTGCAAGTCTGCAATGCAGAATGCAGAATGCTCGTGCATACATACATATAAATACGGCACGCGGCACCAGGCACATACGAGACCTGCGCGACACTCACGCACGCACGCATCGATCAGTCGCGGCACTTGAACCTGCTGCAGCCGCGGGTGTAGTTGTTGGCCGGCTTCCCTGGGCGGGTGGCCTCCGGACCCTCGTACTTCTCGCAGTTGCCCAGCACCTTGCAGCTGATCAGCCTGTCAAACGGCGATGTCGTCTTCACCTCGTCGGCGCCGGCGGCCTCCTGCGGCCCCGTCGCCAGCAGCAGGCACAACACCACCGCCGCCGCCGCCATGGCCAGCATCGCCTTGTTCATCTCCATGGTGGTACAGTGATGGTATATTTTATTTTGCTCCTCGATCTTCCAATTACAATGGATCGATCGAGGAGCTAGGTAGCTAGAGAGGTGTTTCTCTGGTAATTAACTAATGCACTGCAGGTTTTGTAGAGGCTGGTTGTCTTAAGATATTTGTGGATAGGAGGAGATGTAGGGGCCTCCAGCTGCAGGTACTATGTTTAGAGAAACACCACATCACATGCTTCTATTCTGGGAAGCATATCATGCAGGAGGTTTTCTTGTTTTAGGAACGGGGAAGAAGCTCGTGATTCTTCTGAGGGCTGGGCCGGGGTTTCCCTTCCTGATAGATTAGCTAATCATGATGATATAATTCTCTTGTCAAAACAAGTCAAAAATGATGCTACAACAGTGTGGGACTCAAATTCTAAGTGCTCCATTCCAAATTATAACAACTAACAAACTGTAAGTCATTCAAACTTTTTTATACACTATCCATATAGGATTCATAAGTCGTTTAGGACATGATTGTATTTACCAAGAAATCATTAATTAGGAGATACATACTTTTCCCTATTTGTCTTTATTAAATAGAGCTACAGGTGCTCTCAATACAAGAAAGTTTTCCAACCCTTCTCGCTGGTGTTGTGAGGTGTGAGCCCTAAGGTGCCGAGATCGATACTCAGCGGACGCAGTATGTGTGTTGGTGCCAGGTGAGCAAGCATTTGCATGTGCATTGTACTGGTGCGGTTGGGGCACGTTTGGTCGCCTTTTCTTTCACTACTACAGAAATGACATTCACTGCCGGTACATCACTGGCGGTTTCTATTCAACCGCCACTGATGTTTCTTCACTGGCGGTTTGAAGATTGAAAACCAGACAATGATTGAGGGATGCCACAAACCGCCAGTGAAGATAGTTAACAGTGGCGGTTGGTGGCTCAAACCGCCAGTGAAGCTTCACTGGCGGTTCGTAGCTCAAACCGCCAGTGAAGATAGCTATCAGTGGCGGTTGGAGCTACGAACCGCCAGTGATATGTTGGTATCACTGGCGGTTTGGTTTTAAACCGCTAGTGATGAATCGTGTATAAAAGCTGATTCCCTTCCCCCTGCTCTCTCCCAGCTCGAGCTCCACAAGCAGATGAGTGATTTTCCCCCACCCTCACTCCATTGTTGCGGCCATTTTTCACCAAAATGCTCAACATGGATCTAGTTTTTTCAAGCATGGGCATGATCTTCTTGCTTTAAGGTTAGTAATAAAAAGCCTCAACTCCTTCGATTTTATAGCTTTAGAGTGTTTTGCATGGCTACATTGTCATTGTAATTGTTTCTCAATTTTAGAGAGCACTTTTCAATTGGATTTTGAGGAAGACATCCAAGTTGTGGTGAATCCATCTTGCAAAAGGTTGGTGTTTATGAGTCCATCATATTTACTAGCTAATTGCATGGTTGTTTGGATGATTGCTACTATGTCATGCTTTAATTAGCTCATGGATTATTTATTTTGATGAACAAAATCTATGTGCTACCAAGCCATTTATGTTTAGCTAAATTGTTGTTATTGATTAAGTGTATAAATTTAACCTTTTGTATTTTGTGACTCCATTTGTTCTCAATTTTAAATGTACCATGCTAAGATAAGTGTAGATTATTGTTTCCAAAAAACAATGACCAATTTAAATAAGTGGAATATATACTACTGTGGGCATGGAGTTAGAAGCGCAAATTATCGATAATGAAAGGACCATTTTTTATTTCACTGTAATTACTCTGTTAATTTTTATTTTGATGAGAAAAATCTATGTGACACCTACCGACCCAATGCACCTGCATCAAATGTTTCCTTTCGAAAGATTGATGAAAGTTTTTAGGAAGTATGTTAGGAACAGATTCAGACCTGAAGGTAGCATGGTAGAAGGATGGACAACAGAGGAGGCAATTGAGTTCTGCACATATTATCTGGACATCAATAGAGTTGGACTTCCACAATCTCGTTACGAGGGAAGACTAGGTGGGATAGGAACGATCGGTGAGAAATCTATCAGAGTAGATGATCCTGTTTCTTTTAGGCAGGCACAATTTGCTGTTCTCCAACAAGCTAAGGATGTGATGCCATACATTGAGGAACACATACAGTCACTGCAGACTTCTTATCCGACCAGATCACAGGCTTGGCTTGATAAAAAACACAGGGCTGAATTTGTTGACTGGTTAAAATGTCTTATGATTGGAACAACTACAGGTTCTCAGCTGGATTTATTATCTAGGGGAGCTTTGAGTACATTGCTTAAGTACCAAGGGTATGACATCAACGGATTTACATTCTACACCAAAAAACAAGATGACAAGAGTACAAACCAAAATAGTGGTGTTCGTTTCGATGCCCACGATGAAGATGGCAATGTGCTTGCAACGTACTATGGTTTCATAGAGGAGATATGGGAGTTGGACTATGGCCGACAATTGAAGGCCGCTCTTTTTCGCTGCCAGTGGGTTCGGCTTGAGGCAGTGAACATAGACAGTGAAGGGTTCACTACCGTTGATCTCATGAAAACTGCATACAGTGATGACCCCTTTGTCCTCGCAAAAGATGTCTCACAAATTTTCTATGCCAAGGACAATAAGACAAAAGGAAAGCTAAAAGTAGTCATGGAAGGGAAAAGGAAGATCGTTGGTGTTCAAGGAGTCACGGAAGACGAAGAAGACTACAGGGGTTATCAGGGAATGCCTCCATTCAGGGCGAATGTAACCTTACCTATCCTTGAAGAAGACGAAGAACCTGCTTATGTACGACGTGATCACGATGAGGCCACCATTGTACCTGCACCATAAATAATTAGACTATTATTAGCTATATGTAATCTTTACGAAGATTGGTTATTTCAGGAGAGGACCAGGCGGAATTTTTTTTAGAACATTTTGACCATGGTCGGACGGGATTTTTAGTGAGCAACTTCACCACGGCTGGTAGACGGGTCCTCTCCGTATTTTTTAGTTGTAGAGATAGAGATAGAGATTATGTCACCATCTAAAATTATATAATATTTTTTTCACGGTATTTTTTCTAAATTAACATACGTGATTCTGCGACTTTGATGGTGACATAATCTCTATCTCTACAACATAATCTCTATAAATTTCCATGGAATGTGTTAACAATTTAGGACCCTTTTCAAAAGTAGAGAAAGTTCTAGCTACTTTGATTCTGCGACTATTTCTAATCATAATTATGCATGTTGAATGGGAATTGATAGAGCCATGTTTAAAGAAGTGGTGTGGCGTCATTTGCAAAGTTATAAATTTCACGTGCATTACTCTCCAATTTATCAATAGACAACATCATCGATAGAAATCGAATAAAGAAGATAAATATTAAATTTACTCTAAAATTATCTCAAATATCTAACATATTGTAAAGTTCTTGTAATTTCAGCGGTACATGAACTTTTATTGTGTTGATTTGAAAATTATAAAGTTCCGTAGCAACGCACGGGCATCTGCTAATTTAAATCTATAAATAATAAAAAATAAAAAATAGCCCCTAAGAAAGGAGTGTGGTACAATATTTTTTGGTAGCTAATTTAAATCTATAGATAATAAAAAATAAAAAATAGCCCCTAAGAAAGGAGTGTGGTACAATATTTTTTAGTAGCAAATGTAAATCTACAGATAATAATAAAAAAATGGTCCCATGGAGAGTCAAAAGCAGGAATTGAACAAAGGACCTTATGACATAAGAGAAACGAACCAACCAACTGGACTAAGTAGTGGTAGTCATATACTGAGGGGTTTGGGCGTCTATTAAAGTGTAAACAATCACTGGCGGTTTCAACTTTAGAACCGCCAGTGATGTTCGTTCCCCCGTATTAGACTGTGGCCGCCGCCCCTACTATCATCTGCTCGCAATCCGCCGCCCCTTCCCGCGCCTCCACGCCGCCGCCCGGCTCTTCTGCGCCACCGCCGCCGGGGAGGCGCCGCCCGTCGAGGTCGAGCAGCGGGACGAGGCCGGGCCGGCCCCCGCCGCGGCATCCAACGGGGTCGCCGTCAAGGCTGAGGCGCCCGCCGTCAATCAACCGACATCACTCCCAGGTCGCTCCCTTCTTCACTCTATTCCGACGATGCTGTGCGGGGTTGCGTGGGGTTTCGGCTCTGGCTATAGGAAGCTGGGACTGGGAGGAAGAGCTAGGCCTGCTGGTTAATTAGGGGCGGGTGGGAGGAGGCTGTGCGGCCAGGCGCCGCCGGCTGCCAATGGTGGAATTCGCACACGGTGGGGGCACGGAGTAGTACTTATTAAGTGGGTGGTCGCTTGATTTTAGCTTTGTCCTAATTCCACGGTGCGCATTATCTCTTCGATTGTGATGGGTCAATCTCAAGCATACTCAGTGGCGGAGGGCGATTGTTCAATACTATTCAGTGTGCAAAGCTCGGTTTACGCTATCAACTCGCCACACCTCAAATATATTTTGTCCTCCCCCACTGAGCATACTGTTTGCGACATGCTCAGCAGTACTGCTGCTGTGTATTTCGCTGCATTTGAGTTCAATTGGCATTGCCGTATATACAGAAGTTGAACAAAAATGTAAACAGACAAGAATACCACTCTTTTTCCCCATGCTCCAGTCCCTTTCATGCAGGAGGGGATGCAGTCCAGTCCAGTCTAGTGCAGTTTTGATTTTTTCCCTTGCATTTATGCTATGCACAGGCAAGATTACTATCTGTATGGGCATTGGACTTGAAAAGAGTTTAGAATATTTCTTATATACTATTATGTCACCTTTTTCTATCCTCATCATCTGAATCAAGAACTATTATGTCACCTTTTTCTTTTTGTTCAGTTGGCTCCACAAAATGATTTGTCAATTTGCCACCTTCGACTCTGCCAGCTAGTTCCAGACTAGCAAGGAAGTTGACCAGTTGAACCTTGCGGTGACGAATGTTATCCCAATCCTTGTTCATACTGCCAAATACCAAATTGTGGTTCCTATTTGCATCAGGAAGTGCATGACCACTGGAATACATTGCAGCTATGGGTGTAAATACACTGCTATTGTGCTCAGAAGGTTTCCTCTACCTGCTATTGTTACTTGTTACTGTAGCTGAGCCCCATCTTGAACACAATATTTTTTCCCCAACCTCGCAGGAACTGACTAGTCTTCCTGCAGACTATTTGGTTGTACCATTTATTTATGAGGTTTTCGCCATATGAGGAAATAGATACCTAATAAAGAAATAGGTGTTTTTCTGGTAGTGCTTAGACATATTGATGTAGAAAGTTGTGGTCATGTTTTCTAATCGACATTGGAATTGATGCTATTTTAACCGAGTAATTTGTGGATGTCCACAGTCATGACTCGTCGTCGCCAGTTTACCCGTCGACGAACTGATAGGCAGCAGGACGAAGCGGCTAGGGTGGAACAGCCGCAAGATGTAGATAACAATGGCGAAGGTAACAACACGGAAGCATGGAGCCCTAGCTCTTGTCTACAGCTAGATCAAGAGGATGAGGTAACTTAGGGCAAAAATAACTCCGTAGCCACACACACACATGCTAATACTGGTCTGAGTATATTTTGGTTTCTCTAGCAGGTTAATCCGGATGCTGCAACTGGTTCAGGTAGTACCAAGACCAAGCGTGGGCACACAAAGCTTCCTAGTGGTCTCAGACGGGGATTACCCTCATTTGACAACATATATGCGGGATCTACATGATTATTATGTTTTTGATAGTCATGGGGGGTATGATGGCTTCGAAGTGCTTATCCCTACTGGGTATGTCTTTTTTCATGCTGAGGAAACTATACACCATGTGGAGTATGAATGCTTGTTTCAGTTGTACCAAAGGCGCGAGCTCGATACACAAATACTGATGATATGGACTCTGTAAGTTATTTACTGATGAAATGGTACTTTAGTAAACTATGTCTTCTATATTTTTAACATATGTCATGCTTATGCAGGTACATTGCAAGAGGTTTCTTAAAATTGAAGCAGCATAATATAGCCTTCTTTGACCCAGACTTTGTTAACGAGAAAACTTGCACAGGTGACGTGACATATTTGAAAAGTGCTTTGAAGGGGGAGATCCGAACGATGTTACAGAAGGGAAAAACGAACGCACTCCTAGCCTACAACTGCGAGTATGTGTTCTCATAACTTATTTCTTTGACTCTGATATAGGTTGCTTATAGTTTTCCTGCATGATCTTTGTATCTAAAAATGTATCTGAACCATTTTTCCTAAAACAATTGAATTAGCTAAATGAAGTGAGATATAGTAGCATACACCTATTGTGCAACCACGTTTGATTGCTTTCGTTCAGACTACATAGTTTCATCCTGTTGAGCCATTGGATGTTCTTCTTTTTCTCTTTTGAGCCTGCCCCAAAATGGAGGTGCTGATATATATAGATCTGAACATGACACTTAGAGTACCTGTGAGTCCATAGTGAGTACCTGTGCGTACCTGTGATCTCTTTTACACGGACAATGTTTCTGGATCAGTAACCGGTCATGAATAATCGTATCTTTTCAAACATCTCTTGTTGAAAGTATTTACTTACATCATTGACTACTGTCTCTTTAGTGATATCTGCACGAAAGTCACAGTCCTCAGCCTCCACTTCCTACAACCATTTCCCAAACGTTCCAAAGAACCATTATTAGTAATCATGTCTTAGTTTCAGCATCTGAATCAAAAGCACCTAAAACGCGAAAACATACCTGTAATCCGATGTTTGTCCCAACTATTGGCATGCCGGTCCCTTTGCTTGAACTGCTCTGTGCTTCATCTCCTGAATCAGCATCGACGCCTTCATCTCCTGCTAAGTATCCTGAGAGGCTCTTTTGAGTAAATCGAGAACACACGAACTAGTTAGTTACGGACTGCCCATCAGTCTTACAACATCAGTTGAAGAACACATACCAAGCTGTTTGTTGAACTCGCCATCAGTTAAGGTGTCTGCTCTACTTGTCTCCGAGAGACACGATCTGGCAGACATGCTCATTATCTTCTCTTTCTCGTCTCGTTTATAGTTGCTCCATGTGTACGAGAGCTCACTTGGTCTCATTATCTACTGCGAAAACATATTATTGATTAACAAGGACTTTGTGCTTGCAGGCATCATTTTGTACTTGTAGATGTCATATTTGGAGAAGATCGCATAGAGGTGTGGGACTCGAAGAAGAAGCCACTTTCGCAGATTGATCCCCTAGTCAGGTTGCTGAATGAGTAAGTGATCCCATTATCATCAGATTATTGAATTAATATAACATATTTTAGGCCTTTTACACCCTATAAATTGACGTAGTATCAAGGTGGATTTTGTTGTGGCACAAGAACCGACTTTTCATGGTTCATCGTTCGGAGCTGAAGTCCCTAGACCAGCCAGCGGGGAACAATCATTGTGGCTTCTACGTAATGTGGGCAATGTATGTCATGTTGGGCTCCAACACTTCCATTGGAGATGATATGGTATGTATACTTCACACTAGATAAAAGAATCCACTATTTTGTCCTTAATTGATGCAATTTAATATCTTACTTACAGCGTAAGAAGTTAGGTCACAATAAGTTGTTATACTTCGAGATTAAAGGACTGAGTGGAGACCTAGCAAGATTCTTATGTGAAGAGGTATTGAGCAAGGAAGGATCATTCTCAGTCGCTAAGACCAAGAAGTTCAAGGCTCAATATGGTCGAGAGCAGATGGATAGGCTAATTCTCGTCTTTAAGTTCTAGACTTTCAATGTAACATTTATGATATTTCTTTTAATAGGATTCTATAAGGATTGTAATACTTTAATTAGAACGATTTCGATGTAATTGTAATCTCGATGCATTTAGGGTTTCATATCTATGATATTGTATCTAGCAATGTGGCAAATAAAAAACAAACAAAAATAATAAAAACCAATATAATTTGGAATGTGTCAGATCACAGCCAGTATTGTGAACCGCCAGTGAATTGGATGAAACACTGGTGGTTTGTAGCATAAACCGCTAGTGTTAACTTTGCCAACACTGGCGGTTCATATCACGAACCGCCAGTGTTGGCTATATCAACACTGGCGGTTTGTGGTACAAACCGCCAGTGAAAGTTTTCGATCACTGGCGGTTTGAAATAACCGCTAGTGATGGAAGACCACCTTCACTGTCGCTTTGGTTGTGGCGGTTCAAAATCCGCCAGTGAAGGGGGTGTTTGAACCGCCAGTGATCCTCTTTCCTGTAGTAGTGTTTGTTGTCCGCGCTCGTTTAGACCTGTTTGTTGCTGGTTTTGAACGTCTGCACGTGCGTTTGCTCCGTTTTTTCGTTTGCGCTCATCGCATTCGAAGTTTGACGCTAATCTGATCGGTCTCTAGACGCATGGACTACTCTCATTAAACACTTGGACTGCCCACGCTTGCTTGCTTGCTTATTTAAGCTTTGTCCTTCCATCTATCGTTCTCCACCCTTCCTTGTTTGTGCAATGGATGCTTTTTTCCCTGCCTATGATCAACATTCGCTTAGAAGCTATGATCTCAACGTTCGCTTAGAAGAAGATGAGGACGACAACCTTCTCTTCCATCCCATCGACAACAACGGTAATCCAACCATAACACTTTAATTTTGGGCTATATCTTGTGAGCTGCTCTCATATTAGTACGGTTTCAAATGCAGAGCCTGAAGATGGCGAGGGCGACGACAACGTTGAGTTTCAAATCGCTGTGTTTTTTTGTTGTTCGCGCTCGTCTAGGCCTGTTTGTTGCTGGTTTTGAATGTTTGTACATGTTGTAGTTTGGCGCTAATCTGATCGGTCTCTAGACGCTTGGACTGCTCTCATTAAACGCTTGGACTGCCCACACTTGCTTGCTTGCTTATTCATCTAGTACATCATGCTTGTGTTAAGCTTTGTGCTTCCATCTACCGTTCTCCACCACCCTTCCTTGCTTCCTTGCTTGTGCAATGGTTGCTTTTCTTCCCTGCCTATGATCTCAACGATCACTTAGAAGAAGCTATATGATCTCAACTTTCGCTTAGAAGAAGATGAGGACAACAACCTTCTCTTCCATCTCAATGACACATTCTCTTCCATCTCAATGACAGCAACGGTAACACTTTGATTTTGGGCTATGTCTTGTGAGCCACTCTCATATTAGTACGGTTTCAAATCGTAGAGCCTGAAGATAGCGAGGGTGACGACAACGCTGAGTTTCAAATCGCAGAGCCTGAAGATGATGTCGGCAACAATTTTGGAGCATGACAACGGTATGAGCAAACTAGTTTTGTTTTTTGGTGTTCGCAGCATCAGCATGCATGTTAGGTTCCATCTTCAGTATGCTCTTTTGTTTCTGGACAAGAGAATTGATTTGAACTTGCCACTAGATGAATTTAGAGTTGTTGATTTTGATTATGTACAAAACCCAAAACCTCGTTGGTAAGCATAGCTAAGTATTATGAATGAGTTTATTTATTTATCTATAATATGTCGTTGCTATTAGTATTATGAACATGCTGGTACGTAGAAGTGCTTATTTTTTTTTCTTTTCAATAGAACATGTCGTGCCTATTAATAGAAGTGTCTGCTTTTTCTTCTATAGAACATGCAGTGGCTACTAATAGAAGTGCTTGTTTTTTCTTTTGAATAGAATATGTCGTGGCTATTAGTAAATGTGCTTGTTTGTTCTTTTAACAGAACATGCAGTGGAGGCTACCATCACTACAGCAGATCGACAAAGCCTTAAATGCACTCGGTAAAGAGCCTTTTGCCAACATTAAAGCTTTGCCGAGTGCTGACGTGACACTCGGCAAAGAAAAAAACACTCGGCAAAGAAAAAAAACCCGAAAATAGGGAAAAATTTTATTTAATTGGGGGAGAGGCTCACTGGGGAGCGCCCACCCGTCTCTCTCGAATTCGCAAGTCCTGGTATTTTTCATGTAATGTTCTCTCACGCCGTCAGCATGATTCGAACTCTCACTCGCACGGAGCCTCCTCTACCCCTGCACTACACACTCACGTACGTTCCATCTCCATTTCGGTTTCCCATATATTATACTAAACCGAGTGCAACTTGCTTATTTGAGGCTCTAAACAAATACAATTTAAAAAGTTGTCAACTACAAAGTTTTCTAACTTTTCAAGATCTACAACTTTTATTTTGATAGTTTTTCCATCCGAGGTCGTTTATAAAAAAATTGAATTTCAAATTTGACAATTTGAAACATAGTTTTTGTTGACAAGATGATTTCAAATCAAAAAGTTATCTACACCAAAGTTTCATAAATTTTTGAGATCTACAACTTTTATTTTGGTCATTTCTCCATCTGAGGTATTTTAAAAAATTCAAATTTCAATTTTTTTAAATTCAAATACAGTTTTGCAAGACAAGATAATTTCAAATAAAAAAATTGTCAACTACAAAGTTTCATAACTTTTTGAGATCTACAACTTTTATTTTGGTCATTTTTTCATCTGAGGTATTTTGAAAAATTTGAATTTTAAAATTTTCAAATCCGAACACAGTTTTGCATAACTAGATGACTTGAAATTAAAAAGTTATCAACTACAAACTTTCATAACTTGTCAAGATCTACAAAGTTTATTTTGGTTGTTTGACCATTTATGCATCCTGTGGTTCTAATATTATTCACAAACATTATATATCACTCTTGTAGTTTCATAAACTATGAGACAAATACGTAAGATTTGTGAATAAATTTATTTTAAGTTTGTCAAATGAAGAAATCACCAAAACAAAAATTATTCATCTTGATAAGTTAAACAACTTTGTAGTTGAAAACTTTTTCATTTGGATTAATTTACTGCTTCACTACTACAAAAAGCATTTATAGCAATGCCTCCTTTTTTTTTAGGGGCGACCCTATATAGAGCAGCCCCTACAAATTCACCGTAGACGAGCCGTCTCTGTAAATCCATTTGTAGGGGCGGCTGTTGTTATGAGCTGCCCCTACAAATAGCTCGGATTTGTAGAGGCGGCTCAATATCTAGCCGCCCTTACAAATAGGATTTGTAGGGACGGTTGTATGTTTAGCCGCCCCTACAAATACACGTAGAATAATTAAATTAGGTAATAAAATTTGTTTTTTTCAAACAATCTCAGATGAAGAAACAACCAAAACAAAAGTTGATGGTCTTGAAAAGTTATAGAACTTTGATGTTTACAACTTTTTTATTTGAATTCATCTTGTCTTAGAAATCTACGTTTGAATTTGTCAAATTTAAAATTCAAAATATTTAAATGACCTCGAATGGAGAAACAACCAAAACTAAAGTTGTAGATCTTGAAAAGTTATAGAACTTTGATGTTTACAACTTTTTTTATTTGAATTCATCTTATTATAGAAATTTACGTTTGAATTTATCAAATTTAAAATTCAAATTTTTCCAACCAAACTCGGATGGAGGAACAACCAAAATAAAAGTTATAAATCTCAAAAAGTTATGCAACTTTCTAATTGACCACTTTTTTTATTAGATTTCATCTTATCATAGAAATCTACGTTTGAATTTGTCAAATTTAAAATTCAATTTTTCTAAATGACCTCGGATGAAGAAATAATCTAAATAAAAATTATAGATCTTGAAAAGTTACGTAAATTGTAGTTGACCACTTTTTGATTCGAATTTGTTTAGGGTCTCAAACGCTTAATTTAAACTTGATTTAGTATAATATGAGTAGAACCAAAATACAATCTAGACACAAGTGACTATGAGGTGTAGTAGTAGAGGAGGGTATGCGCGAGGCTTAGGTTAATGAGTTCGAATCCCGCTGTCTGTGGATGTGTGATATTTGCGCAAAAAATAGTTGCGACTTGTAAAAAATGACTGAAAATGGTGGGTTGGGTGGTGGGGTTTCTTCCCCGGTTAAAAAAATATTTTGCTATTTTTTTGAGTTTTTTTGCTACTTTTTTCAAGTTTTTTAAAAATCTGGAATCAATATTTCGGAAATTATTTGTAGAGGCGGTTCTATATAGAACCGCCCCTACAAATCTATTTCTAGGAGCGGCTGGCAAACCGCCCCTAAGAAGCGGTTGCGTAGAGGCGGCTGGCGTAACCGCCACTACAAATCATATGGAGCCGCCCCTAAAAAGCTTCTTTGTAGTAGTGCTTCAAAATGTGATTTGAAAATTAACTTTGCCGAGTGTCAAAAAAACTCGGCAAAAAGCTCTTTGCCGAGTGCAAAAAAAAAACACTCGGTAAAAAATTCTTTGTCGAGTGCCAAAAAAAACACTCGGCAAAGAATTTCTTTGCCGAGTGCCTTTTTCTAGTTTTTTTAAATCTGGAATCAATATTTCGAAAATTATTTGTAGAGGCGGTTCTATTTCTAGGGGCGGCTGGCAAACCGCCCCTACAAATCAGTGATTTGTAGAAGCGGTTGCGTAGAGGCGGCTGGCGCAACCGCCACTACAAATCATATGGAGCCGCCCCTAAAAAGCTTCTATGTAATAGTGCTTCAAAATGTGATTTAAAAATTAGCTTTGCCGAGTGTCAAAAACAAAACTTGGCAAAGAACTCTCGGCAAAAAAAACTTTACCGAGTATTTTTTCTTTGCCGAGTGTTTTTTTTTTTTGGCACTCGGCTCCGGAAACAAGTTTATCAAGCTTTGTTAGCTAGAAGCAACAATGGGAAACTAGGCAAGAAAGATACTGCATTTGTTGCTGCTCAATTTGGCCTTCATATTTGGTTAGTTCAGCGATTATGGTAGGCGTCTCCGTGCCTTTAATTCGTCTTGTCGTCTCTTCCAATGTGATTGCTCAAAGTCATAGCATTTGCCCATGCACCTTTGGAACAGTAGGTGTCGTAAACCGGTGCATGAACATTAAGTAAACTCATAATAACTCAATTTGTGTTGTTGTCGAGTTCTAACATTGGGTAGGGATATACTCCCTATCGTGTGGTTGTATCCTAGGATGCAAAGAGGAGTGTTTGCTTCTTTCTCCTCTCCCTCTCTCTCCTATTCCTTCTTGGGACTCCATTGTGCGAGAGGCATCTCTCCAACCGTTGGATTTATTAGGATGATGAGGCGCGCTTCGCTGCGCAGGTTGCCTTAGATCAAGGAATGTACTTTAATTTACCGGGAGCGCATGTGCAATGGAGCAGTCAGGTGGCACATGGTCATTGGTAAATAGCAGAAGATGTGCTCAATGAACGTCAATACTCCCATGGGTATAGATTTTTTATAAGGGTGGTTAGGGCGCATCGTCGCGCCTGCTATTGGTATGATTGTCAAAGTCTCATAAATGTCTATGTTCTATTGTGTATGGATGTGTGGAAAACTTATTCGGCCTAAACAATACAAATGTGTTTAGTTATTACCCTATAAATTTTCTACTTATTACATCAGATATTTTGACCTGACATAGAGTATTAAATATAGACTAAAAAATAACTAATTACATAAATTCAAAATAATTTGCGAAATGACTAATTTTTTAAGCCTAATAAATTCATATTTTGATAATATGGTGTTACATTAAACATTTGATAATTATTAATAATTAGACTTATAAATTTGCCTCACGAATTATTCTCCACTCATGCAATTAGTTTTGTTAATAGTATTTAATACTCTAAATTAGTGTTAAACACCCGATATGACATCCCAAAACTTTTAACTTGGAACTAAACAATCTCTAAATATATCAGTCACTGTATAAACAAAAACACACGCAAGTATTAAGAGGACGTTGCCCTACAATTAGAGTTTTTATTATTGGACGCGTTATCATCGCACCGGTTTTTAATAGAAAAAGATGCTTACAAAAATCTTAAAAAGAAAAAAATAAAAAAGTAGAAAAAGTAAAAGAAAAGGAAAAAAGAAAGGAAAAAAACAAAAAAAAGAAGCTACAGTAACCAAACCCGCGGGAGGGCACCAATCCTCCCGCGGGTAGAGATTGTATTACATATATTTGCTCCTGACTAGCTATTGTTATCACCAAAATTGTCTTATTTTATAAATTATTATTACAATGAAACTTCTAGAAACGAGATACATTATTATTTTGAAATAGAGAGTAATGTTTAAGTTTGGAGCCAACAGCCAACACATTAAATCTGGTGTACCAATACTCCAATAGAATATTATACAAAACAAAACTTCCAATTGGGACTCCACTCCTAACAGAAAAGATCGAGCTCGTGATACCCTGTCCCACCATTAAATGAAGGGTCACAAGTCATAAAGGGAAAATTTACACAAACACATTTATGCTTTTTTATAACAACATTTGTTAATTTAGCAGCACCTTGCATAGATGCCAATTTACATATATAGATGAGTACACGTGCTTGTTTGACACACCGATGGAGATAGGTAGAGCGATATATAAACAAAACATACACGTTCATGTTCACACAGCTTCAACTTGGTACACTCCACATTAGATCTAAATTTTTTAAATAAACTTTTCATAGAATAAAGAACAACTCATTTGTTAAAAGAATAGGCAATTTCCAGATTAAAACCAGAATATAAATCATGATAAAATGATGATCTAGATATCTCAGATTGTATTGTTTACTAGCATAGCAAAACATGCATAACATGATCTCATACATGACAACCGGTGTAAACATAGCTCGTACACCAGATAGATTAAAAAGCAAGAACAAAGGCATAAGACCTGATATAAGCATAGAAATTAGATCACGAACGGCGTACCTTTCTGATGCTGGAGAAGACGGTGGCGGAGTCGGCGCTGGACGATCGTCGATGAGCGCTGGAGGAAGAGCTCGGAGCAGTTGACGACGAGTACGTCTTGACGCAGCGCCTCCCGACTTGGACGGTAGACGACCCGTTGTTGAAGACGAGAGCAGTCGCGCGACGAGCGCTTCCCAAAAACCTTATTCGCCTTCTCCCGGTGCAGGATCGCAAAGACGAGGGTTCCGGAGACCTGCTCGCCCGGTCGCTGGTGCACGCAAGCGAACGGACTGGATACGACTAGACGGCAGCGCAAAAGCGATATGAGGCAAACCCTAGCTCGAGAGGTGTTGAGATACGTTTTGGCGTGGCCGATAGGTTGCTATATAGCCCTGTTGAACCGACCTCGTGTCGCGATTAGGACTCTTGAGTCGTAACTGTTTAGGACTCTGCAACTTGAAGGCCAAGAAACCAAAAACTAAAACTGCCACGCCACGCCACGCCCGGCGAGGCGAGCAAGCGTGAGTTTCTCTTTCTCCTTCTCACACTAGACTTGAGGAAGTGGAGAGGACTTCCATATTTAAGCAAGTCCTCCTCCCCTTCCACTAGCAAGGTGGGACTAAAGAGTTCCACTTCCCCTCTTTGCTCACACATGAATGGGCCTTTGAGATTTATTATGAATTTCGGAATTTGTTAATGGGTCAAGCCCATATAATTCTAACATCATCAACCAGATAATTAACTTGGGTGCACCAACGGCTTCATTCGGAGTCACAGATTTTAGTTAGGAATTGGAAATACCCAGGCCAGTGATATAATAATAATTAATTCAGAATATACGCGTGCAGTGCATGTGGCATCGCGCGCATCGATCGTCAGTCGCGGCACCCGGTGATCTCGCTGCAGCCACGCGTGTACGGGTTGGCCTCCGGCCCTGGGCGAGTAGGGTCCTCGTCGCCGGCGGAGGCATCGGTGGCGAGCGCGGCGGCATCGTATCCGACGGCGGCGGCCTCCTGCCCGGCCAGCAGCAGGCCAAACAACAGCACCACGGCCGCCACGGCCAGCCGCGTGTTCATCACCTTCTTCTCCATGGATGCTTTGCTGATCTGCACGTACGGGGATATATAGGTGTGTTTGTTTTGTTGCTCGGCGATCGGACGACGATGTAGCGAGCCAGACGGCCAGACAAATGCAAGTGTGGCTTTAATAGGAACAAATAGGAGTTGGAGGTGGTTGTGTCTAAGGGCATGTTCGTTTCAGGGCAAAAATTTTTTTTGCCCTGTCACATCGAATATTGCGGCCCCTAGTTTGTCCTATTAAAAATATAATAATTAAAAAACTAATTTATCAGCCGGAGACTATTTCAAGAGATGAATCTATTAAACTTAATTAGTTCATGATTTGACAATGTGGTGCTACAGTAAACATTCGTTAATGATAGATTAATTTACCTTAATAGATTCGTCTTAGTAATTAGCCTATGGCCCTGTAATTAGTTTTATAATTAATTTATTTTTAATAGACTAAACTAGTGTCACAATGTCCGATGTGACAGGCAAAAATTTTTTGCCACAGAAACGAACACCCCCTAAGATATGAGTGGATGAGAGTGGATCTAGCTAGGGCGTAGTACTATGATTAGACACAGAATTGAAAGCCCACGCTTATATTTTGGACGTACGTGGGACTTTGTCGTCGCTCTAAAATGGCGCGATGCCCTGTAGTACGTAGGGGTGGTAAAGAGCCTCTAATTTAGCCTAGCAAGTTTAAGGATCAGACTCAATAAGGATCGGACCATAATACTATATGATTTTGAACTAAAATTAGAAATTGCTAAGTTGGATTATAAAGAATGGATAATTAAGGACCATGATCCATTACCACCCCTAGTACATTTATTTGCACTAGCTAGAGAATGCATGCATATGCACTCGTAGTCGTAAGGTAGGTTGGCCATGAACGAACCTGCCCATATAGGGTGTGATTGGTTGTCGTATGTGGCTAGCCTGGCTCATAACTGGGAGCCAAGCTCCCATCAATCAGGCTGCGTTTATGTAAATGTTGTGTGTTTGATTGTTTGTTTCAATTCAGCCTGGGGGATTTAGAGTGAGGCTTTTTGGTTAATCCTCCTTTCGTGAGTAGGCCAGAGGGTGAGGCTTTTTGGTTGATCCTCCTTTTGTGCAGTGGCCCAGCTTCAGTAATGTGGATTTTGCTATGCCATGGATGCTTCTCCTGAAGTTTGGTGGCCTCTCTAGCCTCTACATGGCAGCTCCAGACGTTCTCTTTTGTGTAGTGAGATTGATCCTCTCTAGATGTCTCTGTGTTCATCTTTTGTGCATTGAAAGATAAAGGGAGAGATAGTTAACTTAATTTGCTAACTATAGAGCTAACTCTAGCTTATAATTGTGTTGTTTAACTCCCTGTGTCCTTCTATTCCTGCATCTATCTTATCCAGCCTATAACTATTGTATGGTGAGGTGGCTAATGTGTCTCTCTTGTTGACATTAGATACTATGATGTTATGAACTGATGGATCAACCACGATCAGGTTGAGGTTGTATTTTTTTAGGGACAACAGGAGGGGAAACCCCTAATGTGCAAAACTTTATTAACAAAACTGTCGGCCAAATACAAAGCTCAAGAAACAAAGAAAGAAACAAAGAAAATTAAAAGAACTAAACAAAGGATTGTAGCCATGAAGTCAAAGTTTGTTTCCAGGAAGATTTTGTCCTTAGATTAACTAAGACAAGCTCATCTTTAAAGAACGCCTTGCACCGAGGGAGAGACACTGGTAATTGCCTAAAGATCGCATCATTCCTTACTGACCAAATCGCCCAGCACATAGAAATAATAAGCTCCATGAAGAACGACATTTGCAATTGTGTCTTGAACAACTCACAACATGTGTCTCTTGCCATTGATTTGCCCCTTTTTTTGTTTTGATTGTGCCTCTTACCAATGATTTGCGAAAGATATATTTGCTAATCTGAGCAATGTTTTCTGTTTTGATTATGTGCCCATCGCCAATGATGTTTCATGGTACTACTACCTATTCTGTGCGCATACATACATCAAAGTTTTATTACATTATTTTTTTACTGTTGAGATAGCTATGACATGGTATGTGATAATTATTGTCTAGGCCATAGTCATCATAATCTTTGTGGTTTTGCTTTGTAAACTTACGTAATTCTGGTGTAGAGGTTCATGTAAGTTAGATGCTAGCCTGGGTGGCATCCTCACTATTGCATGTATGTGGTAATCAAACCCTCTGCAATACATGCAATCAATCAAACTATACTTGTTTCCCAAGTTTGAACTCTATAGCTGATCTGGGCGACCAAACAATGTCTGTGACTAGCCAGACTGAATTGAAGCAAGGAACTAAATACACAAAATTTGCATGCATGCAGCCTGGCTAATGGGAGCCTACCTCCCAGGTGCGAGCCAGGCTAGCCACATACGACAACCAATCACACCCAAAAAGTTCATAGTACTTCATTTTATGTTTTTGTTTTACAAAAATCTCTTTCAATTTCTTTTTGTTTCACATGCATACCCCTCTCATGCACATCCACCCTCTGCATGCACATCGTCGGTCCCCACACTACTGAGCTCCACATATGGTGTCCACGACCGTTGGACTGCGCTAGATAGGCGAGCGCCCTGGCAAGAGCATGTTGTAGCAGCGGAGGCCAGAGCGACACAAAGCTACAACACTCGCCCATACGCGAATTGTGAGTATGATGGTTACCATCTTTTTAGTCTTTCAAGAAACTACAACTCAATTTAGTCAAAAATGTTTTTAGAGGTTAGAATATATATATTTCCAATTATATTTGTGGTTATATAGTAATTAGTGGAGTTAGCAATGTAATTATTTATGAAAAAATATTGGAATGTAATTAGAGAGTACAATTTGTGATATCTTCTTGTTGTTTTAAATTACATTCCGAATGTTGCCGTAGGGTTAGCACGAACACACTATAAGTAGTATAATATAGTAGTAATCCTTAATTTATTTGTATCAATAATAAAGATTATCAGAAGATATGGACATGCTTGTCTAGCAGATTTGTACGTGCAAATTTATTATCTAGCATCCATAGAGAGAATATTTGTTTGTGATGGATATATCTACGTCTAAATCACTCATGAATCAAACCTCTCTCGTTCGTGGATCGTCAATCTTCTTTCAACTTTTGAAGATATCCACCCATACCAAACCAAACCAAACAAACTCTTGGACGGCGAGAAGTACTAGCCGTGTTCTAGAGACTCGACAGAAAACGGATAGGAAATTCATGCAACTTGTGTTCGTTCGTACAGACTATACAGAGCCGTGTCTGAGCCAAATTTCATCACCCGCGATTCTCCATTCTGCCATGTGCCCATATTCAATTACAGTTATATCCTCTGACTCCTCAGACCTCTCACTGACGTGTGGGGCCGAGCCAGCTTACTCCATCAAGCCCGAGAGCAGAGCGCCGTCGCCCCAGTCTTCTTTCTCACCTCGCACGCACGCACTCCATCTCCCGCCGGCCTCTCTCGCTTCCTTCGCCGGAACTCCAAAACCCTCGCGCAGGACTCCGCTGACCCTTCCTCCGCGCCGCTGGGATGGCGGGGAAGCGAGGTGGGTCGGTCTCCCTTCCTGCGCCGTGGAGCGGCTCGATTTGGTGCGGAGTCGGGTGATCGATCCCTCCCCTGGCGTTTCGGTTGCATGATTGGCTGGTCTCTTTACTGCAGTTACGGGCGGCGATGAGCGGGAGGAGGACGGCACCAAGGTTGGGCTCCCGGCGATGGACCTCTCCCTCGCGTTCCCGCAGGCCACGCCGGCCTCCATTTTCCCGCCGTCCGGTGAGAGCTTTATTCTCTCTCTCTCTCTCTACACTCAGTTTCGCTAGGACAAGGAGTGAGGGGATCGTGTGGATATGAGAGTGACATAAGGAGTAGGATGTAAATGGTCTCTGCTAGGATTGCTGCGGTGGTCGCCTGCTAAGTTTTGTCCAGCTAACAATTGTAACTGGTGAGATGGGAAAACGTTTCCTCTTCTTTCAGTACCAATTTCGATGAGAAGATCGTACTATTATAATTGGCTAACTGTCCAATTACCTGGCCATTTTAGCATCTGGTACCGTTGTCTAGTTTTGCTACTGTTTGGTGGTTTTCATGGCAGTTCCAGCGACTCCCTTTAATTATTGCCTAGAGGCCCCATTTAGACCAGCATATGCAGATATGCAGGTTGCTTTCTTAAATGGCAATACTTCTGAACTTGTACTCGGCAGTTATGCAGATAAGCAGTTGCAGTCCTAGCGCAACCCTGAAATCATGCAGCTCTCTAGAATTTGTGACTTGAGAGCTGAATTACTATTACAGAAGCATCGATTTGGCATGCTGCGAACAGAAATAAATATTTAGTGTTTTGGTAGGCTCTTCCTTTCTTGGATGGGTTGCTTTCATAGCTTCAATGCACACCCACAACTGTGCAATCGTGTCGTCCTCTGTTTTGCTGTAATTCTTAGTAGCAGCACCCTGACCATTTCTGGGCAGGGATTAAACTACTCAACCTTCTATGTGGCTTAGGGGGTGTGAATTTTCTGTGATAATTTTCATGGTTTTCAATTACAAAAATTCAAGTATACTGCCTTGTTTATTGGCTTATAAGTATGTACACCCTCATTTGCAGCATCGGATTACTACCAGTTTGATGATTTGCTGACCAGTGAAGAGTGCTCTATCAGGAAGAAGGTCAGGGGTATTGTGGAGAAAGAAATTGCGCCCATTATGGCAGAGGTATGTTAAATTGAAGTATTAACTACTAGTATGTCTACCTGGTTACCCCATCTCGGGTTAAACTATCTGAACCTGTTTGCTTATGGCATAAATCATTGCCAAATGTGCTTTCGTTTTTATAGTACCTTGTTAGGTTCCATTGCAGTATACTTATCCATAAGTCATTTTTTTATTATAGTTTGGATTGACTTCCTAATGTACTTAAAGCAGTTCTTGGTCAACCTTTTCTATACAATAGCATAATCATTGTTGATTCGCTACTGCAGTACTGGGAAAAGGCTGAGTTTCCATTTAATGCCATTCCTAAACTTGCAAGCCTTGGTGTTGCTGGTGGTACAATAAAGGTATTGATTCCTTGATATTTTCGTAACCATTTTATTTTGTTAATTAGCTTTCTCTGTATGGATAACATTTATTTGAATCTATGGCTTAGAATCAGTTTAAGTTGAGCAATTATGTTAATGGCTCTCTTCAGTAATTGACTTTCTATTTTGTAAAAAGTTATAGGTGTAAATGGCATCGACTGATTAGTTTGCATGAGCTTAGTGCTGTCAATTGCCAAGGCTTTTCAGAATATATGATCACTTACTATAAACTGTTCTTTAACATTAATGCCTTTTTCCCCTCTTTTGATGGACTGTTCAAGTGTATGAAGTTACGTATCATCTACATTTATTTATGTTCTAACGCTCCAATATTTCTCAAATTTGATGCGGGTCTTGCTTACTGCAGGGATATGGGTGCCCAGGACTTTCAATTACAGCCAGTGCTGTTACTATGGCAGAAATTGCACGGGTAGATGCAAGTTGTTCCACATTTATACTGGTGCACTCCTCTCTTGCGATGGTGACAATAGGTTCAAAAGCTGGATTTCTTTTTAATTCATACTACCTTGTGTTAAGAAGCTTTGCCAATTACCATTATCAATTATGCTGGAGCTGAACCGCGCTCTCTGTTTTGTCTGAAAACAGCTCTTTGTGGATCTGAGGCTCAGAAGCAGAAGTATTTGCCATCCCTTGCTCAACTTACTGCTGTAGGCTGTTGGGTAAGTTACAGTATCTTTGGGCATAAAATGTCTAAATGATAGTCTTCTCCTAAAAAGGTCTCTCTTCTGTAGGCATTGACAGAGCCAAATTATGGAAGTGATGCAAGCTCCTTGAGAACTACAGCAACCAAGGTTAAGCTTTTGGGGCATTTTAATTTTGCTATAATCTATAAAGGAGGATTTTCAATACAGTCTGTACAAGGCTAGTAGCATATTACATTGTTTCAGTTTATTCGTTTTGTCCCTTGGCACACCTCGGTATAAGATATAATAGAACTGGGGGCAGCTAGAATATTTTGTTCATTCCAATTTCATTGGTATTTGGGTTTTGTGTTCATTTCCTGCCTTTTGCAGCAAAAGCGAAGAGCAGGGTTATATACAGCTACAAGGTTATTTCTAATCAATAGTTTTTGCGTCAAACCCCAGAGCCACCACTTTTGACATCATCCATTGATCTGTGTGCATTAATAGACCAGATAAAACACATCCTCCTTGCAAAAGCATTTGAATCTAAAAATGAGATCATAAACATCTTCCTTGAGAACTAGAAGGCACACACTGCAAGCTGTGGAGATGTGACCACTTGGCATTTAATATTTCTGGTATTTTTATTGTCAAGCAGTAGTATGCGCCTTTAAGTGTTGTCTTATCGTGGACAGGCACCTGGTGGATGGCACATAGATGGTCAAAAACGCTGGATTGGTAACAGTACTTTCGCCGATGTGCTCGTTGTATTAGCTAGGAATGCAGATACGCAACAACTAAATGGGTAAATCATCTTTGCCTGGACCATCAATGTACTTTCCTTTGAAGCATCCAACTGA
Source organism: Coix lacryma-jobi var. lacryma-jobi (assembly GCA_009763385.1). Taxonomy (NCBI): domain Eukaryota; kingdom Viridiplantae; phylum Streptophyta; class Magnoliopsida; order Poales; family Poaceae; genus Coix; species Coix lacryma-jobi. The sequence goes on from CM019827.1 coordinate 131,544,892, forward strand.
TCATGAATATGCCATATTTGGTTTTAATAATAATGTGTTGTTTCATGCATTAATCCTATCTTTGTGTTATAAAGTCGTTTACATTGATGAGTTTTGCATTGCCTTGTTTTCTCGCTTCCATTTGATTGCTTCTAGGTTTATTGTGAGGAAAGGGGCTCCTGGTCTGAAAGCTACAAAGATTGAGAACAAAATCGGTCTCAGGATGGTTCAAAATGGCGATATAGTATTTAATAAGGTGTTTGTCCCCGAGGAAGACCGGTTGCCAGGCATCAACTCATTTCAGGATATCAGCAAGGTACTGATGACACTTATCTGATTTTGCTTCTGTCATGCCAAATCATAGGCTCGGTGATGTAATCTGCTTACCTACTTTCACTATGCAAGCAGGTGCTTGCTATTTCGCGCATTATGGTGGCATGGCAACCAATCGGCATATCAATGGGGGTCTTCGATATGTGCCACCGGTACGTGGCACCATTCGGTTTGGTATTTTCCTTTGTCACTGGCGAATATTTAACCTTTTGCCTTTCGTCTAAACCGAAAACAGGTATCTGAAAGAAAGGAAACAGTTCGGAGTCCCTCTAGCGGCGTTTCAGCTGAACCAAGAGAAACTTGTCCGGATGCTCGGTAACATCCAATCGATGCTCCTTGTTGGCTGGCGTCTCTGCAAGCTTTACGAGTCGGGGAAAATGACGCCAGGCCACGCTAGCCTAGGGAAGGTCTGTGTTTGTAGCTGGCAGATATGCTCCTTCTTTGCATCGTCTCTCTCGCTTTGAGAACTCAGTAGTGGCCTAAACGCTTTATTCCTGGCTGGTGTCGCGTTTTTAGGCTTGGAACTCCAGGATGGCCCGCGAGGTGGTTTCTCTTGGCCGTGAGCTGCTGGGTGGAAACGGAATTTTGGCCGACTTCCTTGTAGCAAAGGTATGCAGTAACCTACTAGTAATATTGAATGTGGTCATGGCTAGTTAGTTGCCTTTTTCCCCAGTGGTGGGTTACACCTGGATCTGGATTAGCCATTCTTAGTAGGACCCTTAGTTATCAGCCATCACCCCCTTTTGTTTTAGTGTATGTTTAATAATAGTAACTGTCGCGATCTGTCTTATACAGGCGTTCTGCGACCTGGAGCCAATTTACTCGTACGAAGGCACATACGACATCAACAGCCTGGTGACCGGCAGGGAGATCACCGGGATCGCGAGCTTCAAGCCCGCCGCGCTAGCGAAAGCCCGGTTGTAATGTAGTAATGTACTACGGAAAAAGTTGCTGGGATTGATGAAAGGTACCCGGCCTCCTCCCCCAATCCCCTGCTGCAAGCACTAGCTAGAGGCGAATAAATCAGGATGATGTCGTGGTCACGTTGCTGTGGCTAGAACAAATCGAGAGAGGAAGAGGACGCTCGTTGAACGTGCCTGGAAACCTCCGGTCAATGTTGGCTGCTGCTCATGATGTATTGTAACAAGGGGGGTGAGAATGGGAAAAAGAACAAATTCCAATATATGTAATGTACTCTCCTCTGGTGGATCGGAGGAGGCAAAAGACAATGTTTCAGCACGACGAGTATACTGAAGCTGTCGACGGTGTTCAATTGAACTTATTTTTGATTAATTTTAGCTGTGTGTTAATAGTGTTTTGTGTGAGAGAATAAATTGAAGTACTGATGATAAGCTGACTGATAAGTTGAAGTGACCAAGGATCGGAAGGGGGGGCACCAGGCGAAATTGTTGTGCTTATTGTGGTTGGGTTGGGTACCTTGTGAACCTCATCGATGAATAAAAACAGGTGCGTTTACGCGTATATACACAGGCCAAGAAGAGTCCTCTAGAAGCTACAGTATCATATATCTCGGCTACTCTGGCTAGAGCGACGCTAACAGTCACAGCACAGGTGCACAGTAGCAATGCATCATCCATCTCCCTACGCTACGGCTATTTGAGCGCAAGTACAGTACGTGATCAGTCTTACGTGAGCGATTTGGGGATTTTTTTTTTTCAACCTGCGTGACGTAATAATGTCTGGGGGACTGTCCACGGTTCGATTTTTTTTCCTGAGTGCACCTACGTAGGCGGTTCGACCAGCGTGAAATGCACCACCGGGCGTGCTGCTGCAGGCCTGCAAAGCCGGGCCCGGGGAACGAGATCACCTGCAGTCAGGCTACTCGACTGTACTCTGCAGTCATCAATCTATCCCGTCCATTTTTCATCCAACCGTGTAGCTCCAAAACTCCACACCAGGTAAACACAGCACTCGGCCCATCTTAGCCCAAGACAATATCGTCTTCGTCTTCTTCGTTTTCATCAAGCTCTACACGGTCCGGTGGCCGGCCAAGGTGCCAAGTATGGTGGCCGACACTCTAGCACGGTGCAGCAAGTCAGCAACGATCTGTGTGAGCAACGAACCGTGTCAGCGGCGCGCCGGCGTCCGTGGCACGCGGCTATTGGGTGGCCGGCACGGGTCACGACTATGCATGCGGCGAGCACGGTGGCCAAGCGCGGGACCGTGGAGTGCTGGCGCGGACCAGGTGAACTGGTGCCGGCTCGATTGACGGCCGAGGCCAGAGTTCGCCATGGCTACGCAGAAAGACGTCGCGGCGCCGACGACAACGGTGGTCGTGTGCCTGCTGCGTGTATTGTTGGACTCTCGTCGCTTCTGGGCCCGTGCCCTTGCACCATGGCCATGGAGGCATGGAGCGCTCGTTCGTGACACTCGCAATGTAGGTGCGCTGGCTGCTGCTGTCTCACAACAGTCGCCGCCAGCGTGCACATATCCTTGGCCTTGCGCCAGCCATGGTGATTGTTCTGTATGGCGGTCGCACATTTGCCGCGGGCCTGCACCACCCACGCTCCGGCCGGGACAGACATGCCCTCATGTTGTGCGGTGGCGAGCCGGTTGCAACATGGAAGACGAGTAGACGATGGACTCAGTAGCTAGCGCTGTGTCTTGGGCTGAGATGAGCCAGCTACTATCCTCGGATCAGCTATAGTTGTGTAGGGCCACGGTTGGATGAAAAATGAATGGTATAGATCGGTGACTGCAGGAGGAAGTCATGGAGTGTGACTGCAGAGGATCCGATTCCGGGCCCGGAGGCCGAGGCGATGACTTTTATGGGCTGTTTGGTTCTCGGCCATCCACCGGTACGCCTAAAGTTAAGTGTGCCACACCAGTTTTGGCAGCTGTTTGGTTTGTGACGTGGATACGGCACGCCATCGCCACGCATACGGTCCGCCTCAGCTTTTCGCCACGAAACTGTGGCGAGCGTTTTTGCCGCCGCGGAGGCATGTGGCGCGGCAAAGGAAAAACTCAATGAATAAAAAAAGCTGTCCACCGCTTTCCTATCCAATCCCACCGCTTTACTTCATGGCTTCTTCCTTTCTTCCTGGCTTCTTCCTCCGAGCACACCGCCGCACCTGCAGGAAGGAGTTGCGCCAAAGACCGCCCAGGGAAGGCACGCCCGCCAGGAGCTGCGTCCGCGGGTGGCCGTGGAGCCGCGCCCGCAGCGAGCTGCATCCGCACGGCCACGCCGCCACGCCCGCGGGGGGCCGTGCCCGCAGGGGCCTCACCGTCGCGCCCGCCGGGAGCCGCACCTGCAAGGGCCGCGCCACCCCGCCTGCTGGGGTCGCGCTCTGCACCTCGGCCACGCCTAGGGAGCCCGCCGGCCGTGTCCAGATTGTATTTATGAAGATTGTATTTCATGCTTGTAATATTACTTTTTATTATTGTTGAAATATATATTATTGTGTATTGCAAATGGGTGTCTTGCCACATAACATTGAGGTATATGTGGCTGAAAACCAAACATATACCACACATATGCCACAATATTTTGTGGCAAGAACCAAACAGCTGCCATATTTTTTTGCCAAATCTTAGTTGTGAACCAAACAACATTTTTTTGCCACAGATATAGCAAGCTACACATGTGGCAGCTGCCTAACATTAGTTATGACAAATTGTGGCAAGAACCAAACATCCCCACTTGCTCCTTGCGTGTCCCCTGTTCACACAGTGCTGCCGTGCTGGTATACGTAGGACAGTAGCTGCGAAAGCGAATTGCGTTTGCGTGACGGTCACACCACAACCACACCCAAGGCCAAGGGGGAGATGCGCATGCGCCCCCAATTATCCGTCCATCATCCAGCCCACACCAATTATCCACGAGCTCCTCCTCTTGCTCTTTGCTGGGCCCCCTCCCCTCCTCTTCCTGGTGGCTGGTGACGCTGATTCGGCTTGTTTGGGTCGGTCTCCGCGGGGCCGAGTCGGCGACCGCACGGCCCCCGAACTACCCTCCCCGGACGCGGTCGCGCAGGCGCACCCGCCACCCCCGCGGCGCGTCCCCCGCTCGCCCCTCGGATTCCGGGGGTGGCCGGGTGCGGGACGGACAGCAACGGAACGGAGCGGGGGCGCGACTGCGCGGATCACGTGGCGAAAAGGGCAAAATAAGCCATGTGCAGTTGGCGCGGTCCGCGGATGCGGGGGCCGGCTCGGCGGGACCGGGAGTCCAGGACGGCACGGGGGGCTCTCTCGCGTCTCGCCTCTCGCCTCTCGCCTCGGCTGCCCCGGCCCGGGCGATCGATCGATGGCATGGACGATGGAAATTTTTTTTATTAATAACCCAATTAAATAAAAAATTTCAGAAACAACACTGTCCATTTTTTTTTTGCAAAACTAACCCTTTTGCCGCGCCGTCCCCAATGGCGCGGCAAATACGTTAGCCGCGCCATGCATGGCGGCGCGGCAAAAGCGCCACCGTGGCACCGCCCGGCCACGCAGGCCCGCGTAGGCCCCACTCGTCAGTTTGCCGTGCCAGGCGGGCTGGCGCGGCTAGTGCGTTTGCCGCGCCAGGCGGGTTGGCACGGCAAAGCCGATCTAGATCTGGCCGCCGCGGCCAGCAGCAGCCTCCTCTTCATTCATCTCTTCTCCTCCCAAACCAATTCAATCCAATCCAATCCAATCCATTCCATTTCATTCCTCCTCTCTTCATCTCCCTCAATCGAACTTGTTCTCTCTGCACTAGAGGTATTTTGGTCCATATTGCTGTTCTTTATCCATATTTGCAATGTAGGATTAAACCATATTTTGGTAAGTTAGGGTTTGTAGACAATATTTATTTTGAAAATGTCGTGACGTTAGTTGTTAATTAATGATAGATTTGTTCATGTATTAGACTTTTTGTATCTGTTTTGCTTAATATTTTGTTCAATTTGTGTACTTTTTTGTGTAATATTTGTTACGTCATTATGTAGATTTATAATTAATCATGAATGTATGTGTAGCGTTGACATATTTTTTATTGTTAGGATGCCGCGGCGTGGCAAAGCTAGTAAGGCAAGGTAAGATCGGTACATTGTTGATTTATTTGTCTGTTTTAATGAAGTAATTTTGTGTTATGTTCATTTGTTATTGCGTTGATGATTGTAGGCAGCCTCTCACGGGCAATGCCTATGCCAGTTTGTCATTGCCTAGCGGGGTTCCGGTGCCCATGTGCTACTGCGGCGATGATTGTAAGGTCGCAATATCTCATGAGGAGCACACATACGGTCAGAGGTATTGGATGTGTGAGAATTATGCCTTTGACCCTACACCTAAACAGATCCGTATTGGACTGATGGTGAGAAGCTGATGGCTTGTTCTATACATGAATGACAAATCATTTATATTTTATTACCTAATTGACTTAGTCGTATTTTGCAGGAGCCTCCACCACTATATGACTTCGAGCAGTGGATCGACACTGAGATGAAGCCGGAGGACAAGGAGCACGTAGAGAGGATGAAAAAGTGGGCTGCGGAGGACAAGGAGCGTTTGGAGAAGAGACGCAAAGAAGAGGCAGCACAAAAGCAGCATGAGGAAGAGGCAAGACTGAGGGATGCAGCTAAGCGTAGGGGGGAGAGGGAGAAGAGGCTTGAGCGTGTGCGTCGTGCCAAGGCTGCCATGGAGCAGGATCCGGATGCTGTGAGGAAGGGAAAGTGGCCTCGTTGCACTCAGTAGTGTGGTAGGTTAAGTATTCATTATTGAGTAATGAACATTGTTGTCATTTGGTGGACTTGTTAGTGTATTGTACTGTTGGTTTGTACTTCGGTGTACCGTTTATTTCGGATCCTCGATTATGTAGTCTTGAACTGCACTTTGTTTGACTTTTTCATATGTTGTTGGATTGTTTGCGGTAGTTCATGTGTTATCGATTTATTCTGGGATAAAGTACGAGAAATAGAATAGAGCAAATAAGTACACGAACAACAAACTAGTACATGGCATGTGAGGACCTCTTACCGTAACTTGGTTAAAAGGTCCTAAACTAATCCTAACATGCCTTAGGTAATTGATAGGCACAACACAACACACACATAGTGGTCTAAGTAGTCTAAAAGCCGTCCCACATAGCAAACTGAGTAGACCCTTCTCCGTAATAGCCTCCCATTGCGGGTGGTGGTGGTGGTGGCGGTGGTGGCGGCGGTGGTGGAGGCCCCTTGTTCTTGTGATGCGGGTAGTTGCAATATAGATCAAGGCATATTGCTTCATCGGAACCGTCTGCTTCGTTGTCGTCGTCATCATAGTCCTTGAGCATGCTTTTAACTTCTCTTTCAAGATCGTCGATACGACGCTGCAGATAATAGATGTATTCCTGATGCGGCCATATTGGAGGAGGATCCACCCATCTGGTGAAGCCGCAGTTTTCTTCGGAAATAGAAGACTGACATTCATAAAATGACTAAGTATTAGCAAACATGAGAGGCATAGCAACAACAATTAAATAAAGTTACCCATGCTCGCGGGCATTTGAAGAAACGTCGGCCTGCCTCCAAGTCGTCGTGGAGCATCTGTACCAAACAGTCCTCACCATGGCGGCATTTTGGCCAGTCCTCTAAGCGGTTATCGTATCCCCTAAGAGGACGGTCCCGGCTGAAATCCTTTTTGCTCTCAACGGGAAACTCATATAGTGCCTCTAAGAAGGAATCAGGACCGAGAGAGCCCTCCCACACAATGGGAGGTCCCTTCCTCCCACCCTTTCCTCTCCCGCCTTTGGACGAACCTCCAGACATCTCTACTACGAACCTCGCAAGCTCTGCTGAAGTTGTTGAATATTCAAGGCGTTGAAGGGTTTATATAGGCGGAGCCCTGGTTTTTAACTTGTGAATTATCTCAGCTGCATTGTGAGTGTGTAGTTATTGCAACTGAAAAGGCTATTCGCTGAAAAATCTAATCACTGAAAAGCCTATCTACTGAAAGTCCGTGTACATGTGGTAGCGGCGCTGGGGGTTGCCTCTAACTGCCTCTGCCGTGGACCAGACAAACAGAGCAGTGGGTCGGGTGTCCAGGTGCCTCCACACTTGCATTCCAATTTGAATCAGTTAAATGACTATAAATTTGTAAAAGCACACGCACGCAAGAGGTACGTAGTTACCGCGTCCTCTCGTACACGGGGACAACCCACAGGCAGCCGTTGCCAGGCCCAAACCTGGAGCAGGGGCAGGCACCCTCCCAAGCTAGAGGAGGCCTGCATCCGCCGGCACCCCTCGCACAGCTGTCTGTACAGCCATGCTAGAACTGCGCTCCCCCAGCTGTAGCCGGCGATGTTCTCCCACGGCTGTGCGAGGATGGGGACGAACATCCAGCTGATCGTGTTCCCCGATGAGTCGGGAAACAGGAACGCCCCAATAAAGTGCCACGGCCACACTCTGGCATACCTCTCGACTACCTGTGGGTCAGCGTTGGGGGGGCAATACGAAAAGTGCTCGGTGATCCACGACGAAGGCACCCCAGTAGTCTTTCTATTTGTTTTAAAAAAATAAAAGTTAGGAAATGATAGTAGCAATCGTATGCAACTAAATTAGAAAAAAAAATTAGCTTACTTGTTCCTCTTAGCGTCTGCGTCGTCGGGGGGCCTACGGCCACAGAACTGGTGGACGGTGTCCATCCACGTGTCGGTGTCAAGAATCCCCGTCACGGGGAGGCCGCCCAGGCGTAGACCAAAAATCTTGGCCACGTCCTGTAACGTCACGGTCATCTCCCCACAGGCTAGGTGGAAGGTGTGCGTCTCGGGACGCCACCTGTCCGCCAGCGCGGTGAGGAGCGCGGGGTCGAGCTGCAACGCCACGTCGTTGGCAACGCGGGCTAGCACCAAGAAGCCCGCGCGCCGTAGGAAGGGTGCGTAGCGCTCGTCCCACCGGTGCCATAGGTGGGTGCGCGGCCTCAGCAACGACAACCTCTCCGGAGGGGCGTAGTCGGTGAGCCTGTGTGCCCGGTGCTCGCCGTCGTAGAACGGCTCAAGGAGAGGGTACGCCGGAGGATTCGCCATCCTGTTTAAACAAAACATGGTAACAGGTTAGTACAACGTCAAAAATAATAAAGCATTAAAACAAATGAAAGACATATGTACAATAATAGCAAAAGCATTCAAATAATTAATATAAGTGAAGATAAAAATAATAAAGCATTAAAACAAATGAAGACATATGTACACCTGTTGTGTTTGTCTACGATGGAAGGCTGCATTATGCCCTGGCATGTGGCAAACAGAGCTTAGGTTCGTGCTCGGTGTCTGGTCGAAGTCCCCCCCGCCATACCTATCCATACTGTCCATGTCACCCTTTAGTCTCTTCTTCCTCCTCCTACCCTTACCTAACTTCAGCAGCTCAGAATCAGGCATGAAGTCTCTACCCAAGTATGGAGGCCATTGAGTGGGATCAAGGTAAGGCTCGAAGCTGCTCTGCCATATTGCGACGGTGTTGCTCCGGCGATAGTACTCGGACATATATGGTAGGGCCTTGTAGTTATATCCGCGCGCTCTACAGGACGCAATCATGTGAGAGCAAGGGGCATGCATTATCTGCGGCACGTTACAACTGCATTCCACTCTTTCAAGATCGATCCGATAGTTGCGACCGCCATAACGTTCCCCGCCCATGGTAGTTCCACCCTTTGCTCGAACATTATAGATTTGTCTGGTTGGTCCATAAGCCTCACAAGTTAGCTGCGTTGCCCAGATCTCATTTTCCTGAATGTGCTCCTTTCCCGCCTTTCCAAATTCACCATCCGTTTGTAGGTTGTCTTGAGCAATGGACCACCTTTTCACGAAGTACTCGTAGGTCTTGTGAAACGAGTACTCAACGATTCCAGAAACGGGCAAGACTCTAACACCGGTGAATACCTTGTTGAAAGACTCCGATGAGTTGGTGGTCATTATGCCGAACCGGAAACCGCCCTCATCGTAAGCAAGCGCTCACTTCTCCTTGTGTTCCATCTGTCTCTCGATCCAGGCCCTGGCAGCACTGTTTAACATTTTGTCCAACTCTTCCATTGTTTCTTTGAATTTGTGCTCAGTTTTAACACAACATAGCTCTTTCACCTTGGCACAAACCTCCTTTTTTCTCTGCCGACGCCAGAAATTGGCGGCAAAGTGACGCATGCACCATCTGTGCACTAGAGGAGGACAACTCTCTATCTCCTCCTCTGCGGCACGAAGCAACCCAACATGACGGTCCGAAATCAAACATATTGTCCGAGAAGGCCCTAACACTTGTATCCGTAGCAGGGCCATGAACCAAGACCAAGACTCAACGTTCTCCCCCTCAGCCAAGGCGAAAGCAATTGGAACTATCTGGTCCTCGGGATCAACAACCGCCGCCATCATCAACACACCCTTGTACGCTCCGGTCAAGAAAGTACCGTCCACAAGTATGACTGGACGACAGTACTGATACGCATGCTCTGTTTGTGCAAAAGACCAAAATACACGCTGAAGCACATGTGTAACCTTGCCGGTGTTGCGGTCTATATACTGACCATTGGTGTGTGGAAACCATTTAAGGCCAGGGTTATAGTATGCCATTGCACACAAAATCCGAGGAATCCTATTGTACGCTTCATCCCAACTATCCCAACGAATTGCAAGGGCGATCTGCTTCGCACGCCACGCCTTTCCATAAGTCACCTTATAGCCTGTGAATCCAAATATGGAGATAAGCAATTGTGAAACAGATACGTCGGCGTCATCATCAACAAATGCCAAAATGCGCCGTGCAAGGTATCTTGCCGTCAATTGAGGATGTTTTTCTTGTCCCTTATTTGTAAAACAGGTATGCGGTTGTACTACTTTACTGATCCTCCACTTGTCATCAGTTCTCTTGCGAGCATTCAGCCTCCACGGACAACCAAGACTCAAACACTTGACGTGGTACCTCAAACTAATATCAGAATGGCTGACCGTGTACGGTCGATGATGATGCACAGCATAGTTCTCAAGGAAAAGCTTCAGCTCAGTCATAGTGTTGAAAATCATACCCTTCTGAAGAATCCAATCTGTATGGTTATGCAGTGTTTGCTTGCACAGATTCAATCTAGTATCACAAACTGCCTGGTCCACCATACTGACATCCCTATAACTTGGAACGCCTCTAAACTGCATGTTAACCAACCTCAATTGCTGCAGCTCTGTCTCAGTCAAAGGATCGGGCGCAACATAATACCTCGCTTCGCTCAAACGCCGCCACGCATCAAAATGTGTATGATCCTCTGGTATATCAGTGACTAGTCTCCCTGGAGGATGCATATTCTGAGGAACCGGTTGTGGCATAGCATGAACCGGTTGTGGAATACCACGAACTGGGTCAGGCATAGCAGAAATATAACTGTCCTCTTCTTCGTCATAATCTGAATCATCATCAGAATCATAGTTTTCATCAAACAATTGTGCCTCCTGCTCCTCCTGCTCCTGCCGCTCTAGGTCGGCCACATCAAAATCATTGTTTATTTGACCGATGTCAGCGTGGACATTTTCAGATGGATACACCGTCTCCTGCGTGGGGTGACCATCAACGTCCATACTCATCGGAGCTGCATCGTCATCATCCCCTACCTCCTGTGCTTCACCTTCGTTGCCATCATCGGACGCCTCTGCCTGCTTCCTCCAACCATCCTCTACCACGATCTCAGCCATGGTCGAATTGGATGCCATAACGATCGTCTGGTATTTTGCCCAGTCAGCCTGGTTGCGCAACGGCATCAACGCATAGTTCGCCCTAATCTTGCCACTGTCAAATCTCCCTTTCAACGAGAAATCACCATCAAACTTCTCCTTCAGACGCAACATAAGCTCTGTAAAAAGGAGGACGCTCATCAAATACTTCGAGTTCTTGTTCCATGTTATCATCAAACAACCCATCTCGTTTACTAACTGTGCCTCCATAAAACAATCTGAATATAGTGTCCATCTACAAAGTCAATAGTGGAACTAAGGTCAAGTGATTGTCTTCTCAAAAGTAAAGAATGGCGTAACTACTTACTAAGTTGGCTTCACTAACGTGTGTTCAGTAATATTTCGACATACCCTAACTAAATACCCTAAAACCCTAACTAACTTATCTTTACTAACAACCCATGTCACTAAGTAACTAACATAACCTAAATCACTAAACTAACTAAGTCCCTAACTACCTAACCCTAAGTCACTAACTACCTAACCCTAAGTCACTCACTACCTAACCCTAAGTCACTAACTACATAACCCTAACTCACTAAACTAACCTATTTCACTAACCCTAAGTCACTAACTAACCGTAACTTATTAAACTACCTAACCTAACTCACTAACTAACATTTTGCTAACTAAATAACTAACTAACTTTGCAAAAAAAATAAAAACTAAAATGAACTAACAAACAAACCTGAGAATTGTGTGCTTGAGCTGGGGAGAGCGAACGGGGGGAGGGAGCCGGCCGCCGGCGAGCTCCACTGGACGCCGGCGAGCACCACTGGCCGCCGGCGAGCTGCCCTGTCCGACCGGTTGGAGGGCGGGGTGCTCGGGCAGGCGGAGGGGGAGACGGGCGGCCGAGGCAGGGACGTCGGCGGGCGACGGGCAACGGACGACGGCGGGACGGGCGGGCGGGCGGGCGAGGAAGGAGGAAGGAGGAAGGAGGAAGAAAGCGGTGCGCCCAGATCTAGATCGGCTTTGCCGCGCCAACCCGCCTGGCGCGGCAAACACACTAGCTGCGCCAGCCCGCCTGGCGCGGCAAACTGACGAGTGGGGCCCACGCGGGCCTGCGTGGCCGGGCGGTGCCACGGTGGCGCTTTTGCCGCGCCGCCATGCATGGCACGGCTAACGTATTTGCCGCGCCATTGGGGACGGCGCGGCAAAAGGGTTAGTTTTGAAAAAAAAAAATGGACAGTATTGTTTCTGAAATTTTTTATTTAATTAGGTTATTAATAAAAAAAAATTCACGATGGATGGACGTGGACGCCGGACGTCGGACGCCGGTCACGTGTGGCCGCGCCCACGGCCCACGTTTCCTTTCCCGCTTGCGGCTCCGGCCCGTCGCTCGCTCGCTCGCTGCCGCGCGGGTCCACCAACTGGCTGGGTACCACTGCCCAATGCCCCCAATGCCTCCCCATGGTACGTACGGAGTACAGAGGCACGTACGTCCGTACAGGCAGCATACATACTGTGCTCGTATCGTTTTCTTCGCCAAGGAAAAGAGAGGCTACTCCACTCCACTAGTGTGCAGTGCAGCTCTCAGCTAGCTGTCCCGAGCAGAGCACGGCTCTGTGCCAGGCATATACAGTACGTACCGTGCCGGACACAGGAAAACTCTGCAAGACGCGCTTCTGTTTCTTTTTTCTTTTCTTTTTTAAAAAATGTCAATATATTCCATCACATACGAGTACGTACGTATATATAGTAACATTTAAATAGAAGAGAAACAAAAATAATAATAATGTCCTGAGTAGGAGCACTGTAGTAGAAGAGATACTACAGTGATCAGGGGAGGCTGACGCACGAGTCATGAGCGGGCGCCGTGCTGGGCCAGGCCTCATCTACAGTACTAGTACAGCGCGTGGGGTTCGTCTACTACTGCCCCCTCCCGTCCGCCGGAGACTTGTGCAACTGTGCAACCGCGATAGCCATGGATACCCGTGCCGTGACCCGTGGGGCATGGCATGACAAGCGAGGAACGAAGGAAAGCCAGCTCTCGGGACTCCCCCCCTGTCCCTGTTCCAGTGGCAGAATCCGGGAGCTTCTACCAAAGGCGGCCGCGGCCGCGGCCGACGGGACTTGTCATCGCTGCGGTGGCGGTCCGGAGTCAACCGCGGCCAGTCTGCGCCGCTGCTCTCCCCTGCGCCTCCCCACGACCCCACGGGTCCTCTCTGCTCTTCCCCCGCTCTCTCCCTCTCCCTATCCCTACCGGTGGTAGGCTGGAATCCAAAGCTGTCCCGCCGTGTAGCAGCCATTCTCGTGCGTCATCGCGTTTACACCCTGTACTACGAGTACGAGACACTTCTCAGAAAGCCAAGAATCGGGGCAGGGCAGCACGAGGTCCTCCTGCTCCTCTCCGCCACACGGACACGGTAGTATTCGCGCTCTCAGCCAGCCAGTCTCGGTCCTCGCATCGCATGCCGAAAACGAAAGAAACGCCGAAAAAGAAAGGGCGGGCGGGCACCGCACCACCACCACCCCACACCATACTGCTACTAGTAAAACTTGTATCGTGGCGTGCGTCCGTGACACATGACAGCCCGGGGCGCCAGTCAACCAAACCACCTCACCTCATGAATGGTTCATCACGTCACGTCTTACCCCATCTCCTCCTCATGCTACCACTCGTAGTACACAATACTCCCACCACGTGCTGTGCTACGCCCATCCATACCGTATACTCCCTCCGTATCACAAATAGAGTTCGTTTTGGAAAAGATTTCGGTCAAACATTGAGAATATAAATCATGAATAACTTTTAAATTATTGAGTTTATAAATATAAAAATTATATAAATAAATTTATTTTGAAAAATACTTTCATAAAAGCATATATATACCACTTTATAACAAATATTTTTTTAAAAATAAACGGTCAAAGTTATGCTTTGGAGACCGTGTCGCTGTCCAAAACAAACTATATTTGTGATACGGAGGGAGTATTGTAGTACTATACACACCGTATACCGTCACGTGTCAACTCGACAAGGGCCCCGCACCCCTCGGTTCCACTGACCCGTGGGCCCGGCCAGCGGGACCTCATATATACGGAGTACTACTAGTACTACTCCTACAGTACGTAGATGAAAAAAAAAGAAAGAGCTTCCGTAGATGGAAAAAAAAGAAAGAGCACGTACAGTACGCAACCCCGGAAAGAAACACTCTTTTCGTTATCCTTGCGTAAAAAAAAAAGCCGAGCCGTGGGGCCGGGGCCCACGGCCAGCCAGCCAGCCGGACACGGATCGGTGGGCCCCGGCCGCCCGCCCGCCCGCGTCCCGTCCCGTCCCCGCTTCCGCTCCACCTTCCCCTTCTTCTCCGCCTGCTTGGCCTGCCTGCTGCTGCTATAAATAGCCCCCGCCCCGTCACCTTCCCCGCCGGACCCGTTCGTTCCCCTCCCCTCTCCTCTCCTCTCTCCCACACGGACAAATTCTGCAGCTCCGGTTTTTTGTTTATTTATTACGACAACAGCAAGCGGCGAGCGAGCCAAGCAGCGCGCCGCGGTTGGGGTCGCGGGTTGCGTCCCCTCTCCGACACCGAAGCTTCCGGGAGACCTCTTCTCCCTCCTTCCTGCCTCCGCCCCAACCCCCCAAGTCGTTCTCCACCGGCGGGCGCCGATTCCGGAGGGCGGCGCCGGAGGACCGGATCGGGCCCCGACCGACCGCGAGGTACGGCGCCTCGATTCGCCTGTTTCCCCTCCGCTTCTCGCGCGATCGGCCGCCGGCGTGGCGCGATCGGCGGCGGTTTGGTCCGGGTACAACGCTCGTCGCACCTTCGTCGTACCCGGGATTCCCCGGGTTCCGGGTTCTAGCGCCACAGGCGGCGGTACGGTGCGCCGTCCGTGGTCGAGGAATGCGAGGCGTGCTCTACAAACGTTAAAGCCGTAGCGAGATTTTTAAATTCCTTTTGTTTTTCTCCGCCCCGTGGGATCGAATCGGCCGGCCGGATGTGATTGGCATTTTGAGTACCTTGTTTATTTGGGCTTCCATGATGGTTACGGAATACGGAGACATGTTTTTTTGGTTAGCCGTCACCAGAGCTACCATAATTGTTTCCTGGATAAGTAATTAATAGAAAAAAATAATACAGCGAGTCCGAGTTTAATCAACTTTGCCTTCCATTTAGGGGATGTAACTGGGTCCTTTTTTTTTTGCCTCTGTAGGTAAGCAATGTTGTGTTGTTGTCGTACCTATTCGAATCGGCGTAACTCTTCAGCGTCGATTACCATTTCCATGTATTCTGCATCTTCGGCTTCTGCTCAATTCTTCCTACTCAATTCTTCCCATGCTGTGTGGTTTCCATTTGATAAATCTTTTTTCCTTGTGTATGTCTGAATCAAAATGGCAAAAAAAACATAATTTATGTTGTAATGCCTGACATCAAGGATGATGTTTACCGTAATCTGTGACTTTGGGCCTACTGTTTCGATCCAAGTTACCCGTTGGGTATGTTTAGTCTCTGCTTTGCCATCTTGAGTTCCATCGATTGAGAATGTGCTAACTCCAGATAGATGGGTCTGATATACGTGTTTCCATTTGTTTTACTTGACTGCTCGACTAGGGTGTCGTGTGTCCAGATGCTACAGTAGGATTTCCTCACCGTTTCGGTACCTCTGGAGCACCTGTCATCGGTGTACTCAAAGCATCATTTGGTTTTGTCCTACCTGTATTAGGATGTGGTGGTTGGTTCTGATTTTGCTACATGAGGCATCTGATTTTTTTTCTGAATGTTCTATGCTGCTGTCGAATCTGTGATGTTTAATGGATGCATTGTTTGGTGGTCATTTATTCGGTTGGTTCTGTGATGTGTCGATTAACCCTGTCCTTTTGAAGACTTAGATTTATATATTATATGTTTGCTGCCTTGGCACCTTCGTTCTAACCTATTTTGGTGTTTCATTTGAAAGTGTAAACAAGAATGACATTGTCATTTGTCGGATGATGATAGGCTGTAGTAAATATATGGGTAAGTATTAGTGATTATTTAGTATATCCTTCCAACACGTTTTCGGTTATGAAATTGATTATGCATAGGGAAGGTGTTTTCTAACCTCTCAGTTATGTAGAACTGGAAAGCAAGAACTGGTACACGAGAAAAACTGCAGCTTGTCTCCAGTTTTGCGTGCTGGTTCTGATTAATATTTGCAAGACGAACCTTATCCGAAAGAAATCCAAGCTAGTTATCTGTTGACTTTGGAGTGGGGTGGATTTACCAATGAGCAGAGGAAGGGCAGAAGTGCACGCGCCAAGAATTTTAGGAATGACATAGTTTGGGGTCTCTGGGCATGTATTGCGTGGAGAATTTCTTTCTTCATTTGCATATGCATTTTCTTTGTATATTTTTTTCTTCATGCTATGTAAAGTCAAATTAATTTTATTTGATTTGTTACAAAGAATGTATAAAAAGTCTGGAAGGGATAATGTGATATACAATGTGGTTGTAAATCTATTTGATATCTGAGTGCCTATTCATAAAAAATGGTTATTTTCTAGTTTCTGGAGCCTTTATGATACATTTGAAATGCTTGACATTATCACGGGTCATTTTGCATTGTTAGGTTCCATGTAGCTGAATTTTCATAATTTCCCTTCAGTTTGTATCTAATACTATCATTGTGGGTGATAAGCACACTTTCAAGTGTCAAGATCAGTATTCTGTAGTCTATTTACTGGCTGTTTACCTGTCAAGGGATGTGAATGATTCACTGTAAAACCTTAGTGCATTTGCTTGTTAATTGAGGAAGAATAATTTGGACTGCATATATTTCACAATGTAAATATCTCATAAAGAGTGTTTCTTCCATATTTTTGGTGTGATTTTTCAGTTGTATGAATTGATTGAAATTCTGAATTCTTGTGTTGTTTCATCTTGCTTTCCATCGATGTGCTAATTCAGAGTTGTGTTTTTGTATCCATGTAATGGAAATCAAACGCTGAATATGGAATGAGCTTGAATGATTTTGGTAATTGGATTTTGTGATATCTTAGGCACACGACCTAGCAATATTTGTGATAAATTTCATGGCAATGTATGCCTTCATTTGGATGTTAACTCTTAATGATACGTGATTCTGGATTATTGATATTGATTTTGTTTTTGTTTTTCATTTCCAGATTATTAAGGGCAGGCGGACCTGACTTCTTGTTTTATGGCTCAAAATAATCAGGGCCATCTCCAGCTACCAGAGATGGATCATATTCAACCCAAGATCATCCCACACAATGAATCACTGCCTCTAGGTAGCTGGACTGACTCCAGTACTTTATACTTATTATGTAAATTTATCAAAAATTGTGATTAAATAAATAGCGTTTCTTTTTCTAATCTCAGGACAGAAGCTTCTACTGCATCATGGAAGTGATGCAACCCTTAGAATTGGGCATCCAAGTCATGGGAATCTGGGACTTAGAATAAATGATCTTCCATCTTCAAGTCACACTGTCCAAACTCTAGGTTATATAGTTGGGAACCCAGGAACCTCACATGCTCCCTTTGTTCATTGTCATGCTGGAAGTTCCAGTAGCTGTTTACCAGAACCTGCTGTGAATTATCCACATAGGTCTGAGGAAGGCTTTGCTCCTGTGGGTTCCCATATGGACAACAGAAGGGCTGCAATGAAGCGAAAAGATCCCAGTGTACAACCTGTGGGGATCAATGCTACTGGTTATTATGTTGGAAGTTCTTCCAATACTCAGCCACCTAACTCTGTGCAGCCAAATTCTGCTCCACTTCCTGAGCCCTTTCTTCGTCAAATACCTTTAAGCATTGAGCAAAGTGCTTGGGATGGCCAACACTTAATTCATGAAGAAGGGTTTCAGAGGAATGTGAGAGCACGCCTCAGTCATAATATTTCATTAGAACCCAGATCAGCTTCAACCTACCCACTAAACAGTGTTCATGTGCCATCATTTGGTTCAACTGCAAGTGCTTCCTCAAGTACATCAGTGGAAAGGAACCAAGCACCTGTTTCTGTGCCAACATCAGGTTAGTATTTAATGCTTAGTAAATATTCTAGATTACCTAATATTGTTTTAACATGACATGTAGGAAACAAACTTGATCCTTAAAAGTATGGTTAGAAGCTGTTTTTATGAGTTGATTTAAAACATGATGCAATACATGTCTTTTGAGTTTGAACTGAACAATCCGTTTTGTTTTAAAGCTAGTTGTTTCTGTAATTGATAGTTTACCATTATTGATGCTTACAGTGCAGAAATTGTTATGGTTTTGTAGGTGCACCAGGTATGACTAGAAGGGCCCTGGTAGGGAGGGCTTACTATCCTGTGGTTGGAAGTAGCAGCTCAAGTGTTGGTGCTGTCCCAACTATGCAGGGATCATCTGGCGCTGCAATATTTGCTAATGGTGGCTATGCTACTAGTAGTGTTCATGCTGGAACTCCAATCTACCCCAATCCCGCTCTTGCTACTTCATCTGGCTCTAGAGCCATGCCTCATCAGGTGGTCATTCAGAGTCATCCACCCGCTACTTCTGCAGCAACCTCTACATCCATGCGGATCACTCAACCATTACCTGCCAGAATTGCTGCGGCTTCTAGACATGCAAGACATGTATCAGTAGGGCATGCTAACAATGGAAGGTACAAAAGAGCTAGGAGCTCTTACTACAGTCTTCATCCATTGATGGTAGATGCAGAGGTGATAGTTTTTTCCTCCCTGTTTCGATGAAGTTAAGTTAGTGTTGTAGAACTTGAAACTGATGTTATTGTTTGTGAAGCGGTTTATGATGGACCAGTTGGTCTTCTACCAATCAAGAGCAGCAGCTGCTGACCCGCACAGGGACATGAGACTGGACATTGACAACATGAGTTATGAGGTAAGGGATACTGCATTTTGGTCCAATTGTCTTGCTACGGAAATTTTAACATTTTTAAACTAATATAATATAATATTTTATTGTCCACAGGATCTGTTGGCTTTGGGAGAATCTATGGGTAATGTTCACATAGGCTTGACTGATGAAAAAATCTCGAAGTGTGTAAAAGAAGTGGTCTGTTGTACTTCTGACCAGATGCAAATCGATCCAGATGACCAAGATGATGGAAGCTGTGTGATTTGTCTGGTACATTCTTAGAACATTCGTGTTAAAGATGTACTCCCTCCATCTCTAAAAAAGAGTCATTTTCGCTTTCCCAAAAGTCAATAAATTTCAACTTTGACTAAATATATATAATAAACTATTAATATTTATGTTACATAATTAGTATCATTGAATAGATCTTTGAGTATACTTTTATAATAAAATTATTTGGAGATAAAGATATTGCACACATTTTGTATAGACTCAGTCAAAGTTGATAAAGTTTGACCAGCACGCATCCCATAGCGACTCTTTTTTTTTTTGACGGAGTAGTACCTATTATTGTTCAACCCTGACACGACACTGTTAAAGATGTAACCACGACACTGTTACACTGTTGAATTCTATTTCTGACCCATGGATGCATTCTGACAGGAGTCTTACAAAGACAAGGATATGCTGGGGATACTAAAATGCAGGCATGACTTCCATGCCGACTGCATCAAGAAGTGGTTGCAGACGAAGAATTCATGCCCGGTGTGCAAAGCCGCCGCTGCTTAGGAGCAAAAATATTATTGTGCTCCTTAATCCATTCATTTTAGGCTCAGATTAAATTATGCCGTTTTATTTTTTTCCTCCTAGGCAGGCAGCCGCCATGTAAATAAATACTCGTAAATAAATACTCGGTGGTGATTAATTAATTATCTCTTGGGTTACATTAGCCCAAATTCTTTTGTTATAATGTAACAATCCTGTTGTGAAAACAACTAATCATCAATCAAAATTGTTATAAACTCATGTCGCGGTTTTTGGATCCGCAGACACTTAAATCAGTTGCGAGGTACTTTTCCGGCATTGGTGCGGACAAGTAAAATAAGAGTATGCATATCCGGGTGCCCGGCGGCGACACGCTCTCCCAACCCCTACTTCTGCATATCTGGCCGCAGTTGTCTGTCTCTCTTGGTCGTCTCATTTTTATAGCTGCTGGAGTTGAGCAGAAGGTGTAACAACCCACAAATTCTTACACCAAAATTCACAACTATAAAATTTTTCTTTTCTTTTTACCTTGCATGATGAGTGAGACAACTTACTTGTAATCATCCTTTAGCATATGCATTAACATTAGTAGCATAGTAAATAACTAACTAACCAATTAATAAGCATATGTGATTTGGCTCTTCTTGGAATTTTGGGTGAAATGCATTAAAACATATATAAATATAATCTATATAAAACTGCTACATGAAAATTCCATAATCCTTAAACCCAAAGACAATACATTTGGATGGAATTAGTTTAAACACAAAGCTAATCACGAATTAAACAAACAAATGAAAATTAAAGAGAGGAGAAATGGAAAGGAGGCCGGTTGGGCCAGAACACCACGCACACGGCCCAACCGACCGGCACAGCGCGCGGCACCAGCCCCGCGTGCACCCGAGCGACCCACGCAGCCGGCCCAGCGTCTGCACGACCGAGCCCAACCACGCACGGAGCTGTTACGCCATCGTTTGAGTACCGGCCACGCTAGCTCTGTGGCGCCGACAACCCGACCCCACACGACAGCGAGCATCGCCCTGTTCTTCTTCTTCCGCAAGAAGGAAGGCAGAGCTCGGCGACAGGGGCGGCCCCACCGTGCTCCCCTCGGCCGACCGGCGCTAACCAACCCGCCAGCCTGTCCCCTACGATCCGAATCAGAGCCGTGCCAACCCTGAACACCTCGCGACCCTTGGATCGAGCTGAGTGGCCGATCCGCCATCCGCCACGATACGCACCCGGGCCTATATAAACCGGACCCTCACCGGAACCCCTGGGTTCCCGGCAAGCGCCGCCACACCGTGGCGCACTCACCACACCACACAGCCGAGAGAAGAGGGTAGCGAAGGAGCGGAGCCGTGGAGGATCAGTCGCCGTCGCGGGAATTCACCGGCGCCAAGGAAGGGAAGCACCGCGAGCGGAGCACGGGCTGAACCAGAAGCTGCACGGCACTGCAACCGGAGCAACACGGCCTCGAACCGCCCTGCACCACTATCCTATCTTCACCGCCACCACGGTAAGCCTCATGCCGCCTCCGCCATCTTCGTCCTCTGCATCGGCCATGGCGCCCGTACCGGAGCGCGCAGGCCAGAGCCTCTACCGGCTCGGAGCGAACTCACGCCACCGCGCACACGTTGTTGCCTCATGAACCGCACCCGAACTAGGTAGGGAGACCGAGCTTACGGCGAGGAAACGCACGCACGTCGCCACAGACTGACGCGCCGCGGCGAGCCGATGCTCCAGTTGCCACGGGCCTCGAATTGGGAAACAAACTGAACATATAGCATCGCCAGGTGATGGAGAACACCGAGCACGCCGTAGAATTAACTGGTGCCCGTTAGTGAGCTGTTCCGATGTCGCATGGTCGTGCCGCTGTGTGCCGCCGTGTGGGATCACACGCATGGAGTTGCCGCCGGGGTTACCGAGGCCAGCAGCATGATCGGGAGGCAATAGAGGAGAAGGGAAGGAGACCGTACGCCTGAATTTGGTTGGGGAGGAGCGGAACTAGCCGGGCGACATAACACCGCCGCGGTTCGGCCGCCAAACCCTCTACGCCGGCCGCTAGGAGCACTGGATCGGGAAATTGGTGGTTTGGATCGAACCGCCGTAGGAACACGGTTACGCTGGAGCACAGAGTCGAGTCCGAAGAGGAGAAGTTGAGCACCGGCGCGGGCTCGTCGTTGGCGGGGCGCCGCCGTAACAAAACAGAGGAGAAAGGGGAGAGAACGCCGAGGCTCGAGGCTGAAGGAGGCCTCGGAGCCAAAGTCCGTCTCGCCCGAGGCTCGAGGTTGAAGGAGGCCTCGAAGCGATTGTCCGTCTCGCCAGAGGCTCGAGGCTGAAGCTCTCTGGAAGTGACCGGACTCACGGTATGAGAGCGTTCGGTCGACAACCAAGCGACCGGTCACAAAAGACGAATCCGATGAACAGGAACTCCTGTGCGTCCGATCAATCAAAAGCCAGCGTCCGGTCGAGCAGCGTCCGGTCGAACACAGAGGAACACGCAGAGGCCTCGAAGCAATTGTCCGATTCGCCCGAGGCATGAGTGAGGCCTCAGAGAAAACTGCGATTCGCCCGAGGCATGAGTGAGGCCTCAGAGAAAACTGCGATTCGCCCGAGGCTTCGAGGCTGAAGGAGGCCTCGAAGCAGTTGTCCGTCTCGCCCGAGGCTTCGAGGCTGTAGAAGGCCTCGAAGCAGTTGTCCGGCCTCGAGGCAAATGTCCGTCTCGCCCGAGGCTCGAGGTTGAAGGAGACCTCGGAACAAAACACCGTTTCGTCCGAGGCTCGAGGGTAGCGTTCTCGGCGTCACCATCCGAGGGAGGCCTCGACTTATTCGAGGGTGGGCCTCGACGCCATCGAGGCTTACGTTCCGTGAGCAGGCTCGACCCAGCCTGACCCAAAGCCCAACACGTGGCGCTTTGTGTACTCGACACGTGGCGGCCCGGTCCGGCCCAAGTTCGGCCCAAGCCCGGCCCGCCAGGCCCACTCCGAACCCTGCGATGACGTCATCATGACGTTATGCTGACGTCATCACCCGTTGACCGAGTCAACGCTGACCGCGGACCCACCTGTCATTCACTGACACCAAATGACCAGTCACAGAGCGACACGTGTCAGCACCTGGTTAAATCGGCCATTTGTCATTTTCAGAAAATAGAATAAACTTCGGAAATTCATAACTAATTCATACAGACTCCAAAAATAGTGGTTCAAGTTGCTAAATTCATCTAAAATCGAGATCTACCTATTGGTACCATGTTTGAGTGCATTCGGATCTTTTGAACTTTCATTCGTTCTTTGTGCTATTCTATAGATGTCGCTAATGCGACCTTTGTCGTACGTTTTCAGAGCCGGAAGGAACGCCTGACAACGAGGATCACGACTACGAGGAGGAACAAGGCAACGATCAATCTCAAGGTGCCACAGCCCATCCAACCTCGTAGATCCCATTACGCATGCTAAATTACATTTCTAATTTAATGATGCTCACTATAGGACTTGCATGATAGATTTGCTTGTAAGCCCATACCTTGACGCAACCTATCCCCTGCTACCCAGCTGATAGGATAGATACACGCGCTGATAATACTATCTTGATCATATTTATTATGCTACGGTGAGAACCGGTGCATATCGTTATAACGGTGCATATCGGGGAGTGTGCTGCGTGTGTTTTGGGTGAGTATGGTGGTAAGGGTTGTGTCGACCGAGCCGGAATATACGACGAGCCTAGTGCAAGTCTTGCCGTGGGGCATATCTGGAGGCCCCTGTGGTATATAACCTGTGGCGGGTTAAATGGTGACATGAGGTGGATCTGGGTGTGAGCCGCTGGTGGAGCCCAGATCAGGAGCGTGCTGTGGTGGCACATATAATGAAAACCTTTGAGAAGACATTCCGGCTTAGTCACCCTAGATTGGTGCGGGATCTGGACCACGGGGAAATACCTTTACAAGCCACTCGCTCCTTATGGACGGGGACGGTCGGACTACCTGGTAGGGTAATGCCATTACTGCTAGGCGAGAGAGTGCGAGGAAGGTACGGGTATCAGAGTCCCACACCCTTCCGAGACGATCACGGCTCCCCCTTCGGGAGAGGGATCGTGACTTCACAGACTTAGCCACCCAGACATACTTGAGGTGAATCCAGGGCTGAGTGGTAGAGTGGCATTACTCTAGGCTGGCAAGCGGCCGGTATCCGCCTAGGCACATCCGGGGTGCTGATGATGGCGATCTTGTGGATATTGTAGAACCTCTGCAGAGTGTATGGTTGATCGATCGATACGTTAGCCAATTTGTTGGCTGCGGACCTTTTTCCCTGACCTGTTTCCGACTAGTGAGAGCTTCTCTTTTCTCCCTCTGGTAAGAGTGTGCCGGTCGTGAGTCAGGTGAGACTGCGGGCCGTTGAGACAAAGGCTGGGAGGGAGCTGGCCTCTGTCGACTGAGCGAGAGTATGGGTGTGTGTGTGGAAATGGTGTTTTGGTGATGGATACGGTGATAAGTTAAAATGGTGAAACATGATAAACATACACAATTATTGTACTGTTATGCATAGGAAAACCCAGCCTGCTAGGTCTGAATTTCAGTTACCTGTTGCATCCACTACCACATATAAATCATATAGGATGGGAAAGTGTGGCCAGTACAAATCGTACTGAAAATTGAGGTTTCAGGTTCCGAGGAGGAGTACCACTCCGAGGAGTTCGAGGAATAGGGGGTTTTCGCTTCTACGCTCAAGTTGGAGTTCGATCGCGCTTCTTCGTCTACTTCAAGCTGTTCCGGATGTTGTTCATCTTTCGCCTGTTGGCGATGTAATAATTGTATTATCGTATTAAGTACTTTTATTATTCGAAGTATGAATATTGATAATTGACTGGATTATCGGGTAATTTGACTCGAAAGAGTTTTATTACACTTGACTCTGTGAATTTTTCCTTCGTGGAAAATCAGGTCATTTCAGAAGGGGTGGCCGGAACCTTAGCTGTTGCGCCGGAGTTAGGGAAGAAGACAACGCAACGGGCTCGGGTACTCCAAATCGGACGGCGGCAGTGGGAGCTGGGAAAGAATCAGGTAGCCTCCAAATTGAGTGTTGGATTGCTCCCTAACACTCGGGTTGTTTGCTGTTGACAACCTGATGTGTGGTTCTGTGCATGTACTCTACATGGATGCGGCACCCAGCTGATGGGGACGGTTGGATCGGATGTTAGCATCGTGGCAGGCCGAAGAACGCACCGGAACCCGCCGTGCGATGCATCTCGATCGTAGGCGTTTTTTTGTTCTGCCAAGCTGAAAGAATTATTGACGAACCAATTCCGGCTCTGCACTCTGCAGGCAGAAATGAAAACGTTAGATGCACCGGCTATTCATGATGAAAGAAATGGACCAGCTGTTTGTTTACTTTTGGCCCCGAAATATTCCCTGGCGATCTGATCGTTCATATGCTGCTGGTTTGGTGATGCCACTGGTCTGGACAGAGTGTCTTTGTGGTGAGGGTGAACAATAGGGGAGACAGCCTTGTTAGATTAGATCCTCCTAGCCTGCACTCTCTATAGGTAAATGAGGACTGAATTGATCTAGGAAGCTAACTGAAGTTGGTTCATTTTTTTTTCACAAAAAAATAACCAAAAGAATTAGGTCAAGGATTATTCAGATAAGGATGTAATAGCAGGGTCTCTGCTAGTTGCTGAAGTACTAGTGAACCACTGCAGAAAAATCTTGTCCTACCTTTGATTAAACTGAGTTATCCCCCTGAAAGGAAAAACAAAAACAAAAACAAACTTTCAGAACTCTAACAAGTCACCTGTTTTGAGTTGTCTAATAACAAACTCTACCCAACAATTATGATTTTGATGGATTATTATCCCTGAAATTCACCAGGACGGCTAACATCAACCGTCCTGCTCGTTCACTCATTTGTCCCGTTCCATATTCCGTTAAACTGGCAAGCCTTTTCTCAGCTGCTAATCAATCAGCCCTACCAAAAACAACAGCCTATCACGCCCCCACAAGGCCACAGATCAGCATCATTACCACCTTGTGATCGTCAGAAAAGAGGAGGGAAATCGAGCCCCATCCCCCTGCAACCTGAATTATCTGCACTTGCTGCTGCTTGAAGCAAGCACGGCTGTTAGGCTGTTCCACCTGGGCAGCTCAGCTCACCTCACCTCACCGTTTGGTGCCCTGTAACTGTAAGACTCACCCCCCACCACCTTCTCTTACAGCTCACTCCTCTCCTCGCCTCTCCAACCACCTCGCTATAAAAATGGCAGCGTCACGAGGCCCCTGCCTGCCACACCGATCCAGCTGCATTTGCATGCACAGAGCAAGTAACACATCGTAGCCGTCGTCGCCATGCAGGCCATGCGGAGACTCGCGCGCGTCCTCGTGGTGCTCGGCGTCGTGGCCGCCACGGCGTCGGCACAGGGCCCGACTGCGGCGCCAGCGACTCCCACGCCGGCGGCGCCGGCGACCCCCGCGCCCGCGGCCACGACGACGACGACGTCCAGCAGCAACATCACGGGCGTGCTGGCCAAAGGCGGGCAGTTCAACACCTTCATCCGGCTGCTCAAGTCGACGGGCGTGGCGTCGCAGATCGACAACCAGGTCAGCAACGGCGGCAACGGGATCACGGTGTTCGCGCCCACGGACAACGCCTTCACGTCGCTGCCCGCCGGCACGCTCAACTCGCTGTCGGACCAGGACAAGAACGCGCTGGTGCAGTACCACGTCGTGTCCACCGCCATCCCCATGTCGCAGTTCGACACCGTCAGCAACCCGCTCCGGACGCAGGCCGGCAGCGCCTCGCCGGGGGAGTACCCGCTCAACGTCACCTCCGAGGGCCAGCAGGTCAACATCACCACCGGCGTCGTCAACGCCACCGTCGCCAACTCCCTCTACTCCGAGGACAAGCTCGTCGTCTACACCGTCGACAAGGTGCTGCTGCCCGAGAAGCTCTTTGGCGCCGCCCAAGCGCCCGCGCCCGCGCCGCTCGCGCCCGCCAAGAAGAAGGGCAAGACGCCGGCGGCCGTCGCGGACTCGCCCGAGGCCGAGGCGTCCCCGGACGCCACGACCGCGTCGCTCGCGCCGGCGAGGTTGACGACGACGGGAGGTGGCCTCGCCGCGGCTCTTGCCCTCGCCGGCGTGTGGTGGGGGATGTAGTGACGGCGATGAGGTCTCCGGCCGTGACATCCATCATGCATGCCATCTTTTTGTATACTTGTTCTTTTTTTCCCAGGTGTTGTTTTTCTTTTTTTTTCGTTTTTATTTACCTTGGCCATTTTTGGATGAAATTATTCTTCCCTGCCATTGAAATTGCTAGGAGTATGTCTTGTAATGGTGTAATGTAATGTCGTTGTCTCATTTTTTATGTATTTCTATACTAAAATAAATATGATTTGTGTATATTTTAGTACCCGGGCCTTCTATTTAATTCAGTGCTCAAACGCACATAAACATGAAACCACGTTTTATCAGATTGGGCCTAGTTCATTCAAACAATGTTGAATCAGATACACTCGCACAATCTGACACGACGAAAACATGAAAATGCAAAGAGACACACAATTCTTTTACGAGATCTTGCAACTGATAACTATTACAATCTCTCTTGCTAAAAAAAATAAAGAAAAGAGCAAAAATGGTAGCTTTACAACCTGTACAAATGTAAGAAGTAAGAACCAAGGAACAAGACATTCAGTTAAATTTTGTCAAATGCACATCAATCAATCAATCAAGAAGGTTACAGTGAGCTTTCCATGCTCGAAGTCCTTGCATGAGCATTACAGCAACCAGCAACATGGAACAGATACCGATTGCCCAACTCTTCAGTTGTATATCGATTCATTAGGAAACATATCCCTGTCATCGCCACCGGTTGTGGAAGCATGTAGCAGGATCCCCAAATGTTGTGGTAAGCATGCCCTGATGTCTTGCTCCATATGACAGTCTACCAAGAAAACTTTCTGCAGTGAATGTGGCAGCTTCACAACTCCTAGTGCAGGACAGTCTTGGGCAAGCAATCTCTCCAAACTCCTCAGATTGGAGAGCCTTCTCAAACTTTTGTTGTTCCTTACCTTGAGCCAGACCACTGCAG
Organism: Coix lacryma-jobi var. lacryma-jobi; assembly: GCA_009763385.1. NCBI lineage: Eukaryota > Viridiplantae > Streptophyta > Magnoliopsida > Poales > Poaceae > Coix > Coix lacryma-jobi. The sequence goes on from CM019827.1 coordinate 131,572,512, forward strand.
GCAGATTCGCAACCTCTTCGAGGCTATCTGCACCTTCGATTTGAATCCTTTGTAAGCTGTTTAGTTTTGACAGGCAATCTGGAAGAGCTTGTAGCTTGGGGCAGTTGATGAGCATCAGGCGCTTGAGATGTGGCATCAGGAGGACCTGCTGAGGGTTCATTTGCATCTTCCTGCAGAAATCATGTGTGTCCAAAGACCAGCACACTAAGTTGTACATATCAAATATGTGACACAATTCAAGTCTAGGGAAGAATATAATTTCTTGTCCTTCCCTGATGCCTTGGCCTAAAATCTCTGCCTCCATCTTAACTACTGCATCTGCTCCTCTGATCTTCAACACCAGCAGATCAGGCAGTTGTCCAACTGGTGGGATTTGAGGGCATGAGATGCAATCATTGAGATGAAGATGTTCCAAGTTTCTGAAAATAGCCGATGATGGTGAAACTAGCCATGATGGGAACTTGGTCCCCAGAAAACCATGAATAAAAAGGTGGGTCAGATTTGGTGGTGGCACAAGATTTTCATAAACTGTCGTCATATTTCTCTGGCCTTCAATTGTCCCATGAAATGCTTCTTCAGATATGCTCCTGTCTATAGTGCAGCCAAGTGACAGTTCTTTTAACCTTGTTTTGTCATTCAGAACTACACTTGCTACCTTCACTCTTTCAAGCTTATCAATTCGGAGACGCCTAAGCTGCCATTCGTCCAGCTTGAATCCATTAGAACTTTCAAAAACTCCCATGAGCATGTCAAGATGGCGCAATCCCCCAATTCCACGTGGCATCAAAGTAATCGCAGTCTCATTGAGGCGAAGAAACCTCAGGCTTGATAGTTTTGCGATACTATTCGGCAACACCCGAAGCTCACTGCAACCCAGCAATGAAAGATACTGAAGATTTAGAAGACGCCCTATTGACTTTGGGATTCCCTGGAGTTTTGTGAAACTGAGATTCAGTACCCTCAAATGCACCAAATTCTTCACAGATTTAGGGACTGCCCTGATACTTGTCTCACTAAGAATGAGAATGCGAAGATGTTTGAGCCTCCTGAACAATTCACCATCTATGATAGAAAAGTTTAGGCTGTTAAACAGTGCCAGCGTACGCAAACAAACAATCTCTTTCAGTGCAGCCGGCAGTCTCTCTCCAACATTAGCAATCCCCACATGGCGCAACATTGGTACAGAATCTGTAATCGTGCGCGCGTCGATGAACATGGACTCATCTTTTGACAGATACTGAGATAGTGACCTTAGAAGGTCGTGCATTGTAGATCTGCTCTTGTCAAGATACCTTGGGTGTAGCTGCAAGAGGTTCCTTCTGACAAGCTCATCATAATAGCCTTCAGTGGCATCATGCATTGAAAGACCGCCCTTTTGGCTCACCAAGCCTTCAGCGGCCCACCAGTAAGAAATAGCATCCTTATGAATTTGGGAGCTCGCAGGGAATATTGAGCAGAAAAGGTAGCACTGCTTAAGTTCAGGAGGCAAATCCCTGTAGCTCCAATATAATAGCCCTTGTACTCGATCTGGAAGCCCATCCAAAGACCATTCACAATCATGTACCGCTTCCCATTCAGCTATAGTACTCTTAGATGACAATACACCAGCGATCACCTTGATGGCAAGAGGAAGGCCATCGCACTTTAAGACAATTTGTCTTCCAATATCTCTAAATCTTTCTACTATTTCAATTTCCTGCTTTCTGAAAATATCTTTCAGCAGCAATTCTAAGCCAGTGTCCTCGTTCATCTTTAGTACACGGTGAATGTGTACTGCTCTTGATTCTTGTAATACTGATCTGTGCCTTGTAGTAATAAGGATTCGATTGGGTTGAAGCTGATGTTCAAATGGCTTACATAGAAGATCAGTCCAAACATCTGCCCCCCACACATCATCGAGAACTAGAAATACAGTCTTCCCAGATATGCATCGGACAAGATAGCTCACAAGTTCCGCTCTGGTGGTTTGCTGCTCTGCACTTCCTCCAGCTTCCCGGATCATCTGCTTCAGCAAATTGATCTCATCAAAAGTTTCAGTAACACACAACCAAATCCTGAGCCGAAATTTCTTCTCTATCCTTGGATCATTATATATCTTCTTAGAAGGTTGTTTTACCAATTCCTGGCATCCCTTCGATGCCAAAAACACAAAATTTTGAATCCACATCTCTGTAAGCAATCAGTTTGTCAACCATCTCACTGGTACTGTTTACAATATCTGCCCCAACAACAACTTCTGGCAAAGAATCAGTCTGACGGATGTCTACATTGGGAACGCTAGTATGCTCAGGGATAACTCTATCCAACCTAAGCATAACTCTGTCCTTCAAAATTCTCTCAAGTCTTTCGTTAATATCCTTAATTCTGTGACCAATCTCACAGTTGGATTGAAAGTCTCCAACACAAGAGAAGAGTGGGGCTTTGTGGCATACCCATAGTTGGATATGGGATGATCAATCAGATCATCAGCATCATACATGATGTCTTTCAGCCTCGGCATCAACAAGTACGCTCTTCATGTAATCCACACGACCGTTGAGCACTAGAAGATGTTGCACTTAGTGACCGATCCAGTAATCAAGCAAGAGGGGGCTGACATATAAATACCAAAAATGTTTGTGTCCATATCAATATCTAGTAAGTTCAATTAACAAAAACTCAAATTATTAATATCTAGCGGGTTCAATTAAATCCTCAATAATTTAGTTTTACCGTCATAAATTACAACAATGATATATAACTATAACAAATTAAATTCATCGAAGTAATTTAGTTTGAGCCTTGAGGGTCCAGTTAGGGGTGATAGACTGTTATGATATAAGTATTACAGATTACATTGATTGAGGATTAGAAGTATCAAACAAAATATGATGAAATAAAAGTAAAAAACTACAACATCAAATCTATAAACTAATACTAACCATCTCTTTGTGAAACGGATAGGGTTAGGGATCTGAGTTACTGATCTTTTAGGCAATTGTCAGCGTCGGCCTAGGTAAGCAGCTAGCGCTTGACAACCAAGCAGAACAGTGTAGGCGCCGAAGGAGGCGAGCCAGCGAGGGGCGAAGGGTGGAGGTGGTCAGACGGGAGCGGTATCGTCGGCCCCGAACACCGGATGTGGAGCAACGGAGGTCGTGGAGGGTGCACGCGGTCACGACTGACACGTGCTCGCGAGCGAGAAGAAAAGAAAAATTTGTACAACTGGGGCATCATAGGGACTGGTGCTAAGATGGACTACAATTTTTTTAGACCGAACAAAAGAATCGCTTCTTTACAATTAGACCCCCGAAGGGAGCTGCAGCCCCACCAACCTCCCTCGTGGATCCGCCTATGGTTGCACTACACCAAGGGCTCTTATCACCCTGTCTTCAATTAGGTCAGCTAACTTATTAGTGTATCTGGCTATGACTGCATCTACGATCAACATCATCTTGTGTGGGAGTTGGTTGATTCCTTCCTTCGGAGAGTTGTCAACAAATAAACAAAATGCTCTCTTGTCTCAATGCTAGAGATGAAATGATAATGCCAACGTGTTCGCCTAAGAATCACAGAAGGTCATAGACACAACCCCTTACAAAATAGTAGTCTAGAGATTGAGGGCATGTTTAGATTCCTCATCATCCGTGCCACGCATGTCGTGCCTCCTGCTGCTGGATGCGCAATATCAACAACTCGCGTCGCTCGAGGCCTCCCAGCAGTTCGAAATTCAAATTTTGTCGTGGCCTCCGCCACCGCCTCCTGGATGGATCCATAGCTTCGTGTCTCTAACTTGGAGGCCTCTGTTCGCCATCACCCAAGCTCTGTGGGCTGCAGCCTCGGAGCACCGGCCACGGGTCTTGAAGCCAGACTTGGCGCTGCAAAGAAACCCTCCACAGGCATCCTAGGCATCAGGGCTGGTGGCCTATGAGTGTGAACTTATGCTCTCCATCGGGGCCACCGGCCAAGCCCATGAAGCGCAGCCTCACCAGCCCTTCGTCTAGGCCGACGACGACATCCATATTGGGCAGTCCAATCAGCCTACCGATGATGACCCTTCTACGCCACCAGACGAACTCTCTCCCTTCTGTCAAGGACTTCATTGCCAGTCTAAAGCTATCGTTTGACATACCGCTGATCCAGTCACCGCCATGCCTTCGTCAGACGTGCAGGCTGAGAATCTAGTGCCACACCGCAGTGTGAGACTTACTGCCACATCTGCCTTTCATGACCGAACCCAAGCAGGCCAAGCGAGTCTTGCTCGGCAAATGGTGGTCGGCGGCGAGCGCCGCAGGGTCCGCACGGGTGAAGCCTGATGCTACCATCGCTGCTCGGTTCCACGAGACGTTCTGTGAGCCGTTGTCTTCATCCAAGCATGAGGCATGTGAGCCATTGTCTTCATCCAAGCATGAGGCAATGCAGGAGCTTTTTCCTATAATTGGTGCTTGCGGGCGGCAATACATGCACCTTGACTAGTGGGTTTTCTTATCCGCATGCTTGCTTACTCTCCTCTCGTCATAAAAATTATTCTTTGCTTAGTACATTGTTTTAGCTTCACCGTCAAACTGGTGATCTATGTAAGTGTGTGTCTGTGTGGTGTTCTCGACATCTTGCCGTCGTTCGCATAGCTGTATTTGTAATGACTCTAACCTCTCTTGTACGGTTTCAAAAAGAAGGTACTAGTCATGTTTAATTCCAATAAATTAGCATTGCATAAATTGGCATTATGTCCAATGCTAGAGACGGAATGATAAAAAAATGACATGGTGTTTTAACGAAATGAAAGCATACTTTTGGGTACCGTCATGGGCGGAGCCAGGATTTGATCATAGGGGAGGCCATACAAACCGACAACAATCATGCGTGTCAAAATATAACATGTCAAAGTATATATAATATAACACATAAGCAAACGTTTGTGTTGCAATATACATTAGAAAATACTCCCTCCATCTCAAGATATAAGGCGCGCACGTATTTCAAAATTCAAACTTTCATATCTTTGACTAAAAATTAGTCTAATCATATGAAAAACTTATACTACAAAAGTAATTGTATTATATTTGTATTTAGAAATACTTTCTAATGATCAAACTTTTATTTCTGTAAATTATATATTATAAGAGAAATTATAGGTCAAAATATATTTTTGAAGACCGTGGCAAGTCAAATCGCGCCTTATATCTTGGGACGGAGAGAGTAGGTAAAAATAAAGAGAAATTAATTAATCTCAGGCCTTTAACCTTCACCCATTTAATATATTTTTTTGCCTAGAAAAAAATCACCATAATAATAAAAAGTTAATCGGAGCAATATATATAGCCACCACAGGTACAACACAGGTGCACAACACCATTAGCTATAGCCATCGGATTTAGATCCAGCGATCCACGTACGAGTTTCCATAGTTTCCACGGGAACCTGGTTTCCATAGCATGCGTTCTCAAATTATAATTAGCACTAGATACTAAACAACAAATGGTAAGCAATGAATCACTTGTTATTTAGCCTCTGACAAAACAGTCACTTAAACGTGTAAACTAGTCGTTTAAATAATCGTATTACTGTGTAGCGTTTAAATATTGAGTATATAAGCTAATGACCGTTTATAAAAACAGTGATGAGAACGTTGGAGATAAGAAAGATAATAGAAAGACTAATACTAAATACTATAGATCTCATTGCAAACTAATTCAAAAGGATAAATAAAAAACATTCATTTCCAATTAACTAGCTAATTAGAGTGTTTGTTATGACAATAGACTAATGTTTCATATACTAAGAAAAATAAAAGATATGAGAGAAATATTAGGAAGACCTATTTTTTATTTATATAAGAAATATATTTTAGAGATTAATATAGCGTAGAAATAAAAATCATAGTACAAATACTATTATTAACTAGCTAATTAGATAATTGAGCATTTAATTAAAAGGGTATATTAGGGGAGTTATGGGAAGGTTGGGGTGTGCCTTGCCCCCCTCCCTCCGCCACTGGGTACCATGCTGTGTGCTGAAAGCAAGGGCGATCCCAACTTTCAAACTAGGATTGTTTTCACCGTAGCATTAAAGATACTGCCACGTAACATAGGTAAAAACGCTGAAGTCTTATTTGGCTGCACACAACATTTCTAAACCACGTGAATTGAGGTGTATTTATATGCATACTAAAAAAAAGAATGAACGGCTAAAAAAAGAATCAACAAGGAAAGAGATGAAAATGGGTAGAAATCGTTTCTCATGTGAGAGAAACAGAGTCAACTCGTGTACCTGAAGCATTTTGAAGCATTTAGGTATAGCCTGTTTGGTTGCTAGCTTCAGTGCGTTTGGATACCTACACGAAGTCTTGAGCTTGGCTCTCAAGATGAAAAAGCAGCCAACGAGTCTAGCTCTCTAGATACGTAAATGAAATCCATTTCTTCAGAGCCAGACACTCGAGATGCAATGTATTAGTAAGTAAATACGGTATTAGCATATAATTAGCATATTTTAAGCTATATTAGTATATTTTAATGTTGATTAAGACTTAATATGATAAAAGTAACTAGTATACAATCAATTCAAACAAAAAAATGTTATCTTAGTACTTATTTTTTAATTTAATATTATGTATCTTGATAAAGACAACTAAACAGTCACTCTACTCAGCTTGGCTCTGTAAATACAGTGAGACAAACAACTAGCAGATATATCTGTGGAGTCTATTTCTGCTCAGCCTGGCTGTCATATGCGAGCCAGGTTCCACTGAGCAAGAAACCAAACAGGCTAGCAAGAATGGGACAGGAGAGACAAGATAAAGAAAACAAACGATAACTGGTCACGGGTAGGAGATGGTCCACGATTCAGGACTTGTTTTGTTTCCCCCATAAAACTTTTCACTCATCACATCAAATATTTAGACACATACATAAAGTACTACACATAGACTAAAAGATAACTAATTACACAAATTACGTATAATTTGCGAGATGGTTTTTTAAGCCTAATAAATTTATGTTTTGGCAATGTTGTCCTACAGTAAACATGTGCTAATAGCGGATTAATTAGTCTTAATAAATTAATTTCACAGTTTTCAGACGGAATATATAATTTATTTTTTATTAATTTATTTTTATTAGACTAAATGAGTGCCAGAATATCCGATTTGACCCGTAAAAATTTTTCACATCTCAACTAAACAAGGCCAAGTGTTTTTTATATGAAATAGCAACCATAGAAATTACTCCATAGTAGGAGAAAATTACATATTTGAGACCTCAAACGTTCCGCTTCGTAGTTTTGTCATTTGTAACATCAATTTCATAAAAATATGTCTCCAAACATATGACACTTGATTTCCATGTGATTTTATCTATTTCCTCTCTTTTATATTGAGTATTTTCTTGTCCTTGGAACACATGCCTGGAAGGTGAATACGGGCAGCGCTATGGAGTTTCATTTGATGACTGGTGCTTGGTGTTTGTATTGAAGACCACAACAGAATCCTTGGATTATCTGCATAGGTTAAGTTAATTCTTGTTGTATTCAACACTATAAGTTTGATCCTTTATATTGATTAAATAATATAATAACACTATAAGTTTGTATTGCTTCTTTTCTTGTGACGAATCTTCAATCTATTTTAATTTATATCATGTTTAGTTGTTACATTGTGTCATCTAAAATGCCACCGTGGCATTTGGACGGTTAATGTACAATTGCGTAAAACTTAAACTATAGAAAAAATATAATTATTTAGTTATTTTCATGTGCACCTCTGAAATGAAACTGTGACGTTAATACATGCACTATATTAATGATGATGAATTGGTGATGGTGCCTCACTTCTGCTCGTTGGACGGACCCGTCCTACTACAACTTTATGTGTCTCTCTTTAACCTCTTGTTTTTATAAAAATATTTATGAAAAAGTGATGTATGTATACTTCTATAAAAATATTTTTTAAGACAAATTTAGTCATATAATTTTCATATTTACAAACTTAGAAACTTAATATGAGTACGGAGGAAGTATACTGGAGGTCCATCCATCTTAGTACTAATATGAGTATGGAGAGAGTATACTGGAGGTCCATCCATCTCAGTACCGTGTATTATTACATTTCATTATGCGCAAGAACTATGTTTTGGGAGGATAAAAGCCGCTTTCCCTCATTTGCGTCTTGGAGGGTGGACCTTGGTTTGAGATTCACTTTAGTTTAATCGAGTAAGGACGCTCATAATACAGACTCTACCATAGAGTTTAAATCTATTTATTACTTTCATATTTATAGTATTTTGCTGATTTGACAGTATACTTATGGAATAGAGAGGGAGAAAAAACAAGACTCCAAATCTTATTTAGACTTTAAATCTATAATGTATTTGAGGTAATAAATAGACTTAGACTCTATGGTAGAATCTGAGTGCCCTAATCAACGCATGGAAAGATTCCAAGTTGTTTCATGAGAATTAAGGGATGAACCCACCCCCACCCCACCCACACACCCACCCACCCACCCGCACACACACTGGAATGGGATTAGGACAGGTGATAAGGCCGGTCATAAGGGATCGGGATCACCTGATGATCCACCCTTGAACGGTTTGTTGGTTTCTTGCGCGGGCTCTGCCCCCCACGTGCCAAGCAAACTCGGGCTCATTGGGATTTAGGATAGGGCACTTCCACTTGCAGGACAGCATTCACTGCTGGTGTTTGATGTTTCCCATTTTCCTTCGTTCCCAAGGAACGAAACCCACCCACCACCAACCCTTCAAGTGCAATTCACCTGCGCCTTCGAGTGGACTCTCTCCGGTTCTTCTATGTTTTTTTTTTCCTTCAGGTCGGTTTCTCTATGTTAATGTTGCCTCCGTGATTCGGCCCCCAACAATCTTAAGGAATGTTTAGCTCCCACTCAAAAAAAAATTTCACCAATCACATCAATAAATTACATCGATAAATTAATTTAGATCTATAAATGTGAATATTATTCATTAGAAATTTGGTCAAACCTAAACCGATTTACATGGCAGATAATCTGTAGTTGTATTCTAATCTGTAGTTGTATTCTTTTTAGGACTAGGGTAGTATCTTCTTATAGAATTATAATAGAATTTCAAACAGTTTACATTTAACTAGATCTAAAATAAATTATACTTTTTGAGTGATGTGATATCACTCACATTCACAAGTCACTCAAATCAACAACTTCATCATCAGTTGTTGGTCCGATGATCGCCAACAAATATATTTTTATTTTTAGACGCCGGGGGCTATCCGATTGCTCCAAGCTAGTGCACCAAGACTTTGGACCTGTTTTCCAGTGTATTGAAGATTCCCCTCTCGGCTAGGTTGAGAACAAACATGGTCAGTTCTTGTTTCCATTGAGCCTGGCTTGTTCGGCGTGGGAACGCCTACGACGGATTAACAGGAGCCAGGAGACGATCAGAGTGTGCTACACCTACACTGCTACGCTTGGCTGAAAATACGCACATGTACATGTACATGCAGTAGACGTGGCTCTAGCCGACCAGGCTCTGGCCTCTACAAGTCCAGTCCAGGCCCTAGCTTGGTGCATGCATGCATCCGCATCCGCATCGTGATGGCCGGGCCGGAGAACGCCGCCGCACCGGGAAATGGGCCGTGAGAGTGCGAGCTGACGACACAGGGCCGGAGAACGCCGCCGCATCGTCATCCGGCTTAAAAATTACTCGCCACTTGGTTTGCCGCCTGACAGTGCGAGCTGCGAACAAGGCGTTGCCTTTGCTTTTTCTACAATGACTTGATTAAGTACCGTCCAAAATGATTATAGTATGCACCACATAGAGATTATACTATGCTTTATTTTTTTTATTAGAAAAATCACCATACTGTTTTTATTAGAAAAAAATCCAAATTACTCTTATGCAAGCTTGTCTTACGTCCGGATAACTCCGTAAATTAACTAACAATTAACTAGATCTACTACTCCTTCGTAGATTTCAGTCAGTCTAATGGACCTTTTTACAAGATTTGTTATTTCTATTTCTTCATGTACAAGCTGTGAGTTTTAGCTTTAAACTCTATAAGGTGACAAAGGACACTGTAACTTTTAAATCAAAAGAACACATTATGATTTTTTTATGATTATGTTTCATTTAGTTTTGAATTTCTTCTATTAATTTGTTACTAGACGTCCTAACATGCCAAAACAATAGTAACTATGTATTTTTAATATGAATTATGATGTTAGCTAACACGTCACAAAATTTTAATTTTAAAATCAACTTGCAAGTGGAGAAACAAAAGGAAAATCCCTCATCAATAATGCAACTGTTTCTATCACAGTATTTTTTTGATAAAAAGGAAAAAAAGAAACTCTAGCTATGACCAAAGAGGTTTTGTTGGAGAACGGTCTCCGACAGTTAGTTGGGCTAATCCGAAGGCCCACGCCGAAGGCGGGGAAACAGTCGGGCCCACAAATTAGGGTTACTCGCCAAATCACCCTACCTCCCACCAGGGGGCTCTCGGGTCACTTTTATAACGCACTGTTCACTTGCTTTTTTCCTTATTACATTCATGCCTATACAGACTGCGGAGATATTCCGGGAATATTCCTCGACTTGAACTAAACCTAGAAGGGTATTTTGGGACCTTCGCCCTCTTTTTCCAACCACTCCCTCGAGCCAGGCCTTCTTCGCGAACGGCCCAGACTGTCATGGGACGAGGTGGGCCGTTCGCCTTGCTGGGCCTCCGCCTTGATCATAGCCTGACCCTTTGCCCGGGCGGCAGGCCTTCGCCTTCATCACAACCTTCGCCGTGACCTCCGACCCGATCTTCTGCCTTGGGGCCTTCCCGCTCGACCGGGGGTCTCCGTCTCAGTCGGAGGCTGTCTTCTCGTCGATGGCTCTATGCCTAAACATCCGTCCCTGGGCGGAGGGCCTCCGGCGCGCCTGGCCTTCGGGCGAAGGCACCCTGTGAAACCTGGAAACCTCGGGCCGCACGAAAAAGAATGTTAGTGAAGAGACCTTTGTGAGCCATTATCTAATTTCCCCTCAACAGTTCCCCCCTTGGGGGTCGTGGTCCAAGAACGAGCGGACCACTTCCCACAAAGCAGATTGGACCTTTTCTGGATCGCGAAGGTCTCAAACCTTCTCCCCCCTTGGTCCACGACGCCTTGCCACGTGGCTTGAATCGACCACCCCTATGTCGCGCTACGTGTCGCCTTATTTGAAGGGTTGCAACTGTTCATCTTTGTAATGCGAAGCGTTGCCTCAGCCGCCTATATAAGGGGGGGGGGGGGGTTGGCGCTGGTGGAGGCCCCCACACCTCTTTCGTCCTCGCCTCACGAGCAACAGCCTTCGCCGTTGCCCTTATTTCTAGTTGTCGTTCTCTCGGTGTGAGCATCTAGGCCCCCAGTGGATTTCGGTGATTGGATGACAACGGCAAATTACTATGACTAACGTGTGTTTTGCAGAAACAGTTGAATTAGGTCATGGTAATGGTGATCGTGAGGGCACTATGGTATTCATGCCTCCTTGTTGATGGAATTCGTTCGGTTTTCAAAGGATGGACGACGAAGACGGTGATAGGCTAGTTCTAAGTGTCATTTGGTGTTGAAGGACACTTAGAGTAGCATAGGTCTTTGTTTTTTCTTTGGCCGTACTATTAAGAGGGGTTTGAATGGGTAGCTTGACCTAGGTGAGACTTTTGAGTTAGGTGTGGTGCACACTTGTTAACCAAAGCCCTAGGTAGCTTAGAAAGGTCCCTAAGATCATAAGGAAGAAAGTTCGTGAAGGGAGCGTCGCAAACCAAAGTCGTTTTGGACTTCTAAACGCGACCGGACGCTCCAACCCTAATGACCGGACGCTGGGCATGCGTCCGGTCAGTGGTGTTGGCTGAGGAGTGGGCCTGGCTGTGACCGGACGCTCCTCAGTAATCGACCGGACGCACCAGGGGGGTGAGTCCGGTCGCGTCCAGAGAGGTTCCAGAGAAGAAAATCATCGACCGGACGCGTCCGGTCAGTGGTGATCGGACGCATGCAAGCGTCCGGTCAACGTTTCGTACAGTTGTCAGGCTAGACGTCACATAGCCGTTCGGCACTGACCGGACGCGTCCGGTCACCCCGATAGTGCGTCCGGTGAGTGTGTAAACTGGCTGGACTTACCCCTTCGTGCATGTTTCGAGTTGGGGGGGGGTATAAATATGCCTTCCCCTCATTCATGCTGACTCTCTTGCTCTTTTGAAAGGTTCCCAAACACATTGTGATTGCAAGTGAGTGCAAGAGGCCTAGTGAGGTTGAGAGATTTGATAATTGAGTGATCAAACACCTCATTTGTGAGTAGAGAGTAACAAGTGTGCATCCACCCATCTCATTAGCCTTGCGTTGGTCAAGTGAGAGTTCTTGCTTGTTACTCTTGGTGATCGACATCACCTAGACGGCTTGGTGGCAATCGGAGAACTTGGTGATCATCCGGAGGCATTGTGGATGACCCAAGCCATGTTGTGACCGGTAGCGAGCGATTCACCGGGCCGGAGTGGCGAAGAATCAGCTCGTAGTGAGCACTTGATCCTTGCACGGATCAAGGGGGAGCAATACCCTTGCGCGGGTGCTCCAACGAGGACTAGGGGGTGTGCCGACACCTCGATACCTCGGAAAAAAGATCGTCGTGTCATCTCTACTCTCTTTACCTTCGCATTTACATTTGAGCAATTCAATTCCGCACTTTACTTATTGATCATCTCTATTTGAATTGCCATGGTAGAGTAGAAATGTCTGAGCTTCGATCTTTTGCTTGGTTGATTCTAGAGTATCTCACTTCTAGGCACTAGGGGGTTAATTGGGCTTGATAGGTTTTAATTATCGCAAAAAGTTTTAGAAAAGCCCAATTCACCCCCCCTCTTGGGCATCTTGATCCTTTCAATTGGTATCGGAGCCTCGTGCTCTCGATTTAGGCTTAACCACCTAGAGTTAAGATGTCCGGGGGTGATGGACCACCGCCCATGTTCGAGGGAGATGACTTTCCATATTGGAAAATCCGTATGGAGTCATACCTTGAAGCGGTAGATGTGAAATATCACCAAGCCGCAATCACCGGCTTTCCCAAGCCTAAGGAGGGTACAAGCTTAACCCCTCATGAGGAAGAAAATGAGAAGTGGAATGCAAAGGCCAAAAACATCATCTTTAGAGGCATTTGCAAAGATGTGTTTAACCGTGTTCGGAACCACAAAAATGCCCATGAGCTATGGGATAACATTTGTGCGCTTCATGAGGGAACCAAGAGTGAGCGTGAGGAGCGTTATCATTTGGTCATGCAAAAGTTGAATTCTTTTGAAATGCTTGCTCATGAAAATGCCAATGAAATGTACTCACGCTTGAATGTTCTTGTAGAGGAGCTCAATGGTCTTGGCCTCACACAAATGCAACCATCCAATGTTGTGAGGAAGATTCTATGTGTCCTTCCTATTGACAAGTATGGACACATTGTGACGGTGCTACATCAAGGTGATCTTTCCACATCCACACCAACACAAGTCTTGGGGAAGATCAATGCTCATGAGATGTACATGCACATCACACCAAGTGGTGGCTCTTCCACCGACAAGAAGAAGGACTTGGCCTTCAAAGCAAGTCATGACAAGAAGGGCAAGTCCAAGGCAATTGTGGTGCATCATGAGAGCACAAGTGATGATGAAGATGATTCCAACATTGCTCTCATGGTAAGGAGGACCACCAAGATGTTGAAGAAGCTTCACAAGAATGGAGTCAACTTTGACTCAAGAAAGAAGAAGTTCTTCACAAGTAGCAAGAGAAGGCCAATCTCCGAAATGGATTGCTACAATTGTGGTGACCTTGGCCATCTTGCTCATCAATGCCCCAAGCCCAAGAAAGAGAGCTACAAGAACAAGAACAAGAACAAGGGCAAGAAAGATGACTCATCAAGCGAAGATGAGAAGAAGAATGAGAAGCCCTACAAGAAGGATGGCAAGAAGAAGAAGCAATACCACAAGAAAGGTGGCAAGGCTTACATTGTTGGTGATTGGCTCACCGATATTGACTCCTCCGGTGGCTCATCCAATGAAGATAGTGATGATGAGAAGGAGAAGGTGGCCGCTCTAGTCATTGGGACCTCTACACCACCACCACCACCGCCGCCATCATCCTCTACACACCTATGCCTCATGGCAAATGGTGATCGGAAGGTACAAAGCGATGATGACTCTAGTGATGATGATAGTGATGGAGGGTTCAAAGCTCCTACTTATGATGAACTTGTTGAACTGCTAAATGACTACACTAAAATCATAAGAAAGACTAGAGCTAAGAATGATAGGCTTGCTCGTGATAATGATGCTCTTGTTAAAAAATATGACAATGCTATGCATGCTAGTGATGAGTTGAAAAATGAACTTGCTACTATGTCATCTTCCATGAAGGATCTCAAGTCTTCTAACAAAGAGCTCAAAGCTAAAAATGAAAAACTTGATAAGATGCATAGTGATCTCTCCATTAGTCATGCTTTGCTTAAGGAACAATATACTCAAGTGAAAGTAGATTATGATACTCTCACCATTGCTTATGATATGCTTTCACATGAGACACATGATGCTCCTAACCTTGTTGTTAAGTGTGATATAGCAACATCTTGTGAGGACTTGGTTAGTGAGCATGTTGAGCAAAGTGCTAGTGGCAAGGGCAAGAAAGTGGTTGAGGCCGATCACTATGATGACTATGTCAAGATCAAGAATGAGAATGCAAAGCTCAAGGTTGATCTAGAGAAGCTTACAACCACCAAGAAAGTTATCATTCAATCTCATGATGATGACTATAGCATGACACTTGAGCTAGACATGCTAAAAGAAGAGAACAAGAGATTGAAGATGGAGAGGGATTACAAAATGACACCATCTCAATTGGAACTCCAACAAGAGAATGAAAAGCTCAAGAAGGAGAAAGAGCACCTCACCACCGGTTTGAGGAACTTCACCAAGGGTCAATGTCTTCAAAGTGAGCTTCTCATGAACACCGTCATGAAGACCAATAGAAATGGCATTGGCTTTCTTGAAGAGAAGATGAAGCAACGTAAGAGTATCACCAAGCCAAAGAAGAAGAAGATTGGGAGATGCTATGAGTGTGGAAAGGAAGGACACTTTGCTCATAATTGTGAGGAGCCAAAGCCCACACCCTTGCCCAAGCATGCTAGGCCCTTTGCTTTCAATGCTCACTACATGCTTAGACAAGATTCTAGTGGCAAAGTGAAAGTCATGTTTATGGGGCCACCTAACAAGAATAGGCCAAGGCAAATTTGGGTTGCTAAGTCACTAGTTGAGAAGGTTAAGGGACCGCAACAAGTTTGGGTCCCAAAAGCTCAAGCTTGATTTCTTGTGTGTGTAGGTGAACTACAAGACCGGTGGATCACATTGGGTAATTGATAGTGGATGCACTCAACATATGACCGACGATCCCCGGATGTTCACCTCACTAGAAGAGAATGTCGATGACCAAGAAAAGATAACATTTGGTGACAACTCAAAGGGCAATGTCAAAGGATTGGGCAAAGTGGCTATCTCAAATGATCATACCATCTCCAATGTACTTCTTGTTGCATCCTTGAGCTTCAACTTGCTATCCGTTGGGCAACTTTGTGATCTTGGCTTTCAATGTTTGTTCACCGACAAAGAAGTGGTTGTGACCAAGAAAGATGATGCACAAGTGATCTTCAAAGGCTTTAGATACAACAATCTCTACCTAGTGGATTTCTCCTCCAAAGATGCCAACTTGAAGACATGTTTGTTCACTAAGCAATCACTTGGTTGGCTATGGCATAGGAGATTGGCACATGTGGGAATGAACACTCTCAACAAGCTATTGAAGAAGGATTTGGTTAGGGGCTTGAAGGATGTCAAATTTGAGAAGGACAAATTGTGTAGTGCATGTCAAGCCGGTAAGCAAGTTGCAAACACTCATCCAACCAAAGCCTTTGTTTCAACATCAAGAGAGTTGGAGCTTCTTCATATGGATCTATTTGGGCCAACAACATATGCAAGCTTAGGAGGAAATCTCTATTGCCTAGTGATTGTTGATGACTACTCTAGATAGACTTGGGTATTCTTTCTTCATGACAAATCCGAAGCAACCCCTTCATTCAAGAAGTTTGCCAAGAGAGCTCAAAATGAATTTGATGTGAAGATCAAGAAAATTAGAAGTGACAATGGAAAGGAGTTTGACAACACCCATATTGAGGAATATTGTGATGAAGTTGGGATCAAGCATGAAGTCTCCGCAACCTACACACCACAACAAAATGGGGTAGTTGAGAGGAAGAACCGGACTCTAATCACCCTGAAAGGTCCTAAATGGCTAGAGGGGGGGTGAATAGCCTATAGAAATTCTACAACAACACTTAAACAAACTTGTTATACAACTAAATGGCGTAGCAAAGATAGCGCTAGCTCTACAAAAGTGCAAGCCACCTATCCACAATAAGAACCACTACACAAGATAGGAAATCTAGAATAGCAACAACATATAAATATTACTTGCAAGAATGTAACAAGAATAAGTACGAGGGATAGAGGATAGTATACCGAGCCGGCAAGAGATTAATAAAGAATACCAATGAAAACCACGGAGACAAGTTGACACAGTGATTTTTCCTCCGAGGTTCACTTGCTTGCCGGCAAGCTACGTCCCCGTTGTAGCGATACACCCACTTGGAGGTTCACGCGCTAATAGGCATCACACGCCTAACCCTCAATAGGGTGCCGCACAACCAACACAAGATGGGGATCCACAAGCTACGAGCAATCCACTAGAGTTACCTTTCGTGATCTCCCACGGGGAAGGTACAAGAAACCCCTTACAAATCACCAGGAGATGGCCACGAACAATCACCACTCGTGCCTTATCTCCTCCGCTGCTCCAAACCGTCTAGGTGGCGGCAACCACCAAGAGTAATAAGAATACCTGCAGCAACAACGATTCCCAAGTGCCACTAGATGCAAACTCACAGGCAAATGCACTTGGATCTCTCGATCTCACTTGGATTAGCACTAACAATCAAAGAGATCGGAGGGAGGGATTAGATCTTGCTCAAGAGGATGTTCAAGAAGTCAGAGAGTCAGCAAGCCCTCCCCAAACGCGGCCACGGCCTATATATAGAGGAGGGAGGGCGGCGGCCCGATCCCCACCTTTCTGCGCTCGGCCGGTAGTACCGGCCCCTCCTGGCCGGTAGTACCGGCCTCGGTCAAACTAGCCGTTTCCTCACTTTCCGCTGATTTAGGCAAACCACCGACCCTTGGTCGGTTCCTCCGGGCCCGGTAGTACCGGCCTTATGGCGGTACTACCGGCAGGTCATTTTTCAAACGAACAGAGAGCTCTGCAAAAACTCGCCAAACCACCGGCCAGGCCCGGTACAACCGAGCCCGGTGGTACCTGGGATATAGCGGTACCACCGGTAGTTCAAAACTGAACCTACACAGAGACCTCTGAAAAACTGGGCAACAACCGGCTGAGCCCGGTAGCACCGGGCCCGGTGGTACCGGGGTTATAGCGGTACCACCGGTAGGTCAAATTGCGACCAACACAGAGAGGGCTGCACGCAGCACCTATGGGCGGTACCACCGACCACCCTGGTCGGTACCACCGACCATACACAGAAAACTCTATTTTCTTCTCTGTGTTGATCCAAACCAACTCCAACAACTTCTCCTTTGCAAATGTGCTAACACCACCAAGTGTTCATCATCTTGTGCAAGTGTGTTAGCATTTTCACAATCATTTTCAAAGGATTCGAGTTAGCACACTAGGTCCTAATGCATATGCATGTATGAATTCACCTAGTGGCACTTGATAACCGCGATCACTGAGATATTCCCCTCTTAATAGTACGGCTATCTATCCTAAACGCACTCACACCCTCTATGGTGTCTTGAGTGCCAAAACAAAATTCCTATTTATACCTTTGCCTTGATCTCCATAGGATTTTGCTTTTCTCTTCTTCGTCTTCCAAATGTGAGGCACTTGATCTATCTTTTGGTCACCACAACCAATCATCATGATCGTCATTTAGCTCCCACATATGGTGTGTACCAACCTAGCTCATAAGCACTTCATGACATGGTTAGTACACTAGGTGACATCAATTACCCAAAACCAAACCAGGACTTTCAATCTCCCCTTTTTTGGTAATTGATGACAACCTTTCACAAAGATATATGTTTGAAAATTTGAGTCACCACTTTGTTAGTATTAGCTCCCCCTACATATGTGCTATAGTGTTTGGTTCAAGTTCGGCACATATGCATAGATATAAAATGTGGGAGAGTAATACTATCAAATGATGCTAAGGTATAAAGAATAGACCTTTGAAGCGTGATACCAATCGGAGTTGCCAATGTACACCATCCTTAGCATCTTGATTAGCTAGACTTACAAAAACACTAGATACCTTATGAGATCAACATTATATAAAAAGTTCTAGTACCACTTTGCAAAAACAGATTACATCTAGTTCACAAATCATCATTCAAAATTTATTTCTAGCATACATCACACAAGCATGTATATTGAACTTAAAATTGTACAATGCAATCACTCATATGAATATGCACATTCAAATGCAACAATAAGTTCATGAGCTTGCTCCCCCGACTTATATGCTCAAATTTTAATGGATCCTCCCTTTGTTATATACATCTATCTTAACCATTTCTCCCCCTTTGTCATTAAGTACCATAAAAGGCACACCAATTTTAGTAGGAGTTAAGTTAATCAATAGGGTGATCAAGTTTGGTTCAACCTAGCAAACAAACATAAGATATTTAACACAGTTTGCTCTAGAGTAAGCTTCTTCACACATCTTTCAATGGTTATCTTACTCACGTCGGTTAAACCCTTGAATGCTTGTTTTCAAGATCAAACACTAGGTTCACAAGCCCATAAACATGTCATATGCTACCACTAGATCATATCAAACATAGAAGCAATAGTGGTACCATATGTACATCCAAAGTATTTTATTTTGATGAATGAGCCTATAAGATGCAAGGAATGACTAAATGCACTAAACATATCCTTAGCAAGAATGAATGTCATGCCAAACAATTTTACCTTTGCTTTGTCGAAGGAGAGGCATGCCATATAATGTAGGGTGTATCAACTCATATTTGAGAAATCAAGTATATTCAATTCATTCCTTAGCTTGCAAAATCTCTTTTCATCAAGTGGCTTGGTGAATATATCGGCAAGTTGATCATCGGTACCAACATTCTCAATTGAAATATCACCCTTTTGTTGATGGTCTCTTATGAAGTGATGGCGAATGTCAATGTGCTTTGTTCTTGAATGTTGTACTGGATTGTTGGTGAGCTTCACTGCACTCTCATTGTCACATAGCAATGGTACTTGTTTGAATTTAATTCCAAAGTCATCCAAAGTTGCTTTCATCCAAAGTAATTGAGCACAACAACTTCCTGCGGATATGTATTCTGCTTCGGCGGTTGAAAGTGCAACACTGTTTTGCTTTTTCGATGACCATGATACAAGTGATCTTCCAAGTAATTGACATGTGCCCGATGTGCTTTTTCTATCAACTTTGCATCCTGCATAGTCGGAGTCCGAATATCCAATCAACTCAAAGTTTGACCCCTTGGGATACCACAATCCAACATTTTGTGTATGCTTCAAATATCTCAATATTCTTTTAGTTGCCTTCAAGTGACTCTCTCTTGGTGAAGCTTGAAATCTTGCACACATGCATACACTAAACATGACGTCCGGCCTAGAAGCGGTCACATAGAGTAAGCTTCCAATCATAGACCGATACAACTTTTGATCCACCATGTTGCCACTAGCATCACTATCCAAATGTCCATTTGTTCCCATAGGTGTACTAATAGCTTTTGCATCATTTAGACCAAACTTCTTAAGCATATCTTTGATGTACTTGCCTTGACTCACAAAAGTGCCATTCTTCATTTGCTTGATTTGAAGACCAAGGAAGTAACTAAGCTCTCCAATCATAGACATCTCAAACTCATTTGCCATCATATTCCCAAACTCTTCACAGAACTCTTGGTTGGTGGACCCAAAGATAATATCATCAACATATATTTGCAACACAAACAAGTCTTTGCCAATCTTCTTGGTGAAGAGAGTAGTATCAACCTTGCCCATCTTGAACCCTTTAGAGAGTAGGAAATCTCTCAACCTCTCGTACCATGCTCTTGGTGCTTGCTTCAAACCATACAACGCCTTTTTGAGCTTGTAAACATGGTTGGGCTTCTTGTCATCTTCAAAACCAGGAGGTTGTTCTACAAATACTAACTCATTGATATACCCATTGAGAAATGCACTTTTGACATCCATTTGATATAACTTGATAT
Organism: Coix lacryma-jobi var. lacryma-jobi; assembly: GCA_009763385.1. Lineage (NCBI taxonomy): Eukaryota > Viridiplantae > Streptophyta > Magnoliopsida > Poales > Poaceae > Coix > Coix lacryma-jobi. The sequence goes on from CM019827.1 coordinate 131,592,831, forward strand.
TATGAGCACATGCATAAGCCAATAGAATTCTAATTGCTTCCATTCTTGCAACCGGTGCATATGTTTCTCCAAAATCAAGACCTTCAACTTGAGTGTAACCTTGAGCTACCAATCTTGCTTTGTTTCTTACTACTATCCCATCTTGATCTTGCTTATTTCGAAATACCCATTTGGTTCCAATTATATTGTAATTCTTTGGTCTCTCAACAAGTTCCCAAACTTGGTTGCGGGTGAAGTTGTTTAGCTCTTCATGCATAGCATTTACCCAATCAACATCCATCAATGCATCTTCTATCTTCGTTGGCTCAAATGATGACACAAAAGAAAAATGCTCACAAAATGATGCCAATTTTGATCTTGTTTGCACACCACTTCTAATATCCCCAACAATTTGATCTATGGGATGATCTCTTGCAATATTGGTTGGTTGGAGGATTTGCACTTGATTGCTTGGTTGAGATGAACTAGCTTGTTGATCTTCACTAGCACTTGATTGATCATGAGAACCACTAGCTTGATTTGCATCAACTTGCACATTAGAGGAGAACATTTGGTCATCTTCATTATCATCCACTTGTCTTGGCCTAATATCACCAATATCCATATTCTTCATTGCATTGGCCAATGGAGTGCCTCTCACATCATTAAGATTTTCATTTCCTTCTTGAGAGCCCTTAGTTTCATCAAATTCAACATCATGCACTTCTTCCATAATGCCACTAGCCAAGTTCCAAACTCTATATGCTTTGCTTGTTGTTGAATATCCAAGTAAGAATCCTTCATCACATTTCTTCTCAAATTTGCTCAATCTTGCACCTTTCTTCAATATATAACATTTGCAACCAAAAACTCTAAAGTATGCGATATTTGGCTTTCTTCCATTTAATAGCTCATATGGTGTCTTCTCTAGCATGCCATGGCAATAGAGACGGTTGCTACAATAGCAAGCCGTATTGATAGCTTCGGCCCAAAAGGAATGACTGACATTGTATTCACTGAGCATAGACCTTGCCATATCAATCAAAGTTCTGTTCTTATTTTCAACAATCCCATTTGATTGAGGAGTATACTTGGGTGAGAATTGATGTCTAATGCCAAAGTCATCACACAACTCATCAATTCTTGTATTCTTAAATTCACTCCCATTGTCACTTCTAACTTTCTTGATTGTTGTTTCAAACTCATTCTGACATTTCTTGACAAAAGTTTTGAAGATATCAAAAGTTTCACTTTTATCACTAAGAAAGAAGACCCATGTGTATCTAGTGTAATCATCCACTATCACAAAGCCATATTTACTTCCACCGATGCTAGTGTATGTTGTTGGTCCAAATAAATCCATGTGCAATAACTCAAATGCTTTGCTAGTACTCATTATGCTTTTCTTAGGATGGGAGTTACCAACTTGTTTGCCAGCTTGACAAGAGCTACAAAGTTTATCCTTCTCAAAAGTGACATCTTTCAAGCCTCTAACTAAATCATGCTTCACTATTTTGTTCAACTGTTTCATTCCAACATGACCAAGCCTTCTATGCCATAACCATCCCAATCCAGATTTAGTGAACAAGCATGTTGACAGCTGGGTTTCACTAGCATTGAAATCAACCAAGTATAGGTTCTCATATCTAAATCCTTTGAATATCAAATTAGAACCATCTACACTTATGATTTCTACATCATCAACTCCAAAAATGCATTTGAAACCAAGATCACACAACTGAGCGACTGACAGTAAATTGAAGTTCAAGCTCTCAACTAGCAACACATTGGAAATGCTCATGTCATTGGATATTGCAATCTTACCAAGCCCTTTAACCTTCCCTTTGCCATTGTCACCAAATGTGATAGAGTCAAAACCATGATTGCCGCTTGAATTGATTGAATTGAACATTCTTGAATCCCCGGTCATATGTTGAGTGCACCCACTATCAAGCACCCAATGCCTCCCTCCGGCTTTGTAATTGACCTACAAGAACAAATCAATTATTTTTAGGTACCCAAACCTTTTTGGGTCCTGCAAGGTTAGTGACCAAACTCTTTGGTACCCAAATGGCTTTCTTCTTTGAGCCCACAATTGGTGTACCAATGAATTTAGCTTTTATGCCATTAACACCCTTGGTAAGCAAATAACAAGAATCAAATTTAATAGAGGACACATTAGCGTTTTTGTTCTTGTTCTTGCAATATTGCTCTACATGCCCACTTTGCTTGCATCTAGCGCAAAACCGACCATTGCTCTTCACAAAACTAGTCTTGTGAGTAGCAAAAGCCGCCTTGCCATTCTTGGGGGTATAGCCCAATCCCTCTTTGTTGAGAGAAAAACGTTGGCTACCCAAGCACTTAAGCAAGCGGGCCTCACCACCATAGGCTTTACCTAAGGCGTGAGTGAGCTCATTTACCTCCTTCTTCAATGTCTCATTTTCAACCATGAGTGAGGCATCACAAGTGAAGCCATCATCCATAGATGAAGTAGTAGTGGTAGATGATGAGCTACATGAAGGGTTAGTAGCAGCAATAACAATAGGCTTATAGAAAGATTCATCGATTATTTCACAAGCTATGCCTATGTCACATGTTTTAACCACTTTTTCAGTTTTAGCTTGATCAACAAGTGAGGAGTGAGCTTCCTTAAGCTTAGTGTGAGCATTGCCAAGCTCCTCATGGGCTTCCACTAGCCTCTCATGAGTAGCATTGAGCTCCTCAAAGGATTGCTCAAGAGCTTTTAGTCTCTTTTGCAATTCTTTGCACTCCTTTCTCTTTTTATCAAAATGTTCTCTAGCATCATCAAGCATTTCAATTAATTCATCTTTAGTGGGTTCATCATCATCACTATCATCACTATCACTCTCATCATCATCAGATAGTACCTTTGTGGCCTTAGCCATGAAGCATGATGGAGTGTCGAAGATTGAAGGCTTGTTGTTGATAGCAATACTTGCAAGTGCCTTCTTCTTGCTTGTCTTGCGATCTTCATTATCACTATCTTCATCACTATCACTTGTGGATGCATCACTATCCCAAGTGACCATATATGATTGCCCCTTCTTCTTCTTTGTGTAATTCTTCTTTTCTTTCTTCTCCTTCTTGTCCTTCTTGTTGTCATTATCATCATTCTCACTGTTGTACGGACATTGAGCAACAAGATGGTCCTTGCTACCGCACTTGAAGCACCTCCTTGGTTCATCCTTGTTCTTGTATGAAGTCTTCTTCCTCCTTGCCCGGTAGCCCTTCTTCTTCATGAATTTTCCAAACCTTTTGACAAATAGAGCCATCTCTTCATCATCGCCATCACTGTCATTTGAGCAGTTATCTTCGCTAGAATCTTCTTTCTTTGCTTTGCCCTTGTTCTTTGATGATGATGTTGTGGCTTTGAATGCCACACTCTTCTTCTTCTCATCCTTCTTCACTTCTTGATTATTCTCATCTCTATAGGTGTCATCGGTCATTACATCTCCAAGAACTTGGTTTGGTGTCATAGTGTCCAAACCGCTTCTTACAAGCAACGTGACTAACATGCCAAATCTGTTGGGAAGACATCTCAAGAATTTATGAGAGAAGTCTTTGTCCTTCACCTCTTCTCCGAGTGCTTTGAGATCATTGACAAGCACTTGAAGCCTATGGAACATCTCTGGAACACTTTCATCTTCATTCATCTTGAAGCTAGCAAACTTTTCTTTGAGAATGTATGCTTTTGCTCCTTTCACTGCTTGAGTGCCCTCAAATGATTCTTCCAATTTCTTCCAAGCATCATATGCCATATCCAAATTTTTTATTTGCTCAAACACCCTCTCATCAACGGCATCATGAATAGCACTGAGAGCAATGTCATTGTTCTGCATCTTCTCTTCTTCGGCATTGGTGAGATTCTCCGGATCAACTATCTCAATCTTGACATCCACAACTTGCCATATCTTTCTATTGATTGACTTTAAATGAGTGGTCATTTTTGCCTTCCAATAGCCATAGTTTGTGCCATCAAATTGGGGTGGCCTTTTGGTGTTGTTGATATGAGCCATTTTGACACCGAAGGTTGTTAAGCCTCAAATAAACGGTGACCTTGCTCCGATACCAATTGAAAGGTCCTAAATGGCTAGAGGGGGGGGGGTGAATAGCCTATAGAAATTCTACAACAACACTTAAACAAACTTGTTATACAACTAAATGGCGTAGCAAAGATAGCGCTAGCTCTACAAAAGTGCAAGCCACCTATCCACAATAAGAACCACTACACAAGATAGGAAATCTAGAATAGCAACAACATATAAATATTACTTGCAAGAATGTAACAAGAATAAGTACGAGGGATAGAGGATAGTATACCGAGCCGGCAAGAGATTAATAAAGAATACCAATGAAAACCACGGAGACAAGTTGACACAGTGATTTTTCCTCCGAGGTTCACTTGCTTGCCGGCAAGCTACGTCCCCGTTGTAGCGATACACCCACTTGGAGGTTCACGCGCTAATAGGCATCACACGCCTAACCCTCAATAGGGTGCCGCACAACCAACACAAGATGGGGATCCACAAGCTACGAGCAATCCACTAGAGTTACCTTTCGTGATCTCCCACGGGGAAGGTACAAGAAACCCCTTACAAATCACCAGGAGATGGCCACGAACAATCACCACTCGTGCCTTATCTCCTCCGCTGCTCCAAACCGTCTAGGTGGCGGCAACCACCAAGAGTAATAAGAATACCTGCAGCAACAACGATTCCCAAGTGCCACTAGATGCAAACTCACAGGCAAATGCACTTGGATCTCTCGATCTCACTTGGATTAGCACTAACAATCAAAGAGATCGGAGGGAGGGATTAGATCTTGCTCAAGAGGATGTTCAAGAAGTCAGAGAGTCAGCAAGCCCTCCCCAAACGCGGCCACGGCCTATATATAGAGGAGGGAGGGCGGCGGCCCGATCCCCACCTTTCTGCGCTCGGCCGGTAGTACCGGCCCCTCCTGGCCGGTAGTACCGGCCTCGGTCAAACTAGCCGTTTCCTCACTTTCCGCTGATTTAGGCAAACCACCGACCCTTGGTCGGTTCCTCCGGGCCCGGTAGTACCGGCCTTATGGCGGTACTACCGGCAGGTCATTTTTCAAACGAACAGAGAGCTCTGCAAAAACTCGCCAAACCACCGGCCAGGCCCGGTACAACCGAGCCCGGTGGTACCGGGGATATAGCGGTACCACCGGTAGTTCAAAACTGAACCTACACAGAGACCTCTGAAAAACTGGGCAACAACCGGCTGAGCCCGGTAGCACCGGGCCCGGTGGTACCGGGGTTATAGCGGTACCACCGGTAGGTCAAATTGCGACCAACACAGAGAGGGCTGCACGCAGCACCTATGGGCGGTACCACCGACCACCCTGGTCGGTACCACCGACCATACACAGAAAACTCTATTTTCTTCTCTGTGTTGATCCAAACCAACTCCAACAACTTCTCCTTTGCAAATGTGCTAACACCACCAAGTGTTCATCATCTTGTGCAAGTGTGTTAGCATTTTCACAATCATTTTCAAAGGATTCGAGTTAGCACACTAGGTCCTAATGCATATGCATGTATGAATTCACCTAGTGGCACTTGATAACCGCGATCACTGAGATATTCCCCTCTTAATAGTACGGCTATCTATCCTAAACGCACTCACACCCTCTATGGTGTCTTGAGTGCCAAAACAAAATTCCTATTTATACCTTTGCCTTGATCTCCATAGGATTTTGCTTTTCTCTTCTTCGTCTTCCAAATGTGAGGCACTTGATCTATCTTTTGGTCACCACAACCAATCATCATGATCGTCATTTAGCTCCCACATATGGTGTGTACCAACCTAGCTCATAAGCACTTCATGACATGGTTAGTACACTAGGTGACATCAATTACCCAAAACCAAACCAGGACTTTCACACCCTAGCAAGGACAATGCTAGACGAGTACTCTACACCGGAGAGATTTTGGGCGGAAGCAATCAACACCGCTTGCTATGCATCAAACCGATTGTTCCCCCATCGTCTACTTGGCAAGACCCCCTATGAGCTACTCAACAACAAGAAGCCGGATATATCCTTCTTTAGAGTGTTTGGGTGCAAATGCTACATCTACAAGAAGCGCCAACACCTAGGGAAGTTTCAACGCCGATGTGATATTGGTTTTCTCGTTGGTTACTCATTGAAGTCCAAAGCATATCGAGTATTCAACCATGCCACCGGGATGGTAGAAGAAACATATGATGTGGAATTTGATGAATCTAATGGCTCTCAAGGAGAGCATGAGAATCTTGATGATGTAGGTGATGAACCATTGAGGGAAGCAATGAGGAACATGCCGATTGGAGCCATCAAGCCTAAAGATGATGATGATGTGCAAGTCATTGACAAGCCATCCTCATCCAATGTACCACTTGATGATGACAAAGATGGGAGGGATCCAAATGAAGACACTCCTGTCTCCCATGATCAAATGGTGGTACAAGCTCAAGATGTTGGTGCTCCACAAGCGGCCCCTCAAGTGGTTGATCGAAGGACTACTCCTCTACTACAAGCTCATCCTCAAGACCTCATCATAGGGAGTCCGACAAGGGGTGTAATGACTCGCTCTAAAAAACTTGCGTTATTTATGGAACATCACTCCTTTGTTTCTCTTGTTGAGCCTACCATTGTAGATGAAGCTCTAGGTGATCCGGATTGGGTGAATGCCATGCATGAAGAACTAAACAACTTCACCCGCAACCAAGTTTGGACACTTGAAGAGCGACCAAAAGGCGCAAGAGTCATTGGAACAAAATGGGTGTTTAGGAACAAGCAAGATGATCAAGGCATGGTTGTTAGAAACAAGGCAAGGCTAGTGGCAAAGGGGTTCTCTCAAGTTGAAGGCTTGGATTTTGGAGAGATCTTTGCACTGGTTGCAAGACTCGAAGCCATTCGTATCCTCCTTGCATATGCATCACATCATGACATTAAATTATATCAAATGGATGTGAAAAGTGCATTTTTAAATGGCTTCATAAATGAACTAGTCTATGTTGATCAACCTCCCGGGTTTGAAGACCCTAGATATCCTAATCATGTTTATAGGTTGTCCAAGGCACTATATGGGCTCAAGCAAGCCCCTAGAGCGTGGTACGAGCGCCTCCGGGACTTCCTCATTGAGAAGGGCTTCATCATTGGGAAGGTCGACACCACACTATTCACCAAGAAGCTTGATTAAGAGATCTTCATTTGTCAAGTCTACGTTGATGACATCATCTTCGGGTCAACAAATGAAGCCTATTGCAAGGAATTTGGTGACTTGATGTCGAAGGAGTTCGAGATGTCTATGATTGGCGAGCTCACATTCTTCCTAGGCTTTCAAGTCAAGCAATTGAAGGAGGAGACTTTTATATCTCAAGAGAAGTACACAAAAGACCTCCTCAAGCGCTTCAACATGGATGATTGCAAGCCTATCAAGACTCCAATGCCAACCAACGGACATCTCGACCTAGATGTGGGAGGTAACCCGGTTGATCAAACTCTCTACCGCTCTATGATTGGTAGCTTGTTATATTTGACCGCATCTAGGCCCGACATCATGTTTAGTGTGTGCATGTGTGCTCGGTTTCAAGCTGATCCTAGGGAATCACATCTTGTAGCAGTAAAGAGAATCCTTAGGTACCTAAAGCACACCCCAAGCATTGGCCTTTGGTATCCCAAAGGAGCTAACTTTCAACTCGTTGGGTATTCCGATTCGGATTACGTGGGTTGCAAAATTGATAGAAAAAGCACATCCGGAGGGTGCCATTTGCTTGGGAGATCACTAGTGTCATGGAGTTCAAAGAAGCAAAATAGTGTGGCCTTGTCTACCGCCGAGGCGGAATACATAGTCGCGGGTGCTTGTTGTGCACAAATCCTTTACATGAAACAAACCCTTTTAGACTATGGTGTAGTTCTACAAAGGGTACCTTTGTTGTGTGACAATGAGAGCGCGGTTAAGCTTGCTAACAACCCGGTTCAACACTCTCGCACAAAGCACATAAATATTCGCCATCACTTCCTTAGAGATCATGTTTCCAAGAAAGATATATCCTTAGAGGGAGTTAGAACCGAAGATCAATTGGCGGATATCTTCACAAAACCCCTAGATGAAAACACTCTTTGTAGATTGCGAAGTGAGCTAAATGTGCTTGATCTAAGTAACTTTGTCAAAAGGTGAAAGGGGGTTGTCTTTGCATTGCATTGTATAATATGCCATGTTTAAATTATGCTATGCACGTAGGCTTGTCAGACGTGGTTAAGATAACCGCCCTAAAAAGCGTGTGAAGAAGCTTACCCATGAGCAAACTTGACAAGCAACCTAGATTCAAATTCCGTATTGCATTGCATATGCATGTTTCTTGTTTTTGTCGTTTCTTTTCGGTTATGCTTTGAGCAACCGCTGTGTTCGTCCACCGCTAGGGGGAGCATTTGAGGCTCCAATTGGTTAAGACCCCTAGTTTTGGTGGCCACACGTTGTCTCCTCGAGTTTTATTGCCTATTTTATCTAGAAAACTAACTTAGCCTATGGCAAAATATTTGAAAAACTTGAGGGTTTGAGAGAGGTAACTCCTCTAGGTTCCAACTAGTGTTTATTTGCATTTTATTTGAGTTGGAACTTGGTTGGGAGAAGTCGGCGCGAAAAATCGAGTCAAAACAAGGTTTTCCCTGTGACCGGATGCTGCGACCGTCGCTCCTGGTGCGTCCGGTCAGTGCAAATTGCGCATGGATGAACAGTATCAACGTCGCGTCCGGTCATGCGCTAGCTGGTGCATCCGGTCGTTCGAACGAAGTGGGATCGGACACAGTGTGCGTCCGGTCATGCGGGACAGGACGCGTCCGGTCGCGCATAACGCGTATCTAGAGCTCTCTGTTGTTGACCGAACGCTGGAGCTTCGTGCGTCCGGTCACGCCTCGGTGCGTCCGGTCGCCACTTAAAGGGCGCAATGAGTTCTTCTAACCGACACGTGGGCCCGCAGTGTTTATCTCTTCTCCGCCGTGCCCGCGCCCGACCATCCCCGAGCTCGCCGTGCCCTAACCCTCGCGCCGGCCGCCCGCACCACCGCGCCCAAGCTCGCCCGCGCCGCTGCTCCCACCTCGCGCCGCCGCTCCACCGCTCGCGCCCGCGCCCGCCTAGCGCCCGCGCCCGCGCCCGCCCAGCGCACGCGCCCGCGCCCACGTCGCCACCCCGCGCCTGCGCCACTGCCCGGCGCCCGCGTCCGCGCCCGCGCCAGCGCCGCCGCTCGCCGAGCCGCCGCCTCGTCACTTCACCGGAGGACGCTTCCAACCCTGATCCCCCTCTCCGGCCAGCAATCCCCCCTGTGAGCTCCCCACCCCATCTCATCACCTGTGCATGCAACGTGCTCGATGAAATGCCTCAACCAAGGTTCACGTTGTTTTTAACCCGTTTCTTGGCCATTCTCTCGCGCAGATCCTTCCGGCGAGACGTTGTGGTGCCCAAACGTGTCGGTGTCTTCCCTTTGCTTGGTCGTTTCGTCGCGTCTCATCAGGTAGCAAAGCCACGCCTCCTCTTTCTTATCTCTCTATGCTTTGCTTCTGATAGGGTTCTCTTAACTCTAGATTCTATGCTTATATATATCCCTATCTATCTCTTGCAGCGAGTCAGGACCGTGTCAGTGAGCCGTGTGGCAGTGACAGCTACATCCGGGGCCAAGCTCGCGGATACGGAACGAGGCCAAGCCTCTGAGGTTCAGTCCAGTTTCTCTTGTGTCAGTGGCACTGGTACTCAGTGGCAGTGGGTCTAGTCAGTGGCCGTGGTTTTCAGTGGCAGAGTTTCTCAGTTGGTGGCAGTGGTTCTGTTCTTGTAGCGATGGCTCGCTGCAAGAACGTCGGTGGAGGTCCCGGGGCCGATCCTCCTCCCCCTCGTCCTCCTTCTGGTGACAAGGGGAAGCGGCCACAGAAGCTCGTCTCCAAGAAGTGCAAGCGCCTCGATCGGGATTCAGAAATGGCACTTGCAGCAGCTCGAGCAACCGAGAGGGCAGAGCAGGGTGGTCAGGCGGGGGGTCTTCGTATTCGAGACCCGGCTTCAGCTCAGGAGAGTCAGGGCAGTGGTCAGCAGAGCGGTCAGAGGATTCGTGACTTACTCACAGAGCAGCAGGTACAGGCTCTGCTTCAGACTGAGGGTGGCGTCGTCAGGATTCAGGGACACGCATACTCTCTCGACGACCCAGCTGAGCTCCTCCCTCCAGACTTCCAGTTTCCGTCCGAGGCAGCCTCAGCTCTCGCAGCAGCCACAGCCAGTGGGTCAGCTCCAGAGCCCAGTTTAGCTACAGAGACCCAGGCAGAGGGTCAGACAGAGGAGCAGCCAGCTCAGCAGCCACTCCGCCGGTCCACCCGTTCTCGCACTCAGGTGTCTCCTAGACCTGAGGGGCAGAGGCGGGGTGGTCGTCCACCTCCGAGGCCACAGGGACCCCCACCTGTGGAGCACTTAGACCTACAGGCTGCGACAGCGCGTCAGGTACAGGCACTGCGTCTGATCCCGTACGAGGAGTGGTTCCCAGCTGCCAAGCACCCTCAGGCCGCCGAGGGCTTCTACACTATTATTCAGGAGGACTTCTACAGAGCCTATGTCAACAGCGGCGTCCATATCCGTCCCCACAGAGTCTGCCCGCTGGAGACTATTGTTGCAGTTGCTGGAGAGGCTATTCGCCCGATGCTATCCTATCTGCCAGGGTTAGCGGATCTTCTGGGACGTGGTGGTCTATACATCGAGGACTGGGTACGACAGTTTTACGCGTCCCTGTGGATCTCCCCGGATCACCGGTTCCTCCACTTTGCCTTCAGGGGGAGGTCCTACAGGCTCTACAGTGCCCGTGCCAGAGAGTACCTCGGTCTGTCAGCGTATCCGACCAAGGTGCACACACTTTGCTATGGAGAGACAGAGCCACCCAGGCGACCACACGCAGGAGAGATTCCCCCAGCAGACTTGGTTCGCGCCTGTTTCCAGGAGCCGTTCGGAGAGGGGTCCAGCCAGCGTCCTCGTGACTTGACGCTGACGGCCCGTCTCATGAACGAGGTCATGAGGCGTACTCTTTTGCCCCGGACCGGCTACAGAGAGGGGTTGACTAGGATTCAGATCTGGCTCGTTCACCACTTGGTCTCTCAGCTTGAGTTCGATATTTGGGATGTGATTATCTCTGAGATGGAGGACACCCTAGCAGAGGTCTTCAAGGGTCACCGACAGCTTCCATATGCTCACCTGATCTGTTTCCTTTTGAGGCGGATGATTCCGGGATTGCTTCCAGAGCTTCTTCAGTCCCCGACGGAGTTCCCCGTGTACGACACTCGCCAGATTGTCGGGGACCGTCCAGACTCTCGTCCCAGGGGTCAGCGTCAGCGACCGGTTGTCACAGAGACAGCGACACAGCAGGACGAGACTGTCAGTTAGTTAGCTAAGGCTGAGCTTGCAGCACTTGAGGCAGAGGGAGAGGACACCGACGATGAGTTTCCTTCTGACAGCACCAACGACGACTACGCTCCTCTTCCGAGGATGCGTCCACCGGCAGCTCACGACTCCGAGGCCTCCTCCTCACGTATGGCTGGCTCCGATCCATCTCTCCTCGCTATTCTCTCTCGGATGGAGCAGCAGCAGTCCAGACTGTCTGAGGAGGTTCAGCGTCAGGCTGAGGAGCAGCGACGACAGGCACAGGAGCAGGCTTGACTGGCAGAGGCACAAGCAGTGGCCACAGCACAGGCTCAGGAGCGCCAGGACGCTCTCCAGCGGTAGATGATTCAGCTCCAGACACAGACTCTAGCCTTCATGGAGAGGATGGCGGCTCTTCCTCAGTTACCTCAACCGTTTCAGTTTCAGCTGCAGCAGCCCGGACCGTCGACCTCGTTCTACACGTCAGTTCCTCCGTCGACGGTCTCGCCCTTCCCACAGTACCCTCAGTGGTTTACTTCACCTCAGCCAGGGCAGCTGCCAGGATTCACACCGCTTCGCTCAGGCTTCACTCCTACTCAGACGGAGTCGGTTCTAGTGACCCCGAGGAGTCTGGAGGCTTCCTTCAGTGAGCTCACCGGCCTGCCTACACCGCCAGAGTTTCAGTTGCCCGTGACCTCAGCTCCAGCTCCTGCTCCTGCTACTGGTACTACAGAGACTCTCCCCTCCTCAGTAGCGTCGTCCGAGCCACCAGTCTCTCAGAGTTCGACTTTGCCAGTCAGTTCAACGCCTGAGGCTTCGACGACCGTGTCAGTGGCAGTGACCGATACAGTGGACCCTCCTCTAGAGACAGAGCTTCCCGAGTCAGAGGTTCCAGAGCCTCCACATCCAGAGCTTCCAGAGCCAGAGCTCCCAGCGCCAGAGGCAGCTCCCGAGTCAGCTGAGCAGACCCAGACTGCTTCCCCTCCATGTCCAGTGTCCGAGGGTCAGCCAGCTCACAGTTCGTCGTCCGACGAGGAAGCCTACCTTGCTCAGTTTGAGACTCTTCTGCGCACCTCGTCGCCCGACTCGTCTGCTCCCGTCCCGCCTTCGGACCCTTAGGTTTTGGTCCTTGATGCCAAAGGGGGTTTCGGTTCTTTTGTGTGATCTTGCACTCATATGCATTCATGTTTATCTTTTGGCACTTGTATGATATATGTATGACTTTTGGATGTGACATGTTATGTTTCACTTGCTATATTCTTCATGTCACTCGTTTATGCTCAGTTATGACATGTTATGCTTCACTCGTTACTTTTCTACATGTCACTTGATTATGCTCATTTACTTTGCTTCCGCACTTATACTCCGATAAATGAGCTTGTTCATAAGTACTTGTGTTAATTCTTATATGTTGAGTACTTATGTAGACTTGGTTTGTATAAGCATGCCTAACCCCTTTTGATCTTATTGTCACATGCTTATATGAACCAAGCGATTGAAAACCTCACCTCTCTTTCAAACATACTTGAGGTTGTCATCAATCAGCAAAAAGGGGGAGATTGTGAGCATCTAGGCCCCCAGTGGGTTTCGGTGATTGGATGACAACGGTAAATTACTATGACTAACGTGTGTTTTGCAGAAACAGTTGAGTTAGGTCATGGTAATGGTGATCGTGAGGGCACTATGGTATTCATGCCCCCTTGTTGATGGAATTCGTTCGGTTTTCAAAGGATGGACGACGAAGACGGTGATAGGCTAGTTCTAAGTGTCATTTGGTGTTGAAGGACACTTAGAGTAGCATAGGTCTTTGTTTTTTCTTTGGCCGTACTATTAAGAGGGGTTTGAATGGGTAGCTTGACCTAGGTGAGACTTTTGAGTTAGGTGTGGTGCACACTTGTTAACCAAAGCCCTAGGTAGCTTAGAAAGGTCCCTAAGATCATAAGGAAGAAAGTTCGTGAAGGGAGCATCGCAAACCGAAGTCGTTTTGGACTTCTAAACGCGACCGGACGCTCCAACCCTAATGACCGGACGCTGGGCATGCGTCCGGTCAGTGGTGTTGGCTGAGGAGTGGGCCTGGCTGTGACCGGACGCTCCTCAGTAATCGACCGGACGCACCAGGGGGGTGAGTCCGGTCGCGTCCATAGAGGTTCCAGAGAAGAAAATCATCGACCGGACGCGTCCGGTCAGTGGTGATCGGACGCATGCAAGCGTCCGGTCAACGTTTCGTACAGTTGTCAGGCTAGACGTCACGTAGCCGTTCGGCACTGACCGGACGCGTCCGGTCACCCCGACAGTGCGTCCGGTCAGTGTGTAAACTGGCTGGACTTACCCCTTCGTGCATGTTTCGAGTTGGGGGGTATAAATATGCCTTCCCCTCATTCATGCTGACTCTCTTGCTCTTTTGAAAGGTTCCCAAACACATTGTGATTGCAAGTGAGTGCAAGAGGCCTAGTGAGGTTGAGAGATTTGATAATTGAGTGATCAAACACCTCATTAGTGAGTAGAGAGTAACAAGTGTGCATCCACCCATCTCATTAGCCTTGCGTTGGTCAAGTGAGAGTTCTTTCTTGTTACTCTTGGTGATCGGCATCACCTAGACGGCTTGGTGGCGATCGGAGAATTTGGTGATCATCCGGAGGCATTGTGGATGACCCAAGCCATGTTGTGACCGGTAGCGAGCGATTCACCGGGCCGGAGTGGCGAAGAATCAGCTCGTAGTGAGCACTTGATCCTTGCGCGGATCAAGGGGGAGCAATACCCTTGCGCGGGTGCTCCAACGAGGACTAGGGGGGTGTGCCGACACCTCGATACCTCGGAAAAAAGATCGTCGTGTCATCTCTACTCTCTTTACCTTCGCATTTACATTTGAGCAATTCAATTCCGCACTTTACTTATTGATCATCTCTATTTGAATTGCCATGGTAGAGTAGAAATGTCTTAGCTTCGATCTTTTGCTTGGTTGATTCTAGAGTATCTCACTTCTAGGCACTAGGGGGTTAATTGGGCTTGATAGGTTTTAATTATCGCAAAAAGTTTTAGAAAAGCCCAATTCACCCCCCCTCTTGGGCATCTTGATCCTTTCACTCAGTTCTGGTCGGTAGAGGTGGCATCGTCTTCTTCGCGGTCATCTCGTTGGCCTACTTTTTGTGGCCCGTACTCGCGGTTGCTGGGCGTGCGTTCCTCTGGTTGGGACAGATATTTTGAAGGTTGTATGATCGCTAGCGCGGAGGCCCGTGATCGTCTGGAGTCCCTTAGCGATGTGGAGGCCTCCGTTGGTGATCTTGTTGGGCTAGAAGAAGGTTTGGAGATGGCCAGGAAGACCTGAGACTTTGGGCCTTCGCTCATGACCCAGGAGATGATCAAGATTTTGGAAAAGGAGGGGTACATTCCAGAAGGTAAAGCTTTCCTTCCGAAGGGTGAAACCATTCCAAAGCCCGAGGCTACAAACGCGGTAATTTTCAAGGACTTTTTCATAGCTAGTTTGAGGTTTCCTGTTATAAAGTTCCTTCGCGAGGTGATGGACATGTTCCAGGTCCAGCTTCACCACTTTACTCCTAATGGAATTCTTGCTCTGAGCAAGTTCATTTGGGCTTGCGAATCTTTTGGTGCTGAAGCAAATATCGATGTGTTTTGCGAGCATTATGAGCTGCAGCGCCAGCCCAAGAAAATTGGTGATGAGGGTCTTGAAGCTCAGTTCGGCAGTTGCTCATTTATGCCGCGAAGGTTACAAAAGGGAGTTAAGCCTGAGATCTGTTTCTGCCAGAAGAACAAGTGGGAGAAAGATTGGACGCGGTATTGGTTCTATATTAGGACTCTCGGTTGCTCTTATACCGCGGAGGATAGTCGCAAGGTTATCAGTTATCCACTTGCGTCCGTCATGACCGATATGTGGCCTTCGTCCAGGGTAGCCCCGGCCGGAGCGCCAGACGCTTCCCGGCGGTCGTGCGAGAAAGCCTTCGCTCTGGCTTGCCGCTATTCTGGAGGCCGGGATCTAGTGAAGGAAATGGTGGCTTCGAAGTGTTGGCCCCTTGGGAAAAATCACCCGCCGTTTACATTGGAAAAGGTGAAGTTGCCTATTTTTGGCGAGTCTGACGGAATTCCATGTCCTCATTTTGGGTTCCGTCTTCCCGAGGATGATACTCCGGAGGAGTTTATATCTCTCGTAGCGGAGGAGACTCGTTGTGTCATCGGCGACATATCAGATAAAGAGTGTCTAGCGCGACAAGCTATAAGTGGCACCCAGCCCCGTCTGAACCGGGTGTTTGAGGAAATGAAACTGCCCTATAGTGGTCATGCTATACCGCCGCGTGTTTTGAAGTCCTTGACTGATAAGGAGAAGAAGAAAACTGCAAAGAATGCTACTGCGACCGCGGAGACTCGCAAGAGGAAGTCTAGTGGTCGAGTGAAGATTATTAGCAAAAAGAGTCGGATTGAGCTTGGCTCTGGCGTTTCTCCGAATCCCTCCGCAGGTGATAGCGAGGGAGACGGAGATGATGTTGCCATCAGATCCGGGGGGGGTGGAGCCATCGGTCTCCACGACCAGTTTTATGCCTGTTCTGTTCAAGAGCGGGGAAGGGAGCTCCAACTCGGGCGGGGATAAGGCTTCAGCCGAGGAGGCTTCATCGACTGGCGGCTCTGCCTCTCCTGCACTCCTGGGGAATGTTATTTCCTCCCAGAATCTGAAGGTTGCAGCGCCTTCGGATTTAGGCTCTGCGAGCGCTAGAGAGCCTTCGACTGCCCGAGCACCTGAGGCTGGCGCTCCTCCGAACGCCCCAGATGCTGATCCTATTATTGAGGTCATGGACTCTGAAGCTGAGTGTGCTGCTCGTGGTATTCTTGGTCTTGGTACGTGTGTTCTTTTTTTCCTTTTTTTAGTGTTGGTTTTCTTTTGTGATGCATGTGTGTGTGTCTTAGTTCGTTACTGTGATTGCTCGCCATCTTATTTCCCACAGGTGCCTCTTGTGGTGCTGGCGCGGGGCACGCTACTGATGTTCTGCCATTGCCTTCCGGAGCCGATGGGAAAGGTTTGTTTTCTTCTTACGGGACACGGCTTGTTTTTTACCATTATGGATGCATGTATCTTGAATTTAACATTCGATCTTTCTACAGCTTCCTCATCTGCAGAAACTCTAAGTGGGTGGGTGGAGGCTTTACATGGCCTTACTACTGTGATAGGAGGTTCTCCTTGTCTACTTTCGTCTTTGTTACTTTCTGGGAAACTAACCCTTATTTTGCTCTCTGTTTCCTTTCTATGTTGGTTTTAGGCCGCATTCGCCATCACATGAAGGGGCTGGATGAGTACAATCTTATGCGAGTAAACTTGGAACAACAGATAGTTGTAAGTGTTAAACTTATCTGCTTGTATATTTATATATGCTCTTTTTTTATTATGTATATTTTTGTTTTTTTTACAAAGCCATCACATGGCGGAGGCTGTTGAAGAGAGATTGTCTCTTGCTTTGCTAAAGCGAGATGAAACCATTAGAGACCTTCGCCAAGAGCGCGATGCGCTGGCTGCTGACAAGGAAAAGCTGTCGAAGGAGATTGAGGATTTTGGCTCTGTCCGAGAACTTTTGGGTTCTGCATAGACCAAGATCTCTTCGCTTAAGAAGGAGCTTGAGATGACGGAGGCTTCATGGGCTTTGGCGGTCGAAAGGGTCAGTAAGGCCAACGAAATCGCCAAAGGCTTGAAGGACGAGCTTGATGCGGAGCAGGCTAGCAGTCGAGCTTTGAAAGATGAACTAGAGCGACTGAAGGCTGTGGTTGAAGATGCTAAGGCTTTGGGATTGACCGTCGTCTAGTCCTATATCTCTGTTGTGAAGTCCTTCGGTGGTTCTACCTCCCCGCCTCCGATCGACGCGTCTATAAGTGACATTTTATCTTGGATGGTCTCACGTTTTGCGAAGATGCCTAATTTTGTGCATCGAGTTGGAGATTTCA
The DNA here is from genome assembly GCA_009763385.1 of Coix lacryma-jobi var. lacryma-jobi. Taxonomy (NCBI): domain Eukaryota; kingdom Viridiplantae; phylum Streptophyta; class Magnoliopsida; order Poales; family Poaceae; genus Coix; species Coix lacryma-jobi. The sequence continues at coordinate 131,610,160 of CM019827.1, forward strand.
CTGCTCTGTCGAGTGCTACGAACTTGGCAAAGACTCTAGTTAAGGGGGGTTGTGATCACATTGGTTCTCTAAGGTAGAAGAAAGATTATGCAAGCCCTTCGGAGCTTTGGGAGACCAGTGCAGAAGTTTCTTCCTTTGCCCGACGCTTCATCGAGCATTTTTGGAGCAAGTTCGGTCATGCTGATGCTCGCTCTATAGCGGAGGCTCGTAGGGCGGCGGTTAGTTATCTCTGCCTTATACACCTTTGCTTTTTTTTATGAAGAAAGTTTGACTATTTGTTTGGTGGTGTTTTTTTTATTGTAGGACACGAAGGGTAAAGAGGAGCGAAAAGAGAAGAACGTTGTCACCAAGATTGGCGAGACTTGGCTTGCTTGCGAGGATGGCGCGAAGGTTGGAAGCAGTGCAGGCACCAGTAGCGGCAGTGCTGAAGCTGCACCGGAGGTAGATAAGTGAATCAATAGTAGTATTGTTTTTCACTTAGCGTAGGGGCTTATTTTGTATAGAGACTTGGCTCTCTTGGACTTGGTCCTTGTACGAACGCTGTTAAATTAATGATCTTTGTCCTGCGCAGGTCGCCTTCGTGGGGCCTGCGTAGGAAGTTAGCCCTATTTTGATGATGCGAGATGACGTGTATGTTAAGGGTGAATTGTGGGATTTTTGGAAAGCCTCATGCTATTGCCCGTCAGTTTCACGAATGTTTGATTTTGTTCTTCACGGGTTAAATGATGAAAGTGACAAATTTATCAGGACACTGGCCTGGCGTGGGTCTTCGGCTCCATTTTAGTTTTAACTTTTAGTTTGTTTCGTGTAGTTCGGTCCATTTTAGCTGCTTGGCTTGTTTGCCTGGTGCACACTGTATTTGTAAATTTCTGTTGTAACACTTGTAAAATAAAGTTCAAGATTTTGGGGTTTCCCGACTTGACACATGCTTGCGTTGCATGTTTTTAACAATAAGGTGTTTTACATTATTTTGCCGATCCTGCTATCATCTTAGCCCCGACTAGGATCCATGATTCTTGCTCTGGATCTGCGCGTCGCACGTCGCCGTTGCCTTAGCCATGCTTTTTCTTCAAGATAGACGGGAAAACCTCCCGCCTTCGGTGAAGTCCTGGTGGCCTTCGACGTGGTCTTGCTAGTTTTTGTTCGGGGGCGAGCATAGCTTGTTGACTTGGCTTGGAGGGGACGTTACAAATTTTTACGCAGTATCCCCTCTCGGCCTTCGTCAGTTGATGTTGATGAATATGATGCGCGGGTGATGGTGGTGCACCAGACTCTTGTTCCCCTCGTCTTCGCCCAAACTTTATGAATTTTCACACAGTATCCTGATTTCTTGTGGATGCTAAGAGTGATACTCCGGCTTCCATGGCTGACCGGCCCCTTGTTAGTTTGAATGTTTTGGGTGGTTTGGACTGGTTTTATAGGCATCATGGGGTGTCTCCCCTTTAATTTGCGGTTGTTGCGGTTGTTGAGGGAAGTTTTAATGCATTAAACTGCCTCAATCCCTATCTGGTACATGATGCAGGTGTTAAATGTCTGACAGATCTTTATTTTAGATTCGATTGGTTACGCGTATTAAAGACGTACTTTGTTTTTTATTTTGGTTTTGCCCATGCGTATTTGTCGTGGGTCTTCTTTTGAACTTTACTTTGCGTTCCCATCCTGTTGCCTGCCTTCGGGCAGGTCTTTTACAGGGTTTGTGCCTCGACTCATTTTTGAGTTTTGGCTTTTATGCGGTTAGCTGCCCGATGCCTGAAATCATGGACAGGTCTTTTTTCGGGGCGATTGCCGCTTGACGCTTTTGGAGGTCGTCCCTTTCCTAGTGCCTTCGGCGATGGACTAGGGAGGACCTCAGCCTTGTCTGAATTTTTGTTGAATGTTGTGGCTGATACTGTGGCCACTTTCAACCTTCGTCAGTACTTTTGACTTCCACACGTATGCAGGGAATTCCTCTTTATATCATTAGAGGTTTTTTACATAGGTTTTGCCTCATTAAAAACCTCACCTCCTCGCGGAGTCCCTATTTGTGAGGAAAAGAGTGCAGGCCCTTTCTTTGATAAGTACTTATGAAAAGAAAAGAAAAAAATAAAAGAAAGTCAAAAAAGACATGGATTGCCTTTGCTTATATTTCCGCGATGGCAATCTTACACTCAGATGTTGTCGGTGTTTCTACCCCGGGGGTATGACACCAACTAGTAATATGATCGCGTGCTCTCTTCCTGGATGGTGATGCAAGATGACACAAGGATTTATCCTGGTTCGGGCAAAGAAGGCCCTACGTCCAGCGGGGGAGGAGGTTCTTGTATTACTTGCACCTAAGTGCTTGTACAGGGGCAATACAAGCTCAATGAGCGTGGACCGGAGTCCGGACTTGAGTGTGTGTGCGTGGACTCGTGTCGCGCAAGCCCGTGCGTAACCGGGTGCGTGAAGACCCCTGGTGTCCTCTTTTATAGAGCAAGAGGAGGCCAGGGTTACACGGGAATGATACAAGAGTCGGGATGTACAATGCCCAATACGACAGAGGGTAGGAAGTCTGTCTTGTCGGGGTCACTGGAGCCGGCGTGGGTGTTGCTGTTGAGGCGTCCCTGAAGCGTGGCCTCCATTCCGGGCGCGGACGTGGAGGCGTGGCGACGTGGAGGTCGTGCTGCGCCCATTCCGGCACGTACTGGACGTGTCAGGGTCCCTCCGGATCTTGGGGCACCTGTCCTCCAATAGCATGAAAGCAGTTAGGGCTCGAGGGGCGCAGAGCCGGCCTCGAGGTGGCGCCTACGGGGGGCTCGAGCCCCCGCAGGTATGGGCAAGTCTCGGAAAACCCGACCGCACAGCGGGTAGCCAGGCCTCGAGTCGTGACTCGAGTGTGCAACAGTGCAGGGTATGGCCGAACAGTGCTGTACTGGTGCCTTTTTGCCCATGCTTGTGGTGAAAAAGGAGATTTGACTCTGCCCTGGCTCACTGTGGCATACGTCAGGTGCCATAGGACATGACCGGAGTAGGTGAACGCATTAAATGCGTAGTGTGGGATTGACATCCGATGTCTGTGCCGCTCGAGGGAGGCGTGATATGTCTCGAGGGATAGGTTACCGTACTAGTGAGGCTCGAGGTCCCCGCGTGGGGTTTCGAGGAGCGGTGCAGGGCTCGAGGCCTATGCGCCGGGGCTCGAGGGGTAAGCTGCCATGAGGCGGACAGTAAGGCTTCGGCGGCCCTGGGCTCCCTGGTGATGGGCCGGCGTTGTAGGCCTCGAGGGGTTGGCTTTTTAGAAGGTTAGACTTCCTAGGTCTGTTATTAATTGGTGTTCTAGGTTTAACCTATTAGTTTAACGTTGATTGGGGGTACCCCTTTTGTGGACCCCCGACAGTAGCCCCCGAGCCCTTGTTCGAGTGCTAGTACTCGAGCAGGGGCTCCCGACTGGGATCTCGAGGGTTAGCTAACCGGTCTCGAGGGTTTGGCCGTTTTGATTCCGTGGGTGTCGTGCGAGCGACACCCGCGGGTGTAGCCCCCGAGGCCATGGGGGAGTGGTTAGGGCTCCCTCGTGGGCTGTTTTGCGAGTGTTAATTATGTTTTTTAGGTTCGGGAGTGTCGAGCCCCCGAGTTTTTTAACCCTCTTTCGTTGAGGGGTGCCAGGCTGAACTGACCGGCCGGCTCTTCGAGCTGTCCGGCACGCCAATTGCCCTGGCTTGTCATCCCGCGAGTCCTTTCGATCAGATGCGAGGGGGGATGCCTCGTACTACCACGAGTGGGCGAGTATCGAGGTTCCCGGTGAGCTGGTAACGGGGAAATCCAAGTGAGACCTCGTGCCCCGTTCGATAGGGGTCGACTGTAGCCCGGAGGCAATCTCATAAAGCATGGGTGCTCAGTCTGCAGGAGTGCCGGGTCCATTCGATAGGACCCGGTGGCTCGATGCCTCCCTCCGAGGGGATCTCACTGCACGTCGCGCGCCCCGCCTTGGATACACGTGAGGGGCCTCGAGGGCTTGGCCCTCAAGCGATGCTGCGAGTGGCGCCCCTTGGTGTCCCTGACTCGGGTGCTCGAAGCCGGCTGTCGAACCCTCTTCGAGGGCCAGCCTTCGCTGCTTCGAGACTTAGGGCCGGGGCCCGTTTTTACCTTCCTGAAGAAGCCTTCGTCGCTTGGAATCCTTCTTCCCGTTGGGCGCGCCTTTTTAGGCGGAAACCGTCAGGGAATGGAGATCGTGGCGCCAGGGCGGCGGACGTGAAGTTGGAGCGGCGACCGCGGAGGGCCCCGGTAGTTGAGCGGATGGGATGTTGCCGCGTGTACCTGTCAACCGGCTCGAGACGTGGTTAGGTGGGCGCTTTAAATGCATGCGGTTACCTTTTTACGTCGTGGGAGACCCCGCCCGTTGGGGTTTTCCCTTATAAATATCGAAAGAGGGGAAAAGGAACCCTTTACTTTGCCTTTGCCTTCACCGCCGCCGTAGCCTTCACGCGCCCTCTCCCTCGAGCTAGTCGATTGAGAATTTTCCGGCCGTCCGTCCACTGCTCAGGTCCGCGCCGTCGCCGCCATGGCCGCCCAAGTGCTGCCGGCCGAAGACTGGAGCTCGACGAAGACGACGCAGCAGGAGTTGGAGACGCTGGTGGAGCGGGGGCTTCTCCGCTCCAACCCGCAGGAGGGTCCCGCGTGGTGGATTCTCCCGTCGGCGGACCATCGGGAGCCGCACCCGCCAGAGGGGTACGTGGTGAGCTTCACGCGCTACCACCGTATGGGGCTCGGCGTTCCACCGAGCCGCTTCATGCGGGGGCTGGCCCACCACTTCGAAGTGGAGTTGCAGCACTTCTCCCCCAACTCCATCTCGCACGCCGCCATCTACGCCGCGGTGTGTGAGGGGTACTTGAAGATTGAGCCACACTGGGAGATGTTCGTCCACCTCTTCCGGGGCGAGCTTTTCAACAAGGCTGCGAAGCCGAGCGGGAGGAGGCTTGCGCGCGTGGGCGCCCTCACCATCACCGCAAGGACCGGGCCTTCGTCGGCCAACGTTCCCCGCGACTATCTTCGTTACAAGTTGTCCACGAACCAGGCGGGGTGGGACGACCACTGGTTTTACCTGCGGAACGTGGACGGGTTTCTTCCGCAGTACACTGGCAGGGTCATCACCCATCGCCCGGAGAAGTGGAACTGGGGCGTCGTGGCGGATAGGCAGCGCCACCTGTTGCCGCTGATGAACACGGTGTGAACGCTGGTGGAGGAGAAGAAGCTGACCGTCCAGGCGGTCATCTGGGCGTTCCACCAGCGAAGGGTCGTCCCTCTGGCAGACCGCCCCCTTCTCATGTTTGAGATGAGGTCAAACGCCTCGCCCGAGGCGCTGAATCAGTCGAGGATGGCCGAGGAGAGGCTGCCTCGTAACGAGGCTACCTCCCGGGTGACGCTCACCGTCCAGGGGACGTTCCGCCCAGAGGAGGCCGACCTGATCATCATGGCACCCGACGAGGGGTGCCTCGACCTGGTAAGCCAACCTCGAATTAGGCTGTCTCGAGCCCCCTCCTCCTCTCCCTTTCTCCGAACCTTGTTCGCTTTCCTCGTAGTTGTTCTCATCGAGCTTCTTCTTCTTCGCAGGGGGCGTTTACTTGTCGCGCGTCGAGGCCCCCGGTGAGGGAGGACGCCGCGGAAACACAGGTGAGGCGCTTCTCTGCTCAAAAAGACAAAGAGAGAAAGGATGCCAGAAAGAAGAAAGAGAAAGACAAAAACTTGCATCGGTCGGCTCGGGAGCAGAGGCTGGCGAAGGCTCGTCGCAACCGGCAGCCTGGAGATGAGTCCCCCGAGCTCAGCTCCTCGAGCTCGGAGGAGGAGGATGATGATGATGACGAGAGTGACGACGAGGGGATGGATGCGCGTTTGAGGCGTGCGGGGGTCGTCGACGTCTGGGCTGACCACTCCTCTGTGCAGGAGGATATCTTGGAGGTCCCCCCAGCGAAGGGATCGCGCGGGACGCAGCCGCGGAAGGCCGCATCAGGCCCAGCCTCGTCGGGGGCTCAGGGCACGTCAAGCTCCGCGCCGGTCGTGCTGGCTGTCGCGAAGAAGCCACGGACCAGGAGCGCTATCGCCGCGGCGCAGAAGGAGACCACGGCCGCATCGACCTAGGCGGGGGGCCTCGAGAAGGGCCGGGCCTCGAGAAGCGGCCGACAGGTCGAGAAGGACTTCGGGCCCGACCGCCGCGAGCTGTCGAGGGCGCCGTCGAGCCCGCGGAGGAGCGGGCAGCATGAGAGGGCGTCGAGCCCCCGCCATCATGACCGTGGAGGGGGGAGCTCTCGGTCGTCTCGTGGCCAGAGCCGCGAGCGGCCCCGGAGCCCATCGCCGCCCCACCGTCGGGAGAGGGAGGCGGACGCGGGGGGGGGGGGGGGGGGCGTAACCGTCAGCGCGGGCGCCGGAGTAGGTCCCGGAGCCCACGCCGGGAAAGGCGCCAAGATGACCGCTCGAAGGAGACGCGGTCGCCCCCCCCCCCCCCCCCCCCCGCGACAAGGGGCAGAGGGAGGGCTCCCCGTCGAGGTTGGGCCACGGGAGGCACCGGGTGCCCTCCCCCCATCCGAGCCACTCAGAGACGGCCCAGGGGCATGATTCGAGCCACTGGTCGGGCTCAAAGCCCCCGAGTGAGTCCGGCGACTCGGGGAAGAGGCCCCGTCGCCATTTTGGGTAAGTAGCATTTTTCAATTTCGTCGGTGGTGAGGTTTTACCCCTTTTCTTTTGTAATGCGTGCTGCCTCTGGGTTTTTCAGGGGAAAACGCTCCTGGCAGGAGGTGGACCTCGCAGCGTCCATGCGGACTAAGACCTCGAGCTCTGCTGTGGAACAGGCACCTCGAGGTACGGCTTCTTCCTCTGCTGGGGAGGCTGCTTGGCTGGCAAAGGCCCGAGCGGCCATGGCTCGGGGAAGTCAGATGGCCACCGCGGATCTTGGTGAGGCCGCTGCCATCGACCATGGAGGTCGAGGCATTTTCCTGACTCTGACAACGTCGTTATCTTTTTCCGCAGGGACCGCGGCCTTTGGCATCGGTCTTGCCATCACCGCGTCCGTCGCGGCACCGCCTCCTCCTGCTCCGGTGGTACCTACCGAGAGGGCCGCTTCTCCCCCCGTCATGACGACCATTTTGGGGGGAGCACCGGGGATAGCCGCGGCTCCGTCGGTGTCTGAGGCCAGGGGGTCGGCGGTCCCCGAGACCCCAGTCGACGAGAGCCGGCCCACGGAGGAGGGGCAGGAGGGAGAGGCGCTGGTGCCGACGGTGGAGGAGCTCTTGGACGAGCTGGAGCGGGTGCCGCCTCCGGTCGAGGGCTCAACACTGGAAGAAACGTTCGAGGCCCCGGCCAGGGGCGACAAGACGCAGGAGGACTCGGCGAGGGAGGAGAGCTTGGGGGCGAGCCACCCCTCGAGCGATCCGCTACCGCTCGAGTCCCCGCCTCCACGCGAGGCCGCGCCGTCGCCCCGGGAGGAGACGGAGCAGCGGGCGGAGACGGAGGAGGGGCGGAGGGAGCCGCAGCCTGTGCCACCGGTTTGTGGGCCGCAGCCAGCACCGCTTGAGCCGGAGGAGGAGGGCCTGCCCCTTGTCGAGGTCGACCGACCGGTGTGGCCGTTTCCTGACGCGCCGAGCCCGCCCAGAGCCATGGTCCCCGTGGAGCGATCGGCCCAACAGGGGGCCCCGCGGGAGGCGTGGTCCATCTTCAGGGAGGTGGTCGAGCTCATGGCGGAGGCGGAGCGGTCCTTCTCGGAGGAGACGGACAGGTCCGCGCGGGCGGCGGCTGCCCTCGCTAGGGCGGAGGCGGAGCTCCAGGATCTCCGCGCTGAGCTGAGCCGGAATGCCCAAATGGCGAGTCGGCTCAACGAAGCGCAGGTAGAGGCCCAGGCGGCTCGAGGGGAGGCCGCCCGAGCTAAGGAGGAGGCCGCCACCGCTCTAGAAGCGTCGAGGAAGGGGGTCGCCGATGCCCGAAGCGAGGCCACCACCGCCCGGTCTGAAGCGGAGGCGGCGAAGAAGGAGGCCGCCGACGCCCAAAGCGGAGCCGCCACCGCCCGATCCGCAGCGGAGGCGGCGAAGAAAGAGGCCGAGGATGCCCAGAGAGAGGCCGCCACCGCCCGATCCGCGGCGGAGGCGGCGCGGCAAGAGGTGATCCAGAAGGATCTGGCCCTCGCAGAGACGGGTAAGCTGGTAGAAGACCTCAGGGCCGAAAAGCGTGACGTGTTGTCCGAGAAGCGTAGGCTTGATCAGCGCGTCGAGGGCCTTACCAGCGACCTCGCCGCTCTGGGCATGCACTGCGAAGGTAATTTTCATGCCTTGCCTTGTTTTGATCTCGAGGTTTTTGTCACGCCGCGATCTCACTCCTTCTCGTTTGTTGCGCAGAGGTTGAGAAGACCGCCGAGGAGCTTCTCGGGACGAACCAGGCTCTCCTGGGGCAACTCCAGGACGAGACCATGGTGGCAGAGCGAGCGCGCGCGACCCTGGACAGGCTTGACTCTATGTGGGGCATCGCTTCGGTAGCCGCAGCAGAGGGCGCGGTGGCTCGAGGCGACGCTTTGGTCGACGCCTTATGTTATTTTGACGCGGCCGCGCGGGACCGAGTCCGGCACGCTCTCCACCATGGCGTCAAGCAGGCGCTCGCGGCCGTCCGTTCTGGCTTCCGCTTCCCGGTTAATGTCGTCGCCAAGGGCTTCATTGAGATCGAGGGGAGGGACGAGGAATGGAACGATCGCCGCGTCGACTTGATCCTCGAGAAGGTGGACAAGCCGGGGTCGGCGCTCGCGAAGCTCTTCGAGGAGGACGTGTTGCCTCCGGATGCGGACAGCGGTGTTGGCGGCCCCCCTTCTCCTGGCCCGGACGTCGAGGCCGAGCCCGCCGCGGAAGATCTCGGGGAGGAGTACCAGACCGACGAGGATTAAGACCTGCGTGTCAAATTTGGGCATCGAGGCCCTTTGTAAAAATTTGTGTCATTACTTGCGGCCTGACGAGGCCAATATGTGTATATATGACTTGTTTATTTAAAGAAGCTGTTTTGTTTTCAAATTTATTCGATCATTTCTCTTTGTCACTAGCTCGAGCTTCAACCGGCTTGGTCTGTGTTCCTTCGATACGCGTCACGAGTTCCTCGAGGGGAGGCGTAGGTAGGGTACCGTAGCCCGGGGGCGTAGGTGGTCGTCTACGTCGACGCCCCCCGACTCTTGGAGGCTCGGGGTATTTACGGATTTAGACGCTGCTAGTATGCTCGAGGTGCGAATCGAGACGAGGCTCGAATTTTTGAAAAGAAAACGCGCTTTTTCCGGAGTCTGGGGAGGGGGTTTACCCCTGTCAGCCCCCGAGGGAGGCTCGACCCTGAGCAAGGCAGGGTCGAGGCTACCTTAAGTTGCTAAGTAGTATGAAAGATGGTGCACAAGTTTGCCCATTCATATTCAAAGTGTTTGTACAAAGCAACAAAATGAACAAGGCCTCGAGGCCCTTAAGGGTAGAAGCGACGTAGCTGAGATATGTTCCATGCGTTCGACAGGACTCTGCCTTGACCGTCGTAGAGCTTGTACGTTCCTAGCTTGAGCACTTCAGCTACGGTGTATGGGCCCTCCCATGGAGGGGTGAGCTTGTGGCGTCCTCGATTATCTTGCAGTCGTCGAAGCACGAGATCCCCCACCGCCAGGTCCCTCTTGCGCACGTGCTTGTCGTGGTAGCGTCGAAGTGTTTGCCGGTAGCGCGCGGAGTTGATGAGCGCCACGTCTCGGGCTTCCTCGAGCTGGTCCTTGGCGTTGGCGAGCTTTTCGTCGTTTGTTTGCTCGTTGTAGGCTCGAAGTCGAGGTGAGCCGTACTCGAGGTCCGTAGGCAAGACGGCCTCGGCGCCGTAGGTTAGGAAAAACGGAGTGAACCCGGTGGCTCGACTCGGCGTAGTCCTGAGACCCCACAGCACCGAGGGGAGCTCTGCGGCCCACCCCTTTCCGAAATTTTTGAGGGTCTTGAACAGCCTCGGCTTCAGCCCATGGAGTATCATGTCGTTGGCGCGCTCGACCTGCCCGTTGCATTGAGGGTATGCGACCGAGGCCCAGGTCACGCGAATGTTGTTGTCGTCGCAGAAGTTGGTGAACTTCTTGCCCATGAATTAGGTGCCATTGTCGGTGATGATGACATTAGGCACCCCGAACCGGTACATGATGCCGGCGATGAACTCGACCGCCTTCTCGGAGGTGGGGTCGCCTATGGGCTTGGCCTCGATCCACTTGGTGAATTTGTCGATGGCCACGAGCACATGCGTGTACTTTCCGGTTGTCATCTTGAGGGGACTCACGAGGTCGAGCCCCCAGACGGCAAACGGCCAAGTAATGGGGATCATCTGCAGGGCGTGCGCGGGTTGATGCATTTGCTTGGCGTAAAACTGACACCCTAGGCAAGCTTGGACCAGACGCTTGGCGTCTCTGATGGCGGTTGGCCAGTAGAAGCCTTGTCGGAAGGCGTTCCCTACCAAGGTCCTTGGCGCTGCGTGATGGCCGCAAGCCCCCGAGTGCATGTCGTCGAGGAGCCTGCGTCCCTCCTCGAGGGGGATGCAGCGTTGAAGGATTCCCGATGGGCTTCGACGGTACAGCTCTCGTTCATTGCCGTAGATGACGTAGGTCTTGGCCCTTCGAGCGATGCGTCAGGCCTCCGTCTTGTCTTCTGGTAGCACGCCTTGCGTCAGGTAGTCGAGGAAGGGCGTCCGCCAGTCGAGGGGTCGTGATGAAGAAGAGGCGGGCATGTCAATCTGCATTGCCTCATCGGATGTCGAGGTGTCGTTCTCGAGGGGTGGCGTTAACGGTCGAGCCCCCGCGTCTGTCTCGAGGTGTGGTGTCGAGGGGCCAGCCCCCGGGCCGATTTTGACGGATGGCTCGAAAACGTCCCTCGAGAAGACGTCTGGTGGAACCGTGCCGCGCGTGGATGCCAACTTTGCCAGCTCGTCTGCGGCCTTGTTGTACTTTCGAGCTATGTGGTTGAGCTCGAGGCCGTAGAACTTATCTTCTAGCTTGCGCACCTCCCCGCAGTATGCCTCCATCTTGGGATCGATGCAGCTTGAAGCCTTCATAACCTGGTTGATGACGAGCTGCGAGTCCCCTCGAACATCGAGGCGTCGGACCCCGAGCTCGAGGGCGATGCACAACCCATTAACCAGGGCCTCGTACTCAGCGACGTTGTTGGAGGCGGGGAAGTGTAAGCGTAGCAGGTAGCGCATGTGGACTCCGAGGGGTGAGATGAAGAGCAGGCCTGCGCCTGCCCCCGTCTTCATGAGGGATCCGTCGAAGTACATGGTCTAGAGCTCGGCTTGGATTTGTGCTGGCGGGAGCTGGGTGTCGGTCCACTCAGCAACGAAGTCTGCCAACGCTTGCGACTTGATGGCTTTTCGCGGGGCGTAGGTGATGGCCTCCCCCATTAGCTCGGCGGACCACTTGGCGATGCGCCCCGTGGCCTCCCGATTGTTGATGATCTCGCCGAGGGGGAAGGATGACACCACCGTTACGGGATGAGCGAGGAAGTAGTGCTGGAGCTTGCGTCTCGTGATGATGATGTCGTAGAGCAGCTTCTGGATGTGCGGGTACCGGATCTTGGCCTCGGAGAGCACCTCACTGGTGAAGTACACCGGCCGTTGGACCGGCAACGCATGACCCTCCTCGCGCCTTTCGACGGCTATGACCGCGCTGACCACCTGAGTGGTTGCGGCCACATAGAAGAGGAGAGGCTTGGGGGGATCATCACCCTGGGCCGGTCGCGGTGGCACGAGAATTGGCGCGGAAGTCAGCAACCCCTTCAACTTGGTTAAGGCCTCCTCGGCTTCGACAGTCCACGCAAAGTGTTCCATCTTCTTCAGCAGGCGGTAGAGGGGTAGCGCTTTTTCCCCTAGCCTCGAGATGAATCTGCTGAGAGCGGCTAGGCAGCCTGTCACTTTCTGTACACCCTTGAGGTCTCGAATTGGGCCCATCCTCGTGACTGCTGAGATTTTTTCGGGGTTGGCCTCGATCCCCCGTCGTGAGACAATGTAGCCAAGTAGCATGCCCCGAAGCACACCAAAGACACATTTCTCGGGGTTGAGCTTCACATTCTTGGCCCGGAGGCACTCGAACATGGTCTCGAGATCGCTGATGAGGTTCCCGACTTTCTTGGTTTTAACCACGATGTCATCGACGTAGGCCTCGACGGTTTTGCCTATGTGTTCGCCGAAGATATGCTGCATGCAACGTTGGTATGTTGCCCCGGCGTTTCGAAGGCCGAAGGGCATTGTAACGTAGCAATACATACCAAAAGGCGTAACAAAAGAGGTAGCGAGCTCGTCGGATTCTTTCATCCTAATCTGGTGGTAGCCGAAATACGCATCGAGAAACGAAAGTACTTCACACCCCGCAGTGGAATCGACAATCTGATCAATTCTAGGTAAAGGAAATGGAACTTTTGGACATGCTTTATTCAGACCAGTGTAGTCTACACATATCCACACTTTTCCATTCTTTTTCCTAACTAGTACAGGGTTAGCTAGCCACTCTGGGTGAAATACCTCCTTGATGAACCCGGCCGCCAAAAGCTTGTGCACCTCCTCGCCGATGATCCTGCGCTTCTCCTCGTCGAAGCGGCGCAGGCGTTGCTTCACCGGTCTGGACCCAGCCTGGATCTCCAAGGCATGCTCGGCGACTTCCCTCGGTATGCCCGGCATGTCCGAGGGACCCCACGCAAACATGTCGATGTTCGCGCGGAGAAAGTCGACGAGCACTGCTTCCTATTTAGGCTCGAGGCTAGCACTGATGGTCAGCGTTTCGCCATTAGTCGAGGTCGGGTCGATGGGTATCTGCTTGGTGTGCTCCGCCGGCTCGAAGGTGCCAGCGTGGCGCTTTGCTTCAGGGGCCTCCTTGGTGGCCAGGGCGGCTAGGGCCTCGAGCGAGTCGAGTTGGACGTTTGCCTCCCCACGCTCGACGCACTCCACGTCGCAGTGGTATGCGTGTTCGTAGGAGGTGTCGATGGTGATGACCCCTTTTGGCCCCGGCATCTTGAGCTTCAAGTACGTGTAGTTGGGGACCGCCATGAACTTAGCATAGCCGGGCCTGCCGATGATTGCGTGATAGGTCCCTTGGAACCCGACCACCTCGAAGGTGAGCGTCTCCCGGCGGAAGTTGGCCGGCGTGCCAAAGCAGACAGGCAGGTCGATGCGCCCGAGGGGGTGTGCCTTCTTCCCCGGTACGACTCCGTGGAACCCCCCGACGCTGGGTCGGAGCTGGTCCCTCGAAATCCCCAGGAGGTCGAGGGTCTCGAGGTATATGATGTTGAGGCTCGAGCCCCCATCCATCAATACCTTGGAGAACCGTACATCGATGATGACGGGGTCGACGACAAGAGGGTACGCTCCCGGATTTACGACATGATCCGGATGGTCGTCACGGTCGAACGTGATCGGCGCATCAGACCAGTCGAGGTACCGGGGTGCTTCGTGGCGGAGTGCAAAGATCTCCCGGCGCTCCTTCTTTCTCTGTTGAGCCGAGAGCCCGACGGCTGGGCCCCCGTAGATCATGAAGCAGTCGCGCACCGGGGGGAAACCCACGTCCCCGTCGTCGCGTCGATTGTTGTCCTTGCCCTTAGGCGCGTCTTCCTTCTTGTCGCCGAGCTTGGAGTAGAACCCCTTCAATAGTCGGCAGTCTTTTAGCTTATGATTTACGAGGCTCTTGTGATAAGGGCAGGGGTCCTCGAGCATCTGGTCGAAAACAGCCCCGTCAGGGGGGCCTCGAGGTTTCTTATGGTTGAGGGCGCCCATGAGCACTTCTTCATCGTTGTCGTCGTCGGCGTCGCGCTTCGCCTTCTGACCTTTGCTTTTGTTCTTCTTCTTTTGTTGTTGTTGTTGCGGTTCTTGGCGTCGTCGCCCTTGTTCGAGCCCTCTGGCGCGGTCACCGCCTTACCTTTGTCCGTGGAGCGGCCAAAGAAGGCCCCCACTGCCTCGTCGCCTGAGGCAAAGCTGGTGACACGATCCATCAGGTCCTCGACCGTCCTGGGACGGTAGCGTCCTAGCTCATGAACTAGCTCCTGGCATGTCGTGCCTGCGAGGAACGCTGAGATGACGTCCTCATCAGGCACGTGGGGGAGCTCGAGGCGTTGCTTCGAGAACCGCCGAGCAAAGTCGCGGAGGGGCTCGTCCGCCGCCTGCCTGCAACACCGTAGATCCCAGGGGTTGCCTGGGCGCACGCAAGTTCCCTTGAAATTCCCGTCGAAGACCCTGACTAGGTCACCCCAGTCGTTGATCCGATCCGGCGGGAGCCCCTCGAGCCACCGGCGGGCGGTGTCTGAGAGGTAAAGTGGGAGTTGGCGTATGATCACACGATCGTCGTTCTTCACTCCGCCCAGTTGGCAGCCTAGGCAGAAGTCCGAGAGCCAGAGCTTGGCTCGACCTCCCCGTCATACTTCACGATGTTGGTCGGTGGTCAGAAGCGGTCGGGGAGGGTTGAGCTACGGATGGCCCGGCTGAAGGCTCTGGGGCCCGGGGGCTCGAGGACTTGCCGGTCCTCGTCACTGTCGTAGCGCCCCCCTCGATGGGCGCTATAGCCACGCTCTTGGGCCCCTTGTCCTTGCGCCGTCGGACTGATGTCGTTGCGGGCGTCGTTGGGGTCTCGAGGTCGGCCGGTTGTCGATGATCCGTTCCCGGACTGGCCTAGCTCGAGAGGCGTCCGGCTGGTGGACGGATGCCTCGCGCTCGTCGCGGGGCGTGTCTGCTGGTTTCCCCGAGGCCGCCCCGCGCCGGCCGCGAGGCTGAGCTCTCCGCCTGCTGCACAGCGGCTGTCTCGAGGAGGTTCTTCATTTCCCCAAGCATGCGCTGGCGTCAGGGTTGGAGACGGCGGGTAGATCACGGAGCAACATTGTCGCCGCCACCACGTTCTGCCCGGCTCGCGGGAAACGCACCTCGGGGCGTGCTGGTGCCTCGTCCTCGAGGATCTGCCGGTGGACATCTCGAGCGCGGCCACGAACATCGGCGCCTCGAGGCTGTGTCGGGTCCTGTGCTATAGTTTTTCTCGAGTTGCAACAGGCGCTGTCGCTCCCCCCAGCCTTGGCGATGGCCTCCCGCAGTTGCGCGCTGCGCCGCCCGGTCGTCGCCGTGCTGAGATTGCAGCCGGTGCCGGGGGTTCGTTCCTCCCTGAACGCGTGATCCGCCTGCCGCAGCCACGTCTCCGGGCTCTTCGAGGTTGAGCGCCGGCCTGGTGTCGTCGTCGCCGTTGTCCTCGGCATCATCCACGACCCCCTCGAGTTGGAAGCACTCCCTGGTGGGATCCCAGAGGTCAGGGTCGTGGTAGTCGTACTCATCAGAGTCGGAGCTGCTGATGCCGCGCCGCCCTGGCTCATGCCGGGACTGTAGCTCGCGGTCCCACTCCCGAAGGTGGCTCGACGAGGTGGCTCGACGGCTCGTGAGAGGCCGCGGTCGACCTGCACGGGGTAGACGATCTCCAGGTCGGTGGTGGCTCGTAGGAGTACGCCCGGACGCTCCTCCCGCTCTGCGGCCGCCCGGTCCTGACGGAGCTCGCCGAGGCGGTGGGCGTGAACTGCCGCGGGTTGTTGAGGCCAAACGGGAACTGCTGGCGTCGGGCGCGGTACACCCCGTGCGGGAGGAGGCCTGGTGGTTCGACGGAGCACGGCTCGGGGGCCTCTGGCCAGGCTCCCGGTCCGTGCGCGTGACGAACGCGAACTCACTAGGGAGTTGCGCGCGCGCCCTAGAGGTCTCTCCGGCCGCGCGCGGGCAGGTTTCCCCCCTCGGGGACTCTGCGTCGGCCGCGGGGAAGTGGGCGTGCGCCGCGGGCACCGCCCGTGCCCGGCGTCGATGATGAGGACGGCGCCGCTCGCGAGGTGGCGACGCGTGGTGGTGCGGGCGACGCGCCACGCCCCCCGCGCGGGGTGGTGCGACACGCCCTCCGCTCAGGCTCTCCATGGAGAGCAGGGTCAGCTCGTTGCTGTTGCCAGTGGCCAGGAACTCGAGGCTCCCGAACCAGACGACGACACCAGCAGAGAACGAGGAGGGGATGAAGCCATCCAGAAAAAACGAGAAATCGGCTCGGACACGCGAAGGCCCTACCTGGCGCGCCAACTGTCGGTGTTTTCTACCCCGGGGGTATGACACCAACTAGTAATATGATCGCGTGCTCTCTTCCTGGATGGTGATGCAAGATGACACAAGGATTTATCCTGGTTCGGGCAAAGAAGGCCCTACGTCCAGCGGGGGAGGAGGTTCTTGTATTAGTTGCACCTAAGTGCTTGTACATGGGCAATACAAGCTCAATGAGCGTGGACCGGAGTCCGGACTTGAGTGTGTGTGCGTGGACTCGTGTCGCGCAAGCCCGTGCGTAACCGGGTGCGTGAAGACCCCTGGTGTCCTCTTTTATAGAGCAAGAGGAGGCCAGGGTTACACGGGAATGATACAAGAGTCGGGATGTACAATGCCCAATACGACAGAGGGTAGGAAGTCTGTCTTGTCGGGGTCACTGGAGCCGGCGTGGGTGTTGCTGTTGAGGCGTCCCTGAAGCGTGGCCTCCATTCCGGGCGCGGACGTGGAGGCGTGGCGACGTGGAGGTCGTGCTGCGCCATTCCGGCACGTACTGGACGTGTCAGGGTCCCTCCGGATCTTGGGCACCTGTCCTCCAATAGCATGAAAGCAGTTAGGGCTCGAGGGGCGCAGAGCCGGCCTCGAGGTGGCGCCTACGGGGGGCTCGAGCCCCCGCAGGTATGGGCAGTCTCGGAAAACCCGGCCGCACAGCGGGTAGCCAGGCCTCGAGTCGTGACTCGAGTGTGCAACAGTGCAGGGTATGGCCGAACAGTGCTGTACTGGTGCCTTTTTGCCCATGCTTTGTGGTGAAAAGGAGATTTGACTCTGCCCTGGCTCACTGTGGCATACGTCAGGTGCCATAGGACATGACCGGAGTAGGTGAACGCATTAAATGCGTAGTGTGGGATTGACATCCGATGTCTGTGCCGCTCGAGGGAGGCGTGATATGTCTCGAGGGATAGGTTACCGTACTAGTGAGGCTCGAGGTCCCCGCGTGGGGTTTCGAGGAGCGGTGCAGGGCTCGAGGCCTATGCGCCGGGGCTCGAGGGTAAGCTGCCATGAGGCGGACAGTAAGGCTTCGGCGGCCCTGGGCTCCCTGGTGATGGGCCGGCGTTGTAGGCCTCGAGGGGTTGGCTTTTTAGAAGGTTAGACTTCCTAGGTCTGTTATTAATTGGTGTTCTAGGTTTAACCTATTAGTTTAACGTTGATTGGGGGTACCCCTTTTGTGGACCCTCGACAGATGTAGTAGCGGCGAAGGTTGTCAATGTTCCAAGTGTGAACACTTGACTTTCCATCATTATCAATGGGGTAAAATGACCCTTCTCTTCCTGCTGTCTTCGCCACATATGGTCCTTCCCACTTTGGCTGTAACTTACCCATACTATCAGCATTTGGTTTCCTTCTTAAGACTAGGTCTCCGTTTGTTATGTGTTTCTTGACCACCTTGTTGTCTCTCCAGTTTTTGTGTTGTTCCTAATACTTGCCAATGTTTTGCACTGCCTCTAATCTCAATCCTTCGATTGTTTCTTTGGTGTATGCGTCGTCGGAGGCTTGGTTAGCTTTTATTACTCGTAGGCTTTTGAACTTTGCTTCTTCTGGGAGCATTGCTTCCTCCCCGTATAGCAATCTGAAGGGAGTGAAACCCGTGGTTCTTGATGCTGTTGTATTGTGTGACCAGACGACTCTTGAGAGCTCATCAATCCATTTTCCCTTTCGTAGGTGTCGGTGTTTCGAACCCGGGGGTATGACACCAACGAGTAATATGATCGCGTGCTCTCTTCCTGGATGGTGATGCAAGATGACACAAGGATTTATCCTGGTTCGGGCAAAGAAGGCCCTACGTCCAGCGGGGGGAGGAGGTTCTTGTATTACTTGCACCTAAGTGCTTGTACAGGGGCAATACAAGCTCAATGGGCGCGGACCGGAGTCCGGACTCGAGTGTGTGTGTGTGGACTTGTGTCGCGCAAGCCCATGTGTAACCGGATGCGAGCGTGCGTAACCATGCGCGAGTGTGCCTAAAAAACGTGCGCGTGGAGGGCCCTGGTGTCCTCTTTTATAGAGCAAGAGGAGGCCAGGGTTACACAGGAGTGTCATGTACTTCGCCCAATACGGTGAGGAGTAGGAATCCTGTCTTGTCGGGGCCACTGGAGCCGACGTGGGCGTTGCTGTTGAGGCGTCCTTGGAGCGTGGCCTCCATCCCGGGCGTGGGCGTGGAGGCGTGGCGACGTGGAGGCCGTACAGCGCCCATTCCGGTATGTACAGAACACGGCGGGGTCCCTCCGGGTCTTGGGGTACCTGTCCTCCTATAGCGTGAAGGTAGTAAGGGCTCGAGGAGCGTCGAGGCCGGCCTCGAGGTGGCGCCTGCGGGGGGCTCGAGTCCCCGCAGGTATGGGCAAGTCCCGAAAAGCCCGGTCGTACGGAGCGTAGCCGGGCCTCGAGTCGTGACTCGAGCGTGCAACAGTGCAGGGTATGGCCAAACAGTGCTGTACTGGTGCCTTTTTGCCCATGCTTGTGGTGAAAACGAGATTTGACTCTGCCCTGTTTCACTGTGGCACACGTCGGGTTGCTGAGGACGTGACCGGAGTAGGTGGACGCATTAAATGCGCGGCATGGGATTGGTATCCGATGTCTGGTGCTGCTCGAGGGTGGCATGATGTGTCTCGAGGGATAGGTTACCGTACTAGTGAGGCTCGAGGTCCCTGCGTGGGGTCTTGAGGAGCGGTGCAGGGCTCCAGGCCTACGTTCTGGGGCTCGAGGAGTAGGCTGCCATGAGGCGGACAGTTAGGCTTCGGCGGCCCTGGGCTCCCTGGTGATGGGCTGGCGTTGTAGCCCTCGAGGGGTTGGCTTTTTAGAAGGTTGGACTTGCTAGGTTTGTTATTAATTGGTGTTCTAGGTTTAACCTATTTGTTTTGCGTTGATTGGGGGTACCCCTTTTGTGGACCCCCGACAGTAGCCCCCGAGCCCTTGTTCGAGTGCTGGCACTCGAGCAGGGGCTCCTACCGGGATCCTGAGGGTTAGCTGACTGGTTCTCGAGGGTTTGGTTGCCTTGATTCCGTGGGTGTCGTGCGAGCGACACCCGCGGGTAGCCCCCGAGGCCGCGGGGGAGTGGTTAGAACTCCCTCGTGGGCTTTTTACGAACGTGAATGTTAGTTGCGTTTTTTAGGTTCGGGAGTGTCGAGCCCCCGAGTTTTTCGACCCTCTTTCGTCGAGGGGTGCCAGGCTGAACTGACCGGCCGGCTCTTCGAGCTGTCCGGCACGCCAGTTGCCCTGGATTGTCATCCCGCGAGTCCTTTCGATCGGATGCGAGGGGGGATGCCTCGTACTACCACGAGCGGGCGAGTATCGAGGTTCCCGGTGAGCTGGTAACGGGGGAATCCAAGTGAGACCCCGTGCCCCGTTCGATAGGGTCGACTGTAGCCCAAAGGCGATCTCATAAAGCGTGGGCGCTCGGTCTGCAGGAGTGCCGGGTCCATTCGATAGGACCCGGTGGCTCGATGCCTCCCTCCGAGGGGATCTCACTGCATGTCGTGCGCCCCGCCTCGGATACACGTGAGGGGCCTCGAGGGCCTGGCCCTCGATCGATGCTGCGAGTGGCGCCCCTTGGTGTCCCTGACTCGGGTGCTCGAAGCTGGCTGTCGAACCCTCTTCGAGGGCCAGCCTTCGCTGCTTCAAGGCTTAGGGCCGGGGCCCGTTTCTACCTTCGTGAAGAAGCCTCCGTCGTTTGGGAATTCTTCTGCCCGTTGGGCGTGCCTTTTTAGGCGGAAACTGTCAGGGAGGGCGACGGACGCGAAGTTGGAGCGGCGGTCATGGTGGGCCCACGTAGCGGGGCGAATGGGGAGTTGCCGCGTGTACCTGTCAATCGTCTCGAGATGCGGTTAGGTGGGCGCATTAAATGTGTGCGGTTACCTTTTCGCTGCCGTGGGAGAACCCGCCTATTGGGGTTTTCTCTTATAAATATCGAAAGAGGGGTAAGGGACTCTTTTACTTTGCCTTTGCCTTCAGTCGCCGCAGCTCCCATACGCTCTCTTCTCACGGTAGCGATAGGCAACCTTCCCGGCCGTCCGTCCGCCGCTCAGATCCACGTCGTCGCCGCCATGGACGCCCAAGTGCTGCCGGCCAAAGACTGGAGCCCGACGAAGGCGACGCAGCAAGAGCTGGAGACGCTGGTGGAGCGGGGGCTTCTCCGCCCCAACCCGCAGGAGGGTCCTGCGTGGTGGATTCTCCCGTCGGCGGACCACCGGGAGCCACACCCGCCGGAGGGGTACGTGGTGAGCTTCACGCGCTACCACCGCATGGGGCTCGGCGTCCCGCCGAGCCGCTTCATGCGGGGCTGGCCCACCACTTCTTCGAGGTGGAGCTGCAGCACTTCTCCCCCAACTCCATCTCGCACGCCGCCATCTACGCCGCGGTGTGTGAGGGGTATCTGAAGATTGAGCCGCACTGGGAGATGTTCGTCCACCTCTTCCGGGGTGAGCTCTTCCACAAGGCCGTGAAGCCGATGTAACACCTCTGGTGTTTAACTGTAATTAACCTGACATGTCATCATCATTAGTCATTAATCATTCTTGCCTTGCATTTATGTTTGCTTAGCACTTGTGTAGCAATCTCTTTTCAAAAACCCTAAAAACCCATTCTCTCTATAAGGGCAAAATGGTAATTTCACCTCTATGCCTAGTTCTATGTAATTCTTGTTCTAATTTAGTGCCCTGATGTTTGCTGCATTGATCAAAGTTCAAAAATCAGTTTTGATTTGATTTTCCCTTTTGCAAAACCCTAAAATCCCAAATCCTGGATTTATCCCTTTTTGATAACTTTTTCAAAAGTCAAAATTTTGAGTTGGTTCAAAAAGCAAAGTTGTGAATCTGATCGAGAGGAACAACTTTGGTATTTACAAATTTCAAGTTTCTGTTTGAAATCCAAAGTATTTTGATTTGAATCAAATTTGAAAAGTGTCCCCTTTTCTGTTTTTGATATAGTTCAAAAACTATTTGGAATTTGAAAATGTTCATATTGACAAAGTTGTAGATCTCATTTTTCTGAGCAACTTTGGTATTTTGAGTTTTTTGTCGCACAGTTCAAACTTTGGGAGAAATCTGCAAAATACAGAAACCAGCAAAAGTCAAACCTAGGGCATAGCCCTGTTCATCTTCCTCGCGTAGGGAGGGCCCCGGTCGTGGCCGAGCCTCCGGCGCTGCGCGCGCCACGCGTTTGGCAGCCGCTCGTCTGTCCCCGACCAGCCGCCGTTGTCGCCACCATCATTTCGCACCCGCACGCGCACAGTTGACCCCGCTCCCGTCCCCTACCGAGCCCAGCGCGCCGCCGCCGCGTGGCCATTGCCGGCCAAGCTTGCGCACCGGCCCCGGCTGCACGCCATCACCTCCGCTTAGCGCAATCGAGTGCGCACGCTCCCGCCGAGCTTATCCACCCCACCCCGTGCTCTCTACCGGCCTCTGGCCGCGGCTATATAAGCCCGCCGGAGCCCCGAGCTTCTCATCCTCTCCGCCACCGTGGCCAGGCCAGTCCAGTGCCTCCGCCGCTCCACCACCTAGCTCAGAAGCTCCGCCTTGAGCTCGTGAAGCTTTCCCACCCTCCAATTTCATCTCTACACCGCCCTCAATCGCCCGGCGTAAGCTCGCCGTTCCCATCTCCGGCAGAAACCCGGCGAGCTCGGGTTCGTGAAATTCGCCGTCTCCGGCCATGATCATCCCTCACCGACCCCCGTGTCGTGTTCTTTGGTTCCGTGCGACTCTGACCAGCCCTTGCGGTCTCGTGTGTTGCGCAGGGTCGTCGGAGCGCCGCTCGCCGCTCGCCGCCGAAGGAGCTCCACCGAACCACCGCCCCTCGAGCACGTGTCGAGCCTCCTTCCTCGAGCCTCACCCTCGAGCACGTGCCGAGCCACACCCTCGAGCCCTGCCTCCGATCCGTGGTAAGCGCCCGAGGCCTCCGGCCTCTGCTTCCACTCCGTCTCGCCCGAGCCCAAGCCTCGAGCACGCGTTTCCGTCTCGCCCGAGCCCAAGCCTCGAGCGGACTCATGCACCCTCCGCTTCGTCGAGCTAGGCCTCGGACGGACGCTTGCTTTTCCGTCTCGCCCGAGCCTTCCGTCTCGCCCGAGCCTTCCGTCTCGCCCGAGCCTCCGGGCCAGGCCTCGGACGGAGTACTCACTTTCCGACTCGCCCGAGCCCGTTTCGCCCGAGCCCTTCATAGAAGGAGCACAGTGCTCTTTTCTTTTTCTGAGAGTTGTGAATAGTGTTCTGTTTTCTCTTTTTTGTGTGAATTAATCTGTTGTTCCTTAAATGCTGAGAAAATTATGGTATGCTCCTTGCACTGTGTAGTATTTTATAAAAATATGAAACTTGACTTTTCTGCAAGAATTGGAAAATGTAAAATTCCCTTTTTAATTGAAAAATGAAGGTTTTGGTATTTTTGGAGAGTGATCTATAACTCCAAAAATCTTGAGATAAATTTTTGGGACCTTGTTATAACATGTTGAACCTCTGGTAAAATTTTGAAGTCTTTTGGAGCAAATTGATTTTTGAGCATTTATTTTAATTAAGGAATAGTGCCTTTTGTTAATTAAATTTTTGATTTATTTGAGCATCTTAATGACCTCCAAAATTATGAATTTGTTTTGCCATCTGTTTATGCCTTAATGAACTTATGTGATTAATTTGGTAATTTTTGGAGCAACCTCATAAACGACCTTTTAAATAAAATAAGAAAAATAGAAAAGATGAATTAGGGTTGGTAATAAGTGTTTAATGATGTGATCTTTGGATTGATTGATGTTCATAGACCCCTACCCTTTGGTCTATGATGTTTGTGATGATATGTTTGGTTAATACTTAGGATATTTATAATAAGGCCTAAATCAATAATGCTTAAGAAGAAATGGTTACCTTTTATGCTCAACCTAGATTTCGATTATGCCTTGCCTAAGAGTAATCTAGATTCAGTGGAATTGTCTTGCACCATAAGTCCATATCATCATTCTCATGAGCATTCATCATTGCATCCGTATAGTTGACGAAGAAGGTACCAGAGTCGAGGCCGCTGTTGACGAACCAACTCCCGAGGCGACCCCGAGCTCCAACACCTATACCTACCCCGAGTCTGCTGTCTTTGCTCTTCAAGGCAAGCCCCGGTGCATTT
Organism: Coix lacryma-jobi var. lacryma-jobi; assembly: GCA_009763385.1. NCBI lineage: Eukaryota > Viridiplantae > Streptophyta > Magnoliopsida > Poales > Poaceae > Coix > Coix lacryma-jobi. The sequence goes on from CM019827.1 coordinate 131,633,299, forward strand.
AACCCCTTTCCTTGAATTTATAAAATGATTTCCTTAAATGCTTTGAGTTAAATTATTGCATTAGGTTTATAGGAGTTGTGTGCTATCCTAATTGATGCACTATCCACCTTGACCACTGATACACCCGATACCTTTTTTCAAAAGTATTTGCAAAATGCTTAGCAATGCTTATTGAATTAGACTTGCAATAAAATGTCATTTTCAAAAGCGTGATCACTTAAAGAACTTTTATGGGAGTTAGGTCTTACTCCCCGGCTGTTGGCTAGGTATCTGATCCGTACCTAGTCAATACGAGGAGAGGTTGTCCGAGCGTACGGTGCCGTCATGTTGTAGTCCGGGACTCAACAGTTGACACCGACCGGGACAGGGTTGAAAAACTGACAGGACTATTACGCTTGGGTGAGATATAACCAAGGTGTAGTTCTGGCTGGAAAATTAGGGACCATCCGTATGGGGCCTGCTGGTCAAGACTTGTAACTATTCACATACTACGGAAAGCTCTGGCTCCGAGAAATCCTTTATTGGACCGACAACCGCGCACTGGGAGTGGAGAGATGGCGGAAGTAGCATGTACCCACGTGACAGGACCTGTACTCTTGGGTTAGAGTCCCGAGGTACTTGTCGCTGGCGGAAAATTGGAGTGGTGTACTGTACTTCCGGGTGGCGTAGGACCGGCCCAATCTTGGAGGAATCGTGGTAGACGAGTTGGCATATGCAAGCTTGGGTGCTACATATGCAGTGTGGATAGGGATCCTCAGCTGAGTATTATTTATCCGGATTAACGTTGCTCCTCGGTTATGGAGACTTGGTCCACTGACTGTCAACGGAGAGTGGTTCTCAACTAGGAATGTTTTGAAATGTAAAATGAATCATGAATGATGAAGAATTGAGGAATACTGAATCTTTCAAAATAAAATAAGGTTTAAAAAATGCTTTTCTGCAAAATACTTGATCTTGCTTAAGCCTTACCTTGACTACCCTAAGCCTCTCATTCCTACTGAGTCTTCTCCCTTTTTCTTTAGTTGGGTAAGTCTTGTTGAGTACCCCAGTACTCAGGGTTTGTTACCCATGTTGCAGGTTTGCCTGAGACCCCGATGTGTCTCGCACCCTGTTGCGTGACCTTCGTCCAGGAAGAGGCCGATGAGGCCGATGAGTAAATGAGCACCCTTGGGCTGGGTGTTACATGTATCTTTATGTTAGTGTTTCCGCTACGTTGTCTAACTTTGAATCACCGAACAATGGTTTGTAATAACCCGTACCGTCCCGTACTCCTTACCTCATTTGAACCTCGTTTTGTAAAACTAATGTTATTTAAAGTCTTCCGCTCTTTATTCGATGTTATTTTAAAAGTATGAAATGCTGTAACCGAATTGTGAGATGATCCTGCGGACATGGGCACTGATGTAGCCCGGTGGCGAACAGGTCTTAATCACATGGAACATGGTTCGACTGTCAGAGGTTGACAGGGACACGTGGGCCATGGGATTAGGGTCGTTCCGTCACAGCCGAGCAGGAGGAGGCTCGCGCGCGTGGGGTCCCTCACCATCACCGCAAGGACCGGGCCCTCGTCGGCCAACGTCCCCCGCGAATACCTCCGCTACAAGCTCTCCACCAACTAGGCGGGGTGGGACGACCACTGGTTCTATCTGCGGAACGAGGGCGGGCTCCTTCCGCAGTACACCGGCAGGGTCATCACCCAGCGCCCGGAGAAGTGGAGCTGGGGCGTCGCGTCAGACAGGCAGCGCCACCTGACCCCGCTGATGGACACGATGCGGTCGCTGGTGGAGGAGAAGAAGCTAACCGTCCAGGCGGTCATTTGGGCGTTCCATCAGCGGAGGGTCCTTCCTTTGGCGGACCGCCCCCTTCTTATGTTCAAGATGGGGCCAAACGCCCCGCCTGAGGCGCTGAACCAGTCGAGGATGGCCGAGGAGAGGCTGTCTCGGAACGAGGCTACCTTCCGGGTGTCGGTCACGGTCCACGGGCTGTTCCGCCCTGAGGAGGCCAACCTGATCGCCATGGCACCCGACGAGGGGTGTCTCGACCTGGTAAGCCATCCTCGAGTCAGGCTGTCTCGAGCCTCCCCTCCTTTCTCTTTTTCCAAATCTTGTTTTACTCTCCTTTTGTTTTTCTTATCGAGTTCTTTTTTTGCAGGGGCGTTCACATGTCGCGCGTCGAGGCCCCCGGTGAGGGAGGATGCCGCGGAACACAGGTGAGGCGCCTCTTTGCTCAGAAAGACAAGGAGAGTAAGGATGTCAGGAAGAAGAAAGAAAAGAGAAGAATTTGCGTCGAGCGGCTCGGGAGCAGAGGCTTGCGAAGGCTCATCGTAACCGGCAGCCTGGGGAGGAGTCCCCCGAGCTCAGCTCCACGAGCTCGGAGGAGGAGATGATGATGAGGAGGAGAGTGATGACGAAGGGAAGGGTGCGCGTCTGAGGCGCGCGGGGGTCGTCGACATCAGGGCTGACCGTTCCTCTGTGCAGGAGAACGTCTTGGAGGTCCCCCCGGCGAAGGGATCGCGCGGACGCAGCCGGAAGGTGGAAGCCCGCGTCAGGCCAGCCTCGTCGGAGTCTCGGGGCCGTCGAGCTCCGTACCGGACGTGCCCGCTGACGCGAGGAAGCCTCGAACTAGGTGCGCCATCGCCGGCGCAGAAGGAGGCCATGACCGCGTCGACCCAGGTGGGGGGTCTCGAGAGGGGCCGGTCCTCGAGAAGCGGTCAGCACGTCGGGAAGGACTCCGGGCCCGACCGCCGCGAGTCATCGAGGGCGACATCGAGCCCGCGGAGGAGCGGGCAGCATGAGAGGGCGTCGAGCCCCTGCCACCATGACCGTTGAGGGGGGAGCCCCCGGTCGTCTCGTGACGGGAGTCGTGAGCGACCCCGGAGCCTGTCGCCGCACCGCCGCCGGGAGAAGGAGGCAGACGCGGGGGGGCGTTCGTCAGCGCGAGCGCCGGAGTAGGTCTCGGAGCCCGCGCCGGGAAGGCGCCAAGATGACCGCTCGAAGGAGACGCGGTCGCCCCCCCCCCCCGGGACAAAGACAAAAGAGAGCTCCCCGCCGGGGTCGAGCCACGGGAAGCATCGGGAGCCTTCCCCCCATCCGGCCCGTACGGAGACGGCTCAGGGGCGTGGCTCGAGCCAAGGGGCGGGCTCGAAGCCCCCGAGCGGGTCCGGCGATTCGGGAAAGAAGCCCCGTCGTCGCTTTGGGTAAGAAGTGCTCCTCAATTTCGTTGGTAGGGAAACTTTACCTTTTTACCTTTGTTGACGTTTGCTATTTTCTGGTTTTTCAGGGAAAAACGCTCCCGGCAGGAGGCGGACACCGCGTGTCCAAGCGGGCCAAGACCTCGAGCTCTGCTGAGGTCCAAGCACCTCAAGGTATGGCTCCTTCTTCCGCTGGGGAGGCCGCTTGGCTGGTGAAGGCTCGAGCAGCCATGGCTCGGGGAAGCCAGATGGCCGCCGCGGATCTTGGTGAGGCCGACGCCGTCGACCACGGGGGTCGAGGTTTTTTTCTGTTTCTGATGACGTTGTTTTCCTTTTTCAGCAGGGACCACGGCTCCTGGCGCCGACCGCCACCCGCCACCGCGTCCGTCGCGGCACCGCCTCCTCCTCCTCCTCAGGTGGCGCCTATCGAGAAGGCCACTCCTCCCCCCGTCGTAGCGACCATCTCGGGAGGAGCTCCCGAGACAAGCATGGCTCCGTCGGCGTCTGGGGCTGAAGGGTCGGCGGCTCTCGAGACCCCAGTCGACGCGAGCTGGCCCGCGGAGAAGGGGAAGGAGGGAGAGGCGTCGGTGGAGAAGGTACTGACTGTGGAGGAGCTCCTGGATGAGCTGGAGCAGGTGCCGCCTCCGGTCGAGGGCTCAACGCTGGAGGAGGCGCTCGAGGCACCGGCCAGGGACGACAAGACGCCGGAAGACAAGGCGAGGGAGGAAAGCTTGGGGACGAGCCACCCCTCGAGCGATCCGCTACCGCTCGAGTCCTCGCCTCCACGCGAGGCCATGCCGTCGCCTCGGGAGGGGACGGAGCAGCGGGAGGAGACGACGGAGGGGTGGAGGGAGCCGCAGCCTGTGCCGCCGATTGGTGGGCCGCAGCTGGCACCGCTCGAGCCGGAGGATGAGGGCCTGCCCATCGTCGAGATCGATCGATCGGTGTGGCCATATCCTGACGCGCCGAGCCCGTCCGGCGCCATGATCCCCGTTAGGCCCGGCTCGGCAGGGGGTTCCGCGGGAGGCGCGGTCCATCTTCAGGGAGGTGGCCGAGCTCGTGGCGGAGGCGGAGAGGTCCTTCTCAGAGGAGGCGGAGAAGTTCGCGCAGGTGGCGGCTATTGCCCTCGCAAAGGCGGAGGGGGGAGCTCCAGGAGCTCTGCGCCGAGCTAGGTCGGAACGCCGCAGATGGCGAGCTGGGTCAACAACGCGCAGGCGGAGGCCCAGGCGGCTCGAGACGAGGCGCCCAAGCTAAGAGGGAGGCACCACCGCTTGTCCGCGGTGGATCAGAAAAGGAAAGGAGGAGAGGAGAAGCCCGCCACGATGCCCTCCGAGTGTCCCGAGCAGAGAGGCGCCGAAGAAGGAGGCCACCGACGCCGAAGCGAGGCCGCCACCGCCGGTCTGCAGCGGAGCGGAGGCGGAAGAAGGAGGCGAGGAGGCCAAGAGCGAGGCCGCCACCGCCCTGGCTAAAGAGGAGGCAACGCGGCAGGAGGTGATCCGGAAGGATCTGGCCCTGTGGAGACGGGCAAGCTGGTCGAGGGACCTTAGGGGCGAAAAGCTCGACGTGTTGTCCCAAAAGCGTACACTCGAGCAGCGCGTCGTCGAGGTCCTTACCAGCGACTTCGCCGCTCTGGGGCGGCATTGCCAAGGTAATTTTCATTGCTTCGTCTTGCTTTGATCTCGAGACTCTTGCCACGCTGCGGACTCACTCTTTTGTTTGTTGCATAGATGTCGAGAAGACCGCCGAGGAGCTCCGCGAGACGATATCAGGCTCTCGTGGAGCAACTCCGAGGTGAAACCATGGTGCGAGAGCGAGCGCGCGTCACCCTCGACAGTCTCGGCTCTATGTGGGGTGCCGACCCGGTGGCCGCGGCAGAGGGCGCGGTGGCTCGAGGCGACGCCCTGGTCGACGCCCTGTGCTTCTTCGACGTGCCGCACGGGACCGCGTCAGGAGCGCTCTCCACCACGGCGTGAAGCAGGCGCTTGCGGCCGTTCGTCCGGCTTCCGCTACCCGGTCAACGTCGTTGCCAAGGGCTCTCGAGATCGAGGGGAAGGACGAGGAGTGGAACGACCGCCGCGTCGACAAGATCTTGGAGAAGGTGGAGAGGCTGGGGGCGGCGTTCGCCAAGCTCTTCGAGGAGGACGTGCTACCTCCTGATGCGGACAGTGGTGTAGGTGGCCCCCCTCCTCCTGGCCCGGATGTCGAGGCTGAGCTCGCGGCGGAAGATCTTGGGGAGGAATTCTAGACGGATGAAGAGATGAGGCATGCGTGCCAAATTTGGGCGTCGAGGCCCTTGTAAAATTTATGTTATGACTTATGGCCTGTCGAGGCCAACATGTATGTATATGACTTGTTGTTTGTTTAAAGAAGTTGTTTTCTTTCAAATTTATTCGATCATTTCTCTTATCGCAAGCTCGAGCTTTTACCGGCTTGGTCTGTGTTCCTTCGATACGCATCACGAGTTCCTCGGGGGAGGCGTAGGTAGGGGTACCGTAGCCCGGGGGCGTAGGTAGGAGGCCGTCTACGTCGACGCCCCCCCGACTCTTGGAGGCTCGAGGTATTTACGGACTTAGACGCTGCTTGTAGTATGCTCGAGGTGCGAATCGAGACGAGGGTCGAATTTTTGAAAAGGAACGCGCTTTTCCGTAGTCTTGGGGAGGGGGTTCCCCCCTGTCAGCCCCCGAGGGAGGCTCGACCCTGAGCAAGGCAGGGTCGAGGCTACCTTAAGTTGCTAAGTAATATGAAAGATGGTGCACGAGTTTGCTCATTCATATTCAATGTGTTGTACAAAGCAACAAAATGAACAAGGCCTCGAGGCCCTTAAGGGTAAGAAGCGACGTAGCTGAGATATGTTCCATGCGTTCGCCAGGATCCTGCCTTGACCGTCGTAGAGCTTGTATGTTTCTGGCTTGAGCACCTCAGCTACGGTGTATGGGCCCTCCCATGGAGGGGTGAGCTTGTGGCGCCCTCGATTATCTTGCAGTCGTCGAAGCACGACGTCCCCCACCGCCAGGTCCCTCTTGCGCACGGCTTGTTGTGGTAGGTAGTCGTCAGAAGTGTTTGCTGGTAGCGAGCGGAGTTGATGAGCGCTATGTCTCGAGCCTCCTCGAGCTGGTCCTTGGCATTGGCAAGCCTCTCATCGTTGGTTTGCTCGTTGTAGGCTCGAAGTCGAGGGGAGCCGTACTCGAGGTCTGTCGGCAAGACAGCCTCGGCACCGTAGGTTAGGAAGAACGGAGTGAACCTAGTGGCTCGACTCGGCGTAGTCCTGAGGCCCCACAGCACCGAGGGGAGCTCGGCAGCCCACCCCTTTCCGAAATTCTTGAGGGTCTTGAACAGCCTTGGTTTCAGTCCGTGGAGTATCATGTCGTTGGCGCGCTCGACCTGCCCGTTGCATTGAGGGTATGCAACCGAGGCCCAGCTCACGCGGATGTTGTTGTCATCGCAGAAGTTGGTGAACTTTTTGCCCGTAAACTGTGTGCCGTTGTCGGTGATGATGACGTTAGGCACCCCAAACTGGTACATGATGTCGGCGATGAACTCGACGGCCTTCTCGGAGGTGGGGTCGCCTATAGGCTTAGCCTCGATCCATTTGGTGAATTTGTCGATGGAGACGAGCACATGCGTGCACTTTCCAGTGGTCATCTTGAGGGGACCCACGAGGTTGAGCCCCCAGACGGCAAACGGCCAAGTGATAGGGATCATTTGCAGGGCGTGCGCGGGCTGGTGCGTTTGCTTTGCATAGAACTGACACCCTTGGCAAGCTCGAACCAGGCGCTTGGCGTCTCCGATGGCGGTTGGCCAGTAGAAGCCTTGGCGGAAGACGTTCCCCACCAGGGTCCTTGGCGCTGCGTGATGGCCGCAAGCCCCCGAGTGCATGTCGTCGAGGAGCTCGCGTCCTTCCTCGAGGGGGATGTAGCGCTGAAGGATTCCTGATGGGCTTCGTCGGTACAGCTCTCGTCGTCGCCGTAGATGACGTAGGTCTTGGCCCTTCGAGCGATGCGTCGTCGGGCCTCCGTCTGTCTTCTTCTGGTAGCACGCCTTGTGTCAGGTAGTCGAGGAAGGGCGTCCGCCAGTCGAGGGGGCGTGATGAAGAAGTGGCGGGTGCGTCGATCTGCATTGCCTCAGCGAATGTTGAGGGGTCGTTCTCGAGGCGTGGCGTTGAGGGCGAGCCCCCGTGTCGGCTCGAGGCGAGGGGTGGCGTCGAGGGGCCAGCCCCCGGGCGATCTTGACGGACGCGGGCTCGAGAACATCCCTCGAGAAGACGTCTGGTGGGATGGTGCCGCGCTGTGGATGCTAACTTAGCCAGCTCGTCTGCGGCCTCGTTGTACTTTCGAGCGATGTGGTTGAGCTCGAGGCCGTAGAACTTGTCTTCTAGCTTGCGCACTTCTCCGCAGTATGCTTCCATCTTGGGATCGATGCAGCTTGAGGCTTTCATGACCTGGTTGATGACGAGCTGCGAGTCCCCTCGAACGTCGAGGCGTCGGACCCCAAGCTCGAGGGCGATATGCAGCCCATTGACGAGGGCCTCGTACTCAGCGACGTTGTTGGAGGCGGGGAAGTGCAGACGCAGCAGCAGGTAGCGCATGTGGACTCCGAGGGGCGAGATGAAGAGCAGGCCCGCGCCTGCCCCTGTCTTCATGAGGGACCCGTCGAAGTACATAGTCAAGAGCTCGGCTTGGATTTGCGCTGGCGGGAGCTGGGTGTCGGTCCATTCAGCAACGAAGTCCGCCAACGCTTGCGACTTGATGGCTTTTCGTGGAGCGTAGGTGATAGCCTCCCCCATTAGCTCGGCAGACCATTTGGCAATGCGCCCCGTGGCCTCCCGATTGTTGATAATTTCTCCGAGGGGGAAGGATGATACCACCGTTACGGGATGAGCGAGGAAGTAGTGCTGGAGCTTGCGCCTCATGATGATAATGCCGTAGAGCAGCTTCTGGATGTGTGGGTACCGGACCTTGGCCTCGGAGAGCACCTCACTGATGAAGTACACGTCGGTGGACGTTGGTAACGCATGACCCTCCTCGTGCCTCTCGACGACTACGACGGCGCTGACCACCTGGGTGGTTGCGGCCGCGTAGAGGAGGAGAGGCTCGGGGGGATCGTCATCCCGAGCAGGTCGTGGTGGTACGAGAATTGGCGCGGAAGTCAGCAATCCCTTCAACTTGGTTAGGGCCTCCTCGGCTTCGATGGTCCACGCAAAGCGCTCCGTTTTCTTCAGCAGGCGGTAGAGGGGTAGCGCCTTTTCCCCTAACCTCGAGATGAACCTGCTGAGAGCGGCCAGGCAGCCCGTCACTTTCTGTACGCCCTTGAGGTCTCGAATTGGGCCCATCCTCGTGACTGCTAAGATCTTTTCGGGGTTAGCCTCGATCCCCCGCTGCGAGACAATGTAGCGGAGCAGCATGCCTCGAGGCACATCAAAGACACATTTCCCGGGGTTGAGTTTCACATTCTTGGCCTGGAGGCACTCGAACGTGGTCTCGAGATCGCCGATGAGGTCCCCGACTCTCTTGGTCTTAACCACGATGTCATCGACGTAGGCCTCGACGGTTTTGCCTATGTGTTCGCCAAAGATATGCTGCATGTAACGCTAATACGTTGCCCCGGCGTTTCGAAGGCCGAAGGGCATTGTAACATAGCAATACATACCAAAAGGCGTGACAAAAGAGGTAGCGAGTTCGTCGGATTCTTTCATCTTAATCTGGTGGTAGCCGGAATACGCATTGAGGAACGAAAGTACTTCACACCCCGCAGTGGAATCGACAATCTGATCAATTCTAGGTAAAGGAAATGGAACTTTTGGACATGCTTTATTCAGACCGGTGTAATCTACACACATCCGCATTTTTTCCATTCTTTTTCTTGACTAATATAGGATTAGCTAGCCACTCCAGGTGAAATACCTCCTTGATGAATCCAGCCGCCAAAAGCTTGTGCACCTCCTCACCGATGATCATGCACTTCTCCTCGTCGAAGCGGCGCAGGCGTTGCCTCACCGGTCTGGATCCGGCCTGGATCTCCAAGGCGTGCTCGGCGACTCCCCTCAGTATGCCCGGCATGTCCGAGGGGCTCCACGCAAACATGTCGATGTTCGCGCGAAGAAAGTCGACGAGCACTGCTTCCTATTTAGGCTCGAGGCTGGCACTGATGGCCAGCGTCTTGCCATTGGTCGAGGTCGGGTCGATGGGTATCTGCTTGGTGTGTTCCGCCGGCTCGAAGGTGCCAGCGTGGCGCTTTGCTTCAGGGGCCTCCTCGGTGGCCAGGGCAGCCAGGGCCTCGAGCGAGTCGAGTTGGACGTTTGCCTCCCCGCGCTCGACGCACTCCATGTCGCAGTGGTAGGCGTGCTCGTAGGAGGTGTCGACGGTGATGACCCCTTTCGGCCCCGGCATCTTGAGCTTTAAGTATGTGTAGTTGGGGACCACCATGAACTTGGCGTAGCCGGGCTGCCGATGATGGCGTGGTAGGTAGGTCCTTGGAACCCGACCACCTCGAAGGTGAGCGTCTCCCGGCGGAAGTTGGCCGGCGTGCCAAAGCAGACGGGTAGGTCGATGCGCCCGAGGGGGTGGGCCTTCTTCCCTGGTACGACTCCGTGGAACCCCCCGACGCTGGGTCGGAGCTGGTCCCTCGAGATCCCCAGGAGGTCAGGGTCTCGAGGGTATATGATGTTGAGGCTCGAGCCCCCATCCATCAACACCTTGGAGAACCGTACATCGATGATGACGAGGTCGACGACAAGAGGGTATGCTCCCGGATTCACGACATGATCCGGATGGTCGTCATGGTCGAACGTGATCGGCGCATCAGACCAGTTGAGGTACCGGGGGGGCGTCGTGGCGGAGTGCAAAGATCTCCCGGCGCTCCTTCTTTCTCTCTCGAGCCGAGAGATTGACGGTCGGGCCCCCGTAGATCATGAAGCAGTCGCGCACCGGGGGGAAGTCCGCGTCCCCGTCGTCGCGTCGATTGTTGTCCTTGCCCTTAGGCGCATCCTCCTTCTTGTCGCCGAGCCTGGAGTAGAAGCTCTTCATCAATCGGCAGTCCTTCAACTTGTGATTCGTGGGACCCTTGTGATAAGGACAGGGATCCTCAAGCATTGTGTCGAAGACAGCCCCGTTAGGGGGGCCTCGAGGCTTCTTGTCCTCGAGGGCGCCCGCGAGCACCTCTCCGTCGTCGTCGTCATCGGCGTCGCGCTTCGCCCTCTGACCTTTGCCTTTGTTCCTCTTCTTTTTGTTGTTGTTGTTGTTGTTCTTGTCGTTGTTGCCCTTGCTCGAGCCCTCCGGTGCGGCCACCGCCTTGCCTTTGTCCGTGGAGCGGCCAAAGAAGGCCCCCACTGCCTCGTCGCCTGAGGCAAAGCTGGTGACATGATCCATCAGCTCCTCGACCGTCCTGGGACGGTAGCGCCCTAGCTCGTGGACCAGCTCTTGGCAGGTCGTGCCTGCGAGGAACGCTGAGATGACATCCTCGTCAGGCACATGGGGGAGCTCGAGGCGCTGCTTTGAGAATCGCCGAGCGAAGTCGCAGAGGGGCTCGTCCGCTGTCTGCCTGCAACGTCGCAGGTCCCAGGGGTTGCCTGGGCGCACACAAGTCCCCTTGAAATTCCCATCGAAGACCCTGACTAGGTCAGCCCAGTCGTGGATCTGATTCGGCGGGAGCCCTTCGAGCCACGACGGGCGGTGTCCGAGAGGTAGAGTGGGAGTTGGCGTATGATCACGCGGTCGGCCTCGCTTTCGCCCCGCCCAGTTGGCAGCCCAAGCGGAAGTCGGAGAGCCATAGCTTGGGCTCGACCTCCCCGTCATACTTCACGACGTTGGTCGGTGGTCGAAAGCGGTCGGGGAGGGTTGAGCTGCGGATGGCCCGGCTGAAGACCCTGGGGCCCGGGGGCTCGAGGGCTTGCCGGTCCTCGTCGCTGTCGTAACGCCCTCCTCGATGGGCGTTATAGCCATGCTCCTCGGCCCCTTTGTCCTTGCGCCGTCGGTTGATGTCGTTGCGGGCGTCATTGGCATCTCGAGGTGGTCTGTCGTTGACGATTCGTTCCCGGACTAGCCTGGCTCGAGGGGCGTCCGGCTGGTGGACGGACATCTCCCGCTCGTTGCGGGGCGCGTCTGCTGGCTTCCCGAGGCCGCCCCGCGCCATCGCGAGGTTGAGCTCTCGGCGTGCTGCACAGCGGCTATCTCAAGGAGGTTCTTCATCTCCCCGAGCATGCGCCTGGCGTCAGGGTTGGAGACGGCGGGTAGATCGCGGAGCAGCATTGCGGCCGCCACCACGTTCTGTCCGGCTCACGGGAAACGTACCTCGGGGCGTGCTGGTGCCCCGTCCTCGAGGATCTGCCGATGGACCTCTCGAGCGCGGCCACGAACACCGGCGCCTCGAGGCTGGGCTTGTTCCTGCACTAGGGTTTTCTCGAGCTGCAGTAGGCGTTGTCGGTCCACCTCAGCCTTAGCGATGGCCTCCCGCAGCTGTGCGAGCTGCGCCGCCCGGTCGTCGCTGTGCCGAGATGGTGCAGCCGGTGCCGGGGGTTCGTTCCTCCCCTGAACGCGTGATCCGCCTGCCGCAGCCACGTCTCCGGGCTCTTCGAGGTTGAGCGCCGGCCTGTTGTCGTCGCCGTGGTCCTCGGTGTCGCTCACAACCCCCTCGAGCTGGAAGCACTCCCTGGTGGGATCCCAGAGGTCAGGGTCGTGGTAGTCGTACTCGTCGGAGTCGGAGCTGTTGGTGACGCGTCGCCCTGGCTCGTGCTGGGACCGCAGCTCGTGGTACCACTCTCCGACGGTGGCTCGCCGGGGTGGCTCGACGACCCGCGAGAAGCCGCGGTCGACGTGCGCGGGGTAGACAATCTCCAGGTCGGCAGTGGCTCGTAGGAGCACGCCCGGACGTTCCTCCTGCTCCGCCGCCGCTCGGTCCCGACGGCGCTCGTCGAGGTGGTGGGCGTAGACAGCTGCGGAGTTGTTGAGCCCCGAACGGGCACCGCTGGCGTCGAGCGCGGTACACCCTGTGCGGGAGGAAGACAGGTGGGTGTCGACGGAGCATGGCTCGGGGGCCTCTGGCCAGGCTCCTGGTCCGTGCGCATGACGAACGCGAACTCGCTGGGAGAGTGCGCGCGCGCCCTAGAAGTCTCCAGCCGTACACCGGGCAGGTTCCTCCTCGGGGAGTGCGGCCGCGGGGGGAAGTGGGTGTACGCCGCGGGCGCCGCCTGTGCTTGGCGACGATGGTGACGACGGCGCCGCTCATGAGGTGGCGACGCGTGGTGGTGCGGGGTGACGTGCCACGCCCCCCGCGCGGGGTGGCGTGACACGCCCTCCGCTCGGGCTCTCCGTGGAGAGCAGGGTCAGCTCGTTGCCGCTGCCGGTGGCCAGGAACTCGAGGCTCCCGAACCAGATGACGGCACCAGCAGAAAACGAAGGAGCGGAAGAAGCCATCCAGGAAACAACGAGAAATCGACTCGGACACGCGAAGGCCCCTACCTGGCGCGCCAACTGTCGGTGTTTCGAACCCGGGGGTATGACACCAACGAGTAATATGATCGCGTGCTCTCTTCCTGGATGGTGATGCAAGATGACACAAGGATTTATCCTGGTTCGGGCAAAGAAGGCCCTACGTCCAGCGGGGGGAGGAGGTTCTTGTATTACTTGCACCTAAGTGCTTGTACAGGGGCAATACAAGCTCAATGGGCGCGGACCGGAGTTCGGACTCGAGTGTGTGTGTGTGTGGACTTGTGTCGCGCAAGCCCGTGTGTAACCGGATGCGAGCGTGCGTAACCGTGCGCGAGTGTGCCTAAAAAACGTGCGCGTGGAGGGCCCTGGTGTCCTCTTTTATAGAGCAAGAGGAGGCCAGGGTTACACAGGAGTGTCATGTACTTCGCCCAATACGGTGAGGAGTAGGAATCCTGTCTTGTCGGGGCCACTGGAGCCGACGTGGGCGTTGCTGTTGAGGCGTCCTTGGAGCGTGGCCTCCATCCCGGACGTGGGCATGGAGGCGTGGCGACGTGGAGGCCGTACAGCGCCCATTCCGGTATGTACAGAACACGGCGGGGTCCCTCCGGTTCTTGGGGTACCTGTCCTCCAATAGCGTGAAGGTAGTAAGGGCTCGAGGAGCGTCGAGGCCGGCCTCGAGGTGGCGCCTGCGGGGGGCTCGAGTCCCCGCAGGTATGGGCAGTCCCGAAAAGCCGGTCATACGGCGGGTAGCCGGGCCTCGAGTCGTGACTCGAGCGTGCAACAGTGCAGGGTATGGCCAAACAGTGTTGTACTGGTGCCTTTTTGCCCATGCTTGTGGTGAAAACGAGATTTGACTCTGCCCTGGTTCACTGTGGCACACGTCAGGTTGCTGAGGACGTGACCGGAGTAGGTGGACGCATTAAATGCGCGGCATGGGATTGGTATCCGATGTCTGGTGCTGCTCGAGGGTGGCATGATGTGTCTCGAGGGATAGGTTACCGTACTAGTGAGGCTCGAGGTCCCTGCGTGGGGTCTCGAGGAGCGGTGCAGGGCTCGAGGCCTACGTTCCGGGGCTCGAGGGGTAGGCTGCCATGAGGCGGACAGTTAGGCTTCGGCGGCCCTGGGCTCCCTGGTGATGGGCCGGCGTTGTAGCCCTCGAGGGGTTGGCTTTTTAGAAGGTTGGACTTGCTAGGTTTGTTATTAATTGGTGTTCTAGGTTTAACCTATTTGTTTTGCGTTGATTGGGGGTACCCCTTTTGTGGACCCCCGACAGTAGGTCAAACAGTGTTTTGGTGATTGCTAAATACACCACCCTGTTGGTTCTTTCGACTGCCCCGTTAGACTCGAGATGATATACTGAAGCGAAGGCTAAGGTTGTCCCTATGCTATTACAGAATTCTCTGAATTTCTCTGAATCAAACTGTTTGCCATTGTCTACTGTTAGCAACCTTGGCACCCCAAACCTACAGATTATGTTCTGCCAGAAAAACTTCTTAACTGTCTCTGAAGTGATGCGAGGTAGGGGTTTGGCCTCTATCCATCATGTAAAATACTCAATTGCTACTACTGCAAATCTATTCCCCCCTTGCGAAGGTGGAAGAGGTCCAACTAGATCCATTTCCCATCTCCGCAAAGGCCATGTTGGTGGGATGAGCTGTGTTGGTGCCGAAGGCCTTGACGGCTTTGTTGAAGCGAACTGGCATGCTTTACAAGTTTTTACTATTTCTTCGGCATCTCTGACATGAGTTGGCCAATAGAAGCCTTGTCGTATTGCCTTCGCTGACAACGATCCTGCCCCAATATGCGACCCGCAGATCCCTAAATGTATCTCATTGAGCAATCCTCTGCCCTCGGTGCCCGATATGCATTTTAGGAGAGGTTGAACTACTCCTTTCTTGTACAATTGTCCTTCGATCAGGACATAACTTCTTGCCCTGGCGGCCATTCTTGTTGATGCAGGATCATCCTCGTGTTGTACACCTCCGGTTAACTGTTCTATGACTGGGTGTCTCCAGTCTTCTGTTTCGACTAGCCAAACGTCCTTAAAAACTCTTGTTGTTGCACTTGTTGCCGGGTGGTACAGTTCTTGGAAAAATGTTCCTTGGGGTAAGGGTAAGCCATTTGCTGCTGCTTTGGCTATCACATCTGCCTCAGTGTTCTCTGTTCTTGGAATATGTTTCAATGTGAAACCACGGAATCTCCGTTCTAAGGATCTGACCACTGATAGATAATTAACAAGTTCCGGCTCTCTGGCTGTGTACTCTTTTTCTACATGGCCCGCCACTATCTGGGAGTCTGTTTTGATTAGGAGATTCTGAGCTCCAAGAGCTTTGGCTTTGTTAAGCCCAAGGACTAAGCCTTCATATTCTGCTATGTTGTTTGTTGCTTTGAACATCAATCTTATGACGTATTTGGATCGGATCCTAGTAGGCGAGATGAGCACTGCGGGGGCTCCTGCACCTTGGCTTCCCCACGCTCCATCAGAGTAAATGGTCCATATTGCGTTTGGCAGTTGTTGAGTTGTGTCTGACGAAGGTGTCCATTCCGCCATGAAGTCTGCCAAGGCTTGGGACTTTCTTGGAACGAAGTTTATCGCATATTGAGATAACTCCGTAGCCCATTTTCCTATCTTTCCTGATGCTTCCTTGTTGCTGAAAATATCCCCCAACGGTTGAGCTGAAGGCACTGTAATTTCATGTGCTTGGAAGTAGTGCTTTAGCTTCCTGGATGCTGTGAGAACTGCATAGGCTATTTTTCAATCTCTGAATAATTTTTCTTAGCCCCTGATAGTGCTTCAGAGATATAGTAGACCGGCTGCTGAATTCTGTTTGGTTCCGCTATTCGTTCCTGTACTAGGACTGCGCTTACGGCGTGTTGCGAAGCTGAGACATATAGCAGAAGAGTTGCATCCTTATCTGGGACTGTGACCACTAGGTTGTTTGCTAAATACCGCTTCATGGCCTGAAATGCCTCTGACTGCTCCTTCTGCCAAAGAAAAGAATCAGAACCATTGAGTGCTTTGAAGAAAGGCAAACTTCGCTCCGCTGATTTTGATATGAACCTATTGAGGGCAGCTATTCTTCCTGTTAGTTTTTGAACTTCCTTTTTTGATGTTGGCTCTCTCATGGTCATAATTGCCTTTGTTTTTTCCAGATTCGCCCTTATGCCTTCGGGCCCGATGAGGTACCCTAGCATTTTGCCTCTGCTTACTCCGAAGACACATTTTTCCGGGTTCAGTTTCAAACCTGCTGATCGTAGGTTTGCGAAGGTTTCTTTGAGATCGTCAATATGGTCCTTCTCTTCTTTGCTCATGACGACAATATCATCGACGTAAGCTATGACATTCCTTTGCAACTGAGGTCCCAATACTGCCTTGGTCATTCTTGCGAAGGTTGACCCTGCGTTCTTCAGGCCTTCGGGCATTCTTACAAAGCAGTAAGTCCCGAAAGGTGTTGTGAAGCTTGTCTTTTCTTCGTCTTCTGATTTTAACCAGATTTGATGGTATCCAGAGAAACAATCCAATAGTGAAAATCGCTTGCATCCTGCAACTTTGTCCACCGAGGTGTCTATTCTTGGTAGTGGAAATGGATCTTTCTTGCAGACTTTGTTCAAATCCGCGAAGTCAATGCACATTCTCATTTTCCCATTTTTCTTGGGTACTAGGACAACGTTGGCTAGCCAGTCTGAGTACTTGACTTCCCTTATGACCTTAGCGTCCAAAAGCCTTTGTACCTCCGCCCTAGCCGCTAATACTCTGTCTTCAGACATCTTTCTTTGCTTCTGTTTTCTGGGCCTTGCACTGGGGTTGATGTCTAGTGAGTGTTGAACAATACTTCTATTCACACCTTGCAAGTCGGAGGCTGACCAGGCGAAGACATCCTTGTTTTTTGCAAGTACATTCACCAGTTGTTGTTCTTCGAGGGCGATAAGATTCGCTCCTATGATTACCTTTCTATCTGGGACTTCCACCTCAAGTGGTATTGCCTTCGTTTCGTCTTGGTCTTTAAGGTCTGTCTTGCCCCCGGGATGTCTGGTGTGGTGGCTGCGATGCATTCTGCACCGAGTTGACATTCCTCTGTGACTTCTGAATTGCTCTTTCTATGTTCCTTGCTTCCTTCTGGCTCCCGAAAAGTGTGATTATCCCGTGTAATGCTGGCATTTTGATGCACAGATAACCCATATGCACAGCCATGTTGAATCTGTTCAAGAGGCCTCTCCCGAAGATGGCATTGTAGGGATAGTGCAGATCGACAACATCAAAGGTTACATATTCTGTTCTTGCATTGCTTTGACTCCCGAAGGATACGGGGAGGGATATCTTGCCCAGGGCTTCTATTTTTCTTCCCCCAAACCCTATCAGAGGCGAATCCGAAGGTCGTAGTTGATTTCTTCTCAGCTGCATCTGATCGAAGGTGTTTACGAAGAGTATGTCAGCTGAGCTGCCTGAGTCCACCAAAATTATGTTGATTTCCCAAGCAGCAACATTCGCTTTGATTACCAACACGTCCGCGTGGGGATAGCTTTCCAGGTGCAGATCAAGCTCGGAAAAGGAGATAGGTACCTTCGACCAGTCTGTGTATCGCACGGGCCCCTGAACTGCGACATTGTTGACCAACCTTAGGTGGTCCTTTTTTGCCTTTTTGTTTGAAATTCGAAGGATGAACCTCCGGCGATCGGAAGGATAATTCCTATTGTGGGTAATGGTGTGTGGGGATTGACTTGGTTGTCTTGATGCGGTTCATGCTTTGGGTTGGTCAACTGACGAACCAGCGGAGGTGGCGGCAATGCTTCTACTTGGCGACTTGGCTGGTTGTGGGGTTGGTTGTTTTCTATGTAAGTTATACACGGAGGCCCTGGATTTGGGAAGGTAGAGTTGTTTTCTTGGTGTTGAGTGTTTGGCTGGTATGACTGACTAGAGCCTTGGGCACTTGGTCTCCAAGCTGGTAGGAAGCTGGGATAGTAAGATGCTACTAAGGCTGAGGGGTGAATTTGAGTGGGGTTAAGGTTTGGGTAAGGTGGGTAACATTGTTGTTGATGTAGCCATGCTCGGGCGAAAGTGTTGTTTACTTCACGAGGGGGCTGAGGTTGGTTGGACTATAAAGTCGCTCTGCTTTTGATGCACTCTTGAGTCTCTTTGGCATCTGGACAATCTTTGGTGACATGACTTTTGTTCTCTCTGTGAAAGAAACAATACTGCTTTCTTGGTTTTTGATTTTTGCTTTTGTTCCATTGTTTCCCTTGTGAACTGCCTTTGGCTCCTTGTCGATTGGTTTGCTCTGCATTTTGAGTTTGCTGGGACGGTTGGAACTGTTGTTGGCTGCCACCCTGTTGGCCTATGTTGAAAACTTGCTGACTCTGCTGCTTTGTTGGCTGATTTGTGTTTTGGTTAACTCTGGGCGCATTCCTCGCTTGGGCTTGCTTGTTTTGTGACTGTTCTTCTAGCCTTCGGCGTAGGTCGTTATCTGACCTGCAGTATTTTTCAAACTCTTCGTAGAGTTTTTCTATTGTCGAGGGCTTTTCCCTGACTAAGTGACCAGCAAAGGGCCCTATGCGAAGCCCTTTGACCGCTGCTTCAATTGCCACCTCCTCAGGCACATTTGGTGCTCTAGCCTTCAGCTGGATAAACTTTTGGTAGTACTCTCTCAACGTTTCGCCTTGTTGTTGCTTGCACTGAAACAGGTCTGAGGCAGTCAGGCCTTCGCTTGAGAACCCCTTGAAGTTTGCCATGATCTTATCGTGAAGGTCCTCCCAATAGTACACTGACCGAGGTCTCAACATGGAGTACCATGCTAGGGCATCTCCCTCGGCTGCTATGACAAAGGATTTTGGAAGGACCCGCATTCATTCCCTCCTGTCAAAGATCCCGCTGCCTCAAAACTCATAATGAACTGACGGGGGTCTGTCTTGCCGTTAAACCTCGGCAAAGTGATGGGTTTGTATGTAGATGGTCATGGCGCATTCTGAAGGCCTTCGGAGAGCGGAGACCTTGGGTCGAGAGCCCGATATTGCTGTGAGTAAGGAGTTCCGAAGACCGGGAAAGTAGATGGTGTCGCTGCAAATCTACTTGCCACGACCTCGGCGGTGGTTGCTGATTGGAATTGGTTTGCAGACTTTGGATTTCCGCCTGCAAGATGGCTAGCTGCTGTTGAACCTCCGCCGCTTGCTGTGATAAGTGAATTGTTCTTTGATCAGCAGCGAGGGACGCTGCGAGCCTGTCTCTCTCTTGCTGCGCATTCTGTAGCTCAGCTTGCAATTGCTGTAAAACTTGTTCGAGCGTTAGGTTTTCTTGCTGCTCACCGCCGCCTGCTGGTTGTTCTGCCGCAGGTGTTTCTTCTTCATGGGCTTCTGCATTGTTGCTCTGGTGCTGGGGGTTGGCGAAGGCGCTATGGACATTCCGCCTCGGCCTTCCCCTGGACGCTGCTGCCTGGGTTTCTGAAGCTCTTATCGAAGCTCGTCTTTTAGGTGGCATCGTGGGTTTTTTGGTGGCTTAGCACGGTGGGCGCCAATGTTGGAGAACGGTCTCCGACAGTTAGTTGGGCTAATCCGAAGGCCCACACCGAAGGCGGGGAAACAGTCGGGCCCACAAATTAGGGTTACCCGCCAAATCACCCGACCCCCCACCAGGGGGCTCTCGGGTCTCTTATAACGCACCGTTCACTTGCTTTTTCCCTTATTACATTCATGCCTATACAGACTGCGGGGATATTCCGGGAATATTCCTCGACTTGAACTAAACCTAGAAGGGTTATTTTGGACCTTCGCCCTCTTTTTCCAACCACTCCCTCGAGCCAGGCCTTCTTCGCGAACGGCCTAGACTCTCGTGGGCCGAGGTGGGACGTTCGCCTTGCTGGGCCTCCGTCTTGATCATAGCCTGACCCTTTGCCCGGGCGGCAGGCCTTCGCCTTCATCACAACCTTCGCCGTGACCTCCGACCCGATCTTCTGCCTTGGGGCCTTCCCGCTCGACCGGGGGTCTCCGTCTCAGTCGGAGGCTGTCTTCTCGTCGATGGCTCTATGCCTAAACATCCGTCCCTGGGCGGAGGGCCTCCGGCGCGCCTGGCCTTCGGGCGAAGGCACCCTGTGAAACCTGGAAACCTCGGGCCGCACGAAAAAGAATGTTAGTGAAGAGACCTTCGTGAGCCATTATCTAATTTCCCCTCAACAGGTTTGGTAAATGAAACTACCACTGAAAATCAACACCTTCTAACAGCATCCAAGAAGGGGGTGGCATTCTCACCAAATAACTTAGCATGATAAAACTAGAATATAGTAGGAGCAAAAAGTGTTTCCTTTTGCTCTTTCAACAAACATAATTAAACATCTTTCTATATGCACATAATAATATATAACTAAGATACTATTCAAAACTATATGGTAACTTTTGCTATCTATAGATGGAAAACTTCTCAATGGGAATGAGATACTCAATCTTCCGCTAGGTAAAGTTAATTATAGATTTGGTGAAGGCTCGACACACCGGTGTGGCTTGATCCGAACATTGCGATCGTGTCACCATGTCTTTTGTGGTTTATCAATCATCATACAGTCTGATTGTCCTCACCATGAAGGATAATTATTTCATGTTTATTGAAGAACACGAGCAAAAACATACTAAAACAACTAATGAATGATTCAGTTCACAAGTTGATAAACCATCAAATGCCAAAATTGTTCGATGAAAAATTAATCCGAGAGCAATCCAAACCATACAGTTTGGACGGTGGCTGCAAAATATATAGTCTTATAGGCGCGACCAAGGACCCATGGTGATATCCCTAACACAATACACCACTAAATGGTCCAAAACTCCACTTGTTTCGACGATTTTTGTCGGCTTCAAACAAATTTTGATAAAGAACCAATGTCATACAAAGCTTTGTCTCTTTGTCTAGGTCAGTGCATATGTAGGTATATAAGATAAACATCTGCGCAACACTACGGGCGTGTTTGGGACCGTGTTTTTTTTGTCGGCGTGCGATGAAAACAATCCGAGAATCACACCGAACGCTCACGCGATGCGATGATTCTTTTTCCCACACACGATATCAGAACCGTAGAAATGAACTAACGCCCGCGTTTTCGGCACTGTGGCCCTCACGCGCTCTTACACCCCTTTTTTTGATCAGGTACAATTTGGACGCACACAACTCACGCACTCCACACTCACACCACACACACACGTGTGCGCGTCCGCGTTTTCGGCACTGTGGCCCTCACGCGCTCTTACATCCTTTTTTTTTATCAGGTACAATTTGGACGCACACAACCCACGCACTCCACACTCACACACAACGCACACACACGTGTGCGCGTCCCTACACACGCAAAGAGAGATTGGGAAGCTCGCCGCCTCCAGTGCGCGGGAAACGCGCAGTACCACCGAATGCGCACGCGTGTGTACCTGCAAAATTCTGGAAAAAATCCAGAAAAGGTTGCGACAACCCAGGTTTGAACCTTGGTGGGTAGCATCCCACCGGACTGTCCTACCACTGGACCACAGGCCCATTCGCTCTTACACCCCTTTTTAGCATTGTGGCTCTCACGCGCCCTTAGGACACTCCCAATGCAGAAACCGCGCGGTAGTTTCTATAGCACTAGACACCATCACATGAAACCATGGTTCCCAACGCAATATTTTTGTGAGTGGTCGTACACAAATTTTGTCCAATCCTCGTCCTTTCTTCCTCCTGTCATTCTCTTTCTTCTCAGGATCTTATGTGCAGTATGGACAAGCAAGTCATTACCAAGCAAACTCACTTGCTGCCAGCAAGCAAGCAAATCCAACTCACGAGCATACTGCCATGGCGAGAAGCACAGGCATGACGTGCGCGGTGGACGGGAGTCATTCAGAAGCGGACCTGCTCCGGCGCCCACGCAAGGCCGCAGAGAGCCGGAGAGTTGCCGAGGAAAGCGGCGGCGAAGATGTTGTCGCCCACGTGCTAACTTCCGGTCTCTATCGAGAAGTGCCGAGCCGCCGCGGCTATGCTCGTGCTGCTCCTAGTCAGTCCCCAGGCTTCTACCATTGTTCCCCGTCAGGTCCTCCATCGATGGCATCCGGCGCAAGCAAGGCTCCACACCAGTAGCGCACACGAGATCCTCAATCATCGATAGAAGCGATGTGCTCCTCCCCAACGCTGATTTCCATCTGCATCGGTGCGTGCGAAGACCCGACGTCTAACTTAGAAACGATTTCTTCGTTTCCTTCTCTCTTTCTTCGTTAAATTGTTTACCACCAGTTCATGTAAAATGTCTATATGAAAAAATAATTAATAGAGATAGAAACTATGCTAGTTTCTGTATTGGGAGTGCCCTTGCAGTTACGCCGCAATACGCGTACCGCATCACGCGGTGGTTAGCCTTGGTCCCAACACGCCAATCATGCCAAATACTACCATGATGCGATGATTCTTTTCCCGCACGCGGTATCGAAACCGTAGAAATCGTCCGTGTTTTCAGCTCCGCGGCCCTCACGCGCCCTCGCGCAGCGATACACATATACCGCACCATGTGTGCGGTACTGCGGTGGGTAACCATGGTCCTAACACCCCAATCACACTAAACTCTCCCCCATGATGCGATTGTTTTTCTTTTCCCACACACCGTATCAGAACCGTAGAAACACACTAGTGTTTTCAGCACCGTGGCCCTCACGCCGCCATACGCACGGTGGGTACCACCCATGGTCCCGGCACGCCGTAGCGGCGTTGCCGTAGCCCGCAGCCGCATCCGATATACTGATGAGTACTACAGTAGTACGGAGTACTCACGAAGCAAACACGACGAATGACGCGACCACCCAGGGGTGATGCACCGAGGCACGCACCAAGCGACGACGTCGCAGATAAAGATTGCGTGGGTCCCACCCGACGCCCACCCATGACATGGAGCGTTGCCGACCACAAAATTTTTCTACAAATACTCTCTCCTCCGTACATAGTTTTCTGTTGGAAAACAATTATGAATAAAAATGTCACAAAATATAAAAATGGAATAACCGAAAGAAGAGCACTGGGCCCCACCGCAATGGCCGACATGGACCACCTTTATAACGGGCCCCTCTCCATCACCCTCCAAGCCGCAGCAGCGCCCGCCGCCAGTAGCCAGCAGCAGTCCGTCCAGGTGCAGCAGCACCACCACCCCGTCGCATCGACCGCGCCATGGCCGCCACCTCGCCGGCGCCTCCTCCTCACGGCGGGCACAACGGCACCACCACCCTCCCTCCGCCGACGTCTTCTTCCAAGGAGTCCTTCTCCAGGTTCTTCGAGTCCTGGATCGCCGAGCAGTCCCGCGACCTGGAGCAGCTCCGCGCCGCGGCGTCGGCGGAGCCGGCCGCCCGGAGGCCGACCTGCGCCGCCTCGTCGACCAGGTGCTGGGCCACTACGCGCAGTACTACCGCACCAAGGCCGCGCCCGCGGCCGACGACGTGCTGTGCATGTTCACCCCGTCCTGGACCTCCACCACCGAGAACCTCTACCTCTGGTGCGGCGGCTGGCGCCCCACCGCCGCGCTCCAGCTGCTGTACACCAAGTCCGGGATGCAGCTCCAGCACCAGATCCCCGCCTTCCTCGGCGGCGCCGCCCTCAAGGACGACCTCGGCGACCTTAGCGCCGCGCAGCTCGTCGCCGCCGACCAGCTGCAGCGCCGCACCATCAGCAGGGAGCGCGAGATCGAGGACGCCGCAGCGAGCGCACAGGTAGGTGCCCCCCCCCCCCCCCCCCCCCCCCCCTTTTTTCTGTCGCTTCATTCAGGAAATAAAATATCCAGTGTATACACTGTGAGTGAAAGTGAGGTCAACGAACGAGGACCGCGCGTCTGTGTGTGTGTGTGCAGGAGGCGCTGACGACGGCGGCGATGGTGGAGCTCGCGGGCGGCCGCGGGATAAAGGGGGCGATGGAGCGCGAGATGCAGACGAAGGCGGAGGGGATGAGGCAGGTGCTGGAGATGGCGGACGAGCTGCGGCTCGAGACGATGCGCGAGGTGGTGGTGGCGCTGCTCCGCCCCGCGCAGGCCGTGCCTTCCTCCTCGCCGCCGCCGAGCTCCACCTCGCCGTGCACGACTTCGGGCGCCGCAAGGACGGGCGCGCCGGGCAACGCCGCCGCCGCGCCGCCGCCGGAGTGACGCAGACGCGTGAAAAGATAACGCGGGCTTTGCCTGCCTGGCTGCTCTGCTTTTGCCTGTGTCGTGTAATGAACCGACTCCCCTGTTCCAAGCGGCGGCGCATGGCTGCGCGCGTTCGTAGCCGTGACGTCGCGCTCGTCGCCTATAGCTACCCATAAAACCAAATGTTCCTCTTGCTGTGTCGGGAGACGCTGTCGTCAGTTGTGTGAACTCTGAACTGTGCAGTCGTGCCATGTCTGTCTTTGGAGTAACTGTGCTCTTGTATGGTAAGGAGTAGTAGAGCTGTTATATTTCAGTACTGGCCAACCTGACTCGTATTTGAGAGCCATGTTCTCTCTGACCAGTTCGTGAGCATGCAAGACGAATATGTTTGGTTGCCTGTTGCAAATTAACCCGGCCGACTAGGGAACATGTTTGGTTGCCCAACTGAGTGAGACAAACAGTAAAGCCTAATAGAAAAGTTGGACGCAGAGGGCACAAAAGCTGCATGGTGAGAGCTTCGCCACGGTAAAGATTTCCAAACGGGCTGGAAAAAACGGGCTGGCCTGAGTCCAGTCCTAAGAAGCCCGGCCCTAGTCCAGCCCAGCAGTGCCCGTGCCTGGCCTGGCCCGTAGCCTGTGCCCGTGCTCGGACTCAGGATGCGGCACGGCCCGTTCCAACGGGCGGCACGGCTCTCGGCACGGCTCAGCCGTTGGATATAGGGGATGGCTGAGGGCCGTTGGATGGGGAGGAGGGGGGTATATAACCTCGTCTCCTCGACCGGCTTCTCCCCTCCCAACCCTAATCCTCCCTCGCGCAGTCGCTCTCGCCCTCATCCTCTCCTCGTCTGCTCTCGCCGACTCGCCCTCGCTCGCTCCGTCGCTCGTCCTCATCCTCGCTCTCACCTGCTCATCGTCGCCCTCGCTCTAGCGGTCTAGCCCGCTCGCCTGCTCCGCCGTGTCCATGGCGTTCTCTCTAGAGGGTAAGGGGTCACCAGATCCGGTAGGTTCCGCCCTCAATCTCCCTGGTTCTGCCCTCAATCTCTGACCGTCTTCTCTCTCAGATCTCGTGGTTCCCGCCCTCAATCGCCCTCTGATCCCTTGTTCTTAATCCGTGAGAGTCGGCTGAGATGCCTTCTTGGCATCGTTGACTCGTCTCCGTCTTCTTCCCGCCGTTCTCGTCGCCGGCCACCGCCACCTCCGGGGCTCCGGTCTCCGTTGAGGTACCGGAGGTGTGCAGCCCGTCGTCGTTTCCGGTGCTCCGGCTCTAGAGGTAAGTGGAAACCCTAACCCTAATCCCCTCCTCTGTTCAGATCTGTCCATGTTCAAGTGCTTACCCTAACCCTAATGGTCTATTCCCCTCCCCTTTTCTGTTCTTGTGTCTTGCAGCCGTGCAGGAACCGGAAACGGGTAGGCCTACTATGGCCCTGGGTACAGGCGTCGACGATGAAGGGGAGTTTGATCACTCCCAGAACGATGAGATGCGGATGTGCGGGTTGACCGGAGATGATGAGGAGGATAATGTCCGCGAGGACTGTGCCGAGCTATTTGGCCGATCTACTGCTGATGCCCATCCCTGTGACCAAGATGTGGCCCAGTGGATGTGGATGCAGCCGATGGCAGGGCTTTTCACAAGGGTGAGTTTTACCTAAACAGGTTTTTAATGAGGCAGCCATTGCATAGCTCCTTTTTGAAGTAGTTTTAGTTTCAAAATTTGCCTGTGTTCTGTTGCTGTTCTTCTGATTGATTGCTTTTTTGATAATTTTGATCTCTGAAAATTTTCAAATGTATTGAGTGGTTTCTGTGATTCAGTGCCAGGGCTGGCACGGTACTGCCGGGCTGGCGTGCTGGCACGACACGGTCAGGCACGACTCAGCCATCTTAGGGCCGTGCCTGCACCAGCTCAGCGGCACAGTGGTACGACACGGCACGGCACGGCACGGCACGCTTCATTAGCCGTGCCTGCCGGATAGTGCCGAGGCGGATCATGCCTGGCCGGGCTAGTGCCGTGACGTGCCATGCCGGCACGTTTGGAAAACTTTACGCCACGGGAACATTTGGTTCCCTTCTCCAGCGAGCCCGCATTGCACATGAGAGCCAAACCCAAGCTGCATAGGCTATGGTGACTGCATATATAGAGTCTAACTGATAGGAGATACTATTTGGTTACCGTATGAAATTGTACCGTATATAATAAAAATAGCTAAACAAGTAATCTTATAGTAATTGAGTTATGTAACTACACTCTAATAGTCCTAACTTTACTTCTAATATCTTAATTTATTTAAAAACACACTAATATCACTTAAATATACACTAATCACATGTTAATAGTGTCATTAAGAAAATCTGTGTTGCACCATGGCTTACCAGGAACGCGAATGAAATTCGTATATGGCGAGTCAGGCTATGGGCTGCCTTTTTGCATCTAGGGAGCCAGGTCCAGACTCTCATACAAGCAGCCAAACGCGCTGAAGTTGTATCTGCAGAGCTTGGTTCTCCTCTATACAGCTAACCAAACACCCCACATTTCCAGAGTCTGGCTACTCTTTTGCATGCGTCAAGCCTAGCTAGCTCCATCCAGAAAACCAATCACTTCGTAGCTGCAGCAGACGGCCTGGTCGGCCAGCACCCAGACTAACAATCACGCCTTAAGATTCTGCTATGTCAGAGCAGTGAAATGAAAATAAATTTGAGCTTCATTTCACATCGGTAGTGGAAAAGTGGTTTAGAGTGGTTTAGAGTTGTTTAGAGCTTGTTTGGTTCTCTTTCTCTAACGAACCTGGCTCACAAAGGGGCTAGGTCGGAGGCAGTCTAGAATGCGTGCAAGCCTAGCGTCTTTGGTTGTTTTGTACGAAGCCTAACGTGCAAGCCTAACACCATGCATGAACTGATGGCCATGAGTCAATTTTCAAAAGCTACTAGAGAAGCCCCTAGGGTCATGTTTACAACAGTTCTTAGAGGATCAAGGGGAGGGGGAGGGGGGAATCCTCATTTCAAACTATCAGCGACAAACCTAGAAATTTTGTAGAGGTCGGGTAAACATAACAAAATAATATGACAATTGTCTCGTTATATGATTAACATTATTGATTGCCTGCTATAGTTTCAAGGGAGACACTTTGTTTTTATAAACTTACAGTGCACACCAACTGTATGTTCTAATTCTTAATCAACCATGAAAAATTACTAACTTCATCAAGTGGTTTGAATACTTGCCGGTCATTTTGATACTCATTGAGCTAAACTCAATTACAACATTACCCATTACCCATATGGCAGAAGCCGTCGGCCACTTGCACGCCAGAAATTTTTGGGTTGAAGCGAACAACGTTAATAAACCGTACTTCACCTTATTTTCTCCTACAGAATATTGTTAAAACAACCAAACAATAAGTTAAGCACACAAGACAAATGACTAAGGAGTCAAGGCTCTTCCACTAAGAATATTTATTTTTGATACCTCCACTACGAATATTTGGTGTAAAATCTTGCACATTTTACAAATGTGTGTAATCAGTAATCGTGACCAAAAGGAGGAAGAAGAAGAAGGAACATTTACCTCGGCTATGATTACTTTGGGCTCAGTGCTCAGAGCCCACAAATATCCGCGCTGATTTTAGAAAAAAGTTCAAGGAAAATATCGTGGATCTACCTGCAAAAGGCCACTCAGTCCTCACATATCACGCGCGCACCACCACCGTCGTCTCCGGCGACGACCACGCCGCCGGCCATGCCGTCCTCCTACGCCGCCGCTGCAGCCGGATCCACTTCCCGCAAGCCGAATCGCACCTCCAACGTTGCCGCATCCACCCCTCGCCCACCAGCACCCTCACCGTCGCCGGCACCCGCTCCCCCGGCGGTGAACCCTAGCGTCATCTCCGATTCCGATCCTTCCTCCTACTCGTCTTCCTCTGCAGACGAGGCCGATCTCACCACCTCCGACTCCGCAACTGCCTCTGTTGTTTCCGCCTACCTCTCGGTTGCTGGCCAGGGGGCCGACCTCTCGAAAGTTGGCATTTTCCTCTCCTCCGCCGCGCGCCGCCGATCGCCGCCGTGCCTGATCTGCTTCGATCCTATCCGCCCCTCCGACCCAGTGTGGTCATGCTCCTCCTCCTGCTTTGCCATCCTCCATCTCCCCTGCATCCAGTCATGGGCTCACCAGTCAGCATCCGGGGCCGCCGTGCCGTGCCCAACCTGGGGATGCCCCAAGTGCCGCTTCGCCTACCCCAAGTCCGAGACCCCCACCTCCTACGTCTGCTTCTGCTCCAAGACCGTAGACCCGGCTCCAGACCCCTGGATCCTCCCCCACTCTTGTGGCGACGTTTGTGGCCGCCGTCTTGATGCCAATCTCGACTCCGGCTGTGAGCATACCTGCCTACTGCTGTGCCACCCAGGGCCGTGCCCGCCATGCCCAGCCGTTGTTCCTAACGCCCGATGCTTCTGTGGAGCGCACCGGGAGCCTCGACGGTGCGCACATCAGTGTTACTCTTGCGGGGGGAAATGCAACAAACGTCTTAGCTGTGGACTCCACCGCTGTCCAGTGGATTGCCATGATGGCCCCTGCCCACCGTGTGCAGTGCGGGGGAGTCACAAATGCGAGTGTGGAGAGACAATGGAGGAGAAATTGTGCTCTGAAAGGATTTTCCAGTGCAAGAGGGAGTGTGGTGGGATGTTAGATTGTGGGAAGCATAGGTGTGAAAGGGGGTGCCATGGGGGCAAGTGTGGGGAATGCCCACTCCGAGGTCGTCGCACTTGCCCATGTGGGAAGAAGGATTATCCAAGGTTGGAGTGTGATGCAGAGGCTGCCACATGTGGATCAACTTGTGAGAAGGTGCTTGGGTGTGGACGACACAGGTGCCCAGAGCGATGCCATCGTGGTCCATGTGATGAGACTTGCCGTCTTGTGATCACAAAGGCCTGCCGTTGTGCGGGTCTGAAGAAGGAGGTACAGTCTTATCTACTACATTTATAATGGATCAATCCATGTAAGTGGATAAATCAAACAGAGGAATTATCTGGTTGTCTAAATTCAAATTCAACTTAGAGACACTGTTAGCATTAATTGTCATAATGCCTAGCCTACATCAAAAAGATATCCTCCGGAAACTTGTAGATAGCTTACATACTTCTTTAAGATCAATGGACCTACATTTGATGTCTGGAGGCCTCTGTGCTTTAGATTAGTCTGTGTTGTTAATATGACCTGGCAGGGCAACAAGCAGTGTTTCCTCATTTTTCATTCCCTTCAGTTTTCACGAGTAGGTTGTGCAACAGGAAACATCCTTAGTCTAACATTGAACGCTGTAGCTGCATATGTATACTTCTATGCTATTAATTTGCAGGATGCAAGTTCTTAATCCTTTGTGCTCATGTGATGCATTGCATGTCTGCATCAGGTGCCATGCTACCAAGAATTGACGTGTGAAAGGAAATGTCAACGTTTGAGAAACTGTGGTCGCCATGCTTGTAAACGACGTTGCTGTGCTGGGGATTGCCCACCCTGCTCTGAGGTGCATTTTTTTTTCTTTCTTTTTGGCCATGGTATTAGATTCCTTTCAAGAACTAAAAGATAGATATATCTTTTTGTAGACTTGTGATAGGAAGCTCAGATGTGGTAACCATAAATGCCTCTCACCATGCCACAGGTACTGGCTGAACTCCAAATCAAACATACACATTGGTTTACCATGTACTCCCTCCGTATAAGGAAAGGAAGTCGTTTTGGACAATGACAAGGTCTTCAAAGTATAACTTTGACTCCTTATTTTATAAAAAAAAATTTATGAAAAAATGATATATGTATACTCCCTCTGTATCGCTTTAGATGACATTTTGGACAAGGTTTGAGTCAAACATTGAGAATATAAATCATGAATAACTTTTAAATTATTGATTCTGGAGATATAAAAATCATATAAATAATTTTTTCTTGAAAAGTACTTTCATAAAAGTATACATATACCATTTTACAATAAATATTTTTTAGAAAACAAGTGATCAAAGTTGTACTTTGGAGATCGTGTCGCTGTCTTAAACGTCATTTAAATGCGATACGGAGGGAGTACTACTTTATAGTTTTATGAAAATATTTGTGAATACAAATATATTCATATAGTTTTTACATTTTAAAACTCAATAACTTAAAAGTTATTCATGATTTATATTCCCAATGTTTGACCAAAACCTTGTCCAAAACGACTTTCTTTCCTATGCAGAGGGAGTATTGTTTAAATTTTGAAGCATATGCTTGTGGCACATGCCAATATGTCGATTGTGCTCTACCGCTGTGCATAATAGATACACTAGGTCGTCATATTGTCTTTGGATTTTGCTTCTTAATGCCCAAGTTTTCAAGGTTCTTCTTTAACATATCTCCTGTTGTTTGGCAGAGGTGCTTGTTCACCTTGTCCTCTGATGAAGACCATTTCTTGCGCCTGTGGGAAAACATGTTTTGAGGTGGAATTCGGTAGTAGACTCTCAGTTCTGTTTTTTGTTTCCTGCTGTCTGCTTCATTAGACATGTTCTTTTTGGCTAAGATTTATTTCTTGGTCCATCATGAACGCAAGATACTTGCTCATCATAAGAAGAAAAAAAGATTATTAAAATTATAAAAGTGTTTCCTGGATCAGCTTCTGTATAGTTTGTTGAATATTTGTATCATTGTTGCTAAGTTTTAATTACCAAGATTAATATTCATATAACTCTGTTGCAGGTTCCCTGTGGGACTGAGAAGAATCAGAAACCACCCAAATGCTCAAAGAAATGCAATATACCTCGCCTTTGCCGACACAAGCTTGAATGTCGGGTAATCTGCTGTGTCTTCTTTTCCTGTCGTTGGGCTTTAGATCTCAATAAATTTCTGTGTATGTGTTAAATTAAGTTATATGTTTTCTTTTAATTCATATTTGAGTTGTTTGGCACTGTGTTTATAAGGAAGTTATCCTGTTAAGTTCAATTGCTTTTGCTGTTACAAATGGATTCTCAGAATTTATGTGATACTTTATTCCTTTCCTTAGCCCCACAAATGCCATTATGGAGCTTGCCCACCTTGCAAGCTGACCTGTGGGGAAGAACTTTCTTGTGGCCACACGTGTAAAGAAAGGTTTGTATTTGAACTACAAGAAATGTGTAATTGAATCTTGTTTGCACTTGGCTGTCTATCAAGGATTACAACCTCTGTTGCTTAACAATCTCCATACATTATCCAGGTGTCATGCCCCTATTTCTCCTCCAAACCCTGAGTTCACACTGAAACCGACAAAAAAGAAAATGGGAAAGCAGATAGAATGTACACCTGGGACACCATGCCCACCATGCAAAGAGGTGGTTTTGGTGCCATGCTTTGGACAGCATCTTGGCCAAAGACGTGCTGTAAGTTTTTCGGGAACAATGCAATCTTTTGGTCTATTTGTTACCACCTGCCTTCTCTCCTATCTGGGATTGTGCAAAATCAGACTACAGAAACATATACTTAATTTCCACTTCTTGCAGATGCCTTGTTGCAAATGGAGGCCTTTTCCCTGTGAAAATTTATGTGGGAATCCTCTCCGTTGTGGCAACCATTATTGTACAAAGTCTTGCCATGTGTTAGAAGTCCCATTGAATCAACCTGAACGAGATTGTATAGCATCTATCAGTAAAGCGAACACACTTGCTGAGCCTTGTGAACATTGCAATCTTCCTTGTCAAAGGGGTTAGATACTCTTTTTTCCTTCCAAGAACTTTAGTTTAGTTTTGTTTAAAAGCTTAATATGAAGAAGCTACTGTGGTTTCGTATACTTTTAAGTTTGGTACAGGATATTGACTAATATTTATTTCAGGTTAGGGAGCTCCTTGTTCAAACCCTTGCCTTTGCCATGCATCTGAGTGATGCCCATCTTGTAAAGTCCTTGTTAAAAGACCATGCCATTGTGGTGCTATGGTGCATGCTTTGAGTGTGTGTATTTTAACAACTTAAATGCAAAGGAACAGGTTAAAGTAAGGACATGTGGTGGCCCATGTCATAGGTCAGTTTGGCTCCTAACTGTTTCTGTATTGAAGTTGGTGCAACTTCTCTGCTGTTACTAGACTTGATCACAAATTTCCAAAAAATTAATTGATTTTCTCAAACATTTGAACATGTTTTTTGAACAGAAAACTACCAAATTGCCCCCATCTGTGCTCAGAAGTATGTCACCCTGGTATATGCCCATTGGTTGATCAGTGCATGAAAAAGGTATGTTCCAAGGCTCTCGTCCTCTCTGACATACATACTCAGGCATCTAGACTGTAGAATAAATGAATGATAACTAATAATGTTCAAGTGGTACACCAATGCTTGATCTGTGGTGTTACCGAGCTTTCTGCTGGAAGTGTAGCATAAGTGAAAAGATCTATTTTGCTTAATAGGAAGTTCGTTTACATTTGAATTTGTGATTTAATTATATTCTGTTAATTGTACTATTTGTACTAACTATACGGTTTATCTATCAAGGTCAACACCCGTTGTGCATGCAACACTCTGAAACAAGAGTGGCTATGTCAAGATGTTCTCAAGGAATACCGTAAGTCTGGTCGTGATCCAAAAGAAGTACCTAAAAGTCAGTTTGGAGTTGGGTTACTTGCCTGCGGTGAAGACTGCAAGAAGAAGCTGAAGGCTCCAGATTCAGAGTTGCATCTCCGGAAAAGTCAGGAGAACAAGGTACTGAGTCTTACT
Organism: Coix lacryma-jobi var. lacryma-jobi; assembly: GCA_009763385.1. Classification (NCBI taxonomy): domain Eukaryota; kingdom Viridiplantae; phylum Streptophyta; class Magnoliopsida; order Poales; family Poaceae; genus Coix; species Coix lacryma-jobi. The sequence continues at coordinate 131,665,704 of CM019827.1, forward strand.
GTTTTTCAATACAAAAAATACCACCATGCTCTGTTGTTTGCAAATGTTTTGGACATCCAAGCTTTTGGTGGATTTGTTCTCATTTCCTGTGCTTTCAAATAATCAGAGCTCCGCTGTGGAAGTCGCAAATGTGCCCAAACGCAGGAAGCGGCGTGACCGCGGACAGGAAGTTAAACAGGTTTGTGATGTACGCAAATGTGCTGCTTTCTTTGAAACTTGTGCTCCTTATAACATATCTATATTTTGCAGGAAGTCAAGACTTACGTGCTGAGAGTTCTGCTGATTATTTTGCTGTCGATAGTTGTTGCTGCTGGATTATACCTGTTGTGGAAGGGTGTATTCTGGCTTTCTGACTGGATGAACGAAATGGAAGAGCAGAGGGCGAGACAAAGGCATCGGATGGGTGCAATGTTGTAAAAAAAAATAAAAGTTATTTTGAGCCTAATAATCGGTATTGGCATGTGGATCCATTGGTAGATATTAGTGAAACATGTAACCGTTTTCTTTCATACTTCTGTCATTGTGCTGTTTGGCTGGTCGTTTTTACGGTTGATTTCGGCTGTTTCAATAGTATTCTGTTTGAGAGAATAAGCTGAAGTACGGCTGAATAGGGTAAAAGAATGTATTGTTTTATTTTCATCTTGCTCGTCTGCAACTCAACATTGTTGTAAATGAACAACCGATACAATTACTAGATATAATTTATCACTCATCTGTTATAAAAAATGTATTTGTTAGTTCATCCACTCGGAACATCCGTTAAAACGAACTAGTAGTAAACTGGCAACCGCCTTCCTGTACATCGTGTTGCTGCTATTGCGTGACACCCCATGGTTATTTGCTCCGGCTGTTTTCTTCGGTCTAAAATAGATATCGTGTCAGCTTATCATCAATTCATAGGTTGTACTCCAAGCAACGCCACTATCACTATCATACTTGTATTGTCGGCTGAAACTGTCCTATCAAGAAATATGAGACCATGGAATTTTCTTTAGAATGGATTTTGAGAAATTTATGAAATTACATGATTTCATTCTGAATTCTAATCACTTTGAATTACTTTAAGTCAAACTTCTCTAACTTTGATCAAATTTATATAAGGTATACCAACATATACAACGTCAAATTAGTTTGATCAATTTTTTATGAAATATGTTTCAATGTGTATTTATTTAAACCTATAGATGTAAGTAATGTTCTTCTAAAATGTATATCAAAATTACGTAAGTTCGATATGTTTATTTGGTGTCAAGATAAGTTTGTTACCAATTTATTTGTTATAGTTACAAAATTCAGTTATTTTAGGGGCCCGCTTTAACATAGTGCAAGTATGAGAGAGGAGAGCAAGCCGTAATATATTGGACAACATGTTTGCGCCTTTTACTTTTCTTTGCACTAGTGCCAAGACTAAAGGACCATATCAAATCATAGGTTTTTTACATGTTTGCGTAACATAAAGGACATAAAGTTCAACTCATCTTGACACCAAATAAACATATCAAAATCATTGCATCACATATAGCAATAGGATTGCAACACCAACAACATAATGTGCTAGAGGATGATTCTTTTACATAGTTTATAAAAGTAAATAAAATGGATAAAAATACCTACTATACGGATTTGGGTACCGTATACAAGTATATATAAAACTATATCCATACTCATCCACCCAATGGGTATAAATCCATTTGATTTGATTCAGACATAATGTAAAAATCCATGGGATTTTGGGTTTCAGGTTTTGGAATTCGGATACTCGTTGCTATCTCTGCACCGGCCCAACCATTCCGATCTGACATCTCGGGCTCTCGGCGTCTCGCCTCTCGTCCCCGCCGCACCCGCACGCAGCAGCAGCAGAAGTCCATTTACACGGCTCTTCTTCCGCGAACCGCCACCGCCACCTCACCCACCAGCTCGCCGGAGATCACGAGAGGAGCCAGGACCGCGCTCCTCGACGCCGCCCGCCATGGGGGACGCCGCCTCCGGCCGCGGCCACGTCGTCTACCCTCCCCGCTCCGCCGAGGACATCTTCAAGGACTACCGCGCCCGCCGCTCCGCCATCCTCCGCGCCCTCACTTACGGTCAGTGACTCGACTCCCTCCCTCCGCTCCCCGAACCCTAACCCGCTCAGAGCTCCAACCCAACCTCACCCGATTGCTCCCTCGTTCGCAGAGGTCGAGGACTTCTACGCGCAGTGCGATCCAGGTGAGTTGCGCTTCGGCGTCGCCCCTCTCGATCCCCCCACGCGATCCATTCCTTGTTCCGGGCGAACCGCCGTGCGATTGATTTGTGTTGGGGGGCTTGAGCAGACAAGGAGAACCTGTGCCTGTACGGCTACGCGAACGAGGCGTGGGAGGTGGCGCTGCCTGCGGAGGAGGTGCCCACGGAGCTGCCGGAGCCTGCGCTGGGGATCAACTTCGCGCGCGACGGGATGAACCGCCGCGACTGGCTTGCGCTCGTCGCCGTCCACTCCGACTCCTGGCTCCTCTCCGTCGCCTTTTACTATGCCGCTCGGCTCAATCGTAATGACCGGTACGCTGCCTCCGACCGATCCCCACTGCCTTGCTTCTCCCATTACGGTGTTTCTGTTTGGATTTGATGCTGCTTCTGTTGCGCTTGCTTGATCCGTTGACGGAAATTTCAGAAGCGCAGCGTCTTCTTCTTTTTTTTTTTCCTTAAAAAAAGTAATAACTGAATTAACTGAATCCATAAATTCACGATGGATGAAATGGGATTTTGGAGTATCTGGGCATTTCGTGGATCTTATAGAGCAATAGTTTTGGTCGCAAGTATTTGTGATTCCTGGTTGCCAGTGATAACACTAGGATGCATAATTTTGATTGATGTTTACTGACTCATGAGGATTTTGGCCCGTGCGTGGAGAAGGTGAAGCTTATTGACTCTCTCAACAGTAGTTTGATGCAAAGGGCATTGCTGTTTTTGTTTTCTACTGATAGTTTATCTGTGGTTCCAAGTCTTGGGGGTAGTTGGGGAGCTTGCTTTCTAAAGAAACACACGGCTACAGAGACTCGCAGAGGCTCATAAAGCAGACTTCTGACATGTTTGGTTGTTTACCATTAGTTGCTGAACGGTTATGAGCTCAGAAAGCAATGACATGATGAGAAGGTAGGTAGTTTCCTGGCTTTCTGTGTCTCTGTGATGATAGTGAGTTGACCGAGTTCTGAATTCTGGTAGCAACATGTTTGTGCTGAAATCTTCGTACATGTATCAGTTAACACCTTCACACATAAGTCATCTCATCAGTAGATTTCTACGCTCTCTCTGTAAACAGTGGTTCGAGATTCCTTGTGTGGACTTGGGCTATTGAAGGTTGGCTTCAATATTTATGTTATGCTAGCTTTCAAATGGCCCTTTCCACAGGGAAAGGTAATATTGGTCGAAGCTCTGAATCTGACTAATTTTCCACTTGTTGTGCATCTTATTTAACTTCTGCAATATTTTGGCATGGCATAAACTTTAGTGTCCTGGTCAAGGTCGGGTTTAGTTTGTATCAAAAGGCGAGTGTATGCTAGTTTATCGTATGGTGTGAGTCCGTGTGTTTTATGGGTTTCAAACCCTTTTTCTTCTTAATATAATGATACACACTCTCTTGCGTCTCCGAGGAAAAAAGAGATTTTCAGTTAATTAGTGTTGTCCTAGTTTCCTGGATGGCTTGATACTCCCAAAAGGTTAAAGGTTAATGAAATATTTTTATTTGAGGAAGGTGTTTCATGAATATGGCCCCAAGCTTCTGTTATGGATTTGGAGAATCAGGAAATTTTCTGCCAATTGTGGCTACGAAATTTGCATTTATGCTGATATTCTCTCTGTTAACAACCCAACCCAACTCGCGGAAGCAAATCCTGTACACTTCCAAATTCTGACTTATGAGACACCTGTAGCCTTACATCTTATAATTTCATTGCAACTGTGCATATTATTTTCTTAGAAATTGAAGTTCAAAGCAGCGAGTAACCCCCTGTCTCATAGCACCTCTTGTGCATATTATTTTATCTCTTTTCTTTTTCTTTCTCTTTTTTTGCAAAGAGAACCAACATATCGAGTGTGATTTGTTGGTGTCAGAACTAATCTTGTAATAAGAGTTGAATAAACACATCTTCAATCTACATGCATCTATGGAGATGAGCTGTTCTTGTCAAAGAGAAAGTTGATTTGTTGCATGAGCTAATGGCTAGCTAACATTTGGTAGAGAAGTTTGTTTTGAAGTTGAGCTGTAAAAGTAGTAAAACTGATGGTGAGATGTGCTGTTTAGGTTGGTCACTGTAGCACTTTGGTTACCGTAGCAAACCAACCTACAGGACTATAAAGGCTACAACACCCTTATTACTGATAGAATAGAAATTAAAGCCATGTGAGAGATGGAGAAAATTTAGATATCTGTCATGTGAAGTCATTATATACTAGATGAGAGGTCATGTGTGTATGTGGTATGATCAATGATCAAGCTAGTAGTATTTGATTGTGAAGATCAAGCTAGTAGTAGTGCTTGGCTGTGAAGATCAAACTAGTTGTAGTGCTTGGCTGTGAAGATCAAGCTAGCAGTTGTACTTGGTTGTGAAGGCCAAGCTACTGAAGATCAAGTGAGTTGTGTAAGCTTGTAGGTTGAGCTAGTTACTCGTGTTGCTATCTCTCATTCTCGTGTGAATCAAGATAGAGAGCAAAGAGAGGAATTGTGTGATTCATTTCCAACATAGAGAAGAAAAGAGTGATTCTGTTTCCAACAGTTGAAAGCTGTATTTCATCAATGCAAGCTAAGACATTTATTTATGATCTGAAGAGCAATGGAGTTTTAGAAAAAAGTTATACCATACTGAAATATATATAATGCTCTGTTTAGAGTTACAGCACAGTTATTTGTGCTCCCACAGTTTCAAATTGATAGGAGTATTTTGTTTCGTTTGGACAAGCCTTTGACCAACAATTTTTATTAATACACAATTTTTGTAATACAAAATTAATGCCACTAGATTATGATTTTTATCACATAAATGCCATTAGTAGAGTGGTTGGTCAAAGTTTGTCCTAATGAAACGAAATATGGCTACTAATTTCAAATGGAGAGTATTTACTAAAAAATAAGTAGAGCATTCTTTGCTCAAGAGCTATGTGGGTTAATAACATAAGGAGCACATGTTTGCTATTCACAGCCTATTATCTTATTCAATTTCTGTGTTCTTGATTTTTATATGGATATAGAGTTCTCAAGTTGTGTTTTGCACTGCACCTTTTCTTTTCTATATTAATTTACATCAGATATGGTAAGTGTACTAACACACATGCCTATGGTAGTTTAGAGTCTGTAATCTGCAGCCTTTTTTTTTCATGATGATACTCATATAAATACTGTAATCTGTGTGAATGCTGTGCTAGCAACTTGGAGGATAATTTCCTTTTTTAACGAGCGAGTTATTTTTGTTCTAGTGGATTAGTCATTTTAAATCAATGTGAATCCACACTAGCATGGAACTTTTTGATACTGTTGCACCAAGAGTAGCACTCCAGATTTGACCTTCCTATACCTTGCTTCTGTGCATTCGGCTGGCAATAGTCTGTTTCTTTTTTCTTTTTCAGTTGTATGATGTCTGTTTTTTCAGTGATGATAGTGTTGTCACACTGATCAGAGTACTGCAAACATAGTGTTTGATTATATATTTATCTATGTAAATTTGAAAGGATAGATAATGTTGCAGTGCCATTAGTTTGTTTAAATTCCTGTTTCTTAAGCTGGTCTATGTTGCTAATATCTCACTGCTTTCACTGTCATCCAACAGGAAGCGCTTATTTGGTATGATTAATGAATTACAAACTGTTTTTGAAGTTGTCTCCGGTGCAAGACAACAATCGAAAGAGAGGTCCAGTATGGACAACGGTGGTAGATCCAAGCCTGTAAAGGTAAAAGATATTTGTTATTGATGCTACCATTGTTTCGCCTCACATTCAATTTATTTTCACGCCGTGACAAAAACATGATGGGCAGATAGAAAATAATGGAAAAGCCACAGACGAAGCATATGGAGAAGATGACAGTGATCACGGTGAAACCCTATGCGGAACCTGTGGTGGGATATACAGTGCAGATGAGTTCTGGATTGGGTGCGACATGTGCGAGAGGTGGTACCATGGCAAGTGTGTCAAGATAACTCCCGCCAAGGCAGAGAGCATAAAACATTACAAATGCCCGAGCTGCAGCTCCAAGAGGGCGAGGCAGTAGCAAAACTGAACACAGGAAGCCTCTGAATGCAGGATGTATGGTGCAGTGGCGTATTGCAATTTGCAAAAGTTTGCAGGCAGGAGAAGGCCAAGAGGCTCCATTTACAAGATTTAGAACTATATTGCTATCTTCCCTGTGCCTTATGCTTACTTCACCTATGGTGATAAGCTAATGTGAGGTAAGATAAGACATTTGACAACCAGAGGCACTTGAGTTGACTAGTACCCCTGATATAAATGGGGGTAAAAGAAGAGGAAATCATGCTTTATTGAATATGGAGTTTTTTCTTTCTTACAGTAACATGCACCCGTTTTGATAATGAATGGCTGCAGCTTTTACTGAATATCTTGAAATGTATAGGAACAGAGGTTAAATTTTGTCAAAACTGTGAAGTGTTTCTATTGTTTTGTCTATCGGTCGTTCAGAGTGAAGTATTTATTGTCACGCAAAATAACATACGTACACGATACCAAAGGAGGAGCACAATAAATGGACCATATATGAAAACAAAAATGTTATAAGTATTTACAATTGAGCTATAATTGTAGCACGTAGTATGAAAACTAGCTTTACGTAATATGAAAACCTTGGGCGGGCAGGAAATTTGCTTTACGATTTTATAAAAACTCTCAAAAAGAGCTTCCTAATTTTTTTCTGTCGAGAGAGGCTATATATGCGATCAAGGTTCCAAGCAAATTGAGAGTTTTTATAACTTGTAGATTGGTGTGATGCCCAACAGATTGAAACACTGCCGCATCACGATTGCCGTCGCTTGGCAAAGAAGAAGACGGCTTGTTTCTTCAGGTGACCCAACGACCTGCGGTGTCGACAAGGCACTTGTGTTAACAGAAGCCGAAAGTACAGAAACATGAGGTGATGTGTAGAGAAGCGATAGCAAACAGGAACAGGAATGTTACTACCTGGCAACTGGTGTAGAACTTTGAGAATGCTTCGGATAAGCTGTACAAGTAGTCGCACAAATAATGGGGCAATAGATCGACGTAGGCCTGCTCAACAACCTAAATAGCACAAGATATCAATGATTGATTCTTCACCCAAGTTGTCATAGTCCGTAATTCCTAGAATTACTTCAGAAATATGGTGTCTTAGGCTGTTGCTCACAGGAATTGTAAATCACAGCTGCTCACAGACCGATTCAAGAGCTAGCGGAACAGCATCCATCAAGAGCTCCCAGCACATACCTCTTGGAACCGGATGAGATGCAATCCTAAGGCACGCTCATCAGCGTGGACAAAGGTAATAGCCGCCTTCTGAAACCCGCAACAAAGAGAGGAACAGCTGTCAGAAATCACTTGGATGTTCTGCTTTAAGGACAGGCTCGAAGTGAATCAAATTGCTCTGCTTGAAGGAATCACTTGTTGGTTTGAAGCACAAAGAAAGGCTCACCGTTTTTAACTCTTCAATATCCCTATTGGCTTTTTGGATAATGGAACAGATACGAGCATGTGCATACTGAAGATAGACAGCGCTGTTTCCCTGCTCATCGAACCATAATTGTGTCGTCATCATCTAAGTAATCAAGTTGCAGTTTTTGACGAGGTTGAAATATATCAGATTTATTTAAATGAATGAAGGTACCTTGTCACTTAGCATCTTCTCAAAACTGAATGTGTAGTTTGTTAGTCGATTGTTTTTTAGATCTGCATACCTAAATTTCAAGAGATTAGAGAGAACCACATCAGTACGTAATAAACACAGGCTATTGGGGAAAAATCGCCTCACACAACAGAAAATCACACCGATTAAAACATATTTGCCACAGGGTTGGAAGAATGGATACAGAAAAGATAAGTTGCTAGTAAAAGAGAGAATCAAGACACTTAACAGCGCCCAATCCAATAGCCTCTGAAGTTCTGTCAAGCTCATCATCTGTCCAACAGGAAATTTTTTTCTGGAAAAAAAATATATTGGTGTTATGTGCAGCCATAGAGAATTATATGAAAAACAAGAAGATGAAACATCAAGTACCATTTTCAGTAAGCCGTTCAATAAGTTGTGCTTTGCACTTAGATTTAGCTTCATCAAGTAGATCTACCAGTCGAACTACTTTGGAGCAACGAGTTCGGAAACGCGTGCCATCTAACCCAAGAACAAGGCCAAAGCCTACATGGGTGGTTTTTGGGTAACTCTGTTCGTTTTCGTCTGGGAGCCAGCCAGCCATGGTAGCAGCCTACAATCAGTTTCATCCATGTGCTTTAGATACAAATCCTGTCGTTTAACAGAAGTGCAAACCTAACAATTAAACAAAGTGGGGGTTTGGCACTCACGCTGAAAATCTTATGGAAGTGTTGCTTTTGACCTACGTCTGTTAGGTATACTATCCATTTTGCTTTCTCCACGTTAAGCCGATACCTTCACGAGTGGGGGAAAAGATACAGAGAGAGAGTTCATAAAAACTAGGGCAGTAAATTTATGAATTGCTAGAGATATTGGATAGAATTGTGGCATATATCACATAGAAACATGACTGACCAAAGAGCAGCCAAGTCTGTGGAGGCATAGTTGAAGCCGCCGTCGCTTTTGACCACAATCAACGGGGGTCGTTCGGCTTCAATGACTATTACTCGAGCACCTTTATCATCTTTAACCAAGCCTTTATTCGTCAATTCCTCCAGAACAGGAGGGATGTAAGGATTGTAAAAGCTCTCGCCCTGAGAAGATTTACACTTAGTCAGCTCACTTTAGGACTTCTAAAAAATAAAGAAAAAAATGTGAACATGAACATTTGTTTGCTATTCTGTCAAGTTTGGTAAGATGAAGTTGGATTCAAACAAAGCATGGGGATAATAAGGAGAACTTTTGGAATTTCCTTCCAAAAAAGTATTCGGACAGCAATTTCTCAGTGTCCGTCAACCTTCAACATCTATACGCAAGGCCATAGTTATGTAGTGAAACTTTAAATTCAGGCTAAACCTTTGGAGCCAGTCACTGAGCAAGCATGACATTTTATTGATATCATTCCTTCAAGCAAGGACCAACAGGGAGCCTGTATGAAACTATACGCAGGATACCACAAATAACTTTTTCAACATTTGACAAATTCACTCCCTGTAAACTACCAGCCGGCGAGTGATTTTCTCAAATGTTGAAAAAGTTATCTGCTGATAGTAAAGAAATGCAATATGGGGATAAATATATACTCCCTCCATCCCAAATTATAAGACATTCCAAGAATCTTGGAGAGTCAAAGTTTTTCAACTTTGACCAAATTTATATAATAAGATAATAATATTTATGATATCAACTAAGTGCAATTAGATTCTCCATTAGTTATATTTCCATAATATGTATATTTGATGGTATAAATCTTTATATTTTTCTCTATAATTTTGGTCAAAGTTGAAAAACTTTGACTCTCCAAGATTTTTAGAACGTCTTATAATTTGGAATGGAGGGAGTACTATAACATCATTGGTAATCAAGGAGGGGAGTAAATAAAGTACCTTTTCTTCAAGCTCCACACTGAGGCGTTTGTATACCGACTCAAACTCAGTGCGGCTGATTTGACATATTTTTCTCCATGCAGCTCGGTATCTTTCTTCCCCTTGCTACAGTTCAAGTGTTGCATGGATATGAGAATAAGTAATGCCATAGCAGTAGACTGAACGCTCAGGATCACAAACAACACGCACCTGCAGCCGAACTACTGCTTTCTGAGCTTTAGCCTTAAAACCATTTCCCTCCTCCTCAAATTTTGCCTGAGCTGCTTTGTAGAAGCTCTGTAGCAAAGGGACAAAACTAACTTCTTGCTGAAGATGAATCATGCAATATACTGGGAAGATGTTTGAACAAAGGAGATTTTGTGGAATATGAATTTATTTTTGAACAAAATCGTGCAATATGAATGTCTTACAAATCCATAGTTTTTGAAAAAAAAGGCACACTAGTACAAAGAAACATATAAGCACAGTGACAGTTATCTCAGTAGCATGCACAGGTGCACCACAAATGTGTCCATTATAGAACACAATCATGATTCCATATTACTCCAAGAAATACTTTGTTTGCTTCCGTTAGTTTAGTATTTTGATATTACATAGATTGGCATATAGCAGCTATCTGCAATTGTCAAATTGTGTCAATTTGAGAAAGGGAACAGGTTAACCAATCAATTTTTAAGCGAGGCGTTATAAGAAAATACTAGTTAAGAGGACATACAAAATGGTGCACAAAAGATTCATAATGTGATCAAATTTATCTGTTAAGATATTATATAAACAACCCAACTCTTGAATTGCAAATGGTCAGCTCTTACCTGAAGATCTCCAATGGCCTGATTGCCAATCTCCTCCCAATTTGGGAATTGCTCAAACAAATATTCTATCAACATGCCAAACTGGTAAAAAGAATTTTACCAATAATAATTAACAAAGAGCTAAAAATATTCTTATAATTATAACCTCCACATGTTCAAACTCAATACCTGTGTGCCCCAGTCTCCCACATGGTTGCGTCGAAGAACCTCGATATTTGCAAACTCAAACATGCGTGCTAGTGTATCTCCAAGTATAGTTGACCTGATATGCCCAACGTGCATCTCCTTTGCAATATTAGGAGAGGAAAAATCCACCAGAGCTCTCTTAACTGGCAAGGTTGGCGCCCATGTTTTGATACCATAGATAAGCATGTCTTGAATCCTCTGCAAATGTGAGGTGTATTGTTAGCATGGAGGAATCGTACGTATCACCATAAGTAAGTCCAGAGGCATTAACAGGGGCCAAGGATCAAGCATCTGAATTGGACCTGAGCAATCCAGTCAGTGGATATGACTATGTTGACATATCCAGGCACAGCAACAGAGGTAGATTCAACAATGTCCGAAGGAGGCAGGTTATCCAAAATTGCCTGGAACATACATGTAAACAGTTGACATGTTAGGGGAAATTAAAAAAAAAAAACAAGGCAACTGCACAATTAGTTATAGAAAATTCAAGTCAAACCAGGTCTCAACCTGTCCAATTGTTCTGGGGTTTCGGAAGTCTGTAGCTGATCCTTGTAAACTTGAGAACAAGTTCATCGCATTGTTGCTGCAGATGGTTCACAACATACATAGTGTAAATCTCAAGCCAGTACGCAAACAGTACTAATTAATTGATCAACGAGAACCCTATGTGATGCGATCAAAGGCATACCATTGGTAGTCACCAAACCCTGGTTTGGAGATTTCAAGCATTGGCTGCACATCCAGGCCAGGTACGGTTGCAGACAGGGAAGATGCAATTAACCTGCAGAGCTGTCGCTTGACACTCTCTACGCCATACTCGGCCTAGCAATAAACACATTACACATCTACAAGTATCTAACCCAGCAAAAAGATCATCGACATGGCAACCCCCCTCCCCCTCCCCTCCTCCCCCCCCAAAAAAAAAAAAAAAAAAAAAACTTGAACCTTGCCACTTATAACTTCATGCAGGACAGTAGTAGTAGTAACAAAGGTTCAGATATACATATATATAGTGACACATCGGAGATGGTACATGCTTGACGAGGCATGAGATAGGACATGCAATTCAACAAACCAAGTGAAGTAAAAGTAATAAACCCCGAGCTTAAGCACGAGGAAACACACACACGGGATTTGCAGCACTCACAGCTGCGTGTTGTTGTTGTTGAGGCTGGATTTGGGACTCTGCAAGAGAGGAAGTGGACGCTGCCTTGTCGCTAGACCTGAGCATTTTGCAGGCCGGGCCAAAAAAAAGCCCGGTTACGTCGGGCCAAAAAAATCCTGTCAATTACTGTCCACTGGACGAGTCAGCCCTACTATTTTTGGGCCGGGCTCGGGCTTGGGTGGGCCGTCCGCGTAATTTATAGTGTAAAACAGCTAAAATAAGCATTTTAGGCTGAGTTCGGGCCGAGAAAATTTTTCTGGGTAGTAAGATCTCTGCCCAGGCCCTGTCCAGTAAGGTTCGTGGGCGGGCCAAAACCCAGCAGGCCCGAGTCGGATCGGGCTGAAAATGCTCAGGTCTACTTGTCGCCCATGATTGATGGAAGAAACAACACCAACTCATGGTAGCATTAGCACAAGGAGGATTGAAGCCAACCTCCGCTCCACCTCCACCTCCACCTCCACCGAAGTCTGAAGTACAAGTGAGGGGAGGGAGTCCGGACTGGAGACCGGCAGGGGGCCTTTTGGTGACTCAGCTAGCGCCAATCAAGCCATGTGTATAATACTGTACTCCCTCCGTATCACAAATAGAGTACGTTTTGGACAGCGACACGATCTCCAAAGCATAACTTTGACCACTTATTTCTTTAAAAATATTTGTTATAAAGTGGTATATATATACTTTTATGAAAGTACTTTTCAAGATAAATTTATTTATATGATTTTTACATTTCTAAACTCAATAATTTAAAAGTTATTTATGATTTATATTCTCAATGTTTGACCGAAAACTTTTCTAAAACGAACTCTATTTATGATACGGAGGGAGTATATATTTATAAGAAGAAGAAGAAAAGACTTTTCGTGACCGCTACTCAACCACTACGATTCACGTGAGGATTTGTCATTGCAGCGACGGAGGATGGAACAAAAGGCGCGGGGGAAAATTCATGTCAAATTAGAGGGATTGCAATACAGCATACAGGTTTATCCGACCGAACCTTTCCTTCCACGGCTGTTCGGTGCCGTTTCAGTAAACTCTCGCAGTCCGGGTACCACCAGTAGCCGGGACGCGCCGAGATCGCCGGTGGGCTTCGAATCCATCGCACGGCCACGAGACACCGCGCCGCGGCATCCAGTATCCCTTGTCTTGCGGACTCCGGAGGAGCGGCGAAGCGGCCGGCGAGCGGCGAGGTCGGAGAAAACCTCGCCCTGGCGCCTCGGCTTGGGCCATCGTTGACTCGAATTGGTGTGGCGTGGGCCGTCCCCGCGGCCTGCCTAGCCGGACACCAGATTATATGGGCTTCTGAGGCGGGCTGAACGAGGCGTCCTCACTCCTCAGGCCCAGACACAGGGCATGTTTGGATGAAGGCCTGGCCCAAAATGCCTGGTGATATTCGTTGCCTGTATATTGCCTGCTATGTTAGGTTTAGTCCCACATCGTTAATTGATGGTGGGGGAGCACAACATATAAGACGGAGGCAGTCCTCACCTATCAGGCTAGTCTTTTGGGTTGAGTTAGGCCCAAGGCCTTATATGTTGTGGACTCCAGTGGACCTGGGCTCGAGGGGCGCCGGCTCGTGGCTATAGCGAGCTGGGCCGAATTCCGCTGCGCACTCTAACAAGTGGTATCAAAGCTCATGGTTGAAAAAACTTACAAATCTCAACGGTCTGGGGGAGTCTGTTAACCTCTCAGAGGTCACATGTGGTGTGTGATATGGGCGTTGGACTCGGGACCGGAGGTCACACGTGATAAGGAGGAGTCCGTTAAGCTATCGGAGGTCACATGTGGTGTGTGATATGGAGCGTTCGACTCAGGACCTGGAGAACTTCTTCTGGAGATCGCACGAGGTGTGTGATGTGAAGAGTTTGGGTCCGATGTGTGACAAGGGGGAGATTGTTAGGTTTAGTCCCACATCGGTAATTGATGGTGGGGGAGCACAACATATAAGTCTCACATCGGTAATTGATGGTGGGGGAGCACAATGGGGGAGCACAACATATAAGTCTCACATCGGTAATTGATGGTGGGGGAGCACAACATATAAGGCGGAGGCAGTCCTCACCTATCAGGCTAGTCTTTTGGGTTGAGTTAGACCCAAGGCCTTATATGTTGTGGGCTCGAGGGACGCCGGCTCGTGGCTATAGCGAGCTGGGCCGAATTCCGCTGCGCACTCTAACAAGTGGTATCGGAGCTCATGGTAGGTAAAAACCTAAAAAAAATCTCAACGACCTGAGGGAGTCCGTTAACGTTCGGAGGTCACATGTGGTGTGTGATATGGGCGTTGGACTCAGGGCCGGAGGTCACACGTGTTAAGGGGGAGTCCGTTAAGCTCTCGGAGGTCACATGTGGTGTGTGATATGGGGCGTTGGACTCAGGACCTGGAGAACTTCTTCTGGAGATCGCACAAGGTGTGTGATGTGAAGAGTATGAGTCCGATGTGTGACAGGGGGAGATTGTTAGGTTTAGTCCCACATCGATAATTGATGGTGGGGGAGCACAACATCTAAGACGGGGGCATCCCTCACCTATCAGGCTAGTCTTTTGGGTTGAGTTAGGCTCAAGGCCTTATATGTTGTGGGCTCCAGTGGACCTGGGCTCAAGGGGCGCCGGCTCCAACGCCCATATCACACACCACATGTGACCTCCGAGACGTTAACAGACTCCCCCTCCGAGACGTTAACAGACTCCCCCAGACCGTTGAGATTTGTAGGTTTTTTCAACCATGAGCTCTGATACCACTTGTTAGAGTGCGCAGTGGAATTCGGCCCAGCTCGCTATAGCCACAAGCCGGCGCCTCTCGAGCCCAGGTCCACTGGAGTCCACAACATATAAGGCCTTGGGCCTAACTCAACCCAAAAGACTAGCCTGATAGGTGAGGACTGCCTCCGCCTTATATGTTGTGCTCCCCCACCATCAATTACCGATGTGGGACTAAACCTAACATGGTAGTCGTTTGGTTTAAACCCTGAAGCTTTTGCCTGATTCGAAGTTGCCTGTACATGTTGCCTGCTGCCAGGCTTACAAAATCGGTCGCCTTGCGTCCATCCAACCTGCCTGGGAGTAATTAAGTCATTCAAATCACGTGGCAGCACTCTCACCAAACACTGCCTGCTGCTTTTCTTCACACAGGCATGATTTCAGTATGTGAACCAAACAACTCTAATATGCCTGACCAGACAACTTTCTACTCAACAACAGCCAGTTCTCAGGCAGGTAAAATATTCAGGCAACTACCCCAGGGTTACATCCAAACAGCCCCACGGTGCACACGTATACCGGAGGAAATGGCGGCAGAGTTACCCATGGACACAATGAGCGAGACTGCCGCACTGATAGTCCATCTATTCCTAAATAATTGTCGTCGTTACATATTACAAATTTATTAATTTGATTTGTAATACATATAATATTTATAGTTTTAAATAAATTTATTAAAAAAACAAGATATAAAGATCTTTTCAATAATATTAATTTTATATTATAAATATTAATATTTTATAATATATATTTAATCAAAGTTGTTTCTCGAAAAACGTAAATGACAGTTTAGAAATAAAGGGAGTGCATAGCAATTCTTTTTTTCTCAATTCCATAGAATTAAATAAATAAATTTATTAAAAAATAAGATATAAAGATCTTTCCAATGTTACTAATTATATATTATAAATATTAATATTTTATAATATATATTTAATCAAAGTTGTTTCTCGGGAAACGTAAACGATAGTTTAGAAATAGAGAGAGTATATAGCAATTATTTTTTTTCTCAATTCCATAGAATTAAATGTGCACTGACTTGATTATCATCTTATTTTGTTATTTTTAACGTAATAGCAAGAGCTATGTCTTTCAATTAAGAAGAGTAGAATTGACCTGACTTTTAATGAGGAACCATGAAAAAAAAACCCTTACAGATGGACACACCTCAAGAACACAGAAAACCTTACAGTATGTGCCTAGCGTTAACGTGAACAAAAATACTGTACTGCCCTTTCTTTCCCTTTCCCTAATCGGCCGCGCAAGTATCTCATCGTTGCTTGACAGAGATGTGCACTAGATATTCAGATCTTGTATTGAACTTCCGGCGGTCAAATTTCGCCATTTCCATCGTTCACGATCAAAATGCATACATGGATTGTTTCATTTGAACTCCGGCGGTCAAATTTTGCTATTTCCATCGTCCACGATCAAAATGCGTACATTGATTGTTTGATTTGGACATTGGATTAATTAAGGGTCTGTTTGGACCTGTGGCAAAATTTTTAGTTGTACACCTTTTCTCTCTTTTTGCCATGAGATCCAAACAAGTTGGTAAAAACTTGGCAAAAAAGCGAAAGTTTTGCTGATTTCTCTTGTCATCCAAATCTGACAAAATGCCTCGAGGTGGGAGTTGGACGCCACTACCCTTATCCCACCACAGATGACAAATAAATATTGTGTCATACTCCTCATTTAATTAGGAGCAAATATGTCATTGTAGACTCATTAGTGTAACTTTAGCCATAAGAAACAAACAACTCTCTCATTTTTTTACATAGGAAAACCTTACTGCCTTTTTCTTTATAGAAAACATATATAGAGAGAGGCTCAACTTTTCAACTGTGCCTTGCCAGAAAAGCTTTGCTTTAATTAAACTTGACAATTGGTTGGGATCTCAACCGAACCCACACCAGTCCAGAGAGATACATGTTGATTAACTAATCCACACCAAACCAAACTCTTTTCTTCTGAAACCAGTCCAATCCAAACCATATTATTATTTGAGCCCCGTAGGCTCTCTCTGGGGCCCCGATGAGTTCGTAAAAAATATGGAATCGTGGCTCTGCGCTCGCACGAGAGGACAGAGTCGAGAGAGAGGCATCTGGCATTAGAGACGGATAGAAACCCATTCACACCACCCCAGACCAAACCAGTCCACTAACCTCTTTAGTCCAATTTCACTCAAACTATGTAGGACCAAATGAAAAACTAAACCATAAAACCCGATTTCAGTCCAAACCATTCCCAGGTTTAGTTCTAATATAATGTAGCACTGAGCTCTAACGGTGTTTGTTGATGATTGCATGCCCTCATATTAATCGCCGGCCCTCCATTCAGATGCAGTAGCGTGGAGCATCAGTGCAACTCTGCATGCAATCCTGCTGGCCAGTGGCCACCCTCAGCTGCAGGCTAGTAGATTCGACGCTACCGAATTTTCATCATCTCGAATCAGATTCGACGCTCAAAGCTGGAGCAAAAAAGACCAGAGGCTCAGCTCCCTGCTTTCCCCGCCGCAACCGCAAGCGCTTTATGCCGTCGTCTCAATCGTCTGCCGCTGCCGATAATAATAACTTAATGATCGATGTTCTGGACACCTCGCATCGCATGCCGTCGTCCACGGCGCCAAAAGTCAAACCGGCTCGATCTACGTTATTCCCTCTGCACTTCGTTACCATCAATCTTAAAATGCTACTGTATCTCACATCATCTTGTTCTTGCTCATTCATCAGCTCTAGCCGCCTCCTCCTGCGCTGCTTCTCTCTGCAGCGCAGCTATATAGGAATAAGATAGCAGCCGTTTGCGCTGAGCTTTCGTGCAGCAGGGAGTTTCGGTTTCAGACAGACAACCGTCAATATAATGGGGGCCTTGCCGTCCACGTCGCGGCAGGAGACGCCGCCGTCCGACTCGTCGCGCGCCGGAGACGGCCAGGCCGTGGCTGTGGTGGCGAGCAGCGCCGCCTCTGGTACTGGTAGCAACAGCAGCAACCAGGCGCAGTCGAAGAGGGCGCCGCTTCCTCACAAGTTCCACGAGATAGTTGCGCAGGAGGCCACGGCCACGGCCACTGCTGCAGCTGCAGCCGAACTGGAGGATCAGGCGTTCAGCACGGGGGTCTACCTGGCCGGGAAAACGAAGGTAGAGAGTGGTTTCACTTTCACTTTCAATTTCAGGCATGAACAACAGATTAGAACCGTAACTGCGGTGCTCACCTGTTGTTGATGCATGCAGAAGTACTGGGTGCAGGAGAAAAGCAGGTGCAACTGCTTCATGCTGTTCGCTAGAGCACTGTCCATCACTTGGAGCGATGATCCCAGATACTGGATCTGGCATCCCGTCAAAGAAACAAAGTACGTTACGTTCTTGATCATGGCTAGTACGTGTGCCTGCTTCAGCAATTACCATATCGCGCGACAGATGATGTGTTTTTTTTTTGGTTTAATTACATCAATTAAACACGCGCTCAATTCAAGTCTTGTCTGAACCTGCTGCTGCCATGTGGGAAACCAAACCACCCAACCGAACCAACCAACCAGCGACTCCGAGGTGGAGGCCGCGTCGCTGCAGAACGTGTGCTGGCTGGAGGTCCGCGGGAAGCTGGAGCTGTCGCACCTCACGCCGGGGGTCACCTACGACGTCGTGTTCCAGGCGATGCTCGCGGAGCCGGCGTACGGGTGGTCCGTGCCGGTGAACCTGCGCCTCAGGTTCCCCGACGGCGCGGTGCAGGAGCGGAAGGAGAAGCTGCAGGACAGGCCCACGAAGCAGTGGCTGGAGCTCAAGGCCGGCGAGGTGAAGGCGGCGCCGGGAGGCGGCGAGCTGGAGATCTCCCTGTTTGAGTACGATGGTGGGCTCTGGAAGAGGGGCCTCCTCATCAAGGGCGTCAAGATCGCACCCAAGGAGTGATTAGCATTATCTGTAGTTTGTTTCAGGGTGATCTTCCGCTGGCCGTGCATCCTTGGGGTTGGGGACGGTTGGTGTTGGTCGTGATAGTTCTCATCGTAAAAACTTTTCAACTATTACATTACATTAAATGTTTAGATACATACATCAGTATTAAATACTCCCTCTGTTATACGTATATCTTTTATTGGACGTACAACGTTTTATCATTTTTGATGATATGTTGGGCGTGGGGTATACATTTCGAGGAACCAGCCGAAGCATGCTTAATTAGTGGAACCAATCGTGTTGCATGCTTCATTAGTGTACCCAATCGTGTTGCATGCATGCAGACGAAAACTGATGAGCCCTTGATGCATGCAAACAAAATTAAAGAAGCCAACCACTTATCTTGGTAATTGGGATTCAACCTCTTGCGCCAATGGATGATTTCTAGTTGTGGTTTCCAAAGGAGGAAGAGAGTAATTAATGTGTGGTAGAAACTATCGCTCCCAACCTATAGTTTCTATAACAGTGTGTATATAAAGAACAACTTAAATGCAACACAAAAGAAAGTAGATCAACTATGGCAAACAACCGTATAGACCTCCAGAACAACACACTTTGCAACGGCATGGTTTCTGCAGTAAACACGCCGCGTGTAGGTATGCACCAGTGGCTTCGGTTGCATCAAGCTCAGCTCAGCTCAGCGTCGGAATCGTTCTGGTATCACTGGACCTTCATGTCCATTGCACTTGGAGCAACGGTGGCTACTGGTGATCCTGTTGGTGAGCAACACGAGCATGGAGCTGAGGTATTTGCCGAAGCAGTGTAGGAGCTGTGGGTCATGGAGGTCAGCAAGGCCTGCATGTTGTCGGCGAGCCACTGTACAAGAACTCGATGAGCCCGACGGCGGTGAACATCTGGACTGCTCGAAGACCAGGAACTTCAGCGCGATACAAAAGATCGAGAGGAGCTTGCCGTCCGTGGCCGCGGCGTGCCGGCGCCTGGCCTCTACAAGTGCGGCGACAACCATCGTGATGGTGACAGCAAAGAGGCCGACGCTGCGCATGGCGGCACGAAGGCGGTCTCCTATACTACGAACCGCGCGCGAGAGAGGGGTAGCCGCGGCGCCAGCGCAAAGGATCTGACGGTGGGAGAGAAGAAACGACTCAGGTCTCCCCAACGTGGATTTGCCAGTTTCCTAAGCCATCGGTACATGTGAAGACTCGGTTTCCTCTTGAGGAAACGGTTTCTCCCTTTTTTTTCTTCTCTCTCCGTAATAAATCTACTGCCACATCAGCAAATTGCTTAGTTGACATGACAATTAATAAAGATCGAAACTACAATAAATTTATCATTGGGACTGCCCTAAAAAATGATAATGGAGGTAGTATAGATTAAAAAATAACTAATTATATAGATTATTATGTATAATTTGTGAGATGATTTTTTTAAGCCTAATAAATTTATATTTTGATAATGTTGTGCTACAGTAAATATGTGCTAATGACGAATTAATTAATTTTAATAAATTCATCAAACGGTTTTCATACGAATTAATTACGGTTTTAATAAATTTATAACGAACCTATATAGAGGACGTCGTCGAGCCGTCCTATTTTTTTTTGTAATTTAGTCTTTTTTAAAGAAAATTCAAATAATCAATGAAAAAATTAGGATCTTTTGCATCTTTATTGTTATATTTGTCCTTATCATTGCAATTAATTGTACTAGCAACTGAGATGGAAAATATAGATGTGACAAAGAAAATGAGATTGATATCTCTTCTCTTCTCTCTATATGTACATGTACCAATGTCTTATATATTAATATAAATAGAAAAATAGAATTATATATGTGTTGTGATTTATATATTATATTTGTAGATAGAAATGGTCGACCCGAGAGATGATAACATGGATGAAGTCATGATGGATATTCTCAACACCGGAGGCAATTAATATGTCGGATTTGAAGATGATGAGGACAACTAGTGTCGGTGTTTCTACCCCGGGGTATGACATCAACTAGTAACTATGATCGCGTGCTCTCTTCCTGGATGGTGATGCAAGATGACACAAGGATTTATCCTGGTTCGGGCAAAGAAGGCCCTACGTCCAGCGGGGGAGGATGTTCTTGTATTACTTGCACCTAAGTGCTTGTACAGGGGCGAATACAAGCTCAATGAGCGTGGACCGGAGTCCGGACTCGAGTGTGTAAGTGCGTTGTTGCTGACCCGTGTGAGTGTGGACCTAGACTTCTCTGTCGTGGAGTTGTGTAACCGGGTGCGTGAAGACCCCTGGTGTCCTCTTTTATAGAGCAAGAGGAGGCCAGGGTTACACAGGAATGATACAGGAGTGGGGATGTACAATGTCCAATACGGTGAAGAGTTGGAATTCTGTCTTGTCGGGGTCACTGTAGCCGGCGTGGGGGTTGCTGTTGAAGCGTCCTTGAAGCGTGGCCTCCATCCCTGGCGCGGACGTGGAGACGTGGCGACGTGGAGGCCATGCAGCGCCCATCCCGGCGCGTACATGACGTGGCAGGGTTTCTCCGGGTCTTGGGGGTACCTGTCTTCCAATAGCGTGAAAGCTGTCAGGGCTTGAGGGGCGCAGCACCGACCTCGAGGTGGCGCCTACGGGGGGCTCGAGCCCCCGCAGGTATGGGTAAGCCCCGGGAGAACTGGCCGCACAGCGGGAATCCGGCTCTCGAGACGTGGCTCGGACGTGCAACAGTGTAGGGTATGGCCCAACAGTGTTGCACTTGCACCTTTTTGCCCATGCTTGTGGTGAAAACGAGATTTTGACTGTGGCTCCGGTTCACTGTGACACACGCCGTGCACCAGAAGACGTGACCGGAGTAGGTGAACGCATTAAATGCGCAGTATGGGGCTGGTATCCAACGTCTGGCGCCGCTCGAGGGAGATGTGAAGTGTCTCGAGGGATAGGCTGCCGTGCTAGAGAGGCTCGAGGTCCCCGCGTGGGGTCTCGAGGAGCGGTGTACGGCCGTGGAGGGCTCGAGGCCTATGTGCCAGGGCTAGAGGGGTAGGTTGCCGCGAGGCGGTCGGCAGGGTTTTGGCGAGCCCGGGTTCCCCAGTGATGGGCCGGCGTTGCAGGCCTCGAGGGGTTGGCTTTTTAGAAGGTTAGACTTGCTAGGTTTGTTATTAATTGGTGTTCCAGGTTTAATCTATTTGTTTTGCGCTGATTGGGGGTACCCCTTTTGCGGTCCCCCGACAGTAGCCCTTGAGCCCTTGTTTGAGTGCTGGCACTTGAGCGGGGGCTCCTAACCGGGATCCTGAGGGTTAACTACTGCTTCTCGAGGGTTTGGTTGCTTTAATTCCGTGGGTGTCGTGCGAGCGACACCCGCGGGTGTAGCCCCCGAGGCCACGGGGGAGTGGTTTGGACCCCCTCGTGGGCTTTTTGCGAGTGTGAGTGTTAGTTGCGTTTTTTAGGTTCGGGAGTGTCGAGCCCCCGAGTTTTTCGACCCTCTTTCGTCGAGGGGTGCCAGGCTGAACTGGCCGGCTGGCTCTTCGAGCTGTCCGGCACGCCGGTTGCCCTGGCTTGTCATCCCGCGAGTCCTTTCGATCGGATGCGAGGGGGGATGCCTCGTACTACCACGAGCGGGCGAGTATCGAGGTTCCCGGCGAGCTGGTAACGGGGAAATCCAAGTGAGACCTCGTGCCCCGTTCGATAGGGTCGACTGAAGCCCGGAGGCGATCTCATAAAGCATGGGTGCTCGGTCTGCAGGAGTGTCGGGTCCATTCGATAGGACCCGGTGGCTCGATGCCTCCCTCCGAGGGGATCTCTCTGCATGTCGTGCGCCCTGCCTTGGATACACGTGAGGGGCCTCGAGGGCTTGGCCCTCGAGCGATGCTGCGAGTGGCGCCCCTTGGTGTCCGTGACTCGAGTGCTCGAAGCCGGCTGTCGAACCCTCTTCGAGGGCCAGCCTTCGCTGCTTCGAGGCTTAGGGCCGGGGCCCGTTTTTACCTTCTTGAAGAAGCCTCCATCGTCTGGGAATTCTTCTGCCCGTTGGGCGCGCCTTTTTAGGCGAGGTAGCGAAGATCGTGGCGCTAGGGCGACTGACAAGAAGTCGGAGCGGCGGCCGTGGTGGGCCCGGAGGAACGGAGCGAGCACGGAGTCGCCGCGTGTACCTGTCGACCAGCTCGAGATGTGGTTAGGTGGGCACAATAAATGAGTGCGGTTACCTTTTCGACCTCGCCCGTTGGGGTTTTCTCTTATAAATACCGAAAGAGGGGGAGAGGAACCCTTTACTTTGCCTTTGCCTTCACCGCCGCCATAGCTTGCGCACGCCTTCTTCCCAAACCATCGATAGGTAATCTTCCCGGCCGCCCGTCCGCCGCTCAGATCCGCGCCGTCGCCGCCATGGCCGCTTCGTCCCAGGTGCTGTCGGCTGAAGACTGGAGCCCGACGAAGACGACGCAGCAAGAGCTGGAGACGCTGGTGGAGCGGGGGCTTCTCCGCCCCAACCCGCAGGAGGGTCCCGCGTGGTGGATTCTTCCGTCGGCGGACCACCGGGAGCCGCACCCGCCGGAGGGGTACGTGGTGAGCTTCACGCGCTACCACCGCATGGGGCTCGGCGTCCCGCCGAGCCGCTTCATGCGGGGGCTGGCCCACCACTTCGAGGTGGAGCTGCAGCACTTCTCCCCCAACTCCATCTCGCACGCCGCCATCTACGCCGCGGTGTGCGAGGGGTATCTGAAGATTGAGCCGCACTGGGAGATGTTCATCCACCTCTTCTGGGGCGAGCTCTTCCACAAGGCCGCGAAGCCGAGCGGGAGGAGGCTCGCGCGCGTGGGCTCCCTCACCATTACCGCGAGGACCGGTCCCTCGTCGGCCAACGTCCCCCGCGACTACCTCCGCTACAAGCTCTCCACCAACCAGGCGGGGTGGGACGACCACTGGTTCTACCTGCGGAACAAGGACGGGCTCCTTCCGCAGTACACCAGCAGGGTCATCACCCAGCGCCCGGAGAAGTGGAACTGGGGCGTCGCAGCGGACAGGCAGTGCCACCTGGAGCCGCTGATGAACACGATGCGGGTGCTGGTGGAGGAGAAGAAGCTGACCGTCCAGGCGGTCATCTGGGCGTTCCATCAGCGGAGGGTCCTTCCTCTGGCGGATCGCTCCCTTCTCATGTTTGAGATGGGGCCGAACGCCCCGCTCGAGGCGCTGAACCACTCGAGGATGGCCGAGGGGGAGTTGCCTCGGAACGAGGCTATCTCCCAGGTATCGGTCACGGTTCAGGGGCTGTTCCACCCTGAGGAGACCAACCTGATCACCATGGCACCCGACGCGGGGTGCCTCGACCTGGTAAGCCACCTTCGAGTCAGGTTGCCTCGAGCCCCCATCTCCTTTCTCTTTCTCCGAACCTTGTTTACTCTCTTTGTGGTTTTTCACGTCAAGTTTCTTTTTTGCAGGGGGCGTTCACATGCCACGCGTCGAGGCCCCCGATGAGGGAGGATGCCGCGGAAATACAGGTGAGGCGCCTCTCTGCTCAGAAAGATAAAGAGAGTAAGGATGCAAAGAAGAAGAAAGAAAAAGAGAGGAACTTGCGTCGGGCGGCCCGGGAGCAGAAGCTTGCGAAGGCTCGTCGTAACCGGCAGCCTGGAGAGGAGTCCCCCGAGCTCAGTTCCTCGAGCTCGGAGGAGGAGGACGACGATGAGGAGGAGAGTGATGACGAAGGGATGGATGCGCGTTTGAGGCGCGCGGGGGTCGTCGACGTCAGGGCTGACCGCTCCTCTGTGCAAGAGGATATCTTGGAGGTCCCTCCGGCGAAGGGATCATGCGGGACACAGCAACGGAAGGCTGCGCCGAGCCCTGCCTTGTCGGAGGCTCAGGGTCCATCGAGCTCCGTGCCGGACGTGCCCCCAGACGCGAGGAAGCCTCGGACTAGGGGCGCCATCGCCGCGGCGCAGAAGGAGGCCACGACCGCATCGACCCGGGCGGGGGGTCTCGAGAAGGGCCGGCCCTCGAGAAGCGGCCAGCACGTCGGGAAGGGCTCCGGGCCCGATCGCCGCGAGTCGTCGAGGGCGACATCGAGCCCACGGAGGAGCGGGCAGCACGAGAGGGCGTCGAGCCCCCACCCCCATGATCGTCGAGGGGGGAGCCCCCGGTCGTCTCGTGACGGGAGTCGCGAGCGACCCTGGAGTCCCTCGCCGCACCGCCGCCGGGAGAAGGAGGCAGGCGCGGGGGGGGGGGGGGGGGCGTGACCGTCAGCGCGAGCGCCGGAGCAGGTCCCGGAGCCCGCGCCGGGAAAGGCGCCCAGATGACCGCTCGAAGGAGACGCGGTCGCCTCCCCGGGACACGAGGCAAAAGGAGACTTCTCCGCCGGGGTCGAGCCACGGGATGCATCGGGAGCCTTCCCCCCATCCGAGCCATGTGGAGACGGCTCAGGGGCGTGGCTCGAGCCAAGGGGCGGGCTCGAAGCCCCCGAGCGGGTCCGGCGATTCGGGGAAGAAGCCCCGCCGTCGCTTTGGGTAAGCAACATTTCTCAGTCTCGTAGGTAGCGGGGCTTTACCTTTTTGCTTTTGGTGATGTGTGCTGTTTTTTGGTTCTTCAGGGAAAAACGCCCCCGGCAGGAGGCGGACACTGCGGTGTCAAAGCGGGCCAAGACCTCGAGCTCCGTTGAGGTCCAAGCACCTCGAGGTATGGCTCCTTCTTCCGCTGGGGAGGCCGCTTGGCTGGTGAAGACTCGAGCGGCCGTGGCTCGGGGAAGCCAGATGGCCGCCGCGGATCTTGGTGAGGCCGACGCCGTCGACCACGGGGGTCGAGGCTTTTTCCTGTTTCTGACGACGTTGTTCTCCTTTTTTAGCAGGGACCACGGCTCCTGGCGCCGAGCCCGCCGCCACTGCGTCCGTCGCGGCACCGCATCCTCCTCCTCCTCCTCAGGTGGCGCCTATCGAGAGGGCCACTCCTCCCCCCGTCGCGATGACCATCTTGGGGGGAGCTCCCGAGACAAGCATGGCTCCGTTGGCGTCTGGGGCTGAAGGGTCGACGGCCCTCGAGACCCCAGTCGACGCGAGCCGGCCCGCGGAGAAGGGGAACGAGGGAGAGGCGTCGGCGGAGAAGGTGCCGACGGTGGAGGAGCTCCTGGACGAGCTGGAGCGGGTGCCGCCCCCGGTCGAGGGCTCAACGCTGGAGGAAGCGTTCGAGGCACCGGCCGGGGTCGACAAGACGCCGGAAGATCCGGCGAGGGAGGAAAGCTTGGGGACGAGCCACCCCTCGAGCGATCCGCTACCGCTCGAGTCCTCGCCTCCACGCGAGGCCGTGCCGTCGCCTCGGGAGGGGACGGAGCAGCAGGAGGAGACGGCAGAGGGACGGAGGGAGCCGCAGCCTGTGCCGCCGGTTGGTGGGCCGCAGCTGGCGCCGCTTGAGCCAGAGGAGGAGGGCCTGCCCATCGTCGAGGTCGACCGATCGGCGTGGCCGTATCCTGACGCGCCGAGCCCGTCCGGCGCCATGATCCCCGTCGAGCGGCCAGCTCGGCAGGGGGTTCCGCGGGAGGCGCGGTCCATCTTCAGGGAGGTGGCCGAGCTCGTGGCGGAGGCGGAGAGGTCCTTCTCGGAGGAGGCGGAGAAGTCCGCGCAGGTGGCGGCCGCCCTCGCGAAGGCAGAGGGGGAGCTCTAGGAGCTCCGCGCCGAGCTGGGTCCAGGCGAGCCGGCTCAACGCGGCGCAGGCGGAAGCCCAGGCGGCTCGAGACGAGGCCGCCCAAGCTAAGAGGGAGGCCACCATCGCTTTGTCCGCGGTGGAGTCGTCGAAGAAGGAGGCCACCGACGCCCGAAGCGAGGCCGCCACCGCCCGGTCTGCAGCGGAGGCGGCGAAGAAGGAGGCCGTCGACGCCCAAAGCGAAGCCGCCACCGCCGGGTCTGCAGCGGAGGCGGCGAGGAAAGAGGCCGAGGAGGCCAAGAGAGAGGCCGCCACCGCCCTGGCTGCAGCGGAGACAACGCGGCAGGAGGTGATCCGGAAAAACCTGGCCCTTGCGCAGACGGGCAAGCTGGTCGAGGACCTTAGGGGCGAAAAGCTCGACGTGCTGTCCCAGAAGCGTACACTAGAGCAGCGCGTCGAGGTCCTTACCGGCGACTTCGCCGCTCTGGGCGTGCACTGCCAAGGTAATCTTCGTGCCTTATCTTGCTTTGATTTTGGGATTCTTGCCACGCCGCGGACTTACCCCCTTCTGTTTGTTGCATAGACGTCGAGAAGACCTCCGAGGAGCTCCGCGAGACGAATAAGGCTCTCGTGGAGCAACTCCAAGGCGAAACCATGGTGGCAGAACGAGCGCGCGTCACCCTCGACAGGCTCGGCTCCATGTGGGGCGTTGACCCGGTGGCCACAGCCGAGGGCACGGTGGCTCGAGGCGACGCCCTGGTGGACGCCCTGTGCTATTTTGACATGGCCGCGCGAGACCGCGTCCGGAGCGCTCTCCACCATGGCGTGAAGCAGGCATTCGCGGCCGTCCGCTCCGGTTTTCGCTACCCGGTCAACGTCGTCGCCAAGGGCTTCGTCGAGATCGAGGGGAAGGACGAAGAATGGAATGACCGCCGCGTCGACAAGATCCTGGAGAAGGTGGAGAGGCCGGGGGCGGCGTTCGTGAAGCTCTTCGAGGATGACGTGCTGCCTCCTGATGCAGGCAGCGGTGTAGAAGGCCCCCCCCCCTCCTGCTCCGGACATCGAGGCTGAGCTCGCGACAGAAGAGCTTGGGGAGGAATTCCAGACGGATGAAGAATGAGGCCTGCATGCCAAATTTGGGCGTCGAGGCCCTTGTAAGAATTGAAATCATGACTTATGGCCCGTCGAGGTCAATATGTGTATATGACTTGTTTATTTAAAGAAGCTGTTTTCTTTTCAAATTTATTCGATCATTTCTTTTTGTCGCTAGCTCGAGTTTCTACCGGCTTGGTCTGTGTTCTTTCGATACGCGTCACGAGTTCCTCGAGGGGAGGCGTAGGTAGGGTACCGTAGCCCGGGGGCGTGGGTGGCCGTCTACGTTGACGCCCCCCGACTCTTGGAGGCTCGAGGTATCTACGGAATTAGACGTTGCTAGTACACTCGAGATACGAGTCAAGATAAGGGTCGAATTTTTTGAAAAGAAAACGCGCTTTTTCCGGAGTCTGGGGAGGGGGTTCCCCCCTGTCAGCCCCCGAGGGAGGCTCGACCCTGAGCAAAGCAGGGTCGAGGCTACCTTAAGTTGCTAAGTAAAATGAAAGACAATGCGCGAGTTTGTTCATTCATTTTTGACATGTTTGTACAAAGCAACACAATGAACAAGGCCTCGAGGCCTTTAAGGGTAGAAGCGACGTAGCTGAGAAATGTTCCACGCGTTTGTGTGACACCCCAATTTAAAGAACAAAATTGGAGCACAATATATGTATGCCAGGATCAATTTTCATACATATATCCACATCATAGTAAATATCAAAACAATGCTTTATTAATAATATCGAACTTTATTACATAAATGACCCTCG
The DNA here is from genome assembly GCA_009763385.1 of Coix lacryma-jobi var. lacryma-jobi. Taxonomy (NCBI): domain Eukaryota; kingdom Viridiplantae; phylum Streptophyta; class Magnoliopsida; order Poales; family Poaceae; genus Coix; species Coix lacryma-jobi. The sequence goes on from CM019827.1 coordinate 131,693,680, forward strand.
GGTCTGAAATAAAAAAGGTACAGACTCTCATGAAACTGACTCTAAAATAAACTCTGATGAAGATGCGGAAAACTGGACTCCATCTCCACAGGAAGGTCGACCGGGGGTAGCGCCATCCTAGTACAGGTCGTCAGGGTCGTAGCCTCCGTCTTCCGGATACTCCGGCTCCTCGTACGCGTAGTCTCCAGCGTCTGGGTGGGGTAGCAGGGGGACAAAGAGGAAGGGTGAGTACATCGAAATGTACTCCGCAAGTGTAGGAAACATATGCTTATGAGGCTAATAACAAAGGTAGGCTGACTTTGTTTGACTCAAGCGCCTAAAGCGTCACACCCTATTAATCCTATTAATCCTATGCACCTATTTACTAGGTTATAGACAGACTCTGTAGAAAAGTAACAACACTCGGAGTCGCACCGAGCAAACCACACTCGGAGTCACACCGAGCAACCAACACCTGAAGTCCATCAGGCAACCGCACCTGAAGTCCATCAGATGACCCGATCCGGTAACCAGTAACCAACTAATCTCGAAGAAGTCCAAGCCCGCTCATGACCGTGAGCACGGCTGATATATCAGTTTTACACTCTGCAGAGGTTGCACATCGTTACCCATGAGTCGTGCAGATCCCGTCACGCTAAACACTGCCAAGGTGCATAGCAGGTTGCACTGCAAGGCCTTTACAAAGCCCCTCCAAGCCTGTGTTACACGTACTCTAAGGTTTCTCCCCTGTCCATAAGTCAACGACCCCAAGGGACCCCTCTTGGGCCACTAAACAAACCCCGCGTAGCATAACTTAGAGGAAACTAATTAATTGGCCAGGTCCAGCCCATCCAGATCTCATGGCTGCGCTGTTTTGCCGGGTTACTTGTCCAAGAACCGGGTCCTAGGGATCCAGGCAGGATATGTCTAGCACGAGCCCCGAACCAAAAACCAAAAACAGCTGCCGAGTCCCACGGCACAAAAACCACCAATACGGGTCCATCCTGCCGGATTTACCTAATAACCATGTTACTACAAAATTACCCTGTCCACATTCGTTTCATAGTTCATTAATCAAGTTTATAAACATTATAACTCCCATCCCAAACATGACTGCAGGGCTAAGCAAAACACCTACCCGAACATCCCAAAACAGGTGACAAGGATAACATATACAAATTCTAGTAAACCCTAACATGGGATTCAGATTAATGACAAGCATGCATCTACAAGATCTAACTACTCTAGTACCAAAAGTAAAATAATAGTAGGTGCAAGATGTTCAAGGACACTTGCCTTCGGACTGGGTCGAATCAACTGGGTCGCAAGGATGGTCTGGAGCGTCCTCGTACTCCGCACTCTCTGGCCCAAGCAACATACATGGCACAATACATGGAAATAAATAACAGCACAACAAACAGTAAGAAAACAGTAAACTAATAGATCTGCTGCGTAGAGAACGAAATTATGAACCTAACGCAAGTTGAATGGGTCAAATCGGAGTTAAAATGAGCAAGTTATAAGCGTTTGAAGTTGGATGGCATTTCTGTAAATAGATTGAACTCATTTTCGGATTTAAAATAAATCAAAACTGAATTTAAAAGCGCTCTGGACCGGGCCTCATTTATCGGAAAGGACAGGGGCTAAGATGAAAGAATCGCAAGACTCAGTGAATAGTGCTAGTGGAGTGCGGGTTTATTTGCTCGAAGACCGAGGGCTCTTTTGCAAAAGTGACAACGGCGTGGCGCAGCTGCTGGCGTGGACGCCACGCGGCGCCAGGTGGCGCGTGCTGAGTGGTGGTGGTGTTCCACGTGGCCGTGGGCCGCTGACGTGGCGCTGGTGGACTGCGTCCACGGGGTTATGCGCCCGGTGTATACCGGTTCACACCCGGATCTAATCTGGGCCCTCGGCTCCTGATCAGACGGCGCCCGGGTGTTCGAGGAGGGTGCTGGCGGCGCCGGTGAGCCCGCGCGCGGTGGCGCTATCGACCCCGCGGCGGCGCCATCGAAGGGGTTCGCCGGAGTGGCTCGGGAGAGGGCTACGGAGCAGTAGAGATTAAGGAAAAAGGTGGGATCGGTCGGGGAGCTCACCGCGAGTCCGAGGGTGGAGTCGAGGTCGACTGTCGAGGACCGGAGAGGAGAGACGCGCGGCGGAGACGTTCGGCGGCTCGAAGCTCGGGTGGAGACGTCCCCGGGCGTCGATGTTGGCCGAAGAGGAGCTTGCCGGATGCGGCGTTGCACGGTGGGTATGCGGGTGGATAGAGAGGGATCTGCGGGGGCTTCTGCGCGTGGATTAGCTCAAGCCGAGCCTCGGGTGATGGCGGCGGCGCGACTGCTTCAGCCGCGTCGCGGCGAGGGGGAAAAAGGAGGGCTCGGGAGGAGAAGATGGGGATGCAACGCGTGGGAGGAGTCGGCACCCTAAATAGCTAGGGAAAAGAGGTGGCGGCTGGCTCCGGGATTGATCCGGAGTCGGGGAGGGTGGGCGCGTACGCCATGCCCGCGCGAAGGGCGGAGGGGGGGGTTCGGTGCGGCTGTGAGAGAGAGCGCGTGCAGGGAGTGGGGGACGCGGACGCGGGCCGGAGTGAGCGGCAGAGGGGGGGAAACGCGGGCCGTGGTGCGGTGATGGCCGAGCGGCTCGCTGGGCCGTTGCGCAGTGAGGAGAGCGAGGGGCACGGGCGTGCGGTGGTGGGCCGGTGCGAGGGCTCGGCCCGAGCGGGGTGAGGGGAGAGAGGGAGGGAGAGGGGAGTGTGTGGGCCGAAGGGTGCGCTGGGCCGCGGCTTGCGCTGGGCCGCGGGAGGTGGCGGGCCGGCGCGAAGGGGAGAGAGAGAGGGTGAGGGAGCCCTTTTGCCTTTTTCTTTCCTTTTCTTTTCTAAATTCATTTTGGAAAACCAAATTCAAAACTGTTTTGAAATTCAAAACCACTTTGAAATATTTTAAAGATATTTTCCTAGGTTTTGTAAATAAAGTTTGAGTTTAATTTTGTAAAATTTTCATAAACCTTTTTATTTGTTTTCTAAATAGAATAAAACCGATTCGCCCTATACGGGTTTAATAAATTCTTTTCACCCAATAAAATTATGCAACGACATGAATGCAACATGAAAATAATAAATAAATTTTATTTTCCTCCTCTAACAAACTAGCCAACCTATTTAATTGCTAATTCCTTTATTAAATTGGGGAAAATTAAATCAGGGTGTTACAAACCTACCCCCCTTATAAGAATCTCGTCCTCGAGATTAGGAAGAGTCGGCGAAGAGGTGAGGAAAATCTGCCCGAAGATCATCTTCCTTCTCCCATGTTGCTTCTTCTTCGGAGTAATGCTTCCATTGCACCTTGCAAATTTTAATCCTCTTGTTGCGAGTACCTCGTTCCATCGTGTCTAGGATCTTGATCGGCTCAGAGAATGTCAGATCATCTCTCAGATCAAGCTCCTCAAGTGGCAACTGCTCCTCTGGAACTCGGAGGCATCTCTTCAACTGGGATACATGGAACACATTATGAATACCTGCCAGACGTGCAGGCAACTCCAGCTGATAAGCAACTGCACCTTTCTTGTCAATCACCTTGAAAGGGCCAATGAATCTCGGAGATAGCTTTCCTTTGACATTAAACCTCCGAAGACCTCTGAAGGGTGACACCTTCAGATAGACATAGTCCCCAATCTGGAACTCCAGCTCACGTCGTCGGACATCTGCATAACTCTTCTGTCTAGACTGAGCTGTCTTCAGGTTGCTTCGGATCTGTCTGACCTGTTCTTCAGCTTCCTCTATAGACTCAGGGCCAAAGACTTTCCTTTCTCCAACCTGATTCCAGAACAGAGGTGTTCTGCACTTCCTGCCATACAGTGCTTCAAAGGGGGACATCTTGAGACTGGCCTGATAGCTGTTGTTATAAGAGAACTCTGCATAAGGAAGACTCTTATCCCAACTCTGGCTATTCTGAAGCGCACTGGCTCTCAACATGTCCTCAAGGATCTGATTCACCCTTTCTGTCTGACCATCGGTCTGCGGATGATAAGCTGAACTGAAACTGAGGCGGGTGTCCATAGACTCATGCAACCGCTTCCAGAATCTGGATGTGAACTGTGTACCTCTGTCAGACACTATGATCTTCGGCACACCATGCAAGCACACAATGCGGGACATGTACAATTCTGCAAGCTGTGGTCCCCGATATGATTCCTTGACTGGAATGAAATGAGCAACCTTGGTCAAGCGATCAACTATGACCCAAATGGAATCATATCCGGACTGTGTCCTGGGCAAACCAGTGATGAAATCCATGCTGATCTGTTCCCATTTCCACTCTGGAACCCGCAGAGGCTGTAGCAAACCAGCTGGTCTCTGATGTTGGGCCTTAACCCTCTGACATGTGTCACACAAGGCCACATACTCTGCTACATCTCTCTTCATCCCATACCACCAGTAATACTGCTTCAAATCCTGGTACATCTTGGTACTGCCTGGATGGAGAGAGTAGGCTGAATCATGAACTTCCCTCAAAATCAACTCCTTAATAGCCTTCACATCAGGGACACAGATCCTTCCTCTGAACCACAAAACACCCTGATCATCCTCTACGAAGCCTGGGGCTTTGTCCTCCTTGATCAACTGTCTGATCTCCAGAAGATACTCATCAGTGAGCTGCCCTACCCGGATATCACGCTCAAGTGTCGAATCAACCTCTAAGGCTACTGCATCAGTGTGGCCAAGAATACCCAAGTTGAGCTTCACAAACTCCTCATGCAACTCGGGCTGCTGCCCCTTGATCTCAAGCACATTACAGTAGACCTTCCTACTCAAGGCATCTGCAACAACATTCGCCTTGCCTGGATGATAGTTGATACTCAGATCATAGTCTTTGATCAACTCGAGCCATCTCCGTTGGCGGAGATTCAGATCTGGCTGGGTGAAGATGTACTTCAGGCTCTTATGATCAGTGTATATCTCTGTCTTCTTGCCCATCAGGTAGTGCCTCCAGATCTTTAGAGCATGAACAACTGCTGCCAACTCAAGATCATGAGTAGGGTAATTCAGCTCATGCTTCCTGAGCTGTCTCGAGGCATAAGCAATCACCCGACCTTCCTGCATAAGCACACATCCCAGGCCCTGACGAGAAGCATCACAATAGACCGTGAAGTTCTTCTGGACATCTGGCATGACAAGGATAGGAGCAGAAGTCAATCTTGCCTTCAACTCCTCGAAACCAGCCTGGCATTCAGGGGACCATACAAACTTGGCACCCTTCTCAGTCAGCCTCGTCATCGGCTTCACGATCTTGGAGAATCCTTCAATGAAACGGCGGTAATATCCAACCATACCGAGAAAACTCCGAATCTCAGTAACGCTCTCAGGTACCTTCCAGTCCAATATATCTTGGACCTTGCCTGGATCCACTGATACACCACCCTCTGAGATGATATGCCCCAAATATGCAACCTTCTTCAACCAGAACTCGCATTTGCTCAGCTTTGCATACAACCGATGCTCTCTGAGCTTCTGCAACACTAACCTCAGATGCTTCTCATGTTCTTCTTCAGTCTTCGAGAATATCAGGATATCATCAAGGAACACCACGACGAACAGATCTAGAAACTCCATGAAGACCTTGTTCATCAGATACATGAAGAAAGCTGGGGCATTAGTCAAACCGAAGGACATCACTGTGTACTCATATAGCCCATATCGAGTTACGAATGCCGTCTTCGGGATATCAGCTTCATGAATCTTCAGCTGGTTATAGCCTGTTTGCAGGTCAATCTTCGAGAACACATGAGCACCCTTCAACTGATCAAACAGATCATCAATGCGAGGAATCGGGTACTTGTTCTTGATGGTAGCTTCATTCAATGCGCGGTAATCAACGCACATCCGCAGGCCTCCATCCTTCTTCGGAACAAATATCACAGGAGCTCCCCACGGGGATGTACTAGGACGAATATGCCCCTTCTCTAACTGCTCTTGGATCTGCGTCTTCAGCTCGGCTAGCTTTTCGGCATCCATTCTATATGGTCGCCTGTATATAGGTGCAGTGCCAGGAACTAAATCAATAGAGAACTCAATCTCACGATCAGGTGGCATACCTGGCACCTTCTGGAAGACATCTGGGAACTCCTTGACAACTCGGATATCAGGTACCACGACAGCCTCATATGCTCTGGCTTCTTCTATCATCTTTGTCGGTGCTCGATACACAATCTCCGTGCCATCTGGATGCTTCACTGTGATGAGCCTCTGAGCACAATCAATGACTCCCTGGTACTTGCGTAGCCAATCCATTCCCAGAATGACATCAATACCTTGGGAATCCAGAACAATAAGAGAGGTGGGAAAGACTACCCCCCTTATGGTTAAGCTCACATTCGGGCACACATGCCTCGATATCAGTTCTCCTCCAGGAGAATTCACTAGCAGATGCTTTTTCATCAACACTCTATTCATATTATATTTAGATGCGCAGGGTGCTGATATGAACGAATGAGATGCTCCAGAATCAAACAAGACTGTAACGGGGTGAGAGTCAACAAGGAACGTACCAAACACCACATCTGGTGCTGTCTGAGCAGACTCCGCTGACACGTGGTTCACACGACCACGAGTGTAGCTCTGGGGCTGGCCTGCGGGACGAGACTGTGGTGGAGCTGGCTGCCTCAATGGACACTTGTTGGCGAAGTGTCCCATCTGGTTGCACTTGTAGCAGGGACCAATCTGCCCTGCCCCCTGTGCTGAACGGGGCTGCTGCGGAGCTGGAAGACCCTGGCGAGGTGCCTGAGCCTGGCGAGGCGGCTGCTGCTGCTGCTGCTGAGGTGGAGCCTGGTACTGTGGAGCTGGGTGCCTGTACTGAGGAGCGGGCTGCCGGGACTGGGGCGGGCGGTACTGCTGCTGCTGGGGAATCTGCCTGGAAGCTGAGGCAGGTGGAGCGTAGCGGGGACGAGCGGAACTGCCGGAGGACTGTCCCTGGAACGTCATCTTCCTCTTGCGATCTGCATCGAGGTCCTTCCGTTCCTTCTCCACCGCGAAGGCACGGTCAACCAGCTTCTGAAATGAGGAATACTCATTTGAAGCTAGGGCATAGCGGAGTCCTGGGTTAAGCCCATGCCTGAAGCAGATAACAATTTTATTATTTATCAGGCAGTAAAAGGAATGAACAAGGGTGTATGAAGAATTTATTAATATTAAAGAATGATAGAGATCTTGCCTGAAACACTCCTGCTTCTTATCGTCCGTGTCTACGTCATCTGGGGCGTAACGGGACAGCTGGCTGAACTGCGTGAGATACTCACACACTGTCATCGCGCCCTGCCTGAGGTCCTGAAACTCTCGGCGCTTCACCCTGATCTCGCCGAAGGGGACGTACTGGTCGCGGAATGCCCTACGGAACTCCTCCCAGGTGATCGAGTCGGCGTCCGCATGAGCTGCGGTATAGGCAGTCCACCAGTTCTTCGCTGGGCCCTGAAGCTGGTGCGCGGCGTAGAGGGCCTTATCAAGGTCCCCGACATGGGCAAGCTGCAACTTGCCTGTAATCGTCTCGAGCCAATCATCTGCATCCATTGGCTCTATGGCGTGGTGGAACACTGGAGGGCGCGTCGTCATGAAGCTCCTGAGAGTGTCATCCGGTCGGGGTGGCTGTACAGCTCCTGCACCCTGAGCACCCTGAGCAGCCTGCGCTATCTGCTGCATGTGCTGCATCATCTGGGCCATGTTCTGCATCATCTGGTTCTGCACCTGGGCCATCTGGAGCGGGTTGTACGGGGGCGGAGGTGGAGGTGGATGAGGATGAGGCGGCTGGTTGCCACCTGCCCCGCTCCCGCCAGCGTTACCGGCGTTACCCGCGCTGCTCCTGGTGTCAACCATCTGTTACATTTTCCAGGAGTAAGAGTGAGATGTGATAGATAGATATATAACAACCCTGATTTGGTTAATTAATTCGATTAGTAAAATATTTAAACAAATGATGTCGCTGCAACCTGACGGTCGCAACACACCAACAATCATTACAAAGAACCAAAACATTACATATGCACAAGTACATGTCATTCAACGTCCTACGAGATCACATAAATATGGCGGGCTTCTTACGAGTTTGGAGGACCTACTTTTAAATAAAGTTTGAATTTTCAGCAGAGACAGGCTACAGAAGTGGGAAAAGGGGTCAGACTTTGTAAAAATAGTTTTGTAAATTCGACGACTGACTAGGGTAGCGTCCTACGGTCAACACGGCTCTGATACCACTCTGTGACACCCCAATTTAAAGAACAAAATTGGAGCACAATATATGTATGCCAGGATCAATTTTCATACATATATCCACATCATAGTAAATATCAAAACAATGCTTTATTAATAATATCGAACTTTATTACATAAATGACCCTCGGGTCTGAAATAAAAAAGGTACAGACTCTCATGAAACTGACTCTAAAATAAACTCTGATGAAGATGCAGAAAACTGGACTCCATCTCCACAGGAAGGTCGACCGGGGGTAGCGCCATCCTAGTACAGGTCGTCAGGGTCGTAGCCTCCGTCTTCCGGATACTCCGGCTCCTCGTACGCGTAGTCTCCAGCGTCTGGGTGGGGTAGCAGGGGGACAAAGAGGAAGGGTGAGTACATCGAAATGTACTCCGCAAGTGTAGGAAACATATGCTTATGAGGCTAATAACAAAGGTAGGCTGACTTTGTTTGACTCAAGCGCCTAAAGCGTCACACCCTATTAATCCTATTAATCCTATGCACCTATTTACTAGGTTATAGACAGACTCTGTAGAAAAGTAACAACACTCGGAGTCGCACCGAGCAAACCACACTCGGAGTCACACCGAGCAACCAACACCTGAAGTCCATCAGGCAACCGCACCTGAAGTCCATCAGATGACCCGATCCGGTAACCAGTAACCAACTAATCTCGAAGAAGTCCAAGCCCGCTCATGACCGTGAGCACGGCTGATATATCAGTTTTACACTCTGCAGAGGTTGCACATCGTTACCCATGAGTCGTGCAGATCCCGTCACGCTAAACACTGCCAAGGTGCATAGCAGGTTGCACTGCAAGGCCTTTACAAAGCCCCTCCAAGCCTGTGTTACACGTACTCTAAGGTTTCTCCCCTGTCCATAAGTCAACGACCCCAAGGGACCCCTCTTGAGCCACTAAACAAACCCCGCGTAGCATAACTTAGAGGAAACTAATTAATTGGCCAGGTCCAGCCCATCCAGATCTCATGGCTGCGCTGTTTTGCCGGGTTACTTGTCCAAGAACCGGGTCCTAGGGATCCAGGCAGGATATGTCTAGCACGAGCCCCGAACCAAAAACCAAAAACAGCTGCCGAGTCCCACGGCACAAAAACCACCAATACGGGTCCATCCTGCCGAATTTACCTAATAACCATGTTACTACAAAATTACCCTGTCCACATTCGTTTCATAGTTCATTAATCAAGTTTATAAACATTATAACTCCCATCCCAAACATGACTGCAGGGCTAAGCAAAACACCTACCCGAACATCCCAAAACAGGTGACAAGGATAACATATACAAATTCTAGTAAACCCTAACATGGGATTCAGATTAATGACAAGCATACATCTACAAGATCTAACTACTCTAGTACCAAAAGTAAAATAATAGTAGGTGCAAGATGTTCAAGGACACTTGCCTTCGGACTGGGTCGAATCAACTGGGTCGCAAGGATGGTCTGGAGCGTCCTCGTACTCCGCACTCTCTGGCCCAAGCAACATACATGGCACAATACATGGAAATAAATAACAGCACAACAAACAGTAAGAAAACAGTAAACTAATAGATCTGCTGCGTAGAGAACGAAATTATGAACCTAACGCAAGTTGAATGGGTCAAATCGGAGTTAAAATGAGCAAGTTATAAGCGTTTGAAGTTGGATGGCATTTCTGTAAATAGATTGAACTCATTTTCGGATTTAAAATAAATCAAAACTGAATTTAAAAGCGCTCTGGACCGGGCCTCATTTATCGGAAAGGACAGGGGCTAAGATGAAAGAATCGCAAGACTCAGTGAATAGTGCTAGTGGAGTGCGGGTTTATTTGCTCGAAGACCGAGGGCTCTTTTGCAAAAGTGACAACGGCGTGGCGCAGCTGCTGGCGTGGACGCCACGCGGCGCCAGGTGGCGCGTGCTGAGTGGTGGTGGTGTTCCACGTGGCCGTGGGCCGCTGACGTGGCGCTGGTGGACTGCGTCCACGGGGTTATGCGCCCGGTGTATACCGGTTCACACCCGGATCTAATCTGGGCCCTCGGCTCCTGATCAGACGGCGCCCGGGTGTTCGAGGAGGGTGCTGGCGGCGCCGGTGAGCCCGCGCGCGGTGGCGCTATCGACCCCGCGGCGGCGCCATCGAAGGGGTTCGCCGGAGTGGCTCGGGAGAGGGCTACGGAGCAGTAGAGATTAAGGAAAAAGGTGGGATCGGTCGGGGAGCTCACCGCGAGTCCGAGGGTGGAGTCGAGGTCGACTGTCGAGGACCGGAGAGGAGAGACGCGCGGCGGAGACGTTCGGCGGCTCGAAGCTCGGGTGGAGACGTCCCCGGGCGTCGATGTTGGCCGAAGAGGAGCTTGCCGGATGCGGCGTTGCACGGTGGGTATGCGGGTGGATAGAGAGGGATCTGCGGGGGCTTCTGCGCGTGGATTAGCTCAAGCCGAGCCTCGGGTGATGGCGGCGGCGCGACTGCTTCAGCCGCGTGGCGGCGAGGGGGAAAAAGGAGGGCTCGGGAGGAGAAGATGGGGATGCAACGCGTGGGAGGAGTCGGCACCCTAAATAGCTAGGGAAAAGAGGTGGCGGCTGGCTCCGGGATTGATCCGGAGTCGGGGAGGGTGGGCGCGTACGCCATGCCCGCGCGAAGGGCGGAGGGGGGGGTTCGGTGCGGCTGTGAGAGAGAGCGCGTGCAGGGAGTGGGGGACGCGGACGCGGGCCGGAGTGAGCGGCAGAGGGGGGGAAACGTGGGCCGTGGTGCGGTGATGGCCGAGCGGCTCGCTGGGCCGTTGCGCAGTGAGGAGAGCGAGGGGCACGGGCGTGCGGTGGTGGGCCGGTGCGAGGGCTCGGCCCGAGCGGGGTGAGGGGAGAGAGGGAGGGAGAGGGGAGTGTGTGGGCCGAAGGGTGCGCTGGGCCGCGGCTTGCGCTGGGCCGCGGGAGGTGGCGGGCCGGCGCGAAGGGGAGAGAGAGAGGGTGAGGGAGCCCTTTTGCCTTTTTCTTTCCTTTTCTTTTCTAAATTCATTTTGGAAAACCAAATTCAAAACTGTTTTGAAATTCAAAACCACTTTGAAATATTTTAAAGATATTTTCCTAGGTTTTGTAAATAAAGTTTGAGTTTAATTTTGTAAAATTTTCATAAACCTTTTTATTTGTTTTCTAAATAGAATAAAACCGATTCGCCCTATACGGGTTTAATAAATTCTTTTCACCCAATAAAATTATGCAACGACATGAATGCAACATGAAAATAATAAATAAATTTTATTTTCCTCCTCTAACAAACTAGCCAACCTATTTAATTGCTAATTCCTTTTATTAAATTGGGGAAAATTAAATCAGGGTGTTACAGTTTGCCAGGATCCTTCCTTGCTCGTCGTAGAGCTTGTACGTTCCTGGCTTGAGCACTTCAGCTACGGTGTATGGGCCCTCCCATGGAGGGGTGAGCTTGTGGCGCCCTCGATTATCCTGCAGCCGTCGAAGCACGAGGTCCCCCACCGCCAGGTCCCTCTTGCGCACGTGCTTGTCGTGGTAGCGTCGAAGTGTTTGCTGGTAGCGCGCGGAGTTGATGAGTGCCACGTCTCGAGCCTCCTCGAGCTGGTCCTTGGCGTTGGCAAGCCTCTCGTCGTTGGTTTGCTCGTTGTAGCCTCGAAGTCGAGGGGAGCCGTACTCGAGGTCCGTAGGCAGGACAGCCTCGGCGCCGTAGGTTAGGAAGAACGGAGTGAACCCGGTGGCTCGACTCGGCGTAGTCCTGAGGCCCCACAGCACCGAGGGGAGCTCTGCAGCCCACCCTTTTCCAAAATTCTTGAGGGTCTTGAATAGCCTCGGCTTTAGCCCATGGAGTATCATGTCGTTGGCGCGCTCGACCTGCCCGTTGCATTGAGGGTACGCGACCGAGGCCCAGGTCACGCGAATGTTGTTGTCGTCGCAGAAGTTGGTGAACTTTTTGCCCGTGAATTGGGTGCCATTGTCGGTGATGATGACGTTAGGCACTCCAAACCGGTACATGATGTCGGCGATGAACTCGACGGCCTTCTCGGAGGTGGGGTCGCCAACAGGCTTAGCTTCGATCCACTTGGTGAATTTGTCGATGGCCACGAGCACATGCGTGTACTTTCCAGTTGTCATCTTGAGGGGACCCACGAGGTCGAGCCCCCAGACGGCAAACGGCCAAGTGATGGGGATCATCTGTAGGGCGTGCGCGGGCTGGTGCGTTTGCTTGGCATAGAATTGACACCCTTGGCAAGCTTGGACCAGGCGCTTGGCGTCTCCGATGGCGGTTGGCCAGTAGAAGCCTTGTCAAAAGGCGTTCCCCACCAGGGTCCTTGGCGCTGCGTGATAGCCGCAAGCCCCCGAGTGCATGTCGTCGAGGAGCTTGCGTCCTTCCTCGAAGGGGATGCAGCGCTGAAGGATTCCTGATGGGCTTCGACGGTACAGCTCTCATTCGTCGCCGTAGATGACGTAGGTCTTGGCCCTTCGAGCGATGCGTCGGGCCTCCGTCTTGTCTTCTGGTAGCACGCCTTGCGTCAGGTAGTCGAGGAAGGGCGTCCGCCAGTCGAGGGGTCGTGATGAAGAAGTGGCGGGTGCGTCGATCTGCATTGCCTCAGCGGATGTCGAGGGGTCGTTCTCGAGGGGTGGCGTTGAGGGTTGAGCCCCCGTGTCCGACTCGAGGGGTGGCGTCGAGGGGCCAGCCCCCAGGCCGATCTTGACGGATGGCTCGAAAATGTCCCTTGAGAAGACATCTGGTGGGACGGTGCCGCGCGTGGATGCTAACTTAGCCAGCTCGTCTGCGGCCTCGTTGTACTTTCGAGCGATGTGGTTGAGCTCGAGGCCGTAGAACTTGTCTTCTAGCTTGCGCACTTCTCCGCAGTATGCTTCCATCTTGGGATCGATGCAGCTTGAGGCCTTCATGACCTAGTTGATGACGAGCTGCGAGTCCCCTCGAACGTCGAGGCGTCGGACCCCGAGCTCGAGGGCGATGCACAGCCCATTGACAAGGGCCTCGTACTTAGCGACGTTGTTGGAGGCGGGGAAGTGCAAGCGCAGTAGGTAGCGCATGTGGACTCCGAGGGGTGAGATGAAGAGCAGGCCTGCGCCTGCCCCCGTCTTCATGAGGGATCCATCGAAGTACATAGTCCAGAGCTCGGCTTGGATTTGTGCTGGTGGGAGCTGGGTGTCGGTCCATTCAGCAACGAAGTCCGCCAACGCTTGCGACTTGATGGCTTTTCGTGGAGCGTAGGTGATGGCCTCCCCCATTAGCTCGGCAGACCACTTGGCGATGCGCCCCGTGGCCTCCCGGTTGTTGATGATCTCTCCGAGGGGGAAGGACGACACTACCGTCACGGGATGGGCGAGGAAATAATGCTGGAGCTTGCGCCTCGTGATGATGATGCCGTAGAGCAGCTTCTGGATGTGCGGGTACCGGACCTTGGCCTCGGAGAGCACCTCGCTGGCGAAGTACACCGGCCATTGGACTGGCAGCACGTGACCCACCTCGTGCCTCTCGACGACTATGACCGCGCTGACCACCTGGGTGGTTGCGGCCACATAGAGGAGGAGAGGCTCGGGGGGATTGTCACCCTGGGCTGGTCGTGGTGGCACGAGAATTGGCGCGGAAGTCAGCAACCCCTTCAACTTGGTTAGGGCCTCCTCGGCTTCGACAGTCCACGCAAAGCGTTCCGTCTTCTTCAGCAGGCGGTAGAGAGGTAGCGCCTTTTCCCCTAGCCTCGAGATGAACCTGCTGAGAGCGGCTAGGCAGCCTGTCACTTTCTGTACGCCCTTGAGGTCTCGAATTGGGCCCATCCTCGTGACTGCTGAGATTTTTTTGGGGTTGGCCTCGATCCCCCGTTGTGAGACAATGTAGCCAAGTAGCATGCCCCGTGGAGCGGCCAAAGAAGGCCCCCACTGCCTCGTCGCCTGAGGCGAAGCTGGTGACACGATCCATCAGGTCCTCGACCGTCCTGGGATGGTAGCGCCCTAGCTCATGAACTAGCTCTTAGCATGTCGTGCCCGCGAGGAACGCTGAGATGACATCCTCATCAGGCACGTGGGGGAGCTCGAGGCGCTGTTTCGAGAATCGCTGAGCGAAGTCGCTGAGGGGCTCATCCGCTGTCTGCCTGCAACGTCGTAGATCCCAGGGGTTGCCTGGGCGCACGCAGGTCCCCTTGAAATTCCCATCGAAGACCCTGACTAGGTCGGCCCAGTCGTGGATCCGATCCGGCGGGAGCCCCTCGAGCCACCGACGGGCGGTGTCCGAGAGGTAGAGTGGGAGCTGGCGTATGATTACGCGATCGTCGCTCTTTGCCCCGCCCAGTTGGCAACCCAGGCGGAAGTCGGAGAGCCATAGTTTGGGCTCGACCTCCCCGCCATACTTCACGATGTTGGTTGGTGGTCGAAAGCGGTCGGGGAGGGTTGAGCTGCGGATGGCCCGGCTGAAGACCCTGGGGGCTGGGGGCTCGAGGGCTTGCCGGTCCTCGTCGCTGTCGTAACGCCCTCCTCGATGGGCGTTATAGCCACGCTCCTCGGCCCCTTTGTCCTTGCGCCGACGGTTGATGTCGTTGCGGGCGTCATTGGCATCTCGAGGTGGCCTGTTGTCGACGATCCGTTCCCGGACTGGCCTGGCTCGAGGGGCGTCTGGCTGGTGGACGGACATCTCCCGCTCGTTGCGGGGCGCGTCTGCTGGCTTCCCCGAGGCCGCCCCGCGCCGCCGCGAGGCTGAGCTCTCGGCCTGTTGCACTGCGGCTGTCTCGAGGAGGTTCTTCATTTCCCCGAGCATGCGCCTGGCGTCAGGGTTGGAGACGGCGGGTAGATCACGGAGCAGCATTGCCGCCGCCACCACGTTCTGCCCGGCTCGTGGGAAACGCACCTCGGGGCGTGCTGGTGCCCCGTCCTCAAGGATCTGCCGGTGGACCTCTCGAGCGCGGCCACGAACACCGGTGCCTCGAGGCTGGGCTTGTTCCTGCGCTAGAGTTTTCTCGAGCTGCAGCAGGCGTTGTCGTTCCTCCTCAGCCCTGGCGATGGCCTCCCGCAGCTGCGCGAGCTGCGCCGCCCGGTCGTCGCTGTGCTGAGATGGTGCAGCCGGTGCCGGGGGTTCATTCCTCCCCTGAACGCGTGATCCGCCTGCCGCAGCCACGTCTCCGGGCTCTTCGAGGTTGAGCGCCGGCCTGGTGTCGTCGTCGCCGTCATCCTCGGCATCGTCCACGACCCCCTCGAGCTGGAAGCACTCCCTGGTGGGATCCCAGAGGTCAGGGTCGTGGTAGTCGTATTCGTCAGAGTCGGAGCTGTTGGCGTCGTGCCGCCCCGGCTCGCACTGGGACTGCAGCTCGCGGTACCACTCTCCGATGGTGGCTTGCCGAGGTGGCTCGACGGCTCGTGAGAAGCCGCGGTTGACATGCGCGGGGTAAACGACCTCCCGGTCGGCGGTGGCTCGTAGGAGCATGCCCGGACGCTCCTCCTGCTCTGCCGCCGCCCGGCCCTGACGGCGCTCGTCGAGGTGGCGGGCGTAGACAGCAGCGGAGTTGCTGAGGCCGAACGGGAGCCGCTGGCGTGGAGCGCGGTACACCCCGTACGGGAAGAGGCCAGGTGGTGTCGATGGAGCACGGCTCGGGGGCCTCTGGCCAGCTTCCCGGTCCGTGCGCATGACGAACGCGAACTCGCTGGGAGAGTGCGCGCGCGCCCTAGGAGTCTCCAGCCGTGCGCCGGGCAGGTTCCTCCTCGGGGACCTCGCGCCGACCGCGGGGAAGTGGGTGTACGCCGCGGGCACCGCCTGTGCCTGGCGACGATGGTGACGACGGCGCCGCTCACGAGGTGGCGACACGTGGTGGTGCGGGCGACGCGTCACGCCTCCCGCGCGGGGTGGCGTGATACGCCCTCCGCTCGGGCCCTTCGTGGAGAGCAGGGTCAGCTCGTTGCCGCTGCCGGTGGCCAGGAACTCGAGGCTCCCGAACCAGATGACGACACCAGCAGAGAACGAAGGAGTGGAAGAAGCCATCCAGGAAACAACGAGAAATCGACTCGGACACGCGAAGGCCCCTACCTGGCGCGCCAACTGTCGGTGTTTCTACCCCGGGGGTATGACATCAACTAGTAACTATGATCGCGTGCTCTCTTCCTGGATGGTGATGCAAGATGACACAAGGATTTATCCTGGTTCGGGCAAAGAAGGCCCTACGTCCAGCGGGGGGAGGATGTTCTTGTATTACTTGCACCTAAGTGCTTGTACAGGGGAGAAGGCCCTACGTCCAGCGGGGGGAGGATGTTCTTGTATTACTTGCACCTAAGTGCTTGTACAGGGGCGAATACAAGCTCAATGAGCGTGGACCGGAGTCCGGACTCGAGTGTGTAAGTGCGTTGTTGCTGACCCGTGTGAGTGTGGACCTAGACTTCTCTGTCGTGAAGTTGTGTAACCGGGTGCGTGAAGACCCCTGGTGTCCTCTTTTATAGAGCAAGAGGAGGCCAGGGTTACACAGGAATGATACAGGAGTGGGGATGTACAATGTCCAATACGGTGAAGAGTTGAAATTCTGTCTTGTCGGGGTCACTGTAGCCGGCGTGGGGGTTGCTGTTGAAGTGTCCTTGAAGCGTGGCCTCCATCCCTGGCGCGGACGTGGAGACGTGGCGACGTGGAGGCCATGCAGCGCCCATCCCGGCGCGTACATGACGTGGCAGGGTTTCTCCGGGTCTTGGGGGTACCTGTCTTCCAATAGCGTGAAAGCTGTCAGGGCTCGAGGGGCGCAGGGCCGACCTCGAGGTGGCGCCTACGGGGGGGCTCGAGCCCCCGCAGGTATGGGTAAGCCCCGGGAGAACTGGCCGCACAGCGGGAATCCGGCTCTCGAGACGTGGCTCAGACGTGCAACAGTGTAGGGTATGGCCCAACAGTGTTGCACTTGCGCCTTTTTGCCCATGCTTGTGGTGAAAACGAGATTTTGACTGTGGCTCCGGTTCACTGTGACACACGCCGTGCACCAGAAGACGTGACCGGAGTAGGTGAACGCATTAAATGCGCAGTATGGGGCTGGTATCCAACGTCTGGCGCCGCTCGAGGGAGATGTGAAGTGTCTCGAGGGACAGGCTGCTGTGCTAGAGAGGCTCGAGGTCCCCGCGTGGGGTCTCGAGGAGCGGTGTACGGCCGTGGAGGGCTCCAGGCCTATGTGCCAGGGCTCGAGGGGTAGGTTGCCGCGAGGCGGTCGGCAGGGTTTTGGCGAGCCCGGGTTCCCCAGTGATGGGCCGGCGTTGCAGGCCTCGAGGGGTTGGCTTTCTAGAAGGTTAGACTTGCTAGGTTTGTTATTAATTGGTGTTCCAGGTTTAATCTATTTGTTTTGCGCTGATTGGGGGTACCCCTTTTGCGGTCCCCCGACAACTAGAATGTAGATGACGGAAGTCAATACAATCTTGATTATGAAGATATTATGCATGACAATTTGGATGAGCAAGAAAATATCGTACAAGACATACTCTCATAAACAGTAATAGGGAAAAACAGACAAGAAAGATGACAATATATAGCTCTAAGTCAGAGTTGAAGTTATGCATGTGAATAGATAGGGTAAAGACATGGATTCGGTACGAGAGTTGCACTTTGACTCCAATGTTCGAGGGAAGCCATCGGTGGAGGAGAAGACGATAGAAGAATATTATTAGGTATTTTTTATTTCAATTTTTTTTCATGTGTTATTTTGAGATGCATGTATCACGCCAAAATTCGACAAAAAAAACTTATGCCATGTTCAGATTCCCAAATATTTTGTATAGTAACCATCACATCGAATCTTTAGACGCATGTATGAAACATTAAATGTAAGTAAAAAATAATTAATTATACTTTTAGTCTGTTCATGTCGAGACGAATCTTTTGAGTATAGTTAGTCCATATTTGGATAAAGTTTGTCAAATAACAACGAAAGTGCTACAGTAAATTTCGCCATAAATTTCGCGAACTGAACGAGGCCTTACTTGTTACTTGTTAGTAACAAAATAAACAAACGGACGTGTCGCCTAGCACCAGCGTGAACCCAACGTGCATGTGCTTCATCCTGAAGAACAAAGAGTAGAAGCTGGACAGGACGGCTGTTACGGGTGGTCAAAAGAATCGATTATATTGCTTTTATCTCACACCTGACCAGACGATCATCGAATAATTATCGATCTCGTATCGACAAGCAAGGTAGGTAGGCACCCCCTTCGACGATGTTGGGTGGTGGGATGCCAGGACCCACAAGGACCAGTCCAGCATGGCAGCAGTCTTCCGATTCCAAATTGTGCTGGTGCTGCTTGGGCGCTGTGGTTGACTTGCTTGACACACGGTGTCGATGCCGGTCTAGTCTGCATGCGGCCCCGGCAGCGAACCAAATTCCATAGAGCTTGTCTGAAAAGGGCATTCAGGAAAGAATGGATAGCATGCAATTCCAAGGTTCCGTTAGAGAACCGGCGGCCTCTCGCTTCAGGCCTGGTTCAGTTACCAACATTTGCCCAAAAATATTGCGCAGTAGAATATTTACACGCATGCATGGAGTATTAAATATAGGTAAAAAAATAATTAATTGTACTTTTGGTCTACTCATGTCGAGATGAATATTTTGAGTCTAGTTAGGTCATGTTTGGACAAAGTTTGTCAAATAACAACGAAAATACTACAGTAACTTTTCGCCATATTTTTCGCGAACTGAACAAGGCCTCAATTCTGTAACGTCCACAGTCCATGATTATAATGGCTGCCGGTTGAGCATAACCGCTTCGGGTTGCGGCCGCCCCCCTTATCTGCCACCGTTCACGAGGCTTCGTGATTCGTGCTCGCCAACACTTCTGATTTTCTCTCTCTTCACTGTTGCTTTGCGATCCGTGCTGTGTAACCGAAGATGTTTGCAAGCCGTTGGATAAAGGGGGCGGCCACACCCAGGTGTGGCAAAACCGCCGGGTCGTAATGGCTGCAGGTGAAGCAAGCGCGCCATGTTTAAATCCTCAAAAATTACAAGATTCTCCATCACATTGAATCTTTAGACGCATGCATGAAGCATTAAATGTAGGTTACAAAATAACTAATTGCACAGTTTGTCTGTAAATATCGAGACGAATATTTTGAGTCTAGTTAGTCCATGTTTGAACAAAGTTTGTCCAATAACAACGAAAGTGCTACAAGAAATTTACACCAAAATTTCTACCAACTAAACATGCCAGGCCAAGAATTGAAAATTAACTTAATTAATTAAGTAGATGGACATGGGGTGGCGTTTGGTGATGGCTACTACTCATGGTACATACGGTATGTGTGTGTTGAATGTGAAGAGGAAAGATCAGCGTTCTCTTCATTTCCATCTTGTGTACGACGACGCGATTCCTCTAAAGATCGAAAACGGCTTCCACTATTTGGAGGTCCCTTGCTGTGCTGTGCTGTGCTGTGTGTTGTGCCATCGCCATCTCGAATCAGATTCCGTGCTCCAAATTGCAGGAATAGAACAGGTTCAGTTCTCCCCACGTCTGTCAATCAATTCCCTAGCTCTCCTCCACGTTTCATTATCAGGAATCTCGAAGCATGCATTGCATTGCATTACTGGAATAGCTTGCTCAGCTGTATATGTTTGCATGTAAGCCGTAATAACACATTCATTTATATATCTCAACCATCGCTCGCTGAGCGCCTGAGCTTCCACTCCCCATTGCACACACAGCGCGGCATTTAGTAGATATAGAGAGCAGACAATAATATGGGGTCGGCGATGTCGGCGTTGCTGGAGACAGCGTCCGGCACGTCAAAAAAGGCCCAAGACGGCCAGGGAGCGGCACAGACGGCGACTGGCGCCACTGAAAAGAAGCAGCAGGGCGAGCCGTCGACGACGACGCCGCCGACGACGAGCCAACAAGTTCCATCAGTTCCTCCTCATAACTTCTATGAGATCGTTGCCAAGGCCCAGGGGAAGGACGGCCGCCCGTTTGATGGTGAACTGCTTGAGCAGGTGCTGTCCAACAAAGGGATCTACCTGCTTGATGGGAACACAATGGTAAATTTTAATTAAACACGCGTACGGGGAGGGGAATCTTGCTGGGTTATTATTCCTACTTCGTTTACTAACTGTTTATTACAACAGCAAGTGCTTTATCTGATGGTCGAAGTCATCGTCACAATTATGTTGATGCAGAGGTACTGGGTTGTTGATGATAATAAGACAACCAATAGCAAGGCCAACTGCTTCATGCTGCTCGCTAGAGGATTAAGCATCATTTGGGGTTCGGACCAAAGGTACTGGAGCTGGCGCAAACTCCTCCCAAATGAAAGGTACTGCAAACACGATTTTTTTTAAAATAATATTTTTATTCGAAATTGTAAACGTAGTAGCTGTGTTAGGGAAATTGCGTGCGTAGGGGCCAGTCGGCAGGTGGGCGAATAATTGCACTACGGTTATGGATGGGAGTAGAGGATCCGGAAAAAGAGGAGTGAATAATTGGAAAGAATCAAAGATAAAAAAAAAACTACATTGTGAAGGATAGTTTCATTACACAGTGTCCTAGATATAGAAACTATCTCTAGTTTCTTGCATTGTGAGTGCTCTTAGTTGTCGTTTAGAATAACGACACGGTCTTTAAACATAACTTTGACCTCTTGTTTTTATAAAAATATTTATGAAAAAGTGATATATATATATATAGAGTTTTATGAAAGTATTTTTCAAGACAAATCTATTCATATACTTTTCCACATTTCCTATATTTCAGACGCCTAAACAGTTTTATCTTTGTCTTTCCATAGAAAAAAAATTGTTATTTGTTTCTTGTGATTTGTACCAATAGATTTGAACCATTGGATAGAGATCTAAAGGTTGTAGTCGTCGACTGAAAAGCTGGTATATTTCAGGCGCCTGAAATATAGCAAATCCCATAATTTTCATATTTGCAAACTTAAAAACTTAATATAGTTATTGATGATTTATATTCGCAATGTTTGATCTAAATTTTGTCTAAAACGGCAATTGATATGAGCATGAAGAGAGTATACTCCCTCCGTATCGTAAATAGATGTCGTTTTGGACAAGGTTTGAGTCAAATATTGGGAATATAAATCATGAATAACTTTTAAATTATTGAGTTTAGAGATATAAAAATCATATAAATAAATTTATCTTGAAAAGTACTTTTATAAAAATATACATATACCATTTTACAACAAATATTTTTTAAAAATAAGTGGTTAAAATTATACTTTGGAGACCGTGTCGTTGTCTTAAACGACATCTAAAAGCGATACAGAGGGAGTATATATATACGAGTATATACATATTAACATATGGCCATATGCATGGGTGGCTGTCCAGTTCTTGACTCTTGTGCTGTGCTGGGTACTCAACCTGGTGAAAGTGAAATAATGCATGCAGAACCGAAGAGACGGCCGGCGACACGGAGACCGACATCGAGGTGGCGTGCCTGGAGGACGTGTGCTGGCTGGAGATCCGCGGGTGGCTGGAGATGTCCCACCTCAGCCCAGGGATCACCTACGACGTCGCCTTCGTAGCCAAGCTCGCCCCGAACGCCTACGGCTGGTCTGTGCCGGTGGACCTCCAGCTCAAGATCCCCAACGGGACGCCGAAGCAGCGGAAGGTGAATCTATGGAGGATGGACGGGAAGAAGAACAATGAGTGGACGGAGCTCAAGGTTGGGGAAGTGGAGGTGCCGCCGGCGCCGGCGGGGCAGAAGGAGGAGAAGCTGGAGATCGCCATGCTCAGGTTAGGTGGGGAATGGAAGAGCGGGCTCGAGCTCATGGGCATCAAGATCACCCCCCAGGTGCACCAGTAAACAATGAGGATTACTGTCCACCGTTGTACTTATTAGGGTAATGTTTATAAGACGATGATGAACTGTACTGCACTGTACGTATATGTGGAATAATAATGTGTACCGTCTCAAGTAGTACTGCATTACTCTCGTTTGTATTTTGAATATACAATTAGTTTAAGACCTTGCCATTAACTATATATGGTGGACCTTGTTGCATCACATATCTTTCAAAGTTATGAATCTAAATTTTGATTTTTTTTTTCAAAAAAAAATATCCTTATTTTTTAGGTTCTAGAGTACATTCTTGAGTACTGTAGTAGCATAGGCAATCATTTGTAACGTGCACCACGACACTTAAGGTAAGTGATAGAGCTTGAGGTGAGATCTCGAATGGGATGATGATAACAATACTACCTCAATAGATTTTAATACTTAAATCTTACAATGATCAGTTTTTTACACCGGTGGTCTCCCACAGTTCTCAAAATGATTGAATTTTCTTATCTAGGATATATGTGCACTTATGAAAATGCTATCAATATAGACATATCAAACATTTTAGTTAAAATATATAAATATATCTAAAATAGCAACCTATATGGATTATATGTTATAGTTTTTAATATGGTTTAAACATCCAATATCATTAATATATAAGTTGTACATAGAATATTCTTATATGATGAAACATAACATATATATTTATCGCTAATATATGGCATGCCACATATGTTTACTTTAATCAAATCTTAATATATTAATATTTATAGATGTGGGTATTGTAGACACATATATATGCTTTATGGTTATTTAAACAATTTATTTGTAATAGAAGAAGTTGATGATTTAGATGTAATTTTAAGATGATTTTTATTTTGTCTAATAATGAGATGAAAATTAGGTTACATAAGTTACATGTAATAGGAGGATGTGGGTAATTAGTTGCAAATTTAGGTTTACTTTAAATCATGTTTATTAATGGTATAGGTGATAAGTTTATGTATAGAGTCATAGGTTACTTTATGTTGTTTCGCACAATACCAGAAGTGGATAATTGTTAGGAAATATAATAAATAAATCCATAGAAAATAGACCCAATGATGATTAGGGTATATTGATTATTGTTAGACGTTTCTAATTTTTGTGAGAATTTTTAGGATCTATCTTTGATTTTAATATCAGGACTCATGACGATTAACATGGAGACTGTATTGGAGACCTTTAGTTAGAATTTCTAGTGTTAATCTTTTTTCTAGCATAATTTGTATGTAGTAAAAACCTAATCTTAAGATATATAAAAATTTATAGCTTAGCTTTCAACTTTTAATCGAGTTATTGTAATTTTTTATATGTAAGGTAGGAACTCAACTGGTTTCATATTTGTTTATTCAAAAAAATATTTTATGGCAGATATAAATATAATAATAATACTTTATATTTATTTTTGACAATGATAGGTTGAAAATAAACTTAGAGGTTATTTTGCATTTTCTTTCGTAAGACAAAGGTAGGTAATCTATAAAATTGTTGTTGATTATTTTAAATTATCTTTTATAATGTCATATTTGAGTGATATAGATACAAAGGTTAGAGGGTTATTGTAAATTATATTACATATAATGGCAGCAAAGGTGCATAAGTTAGATACAATATTAGGGTTTATTTTGAATTATGTTTTATAATTGCAAATGCAGGTAATTCAGATACAAATTTAGGTGTTATTTTAAATTATTCTTCATAATGACATACTCGCTCCGTTCCATTAAAAATGTTGTTTTAGTCTTTTCAGACTTCTTGTTTAACCGTCCATCTTATTCAAAATTTTAGACAAATAATAAATAAATAAATCATCATCAAAATATATTTAATGATAAAATAAATCATAACAAAAATATAATATTTATAGAAAAATTTTAAATAAGAGGAACAATCCAATAAAAAAATCCTGGAAAATCTAAAACAACACTTTTAACGGGACGGAGGGAGTATGCGGGTAATTTATTTATAAATTTAAGGGTTTTTCTGAATTATCTTTCATAATGGTAATTTATACAAAACTAGTGTTACTTTATGTATTTTTAACGACAGTGGTGAGTGATTTCTTTATAAAAATTGCATTAGATTGACACAGAGGTACCTCAACCGCATCAATGGTCGGTAGCTTCTAAAATTCGGATAAACTCGAAATTACTGCACAAAACGTCTTTTTTAAAAAAACACAAAAGTCTGGAGCATGATTACTGTCAAAACGAGATATTGCTAAATACCCAATCTGCTCACTGAAAGGAGCATATCATGTTCTGATTTTCTGCAAATCTATAATAACAATGGAGTGTGACGGCTGACCAATGTTGATTATTGAACAAGTGGAACATGTTGGCCTGTACAATGTGGTAACGAATGTGTTACAGCAAGAAGAATGCGCAGCCAGGTCTTCTTCACCAAGCGAGAGACAGTAATAACTAATAACCAATTCTAGAACGACTGAATGCTATATACAGGCTTGGGCATGGGCTCATCTCGCAGGAAGTGCTCGAAGAGCTTCAGGCCCTGCCGTGGACGGTGCAGGGGAACCTCGTGCCCTGCACCTCGGATCGTCACCAGTGTCAATCCCTTGTACACTTGGCACCACCCACCAACCTAAGCAAGATTCACACAGTTAGATTCCAGCACGAAGAAGGCAGTGAAAATGTCAAGGTGGATGTATCCACTGACTAACCTCTTCATCGTCGTACCAAGGATACCAGTTTGTGATAGTTGGTAGAAAGAGGGCATCAATGGAGTATCTTGTCGCGGTGAGGGGGACAACAGAATCAGCATCACCACTGCCAAATTGTCCAATGCAAGAGATTAAAATCCATATATGAAGGAACAACCACAGACATTGACTTCTCATGTTTTTTTTTTGTATGCTAAACATCAGCAATGTTGCCACTTTCAAAGATTTACCATTCAGCATAAACCATGTTCTAAACAGAAACTTAACGTACCTGAAAACCCAAATCCTTAACCCTGCAGCGATAAGTTCACGGTATATAGGAAGCATCGATCTCGGCGAATCTTTCCAATAATCAAACACTGGGTCACTGAAAATAATCAGTGGTGTTAGTGCAACTAAGAAGAGGCGGCTTTGCTGGCGATCAGAGGAAACACTTGTGACCAAAGCAAGAAAAAACCAGCAGAACAGACCTGCATGTTACCCAGGGATATGGTATTCCAGTGGCATTGGCATGTAAAGCTTTCTGCACCTCAGGTAAGTTGTAGTACTTTGTGGAGTACTTCTCAGTGCAGGGATCATATCCTCTGGGCAACCAGGGCTACATTGAACAAGTATGATGTCAGGAAACACATGAACTATTATGCTTCACAAGATATTACACTTTCAGAAGTGTGAATATACAGCAAGTAGTGTTGCACAGCTGTGAAAAGAGCAAAATGTCATCTTTTGGTAGCAAACCAAACATACCGTTCTTCCTCTTATTAGCCTGCACTTATGAAGTGACTTCTTCTTACAAGTAGGTGTGTAGATGCTGTACGCATCGATATTGCCTTCCTCAGCCTCAGCAATGCCAAACATCTTGTTGCATTCCTTCGAGGCATGCTCAGATACATCAAACTGACAGGCCAACCGCAACTTCTCATAGGTTTCATCAGAGATAAGCCCATGTGTCCACATGTACTCAAATGTGCCAATGAAGTCATGGTAATCGTCAATTACCGCATTTCCAACCTACAGGATTGACTGAACACTATCATTGTGAACAGAAATGAGCAACCAAAGCATTAAAAGATAAATAGATTCAAGAAGTTCTGAGTTCTGACCATGAAGCCTTTGAAGTTTAGGATTGGCTTCTCAATGCCTTTGTTGTTCCGGTATACTAGTTGAGACAGCTGAGGCACGTAGTGGCCTGAAAACAGTCATTGCAACAAATTAGGCTCGAGGAATGTAAATGTGATTGCTGGGTGACGCTAACTGCATAATCTCCATCGTAGATTGGCCAAGTTTGACAGCAATTCACCTGCGTAGCTCTCTCCTGTGATGTAGAAATCGCGATACTTGTACTGTGGAAACCGCTCCAACCAATTCACCAAGAAATTGTACGAATCATGGGCTGCAGAACAGCATTAGCCAAAAATACCCGTAAGAGTAAGAATAACAGCAGGAGAATGAATACATGTAGAGTCCTAGTCCTAGAACTAGACAAATATCTAAATCACTCCCGCAGCTTTTGATTTTTGTTTTCCGTCTTGCTTAGCATGATTTTACGGTGTTATCTCTCTTTTATGTTTTTTTTTTTGTTATTTTTAGTTGTGTCTTTGAACAGCTATATGTATCAATCGATATAGAGGCTGGAATATCTATATATTCGCGTTTCTAAAAAGTTCGCCAATTCACCTGTCTTGTTGTCACCGGCAGTGTACAGATCGGAGGTGGTGTTGGAGTAGGAGTAGCCGACGCCGGCCGGAGAGTCCAAGAACAGCATGTTCGCCACTGCAACACAACCAGCCAATCATCCCCATGACAAACACACTACAGATCAAAGTAGGCGAGTGAGCCTATGCATCAAAATTGGACCTTTATTCCAGGGGTAGGAGTTCAAGAAGAGCGTCCTGCCGTCCGGGTTGATCCGGAAGGCGCCGAGCTCCTCCGACGCGCCGTAGCCGACGGAGGAGCACCCGGGCCCGCCGTTGAGCCAGAGCACGAGAGGTGCGGACTCCGCGGGCACGCCGGCCGCCTCGATGAGCCAGTAGAAGAGGGCCCGCCCCGCGGCCGCGTCGACGGTGACGTAGCCGGAGTACATGGAGAAGTTGACCGGCGGTTGCCCCGGCAGGCTGCCGATGCGGTCCGCCTCCGCCGCAGCCGTCGCGGCCGTTGCGGACGCGGCGCGGAAGAACAGCGCTAATACGGCGGCCAGGACTGCGGCGGCCGCCATTGGCGCTCGTGGTAGGTCACTAGATCGGAGGGCAGCACTGGTTGATGCAGAGGAGCAGAGCACACGGAGTACACGAGTGATGAGGATTGGAGCTTTGGAGGGAGTGGGCTTGGAGTAGAGAGCCAATGGATGGAACAGAATGGCTGCTGACTAGTAGTAGTTGAGAATTTTGGGGAAGCGTGGAACGACGCAAGTGAAAGTGTCGTTTTTGACACATCTTATTTAACCGTTTTGTTTTATTCAAAACTTTTATATAAATATTATTTATTTTATTATGACTTATTTTATCATTAGAGATACTTTAATAATGATTTACTTATTTTATTATTTACATAATTTTTTTAACATAAGATGAATGATAAAATTAGAAATTTTAAAATAAAAAACGATATTTTTAATGAGACGGAAGAAATACTGTAGTGGCGGTTGGTTTTCAGAGAATTCCGGTGACAGGAAAATAAAATTCCATTAGTCACGTGATCCAGCATTCCAGCTAACAACAAAGCTACAGAGTACATGAGCTATAATATTACAAACTCTGGGTACATGAGAAATAATACACGTAGAGAACTCATAAAACGTTTGAGTTTTGATCTCAGCCATCAGAATTCCCATCACTGATCTATCCATAGTTTAGCAAGTGCTGAAGGTTGCCTGGCCAAATAAACTGCGTCAATCCTCCATGCCTGAAAATAGAGACAAACATCATTAACAACTTCTTGTGCAGTCTTCATCCTTTTGCCGGAGTTTACTTTATCACGTGCAGACCACCACCACCACAAAAACCAAATTATTTTACATTGGTAATCATTGTCAAGTTCCCAAATTTTCTCCAACATTGCTTTGGGTGAAGTTTCTTCCATCAGCATGATTATTTTGTCCTCCATGTTTAGCAACTGCCAGCCATGTCTTCTTGCCTCCTTGCATTTATAAAGAGAGATGACCTGAATCTTTATCAAACCTCGAACACACTTGGGCATGAAGTGTTTAGATCCACTCCCCTTCGTGCAACGTTAAGAGCTTGGCTAGGCTGCAGCATCATCAGATCGGCTGAATGATTTGGTAATCGCATCAGTTAAGGCAGCAGCAACCCATGCTAATTCTAATATCTAGTCCTTTTGTACTAAACCATTTATTTACTCAGAAGTCTCCTTTTGTATTTTATTTAAATAAATTATTAATAAAGATTGAATGCTACAGCTCATTATTGTTGAACCCGGACTCTCGGATTTAAGTTGTTAGACTTCGCTCGTATTTTAATGGATTTTTTTAAAATAATGTGTCTGTGACATTATTTTAATGTTAGGCAACATGATCGTTTAAAAAAATTGGAGAATTTGGTGTTTTTATTTAATACCAATATCTTCTTATATGTTTTGTTCCCACGCAATCGCGAGGTACCGAGGGTCTGAGGTGGAGTCTCTAATTATTGTAACACCGTGAGATTACTAGTTGATATCGGGGTCTTTCTTCACACAATAATTGTAGACTCCGAGGGACTCTAAAATCCAGATCAAATTTAAACTTAATCCTTAGAACGTCTAGAGCAACCGATATCGATCTTCAAACGTGCTAGTGTGCCATGTGGAGATTTTAACTAGGTATAAAAAATAACTCGAAAGCGAAAATACAATTAGCTCACTCTAGTGAGCGTCATTTTATTCTGCTTCTTATTTCTGAAAGTCACTCATGAAACAAATTAGCGCGACGTACGTTTGGCCAACGTCGATTATTGGGTCGACTATAGGTGGACATATACATGCATGTCCAGCTGAAAATGTGGTGGCGAATGTGAAGATGCCTTGAAAGCGAGAGAACAAGTTCTAGAACGACGAGATGCTCTCAATAAGCTTGGGCATGGGCTCGTCTCTCAGGAAGTGTTCAAAGAGCTTTAGGCCCTGCTGCGGACGGTGGAGGGGAACCTCGTGCCCTGCACCTCTGACCGTCACCAACGTCAAACCCTCATACACTTGGCACCATCCACCAACCTGCAGATAAACAAGATCCGCACCATTCATTGCAAACATGGTTGATGTTGAGAGACAAAAGTATTCTTACTGTATGTCATTGCTAGTGTGAGACCCGAATCGGCGTTAACGGTTAGCATAGCTGAGAAGACAATGAGACTGTAAATTTTGATGCAGTGTGGTGTCCGAGACTAACCTCTTCGTCGTAGTACCAAGGATACCAGTTTGTGATCGTTGGTAGACAGAGCGCATCAATGGAGCATCTTGTCGCGGTGAGGGGGACGACAGAGTCGGTATCACCACTGCCAAATTAAATTGTCAACAATGTATGAGAAGATTAAATTGCACACTCATTTACCAACTCACTGTAAAAGATTCAGATTTTGATACTGCGTCTAACAAAGATTTTAGGATTAGAAGGAAGCCGTGCTCTACTCTCTCAACGAGTGACAGAAATCCAATGTACCTGAAGACCCATATTCTTAGGCTTGCTGACATAAGTTCACGGTAGATTGGAAGCATGGACCTCGGTGAATCTCTCCAATATTCAGATATTGTGTCACTGCATATATTCAGAATAACCACGCACAACCAACTTTACTGGCACTCTATGCCTAATAAAATTAAACAAGGTAAAACTAGTTGAGCAGACCTGCAGCCTATCCAGGAATATGGTATTCCAGAAACATTGGCATGAAAAGCGTCCTGCACCTCAGGTAAGTTGTAGTACTTTGTGAAGTACCGTTCGGTGCAGGGATCATATCCTCTGGGCAACCACGGCTACATTTGAACAAATGTGTGGTTAGGCCTTGTTTAGTTGGGGCGTGACAAGTTTTTGTGTGTCACATCGAATGTTCCGACACTCATTTAGTCTATTAAAAATAAACTAATAAAAACAAATTACATATCCCGCTTGAAAACCGTGAGATGAATTTATTAAGACTAATTAATCTATCATTAACATATGTTTACTGTAGCACAACATTGTCAAAATATAAACTTATTATTAGAATTAAAAAATATCTCGCAAATTACACGCAATCTGTGTAATTAGTTACTTTTTTTAGTCTACGTTTAATAGTCCATGCATGTGTCCAAACATTCAATATGATGGGTAAAAAGTTTTTGCGGTGGGAACTAAACAAGACCTATATGCGTGAGCTTTTTTAGGACGTCACAGCTCAAAATTCTTAATATTACTAATAGAAGTATGCAATCGAGCCTCCAAATAAATCCTTACTGAACCTCAAAATTCTTAATATTATCGATAGAAGTCTCTAATCGAGCCTCCTAATAAATCCTCACTAAACATGATCCGGGAAAAAATAGATCCTAGAGATTCTCATATATTTGGTCTTTAATTTGTTATACTCTAAGCATAATCGTCAATAATATAATTTTCCCACCTCTATCATTATAAAATACATAAAGGGTCTCTACCATTACAAAAAATTTACATAATGTAACCCCTAATTTGTATCTAAATTACCTACCTATGCCATTATGGAAGATACATAAAGCATCTAATTAAATTTGCATCTAAATTACTCACATATTCCATAACTAAGGATAAAGCAAATGAAGCCCTAAACTAGTTTTTACATTACCCACATGTGCCTTTATGAAAGGTGATATAAAATAAGAAATTTAATTTGTATCTAAAATTTCAACCACTTTTGCTATTAAAGCAACCTAAAATATCCCTCAAACATATGCCAAAATGCCAATAAAAGTTATTATAGAAAATAGTTCAATACTATAAAATGCGTTATACATGACTTTTATCACTGTTAAATTAAAGTATGCATAAATTCTCTATATCACCATGTAGATCAGTAAAGAAGTATATATAAATTTTAATAGTTTATTAATCACGGAAAAATATTCCCATAACAAACAACATACTATTGATATTGACATACCACTTTAAATTAACTTAGTACTCCTGTAAGTAATAAATTTTGACTAAAACATTATGACATATCAATTTCTGATTTAATTTTGTGCGCTCTATATTTTGTATAAAAATATTACTATAATTATAATTCTTTGGTATGGCAAATTCAATGTTTATCGTTCTATAGGCAGAAATGGTTGTTTATACCATTTAGTAACTAACAATATAGTTTTGGAACTACAATATTTTTTGATAAATACAAAAAAACATTTGAATAAAAGATACAATTATAACTAAAGCCACAACTTAACACGCAAAAAAACTGCTACAACTAATATGATCACAAGTGAAAGGCAAAATATAGATTTCTAATGCCACAAAATGTGATGCAACAAGATCTTGTATAACTTAAGCTTACCCATATAGGTGCAATGCAAAAGATGAAAGCATATATCTTAACATTTCTAACCGGAGGCTCTTAATGGAGCCTCAATATAAAATAAAGCTTAGAAATTAACCTATATGGGTAAAGAATATTGGCAGTTGAAAGCAATGCAAAAGTAGAAACATCTATCTAATAATATGATCAATTTTAACCATCATAAAAATAATGGAAATTGGATTTATTTTATTTTCAAAAAAATCTACATGTGAACCACCAACCTCTGTCTTCACAAAATATAATTTAAATTAACCTATAAATTTCTTTTAAATTGCACATATCTAATTATGTAAGATAATGTAAAGTAACCCTTTAATTTGCATCTAAATTACTTGCATACACCATTGCAAAACATAAATTAACATATCTCTTAAATCTATACCTACATTAATGATGCAAGCTACAACGGAAAAGAAATGAATAACCATAAAGTACACTATGTATGTTTTTAAATTACCTAGTTAAATCACTATTAAATTCAATGTGAACATATATGCTATTTTCCAATTTCTACAGTGTACACCAAGTATACATGCAAACTTAGTGGTAAAAATATATTTTTGTAGTTTATCGATCATGAAACAATGTTCCCTTAACAAACTATACCGATGGAACAAACAATTTAATATATGTTATATCAAAACTCTATTGGCAATAAATTTTGCAAGTTATTACTTTATTCAAGTTTAAACATTTTGACTAAAACATCATGGCATGTTAATATCAGTAATTTAATGGTAACCATCTTATTTGTTTTATAAAACAATAATAAACTCTTTTTATATGTCAGTTAAATATTTTATAGTTATAGACCGTGTTTCAAAAATCCATGAGTTTATAGGTTTGGGTACTACATACGCTCCTATTCTCAAACCCACAAACCTACTGAGTTTAACTTTTGCTCACTACAGGAAACCTAGGCTTTGCCGAGTGCCTGGGGCTTTGCCGAGTGCCAAATTTCGGGCACTGGGCAAAGAGCCTCTTTGCCGAGTGCCGGCCACGTGGCACTCGGCAAAGCGCAAACACAAGGCAAAGGATGCTTTGCCGAGTGTCCGACACTCGGCAAAGAAAGACACTCGGCAAAGGCACCTCTTTGCCGAGTGCCAGATGCCGGCACTCGGCAAAGCATGTGGCCCCGAACTGTGCCACGTGGTCGGGTCTTTGCCGAGTGCCAGGACCTGACACTCGGCAAAGAGCTCTTTGCCTAATGTTTTTTTTTGACACTCGGCAAAGCCAGTTTTTAAATTATATTTTGAAGCAGTAAATTAATCCAAATGAAAAAGTTTTTAACTACAAAGTTGGTCAACTTATCAAGATGAACAATTTTTGTTTTGGTGATTTCTTCATTTGACAAACCTAAAATAAATTCGTTCACAAATCTTATATATCTCTCCGGTAGTTTATAAAATTACAAGAGTAATATATAATGTTTGTGAATAATATTAGAACCACAATGTCGGATCCACAAATGGTCAAACAACCAAAATAAACTTTGTAGATCTTGACAAGTTATGAAAGTTTGTAGTTGATAACTTTTTAATTTGAAGTCATCTAGTTATGCAAAACTGCGTTCGAATTTGAAAACTTTGTAGTTGACAACTTTTTGATTTGAATTCGTTTAGGGCCTTAAATAAGCAAGTTACACTCGGTTTAGTATAATATATAGGTAACCGAAACGAAGATGAAACGTATATGTGTAGTGCAGTGGTAGAGGAGGCTCCGCGCGAATGAGAGGTCGTGAGTTCGAATCCTGCTGACTGCGTGAAAAATACTAGGACTTGCGATTTCGAGGGAAACGGTTGGGCGCTACCCAGTGGGCCCCTCCCACGAATTAATAAAAGTTTTTCTCTATTTTTTGGATTTTTTTTCGTTTTTTCTTTGTCGAGTGCCAAATATATCAGCACTCGGCAAAGAGCCCTTTGCCAATATTTTCTTTGCCTAGTGCTCTTTGCCAAGTGCGGAACTCGGCGAAGCCTTCGCCGAGTGCAAAAGGCTCTTTGCCGAGTGCTGCCAGCACTCGGCAAAGTCTGATCCTGCTGTAGTGGCTCATTAACAGACTCACGAGTAGAAAAATTGACTCATACTCTTACCCCTGATAGAATAAAAACACATTGAATTTCGGGTACCCATTGTTATTTTTAGTCTCGTGGCCTATAGTATACTACTGCATGGTGCTGTTTCGTTATCTCAGCTCTGAATGATTTCCATGATATTTTTTTGTGCCTAGGTACGCTTGCCGCCAAGACAGACAGCTCCGAATGCAAATTCGAACGTGCATGAAAGAGAAAGGATATAGGAGCAGACGAGGATCGGCAACGATTTGCAGCGTCGCGGAGCGGCACGTACGCCGGCCCATTATCTAGGCGAATGCAACGCGTTCGGCGTGAGTTCGAATCCTGCTGACTGCGTGAGAGAAAAATTGCGTGAAAAATACCAGGACTTACGATTTCGAGGGAAACGGGTGGGCGCTGCCCAGTGGGCCTCTCCCCCGATTTAATAAAAGTTTTTCTCTATTTTTTAGATTTTTTTCGTTTTTTCTTTGCCGAGTGCTAAATAGTCTTTGCCGAGTGCCCGATATTTGGCACTCGGCAAAGAGCCCTTTGCCGACATTTTCTTTGCCTAGTGCTCTTTGCCGAGTGCGGCACTCGGCGAAGCCTTCGCCGAGTGCAAAAGGCTCTTTGCCGAGTGCTGCTAGCACTCGGCAAAGTCTGATCCTGCTGTAGTGGCTCATTAACAGACTCACGAGTAGAAAAATTGACTCATACTCTTACCCCTAATAGAATAAAAACACATTATATTTCGGGTACCCATTGTTATTTTTAGTCTCGTGGCCTATAGTATACTACTGCATGGTGCTGTTTCGTTATCTCAGCTCTAAATTATTTCCATGATATTTTTTTGTGTCTACGTACGCTTGCCGCCAAGGCAGACACCTCCGAATGCAAATTCGAACGTGCATGAAAGAGAAAGGATATAGGAGCAGACGAGGATCGGCAACGATTTGCAGCGTCGCGGAGCGGCACCTACGCCGGCCCACTATCTAGGCGAATGCAACGCGTCCGGCGGCGTGTGTGGATTTGTGGGGTCCGGTCGTCTCATCTGATATCGTACGTAGGTATGTACGTCCACGTGAGCGGGACTGACCAGCGGCCGCGCCGGTCGAAAGCGAATACGGCGTGGGTGTGACTGGTCGGTCGAGGTGAAAATTTTCACGTGGTTTTAGAATGACAAAGGATTAATAAAGGAATTGAATATCGCATATTTCGACGATTTCTAAGGTAGTGATCGGTTAAGAGGATGAGGTGAGATAGGGGACAGGATGAACCCACTTTTTTTTTTTTTTTGCTGTTTGGTTAGGAAGCAGCAGAACTGGGATGTTCCAGTTACAGTCCTTCTCTAGCTGATTATTTGTTATTTTGGATGAAGATTGCTACATGTTTTAGCTAGCGATTTAAAATACTGATTGTACCGTCCCTAGAAATTATTTTTTCATCGATGGTGTTATTAAGAAAACCGCCCATAGAAACGTGTCTATTTCTAGGGACAGTTCTGTTAAGACAGTCGTCTCTAAAAATATATGGCAATCGTCATTACTAAACCGTCCCCGTAAAAGCTAGATTTCTATAGCTGGTGTTCTTAAGTAAATTGTCTCTGGAATGTCAATAATAAAGGTGGCTCTCTTACCACCACCCCTATAAATTATGCCACATAAATACACTTCTTCCTCCTCGCGACAATAGTCATCGGTACCATTTGTGAGTTCACTTAGAGGGGAGAAATTGTAAAAATAGAGGGGAAAACTTTTTCCCTTTGAATCCTATTCGAAGGATTGGAGTTGAGTTTAAGAGTTAAGTTTATGACATCCCTAATGTCTTTTCAAAGTTTACTCTTACATTTCTTTCATTAATTTTTGCTCTCATCTAGAGACGCATGACTTTAGCAGATGGCCTTCGTGTAACACCCTAGCTAGCCCATTAACAGCCTATAGTAGTTAACCTTTGTGGCCCATATGGTTATATAGTTGTGGTTGATGTGATTATTACCACCTTAAAAGTCTCAAAAGGTGAGGGCTAGTTTCTAATCCTTGTAGCTCTAAGTGTAATATCTTCAGCCATCCTTTTACACAAACCAAAGACTAAAGTGTAAGAGAGATGTTATGCATATATAGGTCCATTCTGCATGAGGACCTATGTCGTAAATAGATTCCGAACGTGGGGTGTTGTGTTGGAGGTGATCTCGGCTAATCCCGAGATTAAGGACGAGATTAACTCGTAGTCATTTATTTGGTCCACCCGTCAGACTTATCCAACAGATAAGCACTGCCGTGATCGGCGGCATCCCTTAGATTTCTAGGGTTCGGCCCCCTGGCCCACAATGCGATTATAAATAAGAGAAGGCACCCTGGTGACTTTAATCCACGTGAGCTCTCTCACACAACCGATCAAATAGGCACTGGAGGGTTCAGGAAGGTCCGTCTCCCGTCCAGGCCAGTGCCGGTGGCGACCTGAAGGACGCCGCTACTCGGCAACTCGAGATCATCACCAGCAGAGGGTTCCCCAACCCTTGACCGGTGATTCCACCTCATCTGCTACACCTACGACGACTGCATCACCACCGGAGGCACTGATGGCTGCTGCTAACAATGGTCTAATACTTTTGATCTACTCAGTTTCCGCATTACGTTTAATCTGTGGTCATGTTAGGCTAAGTTTAAGATCCTGTGTTCATGTATTTGATCTACATATTTATTAATCTAAGTTTTATTTCAATAATTGGTATCAGAGCCTACTTAGATCTACCATGACTCTGCTAAGTTTTAGATCATGCTTATGCCTCTGTTTTTAATTAGATTAATTCTGTTTTTTAAGTTTTAGTAGATGCAGATCCTCAGTTCTTCACTGTTAGTCTATCATGCATGCTTTAGGATCTTTTATCGATCTGTTATGCCTAAATGTGCATGATTAATTTTTTTTAAACACTGTGTTAGGGTTAGATTAATTTAATCAGTTTTAATTAGATGTTAATTAGATGCATTTCAGTTTAATTTCGTGATTAGACTAAGTTATTAGGGTTAGGGTTTCCCACTGTTAATCATTTTTAGTCTCGGATTAAGCAAATTTAAGAGATTACCAGTCCTTTTCGTGATTATTATGTCGGTTTAAGCATTTAGAAGGAGAGGATTGGGCAAAACCCGAGCAAAGTCCCAAAAAAAAAAATTAATTTTTCCCCAAATCAGTAAACCCTAACCCTAACCTAAGCACCTGAGAATGAGATTAAGGGCTAAGGCAACCAGTTCGTATTCGGATTAAGGCCGAATCGCTGCAAATGGGAGGAGTGGTTCGTACCTGGGGATTGGACCGGTGAAAGCCCTAGTTTGGTTTTGGTTAATTGATGAAACCTATTTGGTCTAATCCTATTGCTAAGCATGTGTGTAGCTTATAAGAGAGGATTGTGACCAAACCAAGTGGTGGAGCTAGCAAGGTGGCAACCATGGAGGATGGTGATGGCCACACGCACTCAACTGATCAAGTGCTCTACCCTTGGTGAATTGCAAGAAGAAGAGAAGAGATAGAGCAAAGAGGCCCGAAGGCAAAGGTATAACCTATAGGGCTCTTTGTTTTAGTGATCAAGACACTTAGCGAGTGTGATCACATTTAGGATAGATAGCCGTACTATTAAGAGGAGATTATTCACGGCTTATGCGGTGTTCAAGTGCCACTAGGTGTTCTCTAACATATCGATGCTATAGACCAAGTGAGTGACTAACTAAACCCTTGGTAAATGCTTTGAAAAATGCTAACACACGTGCACAAGTGGTGAAACACTTTGGTGTTGGCACATGGGAGCAAGGGTAGAAGTTAGAGATGAAAAGCTGTCATGTTAGGGGCATCGGACGCTGGCGTCGCTAGCATCGGACGCTGGCCGAGCGTCCGATGGCAAACCCTAACTGCTGTCAGAAGTCGAGGTAGCATCGGACGCTGGCAACGGACGCAGGCAAAACACTGTTGCAGAGTCCGATGGTCATGACATGGCGCGAGCTAGTTTTCCAGGGAGCATCGGATGCTGGCGTGCGTCCGATGCAGGACCATCGGACGCGTCCGATGCGTTTTGGTCCTCTCTGGAACCTCTCTGCATGGTCATCGGACGCTGGGGTTGAGCGTCCGATGTGAAGGTGTCGGTGCGTCCGATGTGGCGCTGAGATGAGTAGAACTTGAGCAGAGGCATCGGAGCGTCCGATGCTAGGCATCGGCGCGTCCGATGCCACTTTAACCAGCGCGCGAAGGGTTTTGACCGTTGGGATCTAACGGGCTGATTTCATAGCAGAGGGACACGTGGTGCTCATCGGAGCATCGGACGCTGGGGCAGCGTCCGATGGCCCCGACACCGGCGCGTCCGATGCGTCTGTTTCGGGTCCAACGGCTAGGCCGACTTGTGTGGCCTATTTAAGGGGCTTGGCCGGCTTGCTAGGTTTCTCTCTTGCACATTTTGATTCCTAAGCATTCTAGTGAGCCTTGGCAAGCCTCCAAACTCATCTCCCAAGTTGATTTGATCAAACCAAGTGAGATTGA
Organism: Coix lacryma-jobi var. lacryma-jobi; assembly: GCA_009763385.1. Taxonomy (NCBI): domain Eukaryota; kingdom Viridiplantae; phylum Streptophyta; class Magnoliopsida; order Poales; family Poaceae; genus Coix; species Coix lacryma-jobi. Next base: position 131,731,439 of record CM019827.1, read on the forward strand.
GTGATCTAGTGCGTGATTTGAAAGAGTTCAATCTAGTGGCACTAGTTCTTCGCATCGGCATTGAGTTTTCTTGTTACTCTTGGCATTTGCCGGTGCCTAGACGGCTTGGAGGCATTGAGGTGGTTGTTGGCAAGATTGGTGATTGTTCTTGGCCACCACCGATTGAGATTGTGAGAGGTTTTGGAGCCTCACCTCGCCGGAGCGGCAAGAGGCATCCTTAGTGGATTGCTCGTGTCATTGAGCTACCTCACTAGTGGTAGATTCTTGTGGCGCTCTTTGTGAGCTTAGCTTTGAGCCGATTAGCCACCGGGTCACCTAGTGTTGGTCGACACAACGGGGAGTAGCGTGCCGGCAAGCACGTGAACCTCGGGATAAATCTTTGTCTCCCGAGTGCTTATTGTGATCGTGTCCCCATCTTGGTGATTGGTCTCCATCTACACATTCTTTGGTGATTGGCTTCACAAGTGGATTTCACCGGTGATTGGCTCTCTACGTGGCGATCCCAAAGGCTCGGTGAAATTCCCTCTATCTAGCTTATTTACTTTGTGTATCTACTTTGAGCTACTTCATTTGTGTAGATATCTTTTCTTGTTGTATATCTTTTGTCATATACCTTGTGTAGCTAGTTGTGAGTAGCTTGCTTAAGTTTGTCTATTGCACACACTTGCCTCATATACATTTTTGTATATCATACTTGTGCTAGAACTATAATTGTTTTATTCCGCATTTGTTATTAGCTCTAGTTGATTGTGTGACATAGAAATATTAGGTAGAATTGTTGGATAGGTGGCTTGCAACACACTATTAGGCTAGCGCAAAAAGCTTCGCCGTTTGTTATACTAATAGTGTTTGCCTAAGAGATTTTGTAGATTTTTAATTAGGCTATTCCCCCCCCCCCCTCTAGCCAATTTGGACCTTTCAACCGGGTCACCACCCGTGCGTGTGCTGCTGGCGAGCGGCTCGTACCCGGCGTTAGGGCCGGGTGGCCGCCGCCACGCGCCGCGCCACAGTGCTGCCGAGGGAAGGCCGCGTGCGCGCCTGCGGGCCGCCGCTTCCACGCCGAGCCCCTCCGGTCCGCCTCTGCAGCACTGCACGCCTTAGGGCCGGCGCCGGCGAGCCTGCGAGCCACCGCCGCCGTGCTGCTGCTTCGGCTAAGGGCACTCGGAGCCAAGCTCGACGGAGCCGCGCGCGGCTTTGCCGCACGCGTGCGCCGGCGAGCAAGGCACCGCGGTGCCGCTGCCGCTGCCGCGTCCCTCGGGTCCGGCCGGCCGCCGACCACCGCTGCTACAGCCCCATCGGCGCTCTCCCTCACTGCCTGTTGCCTGCTTCGTGCGGCTAAGAGAAAGGGAGAGTGAGAAAGAATGAGGATAAAGAAAAATTAGGGTTTGGGATCCTTTTATACGCGTCCGATCTGTCGGAACGAATCCCGACCGTCCGATTCAAATGAACGGCCAAGATCAGATTGCCATTAGGGTTTTCGGCTGTTGGGCTGGTGCTGGGCTTCAGGGGAGGCTTGGCAGGCCAGCCAGTGGGCCGCACGCGTTGCAAGCCGGCTGAGCACGCGTTGCAAGCCTGCTGGTCAATTTCGTTTAAGTGCAAAATGAATTTTTTTCCTTTTCCAGAATTTTGTGTTACGTTTTGTTATTTACATCAGCGCATTATTTATGTAATTTAATTAAGTTTTGAGTTATTTAATATTTATTTCCATTATTTATGAGTTTGTTTTCTGCTCATATAATATTGCTCGCTGAGTTACATTTTTTTATAACCACCCTGTGCATTTAAGATGGTCTCTAATTAAATGGAACCAACGGGAAATTTAATTGGAGATTTAACTCATAATTAATTCTGACCAACGTTGATTTAATTATGAGTTATTTAAGATGGATTTTATTTTTTGACTTCTGCCCAACGGTGATGCAAAATTAAAATTCTTAAGCATGATTTTATTTCTGACCAACGTTGACTTAATTTCATGCTTCTAAGTTACATCTTTTATGTACAGTATTAACGGAGACATTTGTGATATGTTTTTCAGTGAGCAATGTTGCGGGCCTCGTCAGCAGCATCGATCCCCTCAATGGCACCAACTATCCTGCATGGAAGGAACAGGTGCTAGTGGTGCTCGGGCTCACGGAGCATGATCACGCACTACGTGAGGATAAGCCTGCTGCTCCAGATGCCAATGCAAATGCTGAGGCGCTAAGAAACTACCACACTGAGGTTGAGAAGTGGGATAAGAGCAACAGGATTGCTGGGATGATCATCAAAGCATCGATCTCTCCTGGCATAAGGGGAGCAATCCCTGAAAAGAAAGAAAATGGTGAGGAGTTGTCAACTAAGGAGTTCCTCGACTCTGTTGAGGAAAACTTTAAGAGCTCATCTAAAACTTATGCCAGCACCCTTATCATGAAAATGTGTACCTCACGCTATAATGGGAAAGGTGGGATTAGGGAACATATTATGAGCATGTGTGACATGGCTGCTAAGCTTAAGGCACTTGATATGTCCATTTCTGAGGGCTTTCTTGTGCATTTTGTTATGACTTCACTGCCTGCTCACTACACCTCTTTTAAAATAAGTTACAACACTCAGAAGGGGAAGTGGAGCATTTCCGAACTCATTAGCTACTGCGTAGAAGAGGAGGAAAGGCAGAAATCTGAAAAGAAAGACGTAGCTAACCTTGTTGCTTTTGGCAAGGGGAAGCATGATGCTGAAGCTAGCAGCAGCAAACCACCTAAGAAGAAGTTCAAGCCAAATAAGAGCAACAACAACTTTGGCAAGAACTAGAATAAGAACAATGGTAAGCATGCTCAGAATAATAATGACCCTAACGGATGCAAGTTCTGTGGCTCGCCTAAGCACTTCCAGAAGTATTGCCCTGGCTTCAAGGAGTGGTGTAAGAAGAAGGGTAATGATTTTGTCTCATTTATTGATGAATCATTCTTAGCAAATTATTCCCCTGATACTTGGTGGATTGACTCAGGTGCCACTGTGCACATTTCCAATTCATTGCAGGTATTCAGTACGATGCAAACTATAAGAAGGGGGGAGCGAAGTCTTAGAGTCGCTGATGGACATGAAGTTGAAGTCAAAGGCATTGGAAGCTTTTCCTTAGAATTAGCTAGTGGCTTTAATCTTCAGCTTGATGATGTACTATTTGTTCCTAGTCTTAAAAGGAACCTTATTTCAGTTTCAGCTTTAGACAATTCTGGATACATTACTCAGTTTGGCAATAATAAATGCATCATCAAGTTAATTATATTGAGATTTTTACTGCTCCTCTTATTGATAAGTTGTATATGATATCATCTGATTCTGTGATGAATGTGTGTGATAAGTCAAATAAGCGCAAGCGTAATAATGAGACCTCGTCGAAATTATGGCACTGTCGTTTAGGCCATATTTCGAAGGGGAGAATGAAACGTCTCATTAGAGAAGAGATACTCCAACCACTTGTCTTTTCAGACTTAGAACAGTGCACCGACTGTATTAAGGGGAAATTCGCTAAGACAATTAAGAAAGGAGCTACTAGGAGTACGGGTCTATTAGAAATAATTCATACTGATGTATGTGGACCTTTTCCTGTAGCGTCAGTGGATGGTTTTGATTCATTCATCACATTCACAGACGATTTCTCCCGCTATGGTCATATTTACCCAATACGCGATCGATCTGAATCATTAGATAAATTCAAAATATATAAGGCTGAAGTGGAAAATCAGCATAACATTAAGATCAAAGTTGTAAGATCAGATCGAGGTGGTGAATACTATGGGAGACATGCTCCATATGGCCAAATCCCAGGACCTTTTGCTAAGTTCCTAGAGGAGAATGGCATAATTGCCCAGTATTCAATGCCGGGCGAACCTGAGCAGAATGGAGTGGCAGAGCGTCGCAATCGCACTCTTATGGACATGGTGCGTAGCATGCTTAGTCATTCTAGTTTGCCAGTTGGTTTGTGGATGGAAGCATTAAAAACTGCAGCACACATCCTAAATAGAGTTCCTACTAAGTCAGTCCCCAAGACACCCTATGAATTGTGGACTGGGAGAAAACCCACACTTAATTATTTACGTGTGTGGGGCTGTGCTGCTGAAGCTAAGATGTTTAATCCACAGCTAAAGAAATTAGATTCTAAGACTGTGAGTTGTCATTTTATTGGATACCCTGATAATTCTAAGGGATATCGTTTCTATTGTCCTGATCGTCATACTAAGTTCATTGACACCAGACATGCTGTTTTCCTAGAGAATGCAGAAATCAGTGGGAGCTCGCAGCGGCGTGAGGTTAATCTTGAAGAGATGCGGGCTGAATTACCTGTATCCGTGACTCAAGAAATAACTCCAATAATACATGAGTATGTGCCAGAAGTTAGTGCACCTCCGCTTCAGACTAATAGTACTGAAATTCCTGTTGAGAACACTGATGTGCAAATTAATGAACCACAACAGGAAGAAACAATAATTGAAAATGAAATTCAGGCACATGAGCAGCCTCAGCCTCAACCAGTTGAGATTCCTAATGAACCTGTAAGGAGATCACAACGGGAGAGGAGATCTGCTATCCCAGATTGCTATGAGACTTATTTAAGTGAAGACTTATATGATGTTGGGAAAGTAGATGATCCAGCTTCTTTTAAAGAGACAATAGCACATAAGAACTCAGATAAGTGGATTGAGGCCATGCAAGACGAGCTTAAGTCTATGAGCACTAATCAGGTGTATGAATTAGTGCAAATTCCTGATGGAGTCAAACTAGTAGGCTGTAAATGGGTCTACAAAACTAAGCGTGATTCCAAAGGGAAAATTGAGAAATTCAAGGCTAGGCTCGTAGCCAAAGGTTTTACACAATTAGAAGGGGTTGATTATAATGAAACTTTTTCCCCTGTATCTAAGAAAGATTCGTTAAGAATCGTCATGGCGCTTGTAGCTCATTATGATTTAGAGTTACATCAAATGGATGTTAAGACTGCATTCCTTAATGGCGACTTGGATGAGACTATCTTCATGGCACAACCGGAAGGTTTTGTTGTGAAAGGCAAGGAGCATATGGGATGTAAATTAAAGAAAGCCATTTATGGACTCAAACAAGCGTCACGTCAATGGTACCTGAAATTTGATGATGTCATTAAGAGGTTCGGGTTCATTGAAAATCTAAAAGATAATTGTATCTATTTTAAGTCGAAGGGTGGACGATTTGTTATCCTAGTACTCTATGTTGATGACATCCTTTTAGCGAGCAATGATAAGAATATGTTACATGAAACAAAGAATTTCTTGTCATCAAATTTTGACATGAAGGATCTTGGTGAAGCCTCTTATGTCCTTGGCATTGAGATTCACCGAGATAGGACCAAAGGAGTATTAGGATTATCACAAAAAGCATACATTGAGAAAATGCTTGCACGGTATAATATGGATAAGTGTTCTGCCACACCTGTACCGTTTGCTAAGGGTGATAAATTTGGTGATTACCAATGTCCTAAGAATGAGTTAGAATTAAATGAAATGAGAACTAAGCCATATGCTTCTGCTGTCGGAAGCCTTATGTATGCACAAGTATGTACGCGTCCAGACTTGGCATACGTAACCGGGTTATTAGGCAGATATTTTGAAAAATCCAGGCTTGGTCCACTGGAAGGGTGTTAAGAAAGCTTTACGTTATTGTCAGGGCACCAAAGATTTAATGCTCACATATCAGAGGTCAGATTCTCTTGAAATTGTGGGTTATTCAGATGCCGATCTAGGAGGGTGTGTGGATAATAGGAGGTCCACAACAGGTTATATTTTCACTCTCGCTGGAGGAGCAATTTCTTGGAAAAGCACTAAGCAAACTATTGCAACATCGTCGACGATGCAAGCTGAGGTTATTGCTTGTTATGAAGGAGCAGGCCAGGCTGTTTGGCTTAAGAATTTTATCCCGGGACTAAGAATTTTAGACAGCATTTCGAAACCAATTACTATGTATTGTGACAATCAAGCTGCAGTACTATTTTCCGGAAACAACGAACCAACTGATAGATCTAAACATTTAGACCTGAAGTACTATGTTGTGAAGGACAGAACCCAGGATCAAACTGTTAAGGTTGAGCATATAAGTACTAAGTTGATGCTCGCGGATCCGCTTACTAAAGGCTTACCACATGACCTATTTAGAAAGCATGCATTAGACATGGGTCTAGTGGAGAGTCTATGAGACTGGGTAATAAGGGCCATGTATATAGCTCCCAATAAGTAATAAGCGTTCTAACAAGGTGTTACAGTGAACTATGGGTAATGGGGTCCCAGTGGCGCTTAATGCTGCTGACGACGCATTGGTCTAGTCTTACTGTAGCACTAAGTGTGAACATAAGATTAATGCGAACATTAGTTGCATTTGTGCATTAGCCGTTCGATCAAGTGGGAGATTGTTGGAGGTGATCTCGGCTAATCCCGAGATTAAGGACGAGATTAACTCGTAGTCATTTATTTGGTCCACCCGTCAGACTTATCCAACAGATAAGCACTGCCGTGATCGGCGGCAGCCCTTAGATTTCTAGGGTTCGGCCCCCTGGCCCACAGTGCGATTATAAATAAGAGAAGGCACCCTGGTGACTTTAATCCACGTGAGCTCTCTCACACAACCGATCAAATAGGCACTGGAGGGTTCAGGAAGGTCCGTCTCCCGTCCAGGCCAGTGCCGGTGGCGACCTGAAGGACGCCGCTACCCGGCAACTCGAGATCATCACCAGCAGAGGGTTCCCCAACCCTTGACCGGTGATTCCACCTCATCTGCTACACCTACGACGACTTCATCACCACCAGAGGCACTGATGGCTGCTGCTAACAATGGTCTAATACTTTTGATCTACTCAGTTTCCGCATTACGTTTAATCTGTGGTCATGTTAGGCTAAGTTTAAGATCCTGTGTTCATGTATTTGATCTACATATTTATTAATCTAAGTTTTATTTCAATAACTCCGCCTATGTTGGGGTGTCTATGGTGGCTCAACATAGCAGGTCCCAAGCCCTGGTTAAGGAGGAGGGTTGTGATAGGCTTGGCGAGCCAACGTAAAAACCTAGCTAACCTTATGGAGATGAAACCCAAAAGAATCCCGTTGGGGCGTAACCCTCTTAGCGACGCGCCATGTCGGAACCCGGACATGGTGTCAAATGAGCAAGGGCCGGGTCGTCACCCCCGTGACGCGCCGTGTCGTGATCTGGGCATGGTGCCAAGTGAGCAAGGATCGGGTCGTCGCATCCTTAGTGGCGCGCCACATCGGCGCCCGGATGTGGTGAAAAATGTGCAAGGGTCTTCTCATCTGACTCGGCGGGTGAGAAGGGTAAGGAAGCTAGTCGAGCCAACTAGGTTTCGTCTAGGCAGTTGGAACGTAGGGTCCCTCACGGGTAAGTTAAGAGAGTTAGTTGATACAGCGGTTAGGAGGCGTGTAAATATCTTGTGCGTCCAAGAGACTAAATGGAAGGGTCAGAAGGCGAAGGAGGTGGAAAATACTGGTTTTAAGCTCTGGTACACAGGGACAACTTCAAATATTAATGGAGTAGGAGTTTTGATTGACAAGAGCCTGAAGGATGGAGTAGTGGAGGTGAGAAGACAAGGAGATAGGATCATCTTAGTTAAACTTGTCGTTAGTGATATGGTTCTAAACGTAATTAGTGCTTATGCCCCTCAAGTAGGCCATGATGAGAGTGTTAAGAGGCAGTTCTGGGAAGATTTGGATGGCTTGGTTAGAGCTGTACCTAGCAGTGAGAAGCTCTTCATAGGAGGGGACCTAAATGGCCATGTAGGGTCTTCAAGTGCAGGTTTTGAGGCGGTTCATGGTGGTTTCGGTTATGGTAGTAGGAACCAGGAGGGGGTGGATGTCCTAGATTTTGCTACAGCTTTCGATCTGATGATAGCCAACACTTTCTTTAGAAAGAGACCTTCCCATTTAGTGACCTTTAGTAGTGGTCGTTCTTCTAGCCAGATCGACTTTGTCCTTACAAGAAGGGGGGATAAACACACTTGCGAGGATTGTAAGGTGATACCTGGGGAATGTGTGGTTTCTCAACACAAGCTATTGGTGGCCGATTTTCGCTTCCTGGTGCATGCTCGTAGGGTCAAACAAGCCAAGAGTGCGAGGACAAAGTGGTGGAATTTAAAGGGAGACACATTGAAGGGCTTCAAAGAAAGAGTTATTGATGAGGGCCCTTGGAAAGACGAAGGAGATGCAAACAACATGTGGGAGAAGATGGCAACTTGCGTTCGGAAGGTTGCCGCAGAGGTGCTTGGAGTGTCTAAAGGAAGTGGTCGCGATCCAAAAGACACTTGGTGGTGGAATGAAGATGTGCAAAAGGCTATTAAGGAAAAAAAGGAATGCTATAAGTGCTTGTACCAAGACCGGTGCGCGGACAACATAGAAAAGTACAAGGTGGCTAAGAAGGCTGCAAAACGAGCGGTGGGGGAGGCGAAGGGGCGGGCTTACGAGGATCTTTACCAACGTTTGAATACGAAGAAAGGAGAGAAAGACATTTATAGGATGGCTAGGGCTCGTGATAAGAAGACAAGGGACTTCAACCAAGTCAAGTGCATTAAGGATAAGAGGGAGCAACTCTTGGTGAAGGAAGATGAGATTAGACATAGGTGGCAAGAATATTTTGATAATTTGTTCAATGGGGAGAATGAGAACTCCACCGTTCGGTTGGATGACTCATCTGATGACACCAATAGGCGCTATGTGCGGAGGATCCAAGAGCAGGAGGTTAGAGAAGCTTTGAAAAGGATGAAAGTGGATAAAGCGATGGGTCCTGATGGTATTCCAATCAAGGTGTGGAGATGCCTCGGGGATATAGCTGTAGTATGGCTAACCAAGTTGTTTAACAATATCTATCGTTCAAACAAGATGCCTCAGGAGTGGAGAAGAAGCATATTGGTTCCAATCTACAAGAACAAGGGAGACGTCCAAAGCTGCACTAATTATCGGGGAATTAAGTTGATGAGCCACACGATGAAGTTGTGGGAGAGAGTTATTGAGCATAGATTGCGAGGGTCGACGCGGATATCCATGAACCAATTTGGTTTCATGTCTGGAAGGTCAACCATAGAAGCAATCTTCTTAATAAGACAAGTTATGGAGCGGTTCAGGGAGCAAAAGAAGGACCTACACATGGTTTTCATTGACTTGGAGAAGGCGTACGACAAGATACCAAGGAATGTTATGTGGTGGGCTTTGGACAAACATAAAGTCCCAACAAAATATGTTACCCTCATCAAGGACATGTACCACAACGTCGAGACCAGTGTGCGGACAAATGATGGTGACACTGATTTCTTTCCGATTAAAATAGGTCTTCATCAAGGGTCAGCCTTGAGCCCATATCTCTTTGCCTTGGTTATGGATGAGGTTACGAGGGACATACAAGGAGATATCCCTTGGTGTATGCTTTTTGCAGACGATGTAGTGTTAGTTGATGAGAGTCAGACAGGAGTAAATAGGAAACTAGAGTTGTGGCGGCAGACCCTTGAGTCCAAAGGGTTTAGAATAAGCAGGACTAAGACTGAGTACATGAGATGTGATTTCGGCAATGCTGCACAGGAAGAGGAAGAGGTGAGCTTGGAAGACCAAGTGGTGCCTAAGAAAGATGTCTTCCGGTATCTTGGATCGATGTTACAGAAGGATGGAGATATTGATGCAGATGTTAGCCATAGGATCAAAGCGGGGTGGATGAAGTGGCGCCAAGCATCTGGTATTCTCTGTGACAAGAGGGTACCACAAAAGCTCAAAGGCAAGTTTTATAGGACGGCGATTAGACCGGCTATGTTGTATGGAGCAGAATGTTGGCCTACTAAAAGAAGACATGTCCAACAAATGAGTGTTGCAGAAATGCGTATGTTGCGCTGGATTTGTGGCCACACAAGGATGGACCGAGTCCGAAATGACGATATTCGTGACCGGCTAGGGGTAGCACCAATTGAAGAAAAGTTGGTCCAACATCGGTTGAGGTGGTTTGGTCATGTCCAAAGGAGACCTCCGGAGGCACCAGTGCATTGTGGAGTTTTAGCCCAAGATTTTCATGTGAGGAGAGGTAGAGGTAGACCGAAATTGACGTGGGGGGAGGCAATAAAGAGAGATCTAAAAAGTTGGGATATACCTAGAGATCTATGTTTGGATAGAAATGCATGGAGAGCAGCCATTGACGTGCCTGAACCATGACTAGGGTCTCTTGTTGGGTTTCAACTCTAGCCTACCCCAACTTGTTTGGGACTAAGAGGCTTGGTTGTTGTTGTTGTTGTTGTTGTTGTAAGTTTTATTTCAATATGTTGCACTTCGAGTGGTGATCCTAGATGGGCTTCATAAGACCTTCAAAGTAGGTAGTAGGGAGGATGCACATGTAGAATCTGACTTCGATAAATGTTGCCAAGAACCCTGCGAAGAGCACTAGTAGTCAAATTTGGCTTATTTTTGTGTTCTTGAGTTGTGTTCAACTCATTTTAACCTTGGTTGTAGTAGAATATTCTAGGTATCTATAGATGCATGGACAATGGGTAAATGGTTCGTGTAATGTGAATAGCGCCAATGTACATGATAAAACATCTATATATATGATGAATAATACCACACGCCTCCATGTGTTATCGTTGCACCCTTTTATGTTGTTGAAGTCATTGAGCTTCAACAGTACTCATCAATTACGAGTAACCTATGAGCCTGAGCTATGTGCAATCCAAGAATGACATCCTTGGCGATTACGAGCTGGATCTCAATAGGTGGAAATCCATCTGACTGTTTGTACATAGACTAGGAGTAGTGTCGGGAGGGCGATGAGCTAGGAAGGTATTATGTACAAAAATACATAACTCGAAAGCAAAGATACAATCGGCTCATTTTATCGGACATTATTTTTTTTTCTTATTTCTGAAATTCACTTGTGGAACAAATTAAAAGGAGTGCGACGTTTGTATAACGTTGATTATTGATTGAACAGGTGGAAATATATGAGGATGACTTGCCAAGTCCGGCCTTATTCATCAAGCCAATCGAGAGAGCAAGTTCTAGCTAGAACGACTGGACGCTCTCAACAGGCTTGGGCATGGGCTCGTCTCGCAGGAAGTGCTTGAAGAGCTTAAGGCCCTGCTGCGGACGGTGGAGGGGAACCTCGTGCCCTGCACCTCGGACCGTCACCAGCGTCAAACCCTCGTACACTTGGCACCATCCGCCAACCTGCAGATAAGCAAGATCCACACCATTACAGACACAGTTAGTGTATGTCGGAGAGGGTAATGAGACTGTCAATTCTGATACAGTTGTGTCCCAGACTGACCTCTTCATCGTAGTACCAAGGATACCATTTTGTGATCGTTGGTAGAGATAGCGCATCAATGGAGTGTCTTGTCGCGGTGAGAGGGACAACAGAGTCAGTATCGCCACTGCCAAATGAATGAAATTATTCAGTGTAATAAGAGAAGATTAGTTACAATTCACACTCATTTATTACCAACTCATTGCGACTGCCAAAGATCTAGGATTCAGATCAAGCCATGCGTGCGCTTAACGATAGGAATGAAATGTACCTGAAGACCCATATCCTTAGGCCCGCCGAGATAAGTTCACGGTAGATAGGAAGCATGGACCTCGGTGAATCCTTCCAATATTTATATATTGGGTCACTACAGATACTCAGTGGAGTTTAGTGTAAATTATCATGCACGATAGATTTTAATTTACTGACACTCTAAATATGGTATTTCAGTAGCCTAAAATTAAACAAGATGAAAACAGTTGAGCAAACCTGCAGCCTATCCAGGCATATGGTATTCCAGTAACATTGGCATGAAAAGCTTCCTGCACCTTAGGTAAGTTGTAGTATTTTGTGAAGTACAGTTCGGTGCAGGGATCATATCCTCTAGGCAACCAGGGCTACATTTGAACAAATGTGTAGTTAATATGCATGAGTTGATAAATCCTAGATATTATCACAATAATTAGAAACATTTAACCATGGTTTCAGAAGAAGGATTTTGATGGCTTAATTATCTACTTTTGACGGAATATATGGAAAGTGCAAAACCGGAGAACTTTCCAACACCATGATTTGCAAGCAAGTCAGGTTGCAAATTTAATAAAAAAAATTAAGATCCAACAGTATACTTTCGCCTTATCACAAGATGGCTGCCTGTAACCTAGAATTAAATCAGCAATATTTGTCATAATGATGACAAGTGAAAGCCAAAATAAATATTTGTAATCTCACAAAATGGGATGCAATAAGACCTTATATAACTTAAGATTACTCATAGAGATGCAATACAAAAGATGACAACATATATCTTAAGATTGCTAGCTGGAGGTCCATAGTGGAGCCTCAATATAAAAAATAAAGCTTAGAAATTCTCATGATAATTAGAAACATCTATTTGTTAATATAATCAGTTTTTGACACCATAAATAATAACAACAATTGGATATATTTTATTTTCTAAATAAATATCCACTATTGTTATAATGAAAAACATAAATAATCATCTAAACTACATGTGAACTACTCACATTTTCCTTTACAAAATATAGTTTAAATTAACCTCTAAATTCATTTTAAATTACACACCTAAAATTATGAAAGATGATACAAATTAACCCTTTATTTTACATAAAGTACATTAATGGTGTAAGCTATTATGGAAAAGAAATTAATAACTCATAGAGTACATTATGTATGTTTCTAAATTAGCTACTTAAATCCCTATTAAATTCAAAGTAAATGTATATGCTATTTGTCACAATTTATACCAGGTATACATGTATACATTAGTGGTAAATATATATTTTTATAGTTTATCGATTGTGAAAAGAATGTTTCCTTAATAAACTATGCACCGATGAATATGACAGTTTAATTTAAGTTAAATCAAAACTCTATGGCGATAAATTCTGTAAGTTCTTGTTTTATACAAGTTTATACATTTTGGCTAAAAATTGTGACATGTTAGTGTTGGTAGTTTGATAATAACCATCTTCCTTTTTTATAAAACAATACTACTACACATATAGTTCTTTGATATAGGAAATTCAACATCTTGAGTGGAGTGGCGAAGAATAAAACAACTATTCATGATATTATAGTAACTAAGAGTGGAGTCTAAGACCAAGATTCCTTTTTAAATAAATAGAAAATAAAGTTTTGAATGAAAGATACAACAAGCACTAAAGTTTTGAACTTAGTGTCACAAAAAGATGCAAAAAACTGATATAACTTAAGCTAACGTTTCAACTAATAAATACATATTATAAATACATATTATAAATACACGGTTGTGCAACATAAAGAATGAAAATACATATATACAATAATTGGTGAAGCTATCACTGCTGAGTAGAGATTATACAATATCTAAATGGGGAATTGTGTTAGAGAGAGAGAGAGAGAGAGAGAGAGAGAGAGAGTAAAGATAATTAGTTTTGATTAGTTGCACACACTAAATTTATCCATAAAATATGTAACACTTATTATGTAACTTAACACTCTAGGCCATGCAGGAGCACATGTCGATGAGCTGTTGTTAATAATATAGTAGATAGCTACATAGTCAAAAACAACTTAGGGAGCATTCAATATAAAATACTCCCTCTGTATCCTATTTAGAAGTCGTTTTAGAAAAGAGTTCGGTCAAACATTGGGAATATAAATCATAAATAACTTTTAAATTATTGAGTTTAGAGATGTAAAAATCATATAGATAAATTTATCTTGAAAAGTACTTTCATAAAAATATATATACACCATTTTACATCAAATATTTTTTTTAAAAACAAGTGGTCAAAGTTATGTTTTGAAGATCGTGTCGCTGTCCTAAACGACTTCTATTTGCGATACGGAGTAGTACTACCATTAGCTATAAGGAAACAATAAATTTTTATAGCAATTCAAACATACCGTTCTTCCCCTTATTAGCCTGCGCTTATGCAATGAAGTCTTCTTACAAGTAGGTGTGTAGATGCTGTAGAAATCAATATTCCCTTGCTCAGCCTCGGCAACTTCTGATATTTTTTTACATTCATCGGAGGGGTGCTCAGCCACATCAAATTTACAAGCCGCCCACAACTTCACATAAGTTTCATCGGAGATAAGCCCATGTGTCCACCAATACTCAAATGTACCCTTGTAGTCATGGTAATCATCAATTACCGCATTTCCAACCTAGAGAATTGACCGAACACTTGGTTATTCTAACTAGAAATGAGCAAACTAATTAAGGGAGCATAAAACAATACGAGCTCAAGAAGTTCTAACCATGAAACCTTTGAAATTTAGGGTTGGAATTTCAATTCCTTTGTTGTTTTGGTACACTACCCGAGATAGTTGAGGGACATAGTGGCCTAAAAAGAACCATTGCAACAAATTATGTTGGAGGCATGTATATCTAATCTCTAAATAACATTAGCCACATAATCTCTGTCACATATAGACTTGGCAAACTTTTTATGGTAGTTCACCTGCATAGCTCTCTCCAGCAATGTAGAAATCACGATACTTATACTGCGGGAACCGCTCCAACCAATTTATCAAGAAAGCATATGAGTCATGAGCTGCACAATAACATTAGCAAGAAATATCCATAAGATCACGAACAACAACAGTTGTGAAAGTATTTTGGAGAATCAAACTTTCTCATCGATATTGGAACATGTATATATACACATGTATATATGTGTTTATAGGTTGTTGAGATATCAGTGTCATACAATAGGACGACACAACAGAATAATAAATCTCCTATACAAGGAAGACTACTATCTAGGTTGTTAGTATGTCTGTTTTCAGGTGTGCATTGATTGTGTTTGACAGAGAACAATAGCATATAGGGATGAAATATTGTTTTTTCTGGGTAAATTAATCAAACAAAAGGTATATATATATATATATATATATATATATATATATATAGGGTGAGTTTTCTATACTCCCGGGAGTAGTTACTCCCATCTTCAAAAAATCATGTTGCGTATGTGTTCATACTTGTTTATCACTTTGAGTATGTTTATATACTCATGTTAAGATATTTCATGTCTTAATACACTAAAAAATTTCAAAGGAACCCATACTTTTTAATATATTACGAGAATGCCACTCACTACAGTATATAAAATAAGTATATCCACATACCCTATGTATGCATGCATACTTGACGTATATATTTTCATAGATAGTCTAGTATGATCATATACTTCATGTAAATATACTTCGTTCGGTCATATATACCATAAATCTAGAGATATAAACATGGGAGTAACTACTCCCTGGGAGTAGAAAATAATTTCCCTATATATATATATATATATATATATATATATATATATATATAGTTTTGAGTTGTTATGCACTAGAGAATGTGTATTGGCACTTAGCTTGAGATGATATTTAGTTTTAAAGCTAGCACGCAACATACTAATATTGGATACAAACGAAGTATGTATCAAAGTTGTAGAGCTCGAAGAGATCTACAACTTTGTAGTTGGTGACTTTTTCATTCAAAATCATTTGAAGTCTAAAAATTATGTTCAAGTTCTCGGTGTTTGAAATTCAATTTTTTTTGTTTGAAACGACCTTAGATGTAGATACAATAAACTAAAGTTGTAGTACTCAACAAGATCTAAAACGTTTCACTTTAAACTTTTTTCAATTGAAATTAGGATCTCAAATATTCATTACGAGATTCAATAAAGTGAATATAAAAAGCAAAGAATAATCATGTAGTCATAATAAGTAATTTTGGGGTGTAGCGATAGGTGAAGTTCAAGCAAAATCTTTAGGTTGGAAGTTTGATTCCGAACTATGCACACGCTTGGGAAAATGTGTGGTCGGTACAAATATCTTTGAGTTTGGCCCGCCTCAAGAAAGTATATATCCTTGTTTGTTGTTATATTTTCTTAAGGTTGTGAAAAAAACATTTCGTCTTTCTTTCCTTCATGTTGTAAAATATATATATCGCTTGTTGGCACCGGCCTTCAAGGTAATTGAATTTTCCCTGATCTAGTCTTATCGATCCTTCCTTGAGAGTTGCCTACCATAAATAATTTCCTTAGCTGTTTTCATTTTTTTTTTTTTTGGCTCTTAAGGCTATTCCATCTTGTGATAGAGATTGATGTTTTGGAACATGTACACGCAATATATAGATGTGTACATTTACATGTGTTGAAATACCAGTTTTATACAACATGATATCTCTAAGGTCTTGTTTGGATGCACTTTAATCCACCTTAATCCATATGTATTGTGGTGGACTGAGGTGAAAAACTTGTTAACTTTCCACCGATCCAATCCACCTTGTTACGTGTAGATTGGGGTGGATTGAAGCGCAGTAAGTCATTATATTGTTAGTAGTTAGTTAGTGTGGTGCTCGCTGATTGTGTGTGGTAGCTAGCAATTCACCTGTCTTGTTGTCACCAGCAGCGTGCAGGTCATTGGTGGTGTTGGTGTAGGAGTAGCCAACGCCGGCCGGCGAGTCCAAGAACAGCACGTTGGCCACTGCAAGCAAACCAATAATCCATCCATGGCCACTATGCATTATAACACAAGCTAGCTTTACTTCGGAAAAAAGGAAAAAGCTAGAGGCATCGAGACTGGACCTTTGTTCCAGGCGTAGGGATTCAAGGAGAGCGTGGCGCCGTCGGGGTTGACGCGGAAGGCGCCGAGCTCCTCCATAGCGCCGTAGCCGACAGAGGAGCACCCGGGCCCGCCGTTGAGCCAGAGCACGAGCGGCGCGGTGTCCGCCGGCACGCCGGAGGCTTCCATGAGCCAGTAGAAGAGCGCCCGCCCCGCGGCGGCGTCGACGGTGACGTAGCCGGAGTACATGGAGAAGTTGACCGGCGGCTGGCCCGGCAGCCTGTCGATGCGGTCCGACTCCGCCGCCGCCGTCACCACCGTGATGGTGGCGGCGGACGCGGCACAGCAGCAGCAGGACAGCGCCAGTAGCATGGCAGGCACGACCACGACAGTGGCGGCGGCCATCGGCGCTCGCAGGGGCCGGGGGTCAGTATACCTGTTTAGCTAGACTGGCTTAGTGGTTGGAGAAGCAGAGCTGCACACAGCAACATATAAATACCTGTGCGAGGAGTGGATGGTTTTTTTTTTCACATTTCCTATATTTCAGCCGTCTGAATAGTTTTATCTTTATCTTTTCATAGAAAAAATTTATTATTTATTTATTATGATTTGTGCTAATAGATTTAGACTATTTGATAGAGATCTAAAGGTTATAGGCGTCGCCAAGACAGACAACTCCGAATGCAAATTCGAACGTGCATAAAAGAGAAAGGATATAGGAGCAGACGAGGATCGGCAACGATTTGCAGCGTCGCGGAGCGGCACGTACGCCGGCCCACTATCTAGGCGAATGCAACGCGTCCGGCGTGAGTTCGAATCCTGCTGACTGCGTAAGAGAAAAATTGCGTGAAAAATACCAGGACTTGCGATTTCGAGGGAAACGGGTGGGTGCTGCCCAGTGGGCCCCTCCCCCGATTTAATAAAAGTTTTTCTCTATTTTTTGGATTTTTTTCGTTTTTTCTTTGCCGAGTGCCAAATATGTCAGCACTCGGCAAAGCCTTTGCCGAGTGTCCGATATTTGGCACTCGGCAAAGAGCCCTTTGCCGACATTTTCTTTGCCGAGTGTGGCACTCGGCGAAGCCTTCGCCAAGTGCAAAAGGCTCTTCGCCGAGTGCTGCCAGCACTCGGCAAAGTCTGATCCTGCTGTAGTGGCTCATTAACAGACTCACGAGTAGAAAAATTGACTCATACTCTTACCCCTAATAGCATAAAAACACATTGGATTTCGGGTACCCACTGTTATTTTTAGTCTCGTGGCCTATAGTATACTACGGCATGGTGCTGTTTCGTTATCTCAGCTCTGAATGATTTCCATGATATTTTTTTGTGCCTACGTACGCTTGCCGCCAAGACAGACAGCTCCGAATGCAAATTCGAAAGTGCATGAAAGAGAGAGGATATAGGAGCAGACGAGGATCGGCAACGATTTGCAGCGTCGCGGAGCGGCACGTACGCCGGCCCATTATCTAGGCGAATGCAACGCATCCGGCGTGAGTTCGAATCCTGCTGACTGCGTGAGAGAAAAATTGCATGAAAAATACCAGGACTTGCGATTTCGAGGGAAACGGGTGGGTGCTGCCCAGTGGGCCCCTCCCCCGATTTAATAAAAGTTTTTCTCTATTTTTTGGATTTTTTCGTTTTTTCTTTGCCGAGTGCCAAATATGTCAGCACTCGGCAAAGCCTTTGCCGAGTGTCCGATATTTGGCACTCGGCAAAGAGCCCTTTGCCGACATTTTCTTTGCCGAGTGTGGCACTCGGCGAAGCCTTCGCCGAGTGCAAAAGGCTCTTCGCCGAGTGCTGCCAGCACTCGGCAAAGTCTGATCCTGCTGTAGTGGCTCATTAACAGACTCACGAGTAGAAAAATTGACTCATACTCTTACCCCTAATAGCATAAAAACACATTGGATTTCGGGTACCCACTGTTATTTTTAGTCTCGTGGCCTATAGTATACTACGGCATGGTGCTGTTTCGTTATCTCAGCTCTGAATGATTTCCATGATATTTTTTTGTGCCTACGTACGCTTGCCGCCAAGACAGACAGCTCCGAATGCAAATTCGAAATTGCATGAAAGAGAGAGGATATAGGAGCAGACGAGGATCGGCAACGATTTGCAGCATCGCGGAGCGGCACGTACGCCGGCCCATTATCTAGGCGAATGCAACGCATCCGGCGTGAGTTCGAATCCTGCTGACTGCGTGAGAGAAAAATTGCATGAAAAATACCAGGACTTGCGATTTCGAGGGAAACGGGTGGGTGCTGCCCAGTGGGCCCCTCCCCCGATTTAATAAAAGTTTTTCTCTATTTTTTGGATTTTTTTCGTTTTTTCTTTGCCGAGTGCCAAATATGTCAGCACTCGGCAAAGCCTTTGCCGAGTGTCCGATATTTGGCACTCGGCAAAGAGCCCTTTGCCGACATTTTCTTTGCCGAGTGTGGCACTCGGCGAAGCCTTCGCCGAGTGCAAAAGGCTCTTCGCCGAGTGCTGCCAGCACTCGGCAAAGTCTGATCCTGCTGTAGTGGCTCATTAACAGACTCACGAGTAGAAAAATTGACTCATACTCTTACCCCTAATAGCATAAAAACACATTGGATTTCGGGTACCCACTGTTATTTTTAGTCTCGTGGCCTATAGTATACTACGGCATGGTGCTGTTTCGTTATCTCAGCTCTGAATGATTTCCATGATATTTTTTTGTGCCTACGTACGCTTGCCGCCAAGACAGACAGCTCCGAATGCAAATTCGAAAGTGCATGAAAGAGAGAGGATATAGGAGCAGACGAGGATCGGCAACGATTTGCAGCGTCGCGGAGCGGCACGTACGCCGGCCCATTATCTAGGCGAATGCAACGCGTCCGGCGTGAGTTCGAATCCTGCTGACTGCGTGAGAGAAAAATTGCATGAAAAATACCAGGACTTGCGATTTCGAGGGAAACGGGTGGGTGCTGCCCAGTGGGCCCCTCCCCCGATTTAATAAAAGTTTTTCTCTATTTTTTGGATTTTTTTCGTTTTTTCTTTGCCGAGTGCCAAATATGTCAGCACTCGGCAAAGCCTTTGCCGAGTGCCCAATATTTGGCACTCGGCAAAGAGCCCTTTGCCGACATTTTCTTTGCCGAGTGTGGCACTCGGCGAAGCCTTCGCCGAGTGCAAAAGGCTCTTCGCCGAGTGCTGCCAGCACTCGGCAAAGTCTGATCCTGCTGTAGTGGCTCATTAACAGACTCACGAGTAGAAAAATTGACTCATACTCTTACCCCTAATAGCATAAAAACACATTGGATTTCGGGTACCCATTGTTATTTTTAGTCTCGTGGCCTATAGTATACTACTGCATGGTGCTGTTTCGTTATCTCAGCTCTGAATGATTTCCATGATATTTTTTTGTGCCTACGTACGCTTGCCGCCAAGACAGACAGCTCCGAATGCAAATTCGAAAGTGCATGAAAGAGAGAGGATATAGGAGCAGACGAGGATCGGCAACGATTTGCAGCGTCGCGGAGCGGCACGTACGCCGGCCCATTATCTAGGCGAATGCAACGCGTCCGGCGTGAGATCGAATCCTGCTGACTGCGTGAGAGAAAAATTGCGTGAAAAATACCAGGACTTGCGATTTCGAGGGAAACGGGTGGGTGCTGCCCAGTGGGCCCCTCCCCCGATTTAATAAAAGTTTTTGTCTATTTTTTGGATTTTTTTCGTTTTTTCTTTGCCGAGTGCCAAATATGTCAGCACTCGGCAAAGCCTTTGCCGAGTGCCCAATATTTGGCACTCGGCAAAGAGCCCTTTGCCGACATTTTCTTTGCCTAGTGCTCTTTGCTGAGTGCGGCACTCGGCGAAGCCTTCGCCGAGTGCAAAAGGCTCTTAGCACTCGGCAAAGTCTGATCCTGCTGTAGTGGCTCATTAACAGACTCACGAGTAGAAAAATTGACTCATGCTCTTACCCCTAATAGAATAAAAACACATTGGATTTCGGGTACCCATTGTTATTTTTAGTCTCGTGACCTATAGTATACTACTGCATGGTGTTGTTTGGTTATCTCAGCTCTGAATGATTTCCATGATATTTTTTTTGTGCCTACGTACGCTTGCCGCCAAGACAGACAGCTCCGAATGCAAATTCGAACGTGCATGAAAGAGATAGGATATAGGAGCAGACGAGGATCGGCAACGATTTGCAGCGTCGCGGAGCGGCACGTACGCCGGCCCACTATCTAGGCGAATGCAACGCGTCCGGCGTGAGTTCGAATCCTGCTGACTGCGTGAGAGAAAAATTGCGTGAAAAATACCAGGACTTGCGATTTCGAGGGAAACGGGTGGGCGCTGCCCAGTGGGCCCCTCCCCCGATTTAATAAAAGTTTTTCTCTATTTTTTGGATTTTTTTTCGTTTTTTCTTTGCCGAGTGCCAAATATATCAGCATTCGGCAAAGCCTTTGCCGAGTGCCCAATATTTGGCACTCGGCAAAGAGCCCTTTGCCGACATTTTCTTTGCATAGTGCTCTTTGCCGAGTGCGGTACTCGGCGAAGCCTTCGCCGAGTGCAAAAGGCTCTTTACCGAGTGCTGTCAGCACTCGGCAAAGTCTGATCCTGCTGTAGTGGCTCATTAACAGACTCATGAGTAGAAAAATTGACTCATACTCTTACCGCTAATAGAATAAAAACACATTGGATTTCGGGTACCCACTGTTATTTTTAGTCTCGTGGCCTATAGTATACTACGGCATGGTGCTGTTTCGTTATCTCAGCTCTGAATGATTTCCATGATATTTTTTTGTGCCTACGTACGCTTGCCGCCAAGACAGACAGCTCCGAATGCAAATTCGAAAGTGCATGAAAGAGAGAGGATATAGGAGCAGACGAGGATCGGCAACGATTTGCAGCGTCGCGGAGCGGCACGTACGCCGGCCCATTATCTAGGCGAATGCAACGCGTCCGGCGTGAGTTCGAATCCTGCTGACTGCGTGAGAGAAAAATTGCATGAAAAATACCAGGACTTGCGATTTCGAGGGAAACGGGTGGGTGCTGCCCAGTGGGCCCCTCCCCCGATTTAATAAAAGTTTTTCTCTATTTTTTGGATTTTTTTCATTTTTTCTTTGCCGAGTGCCAAATATGTCAGCACTCGGCAAAGCCTTTGTCGAGTGCCCAATATTTGGCACTCGGCAAAGAGCCCTTTGCCGACATTTTCTTTGCCTAGTGCTCTTTGCCGAGTGCGGCACTCGGCGAAGCCTTCGCCGAGTGCAAAAGGCTCTTTGCCGAGTGCTGTCAGCACTCGGCAAAGTGTGATACTGCTGTAGTGGCTCATTAACAGACTCACGAGTAGAAAAATTGACTCATGCTCTTACCCCTAATAGAATAAAAACACATTGGATTTCGGGTACCCATTGTTATTTTTAGTCTCGTGACCTATAGTATACTACTGCATGGTGTTGTTTGGTTATCTCAGCTCTGAATGATTTCCATGAAATTTTTTTTGTGCCTACGTACGCTTGCCGCCAAGACAGACAGCTCTGAATGCAAATTCGAACGTGCATGAAAGAGAAAGGATATAGGAGCAGACGAGGATCGGCAACGATTTGCAGCGTCGCGGAGCGGCACGTACGCCAGCCCACTATCTAGGCGAATGCAACGCGTCCGGCGTGAGTTCGAATCCTGCTGACTACGTGAGAGAAAAATTGCGTGAAAAATACCAGGACTTGCGATTTCGAGGGAAACGGGTGGGCGCTGCCCAGTGGGCCCCTCCCCCGATTTAATAAAAGTTTTTCTCTATTTTTGTGCTAATATATTGGAAAATATATTAGCACAATCTCTTTTTTCGCCTGAAAAGATGCTATATTTCTGGCGTCTGAAATATAGCAAATCTATTTTTTTTATCTATGAGTGGAGGTTGGAGGGGTTGGAGGACTAGGAGGAGCAACCAGGAACTTGATAAGGTGTGATGTACCACGTACTAGGAACATGCGTTTTCGTACCGGAAATGTGGAATAATTTCGTTCCAATAATGAAAAATACTTTATAAAAAAGCGCTCCATATTCCACGTACCACATTCGTCGTACCTACGTTCCGGTAACTATTGTGATTGTGTGCGGCCTACAGGCTATAGTAGTATATATACTGCTGTTGTTTCGTTATCTCGGCTCTGAATGAGTGGATGATATATTGGCATGATATTTTTCTTTCCCGTGTGCGTACGTATCCCTCCCTTCCTGCAGGGCCATCCTCATGCAAATAAGGCCTTGTTTAGTTTCCCCAACTTCCCCCAAATATTTCTAGATTCCCTATCACATCAATCTTTAGCTACGTGCATAGAGCATTAAATGTAGGTAAAAATAATAATTGATTGTACTTTTAGTATCTACATGTCGAGACGAATCTTTTAAGCCTAGTTGGTCCATATTTAGACAAAGTTTATCAAATAACAACGAAAGTGCTACAGTGCAGATTCCAAATATTTCTCGGAACTAAACAAGCCCTAAATTCGAATTCGAACGTGCATGAAAGAGAGAGGGATAGCTAGGGACGAGAGGACGACGGTTGGCGACGATTTGCAGCGTCGCGGAGCGGTGCGTACGCACTTCGCGCTATCTACGCGAATGCAACGCGCCCGGCGGCGTGTGAGTGTGTGGATTTGTAGGGTCGTCGTCTGATATATATGTCTCGTTTCCTATATATTCACATGTTTGGCATTATTATTATATATGAGTATGACGATATCTATAAACTATGTAAAGCTAAATAATCTTACACTAGCTATTTCTCTCAACATGCAATCTATTCATCTCGGTAGTACATTATTAGATGTATTTATGGTCAACTAGTATTTGCAGTTATGATCTACATGTTAACAATACTAGTAGAGAATAGACTATTGATTCACATCGGGTTTGAGCTTTAGTCCTGATCACTATTAGAAAACAGACCTTTGGACGATAGACAAATTTGGCTATAGTCTCGGATTTTTTTGTGTCCGAGACTAAAAGTTTTTTAGTCCCGGTTGGTAAGGTTCCTCTTCCTAGAGGCAACCCAGACTAAAGGGTCAAGGTCCTTTAGTCCACCTTTAGTCCCGGTTGATATTACCAACCGGGATTAAAGGACCTTTTAGTCCTGGTTGGTAACACCAACCAGGACTAAAGGTCCTTTCAAAGTCAATTTAAAAAGGAGTATCATATTCTGTTAGATGTATAGTGTAGCTCAGTTGGTAACACACATGAGGGCTAACTGTGCGGTCTTGAGTTTGAATCTCTACAACCACATAATATTTTTTTGTTTTTATTCCAAACCTTTAGTCCCGGTTCGAATATTTTTTTTGTTTTTATTCCAAACCTTTAGTCCCGGTTCGAATACTGTACATGACCTTTAGTCCCGGAACCTTAGTCCCGGGTGCAGAACTGGGACTAAAGGTCCCTGAGACCCGAGACTAAAGGCATGTTTTCCAGCATGGATATTTTTTGTGTTTGGGACTAAAGGAGGCTTTAGTCCTGGTTCTAGATATAACCCGGGAATAAAGTCCCCTGCTCAACGGCTACTGGCATGTGATGTTGCAGCAAGGGATTTTAGTCGCGGGCCGGGTTACCAACCGAAACTATAAGTTTAGTCTCAGTCGGTGCCCTCAACCTGGACTAAAGACCCTTACCCTTTTGTCCCCGGTTGATAACATAAACCCAGACCAAAGGGTGACCTTTTAGACCCGGTTGGTATTACCAACCCAGACTAAAGGTCCATAACGAGTGAATTCAAAAGGAGAGCGTCCATAACTTTGTCACTTGTGCGTGTAGCTGAGTTGTTAAGTATGTTACGCGTGAGGCGAGAGATCCTGAGTTTAAATCTCACAAAGCACAAGAGAGATTTTTGAAGTTTAAATAATTTTTTTTTGTCTTGAGGGTGAGCTTTAGTCCCGGTTGAGTGACCCGGGCCCGGACAGACTAGCAGTCTCGGTTGTCAAAACCGGGACTAAAGGGGTTTAGAACTGGGTTCTGTACCGGTATAAGACACATCATCCACTAACATATATTTAGTTGTCCAACTCAGCGTACCACATCATTCACTGATATTAACTTATAATGTGTATTACTTTATAAGTAATTTTATTCTAAATCGTTAGCAATTTACGTGATAATTAGAAGGTTTAATTTTATTTTAAATTAGTAGCTTCCGCACCAATGCGCGGGGTACATCTCTAGTATATATGAAAAGGAATGAGCCATTGACCAAAATGCCCATAAGACTATCTTAGTAGGTCTATCTAGTTAGATTTTTTAGGACTCAAAGCAAAATATGAAGGTCTATTTGTTTCACTACGCCCTGAGTCATTGTTCACGGAAGTCATGCAACATCGGACATACTCCCTCCGTCCCTAACTGTCGTTCTCGCTTCCCGAGAAAAAGTTACCGGCAATTATATATTAAAATATATTAATATTTATGCTAAGTAATTAGTATCATCGGAAAGATCTTTACATCTAGTTTTTTAACAAAATTATTTGGAGATATAAATATTGCATATATTTTCTACAAATTGAGTCAAACACGTGGCACGCACACCAACGACGACACTTATTTAGGGACGGAGGGAGTAAAATACAAGGTTTGTTTGGTAGAGCTTCGAGTATGACCAAAACTTCTCTCATGACTTCACCTGTGGAACGAATTCCTTTTGAGAGAAGCAGTTTTTTAATATCGTTTGGCAGAACAATTTTTCATCTCATCATCTATAGCCTAATAAAAGGACAAAAATACCTATAATACTTTTTTCTTTTTTCTTTTCTTTTCCAACCTTATCTGGTCAAGGTCGAACCGTACGCGGCCACTGCGCCCTCTCCACGCCTGCTCTCTCGTCCACAAAATACCTCGCCTGCTTCACCCGCACGCGCCGCGCCTGGGCGGCCGCGCGCTGCTCCCGGCGGCCCCGTGCGCTCGGCGATCCGGCGTCCTGATCCCGCACGGCGGCGACCCCGCGCCCGCACGACGCGGTGGGGGCAAATCTGCCCACCGCCCACCCCCACCCTCTTCCTCGGTTCCTCTTTCTCCTACCGCTTCCTGGCTTCCCTGCTTCCGCTCCAATGGCGTCTCTCCTCTCCGTCCCGCGCCACACGCGGAGCCCATGCGCGAAGCCTGGACCCCGTGCCGCTCACAAGCCGAGGCACGTCTCCATCACCTGCGGGCCGCGCGACAACCGCGGGCCCCTCCAGCGCGGCCGCTCCCTCTCCACGGAGGCCATCCTGGCGATCCAATCCCTGAAGCGCCTCACCTCCGCCGACCGCTCGCCGGCGGCTGCCTCCGCCGCCGCAGCATCCGCCCTGGGCCGCCTCCTCAAGGCGGACCTCGTGGCCGCTATGGCCGAGCTCCAGCGGCAGGGCCACTGGTCCCTCGCCCTCGCCGCGCTCCACGTCGCGCGCGCCGAGCCCTGGTACCGCCCCGACCCGGCGCTCTACGCCACCTTCGTCTCCTCCGCGCCGGCCGAGGCCGAGGCCGCCGTGGACGCGCTCGTGGACGCGTTCCTGGAGGAGAAGGCGCGCGGCGGCGGGTTCGTGGACGGGGAGGAGGACGTGTACAAGCTCACGAGGCTGCTGCGCGCGCTGGTGGCCAAGGCCAGGGGCCGCGCGGCGTGGACGGTGTACGAGGCGGCCGTCAGGAAGGGAGGCCTCGACGTGGACGAGTACGTGTACAGGGTGATGGCGCGGGGGATGAAGCGGCTGGGCCTCCACGAGGAGGCGGCGGAGGTGGAGGCCGACTTCGCCGACTGGGAGGCCACGGTCTCGCCGCCCGCCAGGGACGTGCTCGACGAAATGCGAGCGAGAGACGAGAGCAAGACGGCTGCGTCTGCCTCCTAGTCGAGTCCCAGGGATTTTAGTTGACAAATGAGTTGGATTTTACTAGTTGACAAATGAGTTTGGTGCTAGAATTATTGTGTCCTGTAACAACGGTGATGTCTTCTACTCCCTCCGTTCCAAATTACAAGTCATTCCAAAAATCTTGAAGAGTCAAAGTTTTAACCAAAGTTATAGGGAAAAACACAAAGATTTATGACATCAAATATGTATATTATGAAAATATAACTAATGAAGAATCTAATGATACTTAGTTGGTATCATAGATGTTATTATCTTGTTATATAATTTTGGTCAAAGTTGAAAAACTTTGACTCTCCAAGATTTGGAATGACTTATAATTTGGAACGGATGGAGTACTGGAAATCATACGGCCACTTACAGCATGTGTTTTAGCAGCTGATCATTGCGACTGCAGCACATACACCCATAAAATTACAACTAGCTGTTGCAGCAATCTGTTAGAGTTTCAAATTTGGATTCCCAAATGGCCGCAAGAGAAACAAAACAGCTACAGGATGTCAGTCTTTTCTTTGTACTTACAGGATGTTAATGGATGGTTTTGAGTTATAAGCCGACTTTAATTCGAATAAATTAGTCATGGTACAGTATTTTAATTTTACAACAAATCCTGTCAACCAGAATTGTCTATTTACGGTTTCTGCTATCCATACTTCGCATCTCCAGCTCACGGTCATTTCCAGCCGCATCTCCAGCTCACGGTCATTGCAGCACATACACCTTTTACAACTAGCTGTTGCAACAATCGTTTCAAATTTCAAATTTGGATTGCACTGAGCTAGAAGCCGGTTCGGTTGATTCGTGCGGCTGATTTTTTATAAGAGAAACATTGTTCTACCACTGATTTGTAGCAACATAGTAGCTCAAACGAACAGAGCCAAAGAAAACAGGGCTAGTTATTTCTTATCGTACAAGGTGTCAAAGTTTCCACTATCCACTATCCATACTTCTCTATAGCTCACGGTCAGTTTCACACGCAACACATTCACATTTCCAACTGCAGAATCAAGGGCTAAATTACATGGTAACCATGATGAACGGGCATCCTTCTGTTCTAGCACTGTTACATTTCAAACCCATGAACAGCTCTAACATGTTTGTTTACCCAGACGTATCGGTGGCACAAGGAACTCACTCGAGGCCATAGTCTTCGCCAAAGTATTTGTCAACCAAACCGTTGGCCATATTCCTCATCACCTCGTTCTCATGGAACTGGAACCTCTCCATAGCCTCAATGCCATCCTCTGCCTCCACGAGCTTTGGACCCTGACTGTTGGGGTATCCTCTCATCACCTGCAAAACGAATCCGATTTGAGGTGATATGAATGCAAGTAGACAAAAGACATGGCTAAACGCTTTTAAGAATTCAAATTTCAGATTCCCTTACCAGTTCCAGGAACTGAAGCCCAAGTCTCGCACTCTCTATATCAGCTGATCTCACCAGATTTATAAATCCTGGAAGGGCTCCACCATCTACGATAGCAACTAAATGTTCAGCGATTATGTTTGGAGGGTTACCACTGCCTGCTGGGACAACACATAGATTGCCCAGGGTGTATGCTGCTTCCCTGCGGATGTCAAATTGTGCAGTCCTGAGGAGGTGCATCAGCAAAGGAGTAGCCTCACTAGCAAATATCAGTTTCTTATGCTCGAAACTGCCCGCTGCTATATTTGACATGGCCCATGATGCCTCCTATATAAGCAGTTCAAAAAAATTAGACAAGAGAAACCAAATAATTAGATAGCCTCTTAGAGACCAAATTAAAATAAACTTAGTCAGCAAATGAAAGGGTAACATACCTTCTTGAGAACCCTATTGTCGCTCTTCAAACACTTGATAAGACTTGATAAGGCTTGATCTGGAACAATATTTAGTTAGTAACTTAGCAATTGGAGATGTTTCTAGAATCGCACGCTGTTAGCTGATGATAAGCATCATTACAAGTGAAATATGGTGCTCATATACAATTAGCTATAAAGGATAGTCCAATTATGAGCTAACCTGTGACACTGTTTCCAACAATTAGGACTGAATCAACCATGTAACCATCACCAGCTACAAGATTTCCTAAACCGCGAAGTACCTATTTTGAAGTAAAAGTCAATCTGTCTGTGCTGTGAAATCACATACAGTTGCTATATATTTACAAGTTGCCAGATAATTCTAAAGTTACAAGAGAAAATGATCGTTAACAAACAGATGCCAATTTATACAAAAATATCATGACAAACAGATGCCAATTTAGAATATAGAATAGTTTACTGTGCAGCAATTAATGATAAGAAGTGTCCAAATAATAGATGTTTCATTTTAGGGAAAATTATGGAACCGAGAATATGCACAAGAAAAAAAATGCAATGGAGAAATGAAGATGATACCGGAATGAGCAACTGCAAGTTTTCAGATGCTAGAAGGCGCCCGATCAGCAACTGTGGCACAGAACTTCTTACTATTAGGCTGGTAGCTTTTTCTGAAAGTGCTGAAAGATAAACCACTACCCATGCCACCTCAGTTGCAAGTTCTTCATCCCTGAAGGGTCCAAAAAGAACACAGAAGCAGCAGTAATGAGCGAAGCAAGCATGGGGATCTGATAGGTTTTGATAATTGATGTAAACATGCAGAACTCAAATATTTTTGAAACAGGCCAAACATAAGACTGCACAGAGAAAATTGCACAAAGCAACCAATATAGACAACACATACTGGTGAAAGGATCAGGAGATTAGACATGTTACTACTATAACATGATCATGTAGGGGCAGATCTAGCACTGGGTCAGACAGGGCTCGAGAACACCCCTCCCCCCCCCCCCCCCCCCACACACACACACACCCCGCCAGCAATTTCAAATTATAAGACATTTTGGTTTTTCTAAATTCATCACTTTTATTGTGCACTAAGATATACACTATGTCTAGATTCATAGTAAAAGCAATGTATCTATAAAAGGCAAAACGTCTTAGAATTTAGAATGGAGGGAATAGTATTTTCTGTAGCAAGCAAGAAGCTAGCATCAGAAGTCAGAACAACCATATCTCTACTTGAGTTCACAAAAGTGAAGTTATTGAATGCTAGATAGTACACAGAAGTAATGCAAAATAAAAAAAGATGTCAATAAGATGGCACATACGCTTTTTCCAAGTTCCGTGTGATTGCATTCAGTACGCCATCGATGCCAATAAGCTCATTCGCAGCCTTTGAATCAGGCCCCTGGGATATAAGAGAAACAAATGTTTCAGCAAATGAAGCGTGGTATGTAGTTACAAGAATATGTAGATACACCAATTAGGTCCATCGGCAGAGTGTCATTTTCCAGATTCTGGACAGATCCAAGAGCGCACAAGGATTTCAGTAACCAGCTGGGTTCCCAGTGGTTTGTTTTTGTATGGATTCTCTACTTGTGTATGTTGACTCAACCTTAAAAGAGCACTGTCTCTTGAAATATTTAAAATTGGCATATAAAATCACCAGAAATTTTGATAGCCAGGCAGTTTAGATCAGGAATTGGGATCCTGCTGTTGGAGCAATTTAGCATACATGAATCATATAAGGTTTTAAAATATTTTTTATTCTTTGGAACGAGTCTAAACTTCCTAACACAGATATGGCTTGAACTTATGTTAAGACCAGATATGGATATGACTTGTGAACTACTCCCTCTGTCCTGAAATAGTGGATTTCAATTGTTTTAAATCAAACCATCCTATGTCTAACCAAGTTTGTTGAACAGAGCAAGAATATTCACAATATCAAATGAGCTCCATTAGATACATTTTACGGAATGTATTTTCACAATTTACCTCTTTGATATCGTAAATATTCATGTTCTTTTCAACAAACTTGGTGAAAATTTGGATGTTTTGACTTGACAACTGAACAGAATGGAGGGAGTAAACCATTACAGTAGTACCATCTTGGAAAGATTTTACCTAATTTTAAGTTTAAGCTTCCTTCTAATTACTAAAATGCGCTTGGTAAAGAGACAACTGCGACATAACAAGCAAGAGAGGGACTTAATCAATACAACCTTGATGAGATTTGACAATGCCCAAGCAGCAGTTCTTGCTGTAGAACCCTTATTTGACAGCATTAAACGGGCAAGAGGCCACAAAGCACCTTGAGCAAGTAATGTGCTTCTCAGCTCTGCTCCTTCACCAGCAACATTACCAATGGCCCATGCACATTGTTCCGCGACAAGTGTGGAGCTCTTCTCTAACAGACATAGGGAGATTAAGACTTTTATAGGAGGTCAACCTAGTAGTCATTCTTGAGAATTGTGTATTCTAGAGACAAATGGGAATGGAAATGGACACTATTTATATTTGACCAACAAATAAGAGAAAACTAACCACCAAGGTGAGCAATGAGCAATGGTAGAGCAGGAAGTAAGGATTTAGTTTCCTCAGGTTCCCCTGCCGCTATGTTTGTAAGGCACCAAGCTGCCTCTAGCAACTGCAATTAAAAAGCATGAAGAATCTTGATAAGAGAAAAGATCAACTGAGTATAGCAATACAATTACCATGCAAATGATCAACACACCCAAACTTTACTCAGTTTAATTGTACTGTTAGGGCTATGGAACAATAAGTGGAGTGTGCTCAACTTGTTCATCTGATGATCCAAATGACAGATACTGCACTAACAGAGGGACTGCTCCAGCTTTAATTGCTGCATCAACTGGTGGTACTTCAGACTGGGACAACAAACGCCTTAAAGCACGAAGCACTTCTGTCTTCCTCTTCTGTGACCCCTTTCCCCTAAGAGTAACCGTAAAACATATAATTCAAAACCAGAGAACTTTTAATATGTGCTTCATATTCTATTCTAGTACATAGTTAAATTTGAGAGTTCTTGAAGTTAGCCCTTACAGCTACCTGATGCGTAATTTCCAAGGCAAAAAATATCAAAAACAAGTAAACAGAAGCAGGATCACAAATAAACAACAGTGCAATTGGGTTCATGCCTGTAAATCATATCAATGACCACATCAGGTTTTACATATAAAATGAGTTATTCATGAGATTATAAAAACTATTCTGTCAATGCATCATACCAAACTACTTTGACCTCCCTGTAGATGGAATACAGGAAGAGACCTCAAAACCAAGACTAGGAATAATTCAAGGTGATGGCTTTCATTTGATTGAGAAAAGGGAGAGCAGTATGATGTATTCAGGCTATTAAAGAGTATACCAAGCATAAATGGAAATCTTTTTTTATGGAAGGCACCTACTGGCTTGACAAAGCAGATTTCAGTTCCTCAACAGCCTGAGTCGTTCTAGCCTCAAGACCTGCTTTCTCCTCATCGATAACCATGTCACCTTCTTCTGCTGTAGCCTCATCACTGCCGGAAAGAGGAGCTCGACATACACGCTTTGCACGCATCAAAGCTTCCCTTCTTTCCTTCCCTATTGCAATAGCCTGCTCCCTCCTTCGATTAGCGGCTGTACTGCGCACTGCAACCAGACATACAACCATCTAAAGGCCTTAGAGGCTATATTTACTGCAGACTAGCAAGAAGATCCACAAGAAGTAGTTGCACCATGGTTCATGTTTTTTCTCCTGCAATGCTGTAATCAGTTTTTTTTCTTTCTTTTTTGTCGCGTGATTAATTTAGGATGCTACAGAGTTAATCTATATATAACTCCATTCTACTGCTCAACACAAACATCAAACAGTTTAAGGTTAATGTACAACCCTAGTTTCATTACTCGCATAACTTATGCAGCTATAATCATAAATATAAAATCGAATAGCAATATCAGTGGTGGTGAACAACTGAACATGACACTGCAATGGAACTTTAAGTAATAGCTCGCCCTAATAAAAGTAACACGAGTCTATCCTTCACGAGGGATTTAGCAGCTACCTACAGGAGATAGCAGTAGCCACTGCTTAATTTTCGGCCACACATGTCAAATTGTAAATTGTTTGTTATGCCAATTCGCCAGGTTTCGTTCACTACAGAATAACCCCTCAAACCAAGTTCCTTGCTACCAAACCCAGCTAATAAGATGAGTCCCGATTCTAATCAGCTCCACTGCTCGAGCAAACAGTTATCGACCCCTGGTGTAGGCGAAGTTCTTCCCAAATAAGGCAATAGCAGTAGCCATTAGAGCAATTAGCGGGCTCACCGCTCCTCGTTCCGACAGCAACAGGACCGCCACGAGAGCTCAGGGTGAGTCAGATAGGTTACTAGGTTAGGGCTTCTGCCACGGCCTCGCGCGCCTAGTGGATGACAAAGCAACACCGGCGGGAGGATACAGGAGGGAAGCGCGAGGGTGCACCTGAGGACTTGATGGCGTCTCGGTGGTACTGGTGGTGCGGAGAAACGGAGGGCGGCGAGGCGGAGGCGCTGCCGTCGGCCATCTTTCCGGTTCCGGTCGCGGCGGCTGAGCTCGGCGGCTGGACTCTTTCTTCTCTGTCTCTGGTTCTCGGCTGCGCTTGGTGATGTAAGCAAACGGGACGGAAACGGGAATGGTGCCTTCGCTATTATGGGTCAACACATTCTAGGCCCGCTATAAAAAACACACTATGGGCCGGTTTGGGCCTCCGGCGTTGCCGTGGTAGCCCAAATGGGAATAAACATGGGTGGAGAATTTTTTATTTTCATATATTCGTTTTTGTGTGTGTGTGTCTCCAAATAAATCAATAATAATTGACTCAATAAAAAATGCAAAATATACACCACTCGCTAGTTTGCAATTCAAATGGTGAGATCTAAATGTGACCAACACAATTAGCATAACTTCCCCTCAGAATCAACAGAATTTACCTCTTCTGTGCAACTATACATCTTATTTTTAAGAACTTGCCATGTAATCAAAGACCTTGATTTTTATTGGTATACTCTCTGCATTTCCATATCAGAGATGATTGTCTGTTGTGAACTCCGTCCTCTATAATGTGTTGGGGAAGGAACCCTCGGCAGTGACGTCGCGCGAGCTGACAAAGGAAACTACCCTCGCACGACTCGCACACCTTCATGACAACTCTCGTCATTCGCTAAGTCCCTCGGGTCATTCTTTCTAACCTTCGGGTACTGTTTCGACCCTCGGGATATTCTATGATTCTCGCAGGCAGGAGGCGTGAAGAACACAGAAATTGACCCTCGCGCATCCTGCACACCTTCGCGCAAGGGGCGTTAAGCTCAACGAATGGCAAGCAAACGCGGGTCTCACGACTGAATCGACGCCCCCACAAGCCGAAGGTCAACCCTCGCGTTCCCGCGAGGGGGTGCACAAGGCGGGTGGCGGCGGTCGTAAGGAGGGCGAGTTAGGGTTTTCGCACCGTCTGTGTTTGTACAATTCTGCCCTTCCGCCGTATGGCGTCAAGGAATCTTTCCTGTACTCCTTTGTAATTTGGTGGTTGTCCCTGGGTATTCCCTATAAATACCAGGGGATGAACAGTGTAAAAAGAGGAGGAATTTATGCGAAATAGAAAGAAACAGTGTCTCTCAGTTATTCTAGACCTTCGCTCCTTAACTCAACAGTTGGCTACCCTCGCCCCACCCCGCTTGAGTGCGGAGGTACGGCAGGCGTAAATCCAACCTAATGAATTGATATAGAATTTAGGAAGCATGACTCGAGCTACTCCCGTATCCCGTTGGTACTTGGGCGGAGCGAGGACTCGGAGCACAGAGCACCTCGTCCTCGCGTCGCCCGCCCTGCGTTGTCCTTGCCCAAATCCCAGATTCCCCCCAACTAGGTCCGCACTTGCAAAGCAACTTCCAAGTGATAATTTCTTCAATCGCATCGCACGAGAAGCCTCCCGTCCTCTATAAAAGGCATAGGAATCATCAGCATTCGTCTATAAAAAAGGCAGGCATCATCTAGCTAGAAGGCACCACAGACGACCATATCTTGTTTGCTAAGCAACTCCAACGGTTTTGTATTTTTTGTTTGACAAAATATGGTATTTGTCAACTCTCAAATTAATATGGCAAAGGTAAAAAGAGTCAATCTCCAACGATTTTACATTTAAACTTAGTAAAACTAAAAAATTATGTGCGCGAGAGGAAAATATCCCGCGAGAGTAGCACGCGAGGACGATTGTCAAGCGAACCGGGGCTTGGCATATATGTCAAATATCACCCAGTATTTGCCAAGTTGCTAAAAATATGAAGCTCATTTACCAAACCATTGGATAGAAGATTTTTAGACTTTTTTTTGCAAAAACAAGAATGTGAAGCTCATTTACAAAACCGTTGGAGATGAACCGGGAAACTAAAATAAAACAAGCAGCATGCAGGTCTCCAAATTCCTAGCCATCGCTCTCGTGTGCGTGGTCCTCATCTCCGGCGCCGAGATGAGCGCCGGCGCTGGCTCTGCGGCCGTGCCGCGAGCTCTGCTGAGAGCCAGCGTCCTCCCGGCCGGCCCGGTGGCGGCGGCTGGCGGGGCACCACCGACGGATGCTGCTGGCCGATGCGGATTGAATGCTGCGCGGACGACGACACCGACGCTGCCGCGGCGTCCGACGACTCCCCGTAGTGTAGCACGGCGCGCAACGGCA
This sequence comes from Coix lacryma-jobi var. lacryma-jobi, assembly GCA_009763385.1. Classification (NCBI taxonomy): domain Eukaryota; kingdom Viridiplantae; phylum Streptophyta; class Magnoliopsida; order Poales; family Poaceae; genus Coix; species Coix lacryma-jobi. The sequence goes on from CM019827.1 coordinate 131,766,365, forward strand.
CTTGCCAAACCGTCGTCGTGAATCGCTGTAACCACTGGCCCATCGCCATCGGAGATGTCCGTGCGTCTTCTTCGGTGCTTGCTGGCTAGTGTAACATGATATGCTTGTTAAAGATAGACATGTTAAAGATAGACATGTACATGTGTGTGTCATGGTAACACTCTTGAGGTGACAAGGCCATTGCATGCATTACTCATAGGGTTGAGTGTTGAACAAGATTTAGGAATGCATAGTATGCATTGCTTGTAGGGTCAAGTGTTGAACTAAATTATAGGATCAAATGTATTTGCGGTTATTATCTCAAGGTGGTTAACCGGCTATATATAAACGCCACGGATGGGGCTCTTCCATTCATCTTTAATTAACGCGCACTCATCTAGGACCCAACATCGGGCCTGGTGATTCTCTGCATGCGCCTCTGATCTTTTTCATGGTATTTAGAGCCAGATATCCACAACCACAAAACTAAATCCACCAAATCCATCGCCATGTCTAGCTCCAACTCATCAACCAATTTTTTTTCTCCGGCATAGATGTCTCAGAGAAATTGGGAAAGGTAAATCATGCACTATAGAAAGCCGAAGTTCGTTCAGCCATACGTGGCGCTCGTTTCCAAGGGCACATCACCGGCGACACCAAGGCTCCCGAAGAGAAGCTCGTCATCACCGTTGGAGGAAAAGAAGAGAAGAGGTCGAACCTGGCCTTTGAGGAATGGGAAGCCAAGGACCAACAGGTCCTGAGGTTTCTTCTGTCATCGCTCACCAAGGAGGTGAAAATCCAAGTCTCTTCATGTGAGACTGCAGCGGCGGTCTGGAATGCCATCGAGCAGATGTATGCATCTCAGACGCATGCACGCACGGTGAACATTCGCATCGCCCTCGCCAACACGAAGAAGGGAAATTCCACCGCTGCCGAGTACTTCGCGAAGATGAAGGCACTCGGCGACGAGATGGTTGCAGCCGGACGACGACTTGATGATGAAGAACTGGTAGAGTATATACTCACCGGACTTGGCGAAGACTACACTTCTCTGGTCACAACCCTAACTGCTAGGGTTGAACCCATCACAGTTGGGGAGTTATACTAGCAACTTCTTAACTTTGAGACCCGCATAGACCTGACCTATGGAGGCAGTCCCGGGTCTGGATCAGTGAACGCCGCCAGTCGAGGACGCGGTGGCTTCACAAGAGGAGGAGGCCGCGGCCAGAACAATCAGCGTGGTCGTGGGCACGGCCGTGCTTCAGCACGTGGTCGCGGTAACTTCAACAACACGTCGCAAAGGGACGGCAGTCGCGGTGGCTACAACAACAACCACCACCACCGTGCACCACCATCTGATGGTGATGAACGCCCTTTATGCCAAGTTTGCTTCAAGCTCGGGCACACAGCGGATCGATGCTGGCACAGGTTCGATGAGAACTATGTGCCAGATACGAAGCTAGTAGCGGCCGCAACAAACTCCTACACCATTGACAACAATTGGTACACCGACACTGGCTCCACCGACCATATCACAGGTGAGCTAGAGAAGTTGTCCTTCAGAAACAAGTACAATGGAGGAGATCAGATCCACACAGCAAGTTGTGTAGGTATGAATATTAGTCATATTGGTCATACTACTGTCTGTACCCCAAATCGTGATATTCATCTCAAAAATGTTCTCTATGTTCCCCAAGCAACAAAAAATCTTGCTTCTGTTCATAAATTAGCCTCTGATAATTCTGCATTCCTAGAATTTTATCCAAACTTCTTTTTGATCAAGGATCAGGCAACGAAGAATACAATTCTTAGAGGGAGATGTCACAATGGGCTTTATCCTCTTCCTTCATATCCAATAAAACAAGCTTGTGGCGCTGCGAGGATTCCTTTATCACGGTGGCATTATCGTTTAGGTCATCCATCTTCAGATATTGTTAAACAAGTTGTTAGTAGCAATAATTTGTCTTGCCTACATGAATCATCTAGTGGGTCGGTTTGTAATGCATGTCAGCAAGCTAAAAGTCATCAGTTGCCTTATTCAAGTTCTTCAAGTGTGTCTACTTTTCCTTTACAACTTATATTCTCTGATGTTTGGGGGCCTGCACCAGAATCAGTTGGTAGAAAAAAATACTATGTGAGTTTTATTGATGATTATAGTAAATTCACTTGGATCTATCTTTTGAAATATAAGTCTGAAGTTTTTCACAAATTTCAAGAATTTCAGGCTCTTGTTGAGAGACTATTTGATCGAAAAATTATTGCAATACAAACCGACTGGGAAGGAGAATATCAAAAACTCAATTCCTTCTTTGCTAAAATAGGGATCACGCATCTAGTGTCATGTCCCTATGCACATCAACAAAATGGGGCAGCAGAGCGAAAACATCGCCGCATCGTAGAAGTGGGTTTGTCTCTTTTATCGTATTCATCTATGCCTTTAAAATTTTAGGATGAAGCCTTTCTCATTGCCTCCTATTTGATCAATCGTGTTCCAAGTCCTATTATAAAAAATTCTACTCCTTTAGAATGTCTATTCCAGCATAAGCCAGATTATGATACACTTCGTGTTTTTGGATGTGCCTGTTGGCCAAATTTGCATCCATATAACTCTCACAAACTTGAGTTTCGTTCCAAACAATGCGTCTTCTTAGGCTATAGTCATCTTCATAAGGGGTTCAAGTGTCTCGATATAGCATCTGGACGTGTTTATATATCCCGAGATGTTGTGTTTGATGAAGAAGTGTTTCCCTTTTCTGAACTCCATCACAATGCAGGAGCTCGCCTTCGCTCAGAAATCAATCTCCTTCATCCAACTTTGCTAAATCCTAGGAGTACACATGCAGTTGACCAATTTACTAATATTAACCCTATTGATTTAATTGATGAAGAAAATTTAGGAACAGATGGAGGTGAAAATGCAAGCTCAGCCGCAAACCAGTTTACTAATATTAGTGTTGGAGATGTATCTATGCATGCGCATGGTACGAGCGTCCAAGAATTGCCCCCTCTAGGTGGGCATGCAAACAGTACGGGCATTCAAGAATTGCCTCCTCCATGCACGTCCTCATCAGGAGCCACTCCGACTCAAGAAAGCGAGGACTTGTTCCCTGGATCCACTGTACCACCGTCATCTCCGCATGGTGCGCCACCTTCTGACTTGCATGCACCAGAACTCTCATCGGCCACAGAAGGAGCTCCTATTACTAGGCCTGGATATCGAGCCAGCTCGGCTCGTTACAGCTCGGCTCGTTATAGCTCGGCTCGTTAGCAAGCTGGCTCAACTCGGCTCATTATACTAACGAGCTAGAAGAGCAGCTCGGCTCGGCTCGTTATAGGGCTCGAGCTGGCTCGTTTGGCTCGCGAGCCAGATCATAAAAAACACAATTTCTCAAAATACTTATAAATTTAACAAAAAATAATATATACGTGTAAAAATATAATTTCCTTTATATGATTATATCTTCATACCTGTATATGAACAACACGTGAGAATAAATATGTTTTTACCACATTGTTGGATGTCTGGACATTCTACAATAGCTAATTTAAGTTTGTTGACTTGTGAATTAATTAGCTCGTACGAGCTAACGAGCAGCTCGCGAGCCCGCTCGAGCTGGCTCGTTATAAATCGAGCTAGCTTGTTATAAAATAAGCTGGCTCATTATAAAACGAGTCGAGCTCGAGCCGAGCCATTAACGAGCGAGTCAAGCGAGCTAGCGAGTTTCGAGTTTTTCGTCCAGCCTTTCCTATTACTGTACAAACACATGAACAACATGTTCAAACACGTCCAAGAACCCGATTGCAGAGTGACATTCGAAAAGAAAAGGTATATACTAATGGCACTGTTAAGTATGGTTTTCTAACGTCAACGGGTGAACCAAGCAATGTTGATGATGCACTAGCAAATGCAAACTGGAAACAAGCTATGGAGGTAGAATATAGTGCCTTAATAAATAACAAAACCTGGCACCTTGTTCCACCCCAAAAAGGGAGGATTGTTATAGGATGCAAATGGGTCTACAAAATCAAGCGTAAGTCAGATGGAAGCCTAGACAGATACAAAGCTCGCCTAGTTGCAAAAGGGTTCAAATAGAGGTATGGAATTGATTATGAGGATACTTTTAGTCCTGTTATTAAAATTGCTACTATTCATATTATTTTGTCCATTGTTGTTTCTCGAGGATGGAGCCTTCGACAACTTGATGTACATAATGCATTTCTTCATGGCCATCTTGAAGAAGAAGTGTATATGCAACAACCACCAGGTTTTGAAGACACTTCTAAACCGGGTTATGTCTGCAAACTTGATAAAGCATTTGTAAGTGCATTCGCCCCTAATGTGGGTTTTGGTTAATTAATAACAATCAAATTAGGGACTAACGGATCTATAAAAGCATGTTTGCAGGTGTTAGTCCTAGAAAGATTTGAAATGTTGAAATCTCGTGAACAAAGCACGTTGGATACATTCGAACATAAAGATACCTAGCTCAAGTGGTGGTTTAAATTTTTGATTTTAAACTTGAGTTATAGGTAAGCCGGACTATCAAGAGGGTCACAAATTAGGTTGGCTAGATGTGAAGAAAAGTGCTCAAATCGACTAACTATAGTTTGCTTGAGAGACACCGCACAATCACGAACACATAGAGGTTTTATGTGTGGTCGGTAGTACCGACCATGGCTGCTCTGCTCAATGCTCTCTGGGTAAAGTTCATTTTGAACTGGCGGTAGTACCGCCATCTTGTCGGTAGTACTGGGCACCCAGACCATTCTAACAACGTCTCTGTGTAGGCGCGAATTTGACTTGGCGGTAGTACCGCCATATAGTCGGTACTACCGACCCTCGGTGGTACCGACCCTGGTCGGTAGAAAGTCGTTTTCTGCAGACCTCTCTGTTCGCGCTCAAAATGGCTTGGCGGTAGTACCGCCATATAGTCGGTACTACCGACCCTCGGTGGTACCGACCCAAGCCGGTAGTAAGGCAGATTTGCAGGGCTCTCTGTGTTGAGTCTATTTTGACTTGGCGGTAGTACCGCCATATAGTCGGTACTACCGACCCTCGGTGGTACCGACACTGGTCGGTAGTAACCGAGGATTTCTGCGGAGCTCTCTGGTCGTGGCCATTTTGGCCTGGTAGTAGTACCGCCATAAGGCCGGTACTGCCGACCCTCGGTGGTACCGACCTGAGGCCGGTAGCTGGTTTTAGGTCAGATCCAGATCTGTGCAACGGATAGTGACTGGTCGGTACTACCGACCATGGGTGGTCGGTACTACCGACCAACCTCAGGACTGAGAGACTATAAATAGCTCTCCTCTTCCCTTTTTGACGGTCACCCAATCATTCCACTCACTTATTGAGACCTAACTTCAGACAAAAGAGCCTCCAAGCATTGACTACTCCCCTCTCTCCCCCCCTTTGCTCCTAGATTCACTCTCTTGAAAGATTTGAGCTAGGGAAGTGAGATTTTAGATTAGAGAGTGGGAAGCTTCGATCTACGACTTGAGCACTTGGTTTCAATCTAGCCGGCTTGGTTTGTGTCTATTACTCTTGAGCTCTTTGAGCTCTAGCCGGTTAGGTGTTCTTCGTGGTAGCCCATGTTGATACATTTGTGAGGGCTCCCCGAAGTGTTTGTATTTCCCCTGTGATTTCTAGTGGAGAAACTCTAGTAGCCTTTGTGGTTGCTTGAGTGAGGCAAGGAGGTGAAATAGACTCCAACCTTGGTGGTCACCTCAACAACGAGGACGTAGGCACTCCTTAGTGGATTGGTCGAACCTCGGGATAAATCGTTGTGTCCTGCGTGCTTGTTGTTATCTCTACTTTGCATATTACGCTTGTTGTTGTGTTCTTTGTGTTCTTCCTCTTCCTATCCCTTTCTTAGGTTAGGAAGGATTGATATACACCAAGGGAAGCAACCGAGGCTCGGTGAGAGTAGAATCTCTATCTATCATACTTAGGGAAGTGGGGTAAATTCTTGTATTACATTCATAGCTCACATACATTGGATTTGTAGTTCCTTTTAGGATCTCGGTAGAGCCGTTTGTTTGTGTCGGTAGTACCGGTGTCTTACACCCGGTAGTACCTACCCAAACAAACCGGCAACACCGGTTGTTATCTAACTACTTTTTCTAGTTTGTGAAGTTTTAGATTGTTAAAAAATCACCTATTCACCCCCCTCTAGGCTGATTTGATCCTTTCAGCATTATATGGGTTAAAGCAAGCACCTAGAGCGTGGTAATCACGGCTAAGTAGGAAGCTTATCACACTTGGTTTTCAGGCATCAAAAGCTGATACTTCACTTTTCTTTTATAATAAAGGGGGAGTAACCATGTTTGTTCTTGTTTATGTTGATGACATCATAGTAGCTAGCTCCACGGAAAAAGCTACTAATGCTCTTCTTCAGGACCTTCAGAAGGAGTTTGCATTGAAGGATCTTGGACAACTTAATTATTTTCTTGGCATTGAGGTTTCCAAGGTACCTGATGGGATTGTGCTTTCACAAGATAAGTATGCTTCTGATCTTCTTAAAAAAGTTGGAATGTCAGAATGCAAACCCACAACTGCCCCCTTAAGCACAAGTGAAAAACTCTCTTTACACGAAGGATCTTTGTTGGGTCCAAATGATGCTACACATTATAGAAGTATCATTGGTGCTTTACAATATCTAACACTCACTAGACCTGACATAGCCTATTCAGTAAATAAGGTGTGTCAGTTTCTTCATGCTCCAACAACTGTACATTGGACAGCAGTAAAAAGAATTCTGAGATACCTGAAACAATGTACCAAACTGGGTCTCAAGATTCACAAATCTTCTTCCACTCTAGTGAGTGCCTTTTCAGATGCAGACTGGGCTGGCAGCACAGATGATAGGAGGTCTACAGGAGGCTTTGCAGTCTTTCTAGGTTCTAATCTTGTATCATGGAGTGCTCGCAAGCAACACACAGTGTCAAGGTCTAGCACTGAGTCTGAGTATAAAGCTATAGCTGATGCAACTGCTAAGGTGATGTGGATTCAAACTCTTCTTCAAGAATTGCACATTAACAGTCCAAGGGCAGCAAAGTTATGGTGTGATAACATTGGGGCAAAGTACTTGTCATCTAATCCAGTGTTTCATGCTAGAACTAAGCATATAGAAGTTGATTATCATTTTGTCAGAGAAAGAGTATCACGGAAATTATTGGACATTGAATTTGTCTCTTCAGGTGATCAAGTAGCAGATGGCTTTACAAAGGCATTGTCTGTTCGACTCCTGGAGAACTTCAAACACAATCTCAACCTAGTGAAGTTGTGATTGAGGGGGAGTGTTAAAGATAGACATGTTAAAGATAGACATGTACATGTGTGTGTCACGGTAACACTCTTGAGGTGATAAGGCCATTACATGCATTACTCATAGGGTCGAGTGTTGAACGAGATTTAGGAATGCATAGCATGCATTACTTGTAGGGTCAAGTGTTGAACTAAATTATAGGATCAAATGTATTTGCGGTGATCATCTCAAGGTGGTTAACCGGATATATGTAAATGCCACGGATGGGGCTCTTCCATTCATCTTTAATTAACACGCACTCACCTGGGACCCAACATCGGGCCTGGTGATTCCCTACATGCGCCTCTGATCTTTTTCAATGCTAGCAGTGAGCTAACTAGTGTTAGATCAATGAATAAATATTGCGATCTCGACGTGACGTCGCTGATGTGATCTCTAGCTTTATCTTGTCAACTTGTCATCTTGAAAACTTCTGATCTTCATTTAGAACAGAAAGAATTAAAGAAAGAAAAAGTCAAGATCTTGATGCTCGACTTGCTTTTGTGTTTCCATCATCCATAATTGTGAATGAACATGGCAGACGAGTTGTTGATCTCCCACTTGAACCTCGCAAGCTATCATGTCCTGACCTCCCCGTCGGTGGCATATCTATGTCATCGACCTCCTTGTCTATCACATGGGGCAACGACTGGCAGCATCTAGCTGGATGGGTGGGGTGAAAGATGACATGTTGGGCAACAACCACCCACGCCCTCTCATCCTCCCACGGTACCTCAGGGATGCCCTCGGTTTCCTTTCAGCGTGCGACAGGGTCTGCCCTAGCTCAACGTGGATTAGATATCAAGCAGAGGTACGGTGGTGAGGCAACCTTAAGGTATTGTAAGGCTTGATAGAGGAGTAGTGAATATAGGGGTGACCAGCAAAGTCAATGTGACACAAAAAAAATTGGTGTCTCCATTGTGGTTTGTCCACTTGAGCTTATCTATTTTGTGCAATTCACATTAAATTTGTTTTCTTCTTAGAACTAAACCGCTTGCTTGGTGCTTGCCACCCTAGGATTGCAAATCTCAACCTAGACATAGGATGCCTATGAACTTTAGCTTGAGGGTGCTATCGTGTTTTAGACATTAGTTTTAATTCTAAAATTGTTTCGGTTAAAACTCTCAATAGTTTTTAGAACTAACTATTCACCTCCTCCAGCCAACTTTCTTGATCTGACAAGTGGTTTCAGAACTTATTCTCTCATTTTTATGGACTTCACCATCCAGAGAGTGTAAGTATGGCTACTAGCCATATATGGCACACCTGCGAGACACATATTTTTTATGGCACATACTGACATACTACACACGATGGAAAACTTACATGTCTTATCATTTTCATGTCATTTGCCCCCAAAATATGGTGGATCGTGGATATTGGTTTTTCTTGTGTCTTGGATGATCACAATCTAACCAAAGAGCGAGAGAAATTCCTAGATCTCGATGCACAAGCTACTATTATTTTATTGTGCTTTGAGTGAAGATGTGTTCTATAAAGTGTATGATTTCAAGAGCCCCATGACATGTTGACCAATTTCAAGAAATATATTAAGGATCCGACATTGCTAGCTAGTGATGTTGATCATATTGATGAGTCTATGATTTTGGGTGATTGAATATTGATGATAAAAGTGGACTTGGATTTCATTCCAAAAAGAGAGAAATAGTTGAACGAGGCACAATAGAAGGAATTAAAATAAACAACAAGGTTCAAAGAACATGCATGAGCAAGAAAGAGAGAAAGAGAAAACTTTGCTCACATCAAGTGTTTCGCGTGTGATGAGATGGAACGCTTTGCCTTAAGTTGTTCTTGAAATACTAATGATGAGTTGAATGCATTGAGAAAGTCATAACAACCATTTAAAAAGTTAGAGATTAAATAGTCGATCACTTATGGTTTAGTTGCTATTTGGGCTAAACAACTATTTAAACAGACAAACACAACTGTTTAAATGAGACAAAAAGGTAATTAAACAAAAAAGTGAACTGTTAGTAGCACTTAAATGATATTTAAATAGGCTAAACAACCATTTAGATGAACAATGGGTCTACCTAGCATCAGATCCAAATCATCAAGGTCTAGTGGTGTCGAGAGCAACTCTCACCTGATGCTGCTACAAAATATGCCTTTGAGCTCCCTATCACCATCACGTCAAAATTGAATGATGACCCATTGGAGAATATCAACTTGTTGTCCTTGTCGTCAATCCCCTCAATCACTACACACCCAACATCTCACACTTTATAAGAACCTCAAACTCATCAATGTGGCTGTATTTTTTTTCTAGCTAGTGCTTGTACTCTCCCTCCTCCACCAACCTTGCCTTTGACATCGAGGGCATAATTTGCAATCTCCTTCCGCTTGAAGCTAGCGATGTTATTATTGAGACTGTCTCAAAAGAGCAGGCAATGGGGTTTTAAAGGAGGCACCAAAGGGGTTGGAGCCAAAGGAGAAGGACAGTGAGCCCAAGGGGGGTTGTGGTTTTGGGATCGGAGTTAGGGGAGAGAATGTGGCACGTGCAAGTGAGATCTTCCTTGATGGACTTAGACCAGAGGAAGAAAAAGAAAGGACCTTACCAATGGGGTCGGATCAAGGAACAACATTTCATCAATTGAAACAGTGTATAGAAATGAATTGGTTGGAACCAGAGTGCCCACTAGCCAAATTTTTTTTTTGGTCCCGCATCAAGTAGACATTATTTTTTCTATGTTATGTAGCAATTTTTACCAAAGATAAAAGGGCACAAGGAAAATGAAAAAAAACAAATGACCGGAATGGATCTAGAGAAAGGAGAGGGAGGGCAGAGATACTCAAGAATGAAGTAAAATGGCCATGTATACCCCTACGAGCACTGAGTCATGCTGCTCAGATGTCCCGTTATTGATACAGTGAGAAACACCTATAGGAATGATAATCGATTACTAGCAGATGCATGAGGCTAAACTACCACCCGACAATTGCTCAGTTGTCATGATAATGATACAATTACTTTACTAGGGTGCAGTACCTATATTCTACCTCAAATGACATTTTTTCTAGAACTAATATTGAGCGTTACAACGACACTAATATTGGGACAAAGGGAGTAGGTTTCAGCCCATGGATGTTTTAGGACATTTTCAGGGTTTTTATAACTTAATTAATTTTAAACAAAATGAAAATTAATTATTTTTTAGAATATATTTGAAATAAAATTCAATCCAAACACTAATATAATAAGGTGAGAGGCATTACCACAAACTAACAAGGCAACATGTTATATGTTACGAGGGGTTTAGTCCATTATTCTTGGACGCTTTTCTTCCAAGTTTTTATATACTCCCTCCGTATCGCAAATAGAAGTCATTTTGAAAAAGGCTTCGGTCAAACATTGAGAATATAAATCATGAATAACTTGTAAATTATTGAATTTAAAAATATAAAAATCATATAAATAAATTTATCTTGAAAAGTACTTTCATAAAAGTATATGTATACCACTTTAGAATAAATATTTTTTAAAAAATAAGTGGTCAAAGTTATGTTTTGAAGACAGTGTCGCTGTTCTAAACGACTTCTATTTATGATACGGAGGGCGTATATAGCTACAATTTTTTTTGAGAACTTAGGCGCCTTTTCATGCTTCGAGCAGACATATGAATACCACTTGAATCCCATCCTCTATAGGGCGACCCTCGTATATCTCGTTGTGGTGCTGGGGCCACCTGATCGTGCGTGAGCAATGGTGACGAATCCCATTCTCTAGGAATCGAAGCTCGCGGATTGTTCCAGCATGTGTGTCGGCGCTGGTTCGGAGCAGAGCACCTCGGATCGGCCGCCGTGCGTTGTCCGAATCCCAACTAGGGTCCGCACTTTCCAAAGCAAGCACCAGGTGATTTCTTCAATGGCATCATCGCACGAAATTAAAATTAGCCTCTAGGCATCGATCATCAGGCAACAGCATACATTCTCGTCTATAAAAGGCAGGCATCTCATCGTCTAGCAGCTAAGAAGGCACAGACCATCCTGCTGAGAACCGGGAAAAAAAAACAAGCAGCAGCATGCAGGTCTCCAAACTGCTTGTCATTGCTCTCGTCTGCGTGGTCCTCATCATCTCCGGCGACGCCGAGATGAGCGCCGGCGCTGCGGCCGTGCCGCGAGCGCGAGCCCTGCTGAGAGCCAGCGTCCTCCCGGCGGCTCTGCCACACGCGGCCGGGGCGTCTGCCGTGGGCCCGTACCCTCCCTACGGATGCTGCAGGCCGGGGCCGAGCTGCTGCGAAGACGACGACGACGCTGTCCCGGTGTCCGATGACTCCCCGTAGACGATGACCGTACGTATAGCACGGCGCGTGGATGCATGGCAACGTACGTCACCTGCCAACCGTCGTGAAACGCGCTGGCTCATCGACATCGGAGTCGGAGCCGTCGTCCGTGCGTCTTCTTGTACTAGTGTGCTTGCTCGCTGGCTACAGGCTACTACTCCGTACTTACTATGCTAGTGAGCTAGTATAATACTCCGTACGTACGTAATACTCCCTCCGTCCCAAGATATAAGGCGCGATTTGACTCGGTGCGGTCTCCAAGAATAGATTTTGACCTATAATTTCTCTCATAATATATAATTTATAGAAATAAAAGTTTGATCATTAAAAAGTATTTCTAAATATAAATATAATGCAACTACTTTTATAGTATAAATTTTTTATATGATTAGGCTAATTGTTAGTCAAAGATAAGAAAGTTTGAATTTTAAAATACGTGCGTGCCTTGTATCTTGGACGGAGGGAGTATTAGTATGAGATCGTCAATGAATAAGACTGGGACATGACGTCGCTGCTGGAACTATACGTCCTAGTGCTATTAGGCAACTTATATATACGTTGTCATGCAGACAAATGCTCACATGCATGCTTAATTTGTACTCGTATACTACGTCGTGGTCGTGTCCCCGCCGAATGATGAATGCGCAGCCAGAACAAATACGACACTAGTATTATATACTACGATATATTGGGTAATCAACAATGCATAGTAAAAAAAATACGGGTATACAAAACCTTAATTACATAGAAATGCAGAAACTATAAGTGTCTTCAAATATATCAGATATGTAAATTGTCAGGTTCAAATTATCAAATCGTGTATGCATATGTCTGCAGGAGTATGTGTGGATATCGACAAAAACGAAATAATATGGAAAAAGTCTACTTAACCCCCTCACCTATTAAGGGTTGTCTACTTAACCCCTCAACCTATGAAACCGTCTGTTTTACCCTCTGAACTTTATAAAACCAGTCAAATTACCCCCTCAGACGGTTTTAGACGGTGGTTTTGCTACAGTAACAACGGTTTTGATTTTTTCTTTTTTTATTCATTTTGGCTGAATCTTTGAAAAATCATAGTAAATCACATAAAAATCGTAAAAATGAAAAATCCAATTTTGTTGGACTCCACATGAGTAGATCTACACAATGAATATATAATACGGTATGCTTTACTACAAATAAGTTTTTGTTGCTGTTCTTTTCTAAAATTAATTGAAACAATTTATAACTGTAGTTTCTATGGTCCATTTATGGTGACCTAGTTATTGTATGATTGAACTACAGTAAAAATTTTATACTCATTGGATCATATATAACTTAGTTATAGATGTATTTAGATTTAACAAGCATAAAACCCTAAATAAATCTATAACTAAGTTATACATGATCCAATGAGTATAAAATTTTTACTATAGTTCAAGCATACAATAATTAGGCCACCATCAAAATTTCACTACAATTAGACCATACAAACTATAATTATGAATTATTTCAATTAATTATAAAAAATAGACCTAAATCTATAGCAAAAACTTTATACTAAAGCATATGATATTATATGTTTACTGTGTAGATCTACTCATGTGGAGTCCAACAAAATTGAAATTTCCATTTTACGATTTTTTCTATGATTTACTATGATTTTTCAAAGATTCAGCCAAAATAAATTTAAAAAAAACAAAACCGCTGTTACTGTAGCAAAACCACCGTCTAAAACCGCTTGAGGGGGTTATTTGACCGGTTTTAGAAAGTTTAGGGGATAAAACATCTGGTTTCATAGTTTGAGGTGTGAAGTAGTCGACGCTCAATAGTTGAGGGGGTCATGTAGACTTTTTCCAAATAATATCATGGGTAGTTTTTCGGTCAGTTTTCACCCTTTAATTTGGCACATCAGCAGGAAAACAGTTTTGGGATCAGTAACGGAGTCTAGTCTATGTGACTATTTTGTTTAGCTGCGAACTGTGGGAAAAAATATTGTAAGCCGTATGTGTTGTGAAAAAACAGTTACGAGCTATATGCTGTGAAAAAGTTGAGCTGTTTGAAAAGAAAACTAGTAACTACTACCTATAATAATACACCCCATAAAACCAGATATGTTCATAGTAGAATGAATGGGACTCGATCATCAAAACATAATAATACTCCATCACGTTGCGAGTCACCAACCATTTTCAGCTCTTGTTCGAGGTGTTTCAGAGAGCTTAAAGAGCGGCGCCGTTTAAAGAGTTGGGACACTCGATTTTTTTTTCTTTCCACGCACGAACGCTGCTGCATCCGAGGGCCTGTCTTTCTCATCCCTCCCAACATAATCCGACGAGACCTTCCGTGTACAGGGCTCAGATTTTGGAGGCAAAAAATTAGAATACGAATTGAGGTAACAGGTAAGGTACGATGGAATGGACTTCACATTGACAGGCCCATCGAGGACCACGAACAAACACAGTAGTGACACACGAGATACAATATATGGTTCAGAGTCCAAACGGCAGTTGGTAAGGAACAGACAGACCCATTTGCCACAATCCAAAGTTCCCAACAAGTACTCATATCACAAACTCGTATCTACGGACAAACAAACGACACATCAAAAGCCAACAGCAGCAGACAAGAAAACACACATCGAACTAAGGCAGGGCAGGGCAGGAGCTGGAATAGCTCACATGCCACGCCCCATGGTCTGCTCCATGGGCGGCATCATGACAAAGACGGAGTGCCCATTGTTGAATCCAGGGTGGGGAACCCTGCGGCGCAGCTCACGTCCCTCCTGGCAGAGGGCACAAGGGTGACAGAGGTAGTGGGTCGCAAGGTCGCAGACAACCTCTAGGTGCTCGCGCCTCTCCTCATCCTCGACCAGACTGCCGCAGCACCCACATTGCCTGGTGAAAGCCTCAAAGCTACCCTGAACAGAGAAAGATTCAAAGAACCGTGTCATAATGTAACTTTGAGATAGAGTTAGAGTAAGTCCTAAATGCAAACAGAGATCGAGGTTGAAAATCCATATAAACTCGACATCAATACAAACCATCGCAATATATGCTAGTCTCAATTCAAGTACTACATGTCTACATTCAAATAGAGAAACACTTGCCTCAAGATTGTAGCGTCGTCGAATAGCGGTACGAGTGGGATGAGAGAACCATGGGGCAAGGCAGTTCCACCCAAAGAGAGAGTTCCCAAGAATATACAGGCCAGTGTAAGGCAAACAGCTGTTTGCAAATGTGCCTTGTCCAGCAGCAAGCCTCTCAACATTACTACCATAGAGCACACATGGTGCTACAGTTCCAAGAAGACCTGTTACATCCAAAAAAAATATGTAATTAGTTCTTAGTTCAACATCCAAACTATCAAAAAGTAGTAATTCAAGATCCACCGTGAAATTGGAGGTACAAGGAAAAAGCATAATCCGCGCACTCCCAGAATTTCACAGGCTGGCATTTTGTGAAGTGTATACAAGCAAGCACAAGGTTCAACTGATAATTTCAGTGAATAAGTTCAGAAATCATCAATTCACGGCAATGGTTTACAATAATGCTATGGTTAACAAAGACACCTGTTCCTTCCTATTCCCAGATCATGCACATTTAGCCTTCTATGGAACAGAACATGAGCATCATATGCTGTTGTACATATAAGAAGTACAATTGCTATCAATAAAAATGGGTGTTAGATCTCAGCTAATTCATGGTATCAGGGCACAACATTTAGCAAGACATGGACACATGGTACCTATTACCTAAATCTGAAAGTGAACAAATTAATGGATATAAACTTCAGTCCACATACAAACGTGACTATTATTCACCAAATATACAGCATTACAGCAAGATTCTGGTCCTAGAGTATGAAACAGAGCTCGAAGAAACAAAGTAACAAACGAAATAGTAGGTAGAAGAAGGGGAAGCTGTCAATCCTTCGACATGTATATTACATCAACTTTTAAAGGAGCAAACCAGCTGTTATTGGCTGGTTAGAACAGCACTTTCAAGAGACAACTTTAGCTCGTCCTTTAATTGCACAAGCCAATTAAGACAGCAGTGTCTAAATATAAAATTTAGTTCATCCCATAATTGTACATGTTAAATACGATAGCTCTGCAGGAAGTTCAGGTCACCCTGAACAAGTCAATGATTAGAGCTAAGATGTGAAACTTCGTCTAGACCATTTTCGAACTATTACTTTTATGATATCATGCAGTTTTTTACAAGTTCCTAAAGCAAAAGGGAATACCAAAATGAATCATACAGAGTCTAGTAGTCATAGCACCTTTACAGGAAACAATTTGCCAGCTAGAAAGGATAGTTTCAACAAAAAGGCTTCAGATCTGTCTGTCATCATGAAATTTATATGTAAGCAAATTCATACTATCAGACCCTTGTTGTGCCATGATTCCATACTTGGCATTGATAAGCGAGACACATCAAATTGACAGAAATTCACAGCAACCCAATTCGATTAAGAGATCTTCAATTAACTATATTACCGCACATCCTAACTTCCATTCAGCTACCAAATCATGTCAAAAATTCAGACAAGCTGATCAGAAACTCCAATGATCGTCGGTTGCACACCAAATCTTACACCGACTAGGCCTCTCAATGTGAAAACTACCGAAAAATTCCAGAACAATCTAGCCATTTCCGATTCAATCGAGCTCAATCGTGGTAATACAATCACCTATTCCTCTTCGAGATCCCCAAACGCGAAACCACGCACGTCTGTCATAGATTACGCACGATTCGAACAAAGAGTATCCGATTCCGAGGACAAGGGGCACGTACACACTTCGACGTCGCTGCTGCAGAACTCGTCGTTGCGGCCGAGGCAGGAGAGGAGCCCGGAGTTCCAGCTCTCCCGAGGGACGCCGCCGAAGGCGTGGGCGGACACGGGCTCGCCCATGACGACCGGGACCCCGTCGGCATAGCACTTGGCGGCCTCCGGCGCCGGAGCCTGCGGGGGCTTCTCGTCCGCGGGGGCGGCGTCCGCAGCTGGGATGAGGGGGCTCGACTCCTCCTCGTGGTTGTTGGCGGCGGCGCCCATGGCGAGAACCGGAGGGAGATGTGGGGGTCGGAAGCAAGCTACCTAACGCGAGACGAGGCGAGGCGAGGCGAGGGAGGGGAAGGACAAAGGAGACTTGACGGGGTGGGATGTCGTTGGGCGGTGCCGTGGCGAGCAGCCTAAAATAGGGCGGAGGAAGCGCGTGGGAGGCTGGACGCTGGAGACGACAGATGATCGCGCCGTCTTCTTCCTTCGCTGTTAAGAGAGAGGCGAGACGACAGACGACGACGAGATGCAAGAAGCCGTCTTCTTCAAAGGAAAGCGGATTCTTCTAGGTCTTGCGGTCGTGCAGATGACTAATGGCCCATGCTATTTGCTCTTGGAAAAAGTCTATTTTTACTCCCTTAGTTATTACGAAAGTCTGATTTTTCTCCTCGAACTCTAAAACCAGACATAACGCCTCCCTCAACTATTGAAACAATGCAACTTACCTCCCTGAATAGTGGTTTTGCTACACTTAAGGCGGTTTTGCTACAGTAACAGTTGTTTTGTCTTTTTCTTTTTTATTTATCTTGGCTGAATTTTTTTAAAAATCATAGTAAATCACGGAAAAATCATAAAATAGAAAATCCAATTTTATTGAACTCCACATGAGTAGATCTACACAATGAACATATAATATGATATACTTTCGTAAAATATTTTTGTTGTACCTTTATATAAATGCTTTCCTGTAATTAAAATAATTTTATAACTATGTTATACATGATCCAATGAGTATGAAATTTTTATTAAAATTTAATATTATAATAATTAGCCTATGATAAAAATTCCACCATAATTGGACTATATAAACTACAACTATGAATTATTCTAATTAATTACAGAAAAGCATATAATTGTATGAAATTAATTGAAATAATTAATCGTTGTAGTTTCTATAGTCCAATTATGGTGAAATTTTTATAGTGGGCCAACTATTGTATGTTTGAACTGTTATAAAAATTTCATACTCATTGGATCGTGTATAACTTAATTATAAATTTATTTTATTTACAAAAAAGCATAAATCTAAAGCTACAATAAAAAACTTTGTACTAAAGCATACCTATTATATGATTGTTGTGTAGTTCTACTCATGTGGAGTTCAACAAAATTAGATTTTCCATTTTATGATTTTTCTATGATTTACTATGATTTTTAAAAAAATTCAGCAAAAATAAATAAATAAAAATACAAAACATTGTTACTGTAGCAAAACCGCCTTAACGGTAGAAAAACCACTATTCAAAACCGTCAAGGGAGGTAAGTTGCATTGTTTCAATAGTTGAGGGAGGCGTTATATCTGATTTTGGAATTTGAGGACGAAAATTAGACTTTCGCAATAGTTAAGGTAGGAAAAGTTGACTTTTTCCTTTGCTCTTTGTGGGAGAGGATTAGCTGCTTTGGCAGGAGGCCCAGCCCAACTAGGGTTCTCTCTAGTTTCCACATTCTACCCTTCCAGGTCTTTCGAGGTATTCCTCCTACTCCTCCCCTCGCCGTCACGCCGATTTCTTCCTCCCGGCGATCACCGGAACCCTAGCTCCGGCGCCTCTAGGCTCTAGTGCTCCCCAGATCCCTAGTTCGTCGCATTTGTACCCACTTCGCTGTATTAGTCGGTGATTGAGATGGTACGCTGTACTCTACACGCTCTTCCTCTCCCTCATACTACTCGCGCCCCTCTTTTCCCTCGTCTGTTTTTTATGTTCCTTGCCTCATCTGCCGACGACCTTACCCGCATGGTCCTCCCCGTATAGCCAATTGGTTACGCGACCAACGGCGGAGAGTACGGGGGCGCCCTTCCCACCGGCTGGTTCTTCAGTTGAGACCTCTAAATGTTTCTTCGAAGCAGGGTGATGCTGTATGGCAGTAATGTCGCTAGGGAACTCCAGCATGACGTTCTACTCTAATCCTCCCCGTTAGAGTCGTTTGTGGTTGCATACTTTAAGATTTCGTGAAGTTATGGTGGAATTATGTTCCATCCTTGTGAGGAGTATGGAGAATAAGGCATCTCTGGGATTTCATGGCCTATTAGACTCGCAATTTTCACCCTTTTTTTTAGTATATATATATATAAGGGGTTGAAACAGTGTTTGACATATGGTAGGGCAACTTTGTTTAATAAAAATTTGGGACTGGTCCATAAGTTTGTGTGATTTTCACACCATTTGTGCTCATTTTTGGATGCTCTGCAGATTTGTTTACTTTTGATTATTTTCGAATACGCAAAATTTCAGTGTCATTTTTTATATAAGATAAGAAGTACATAGTGTGTAAGGCTAAGCACCATACATCCTTATTTCGATCATGAGCATAACAGCATATTGCATGAGGCTTTGTTTATTTTGATCCAATAAGAATAGAACTGAAGAGGGAAAAAATAGTTTGCACATGCTTTGCATTTTGGACTCAAGTGTTTGGTAACCCCGATGTGCTGTTTGCTGGACAGTTGTACTACTAATGTGATCAAGCAAGTAAAACTCTCAGAATTTCAATTGTTTACTGGCTAAAGAAAGGTTTTCACATGCTTATCTGTCTACTGATTTTTTGATGATATGTGCTTCAGTTCATTGGCTGGGGGATATTTATTGCTAAAAAGGCTTGGATATGTTATAAGACAAAGTTGTAGATATTGCTATTTATTTGTATTAATTTCTGGCTTTCTGCAGGCTACGCCACTTATAGCAGGACTTGCAGTCGCAGCAACTGCTCTTGCTGGTAGATATGGCATCCAAGCTTGGCAAGCTTATAAGGCAAGGCCTATTGTTCCAAGGATGCGCAAATTCTATGAAGGTGGCTTTCAACCTACGATGAACCGAAGGGAAGCTGCATTAATCCTTGGTGTCAGGTACACAATACATACAACTTACTATAATATATCTGTACCACAGTCGATCATTTTTTATGTTTCTGTTTACATAAAACTTCTGTAACTGATATCTTGGCCATGAACACTCAATTATATAGTTCCTTTTGAATTATATTAAGCTGGCTATAGCTAAATGTTTGTGGTTTAGAACTATCAATGGAGGGATCTTTCGTGGGACCTGTCTGGCATCTTGCTATCTACTATCTCTGACTTGTTGCCCAAATTCTGGGTAAAATGCACGTAATAGGTCTTTGACACAAGTACTTCAGTGTAAGTTTAACTAAGTCAGCATATATTATAAATGTATGAATATAAATGGAGGAATCTTTAGCTGCAGGTTACTATTGCACACATAAAAAAATCTGTTTTGGTTGTTTTGGTTTTCTTCAATAATTTCCAACTAGACAAGTTACAAAAAAGCAAATGGAATTTCACTCCTATAACAGTGCTCTATTAAAACAAATGGAACAGCTAACATTCGAACGCTATGAATTGAGATGCTAGATTCAGCCACTTAGAATATGTAATGGAGTAGAGGGCTTGATTAGCTACTGCAGCATTAATAACTACTCCCTCTATTTC
Source organism: Coix lacryma-jobi var. lacryma-jobi (assembly GCA_009763385.1). Lineage (NCBI taxonomy): Eukaryota > Viridiplantae > Streptophyta > Magnoliopsida > Poales > Poaceae > Coix > Coix lacryma-jobi. The sequence goes on from CM019827.1 coordinate 131,786,443, forward strand.
AAATTATCAGGTGTTTTGCTTTTTCTAGATACAGTTGTTTAACTATGTATCAAGCCAAAACGTCTTATAATTTGGAATGGAGAGAGTTCTGTACAACGTGAGGAGCAGGAGTAAAGTGACAGAACAAACTTGCAGAGTAAGACAGGATAGGTAGCACCTCAGTTGTATGTGGATGAGAATATATCTAAGGTTAAGGTATTTCTCTTATCTCTTAATCTAATGCCATATGCCAATAAAACAATGCCCCACATTTTAGAGACCAAATCACATAAATCTTATGATCTCATGGGTACAGTGGGATGGAATATATGTAATGCCCCTAAACCTCAGCTGCCACCCTTAATCCCCTAGTCACATTTTAGAGATCAAATAGATCCAAGATTGGACATTCTTGTTGTACTAGGTAATTGTCTAAGGATCAAATAGTAGACCTGTCCCTCTTGTTGCCGGTTTATCACATTTTAGAGACCAGATAACACAGGTCCAAGATTGGACATTCATGTCATACCAGGTAATTGTCCGAGTATGAAATAGTAGACCTGCCCCTCTTGTCGTAGGTTGTAAACCAAACAAGTGCAGTGTTGGGATTTGGGAATACATAGCTTTAGAGTAACTACATTGTTGTTATTCGGTAAGTTCCCATTTCTATAAAATGATTAAATGTAAAGAGTCAATATTCCCTGGCAAATTCAGTCTCTCCTTGCAGTAGTTTTTTTGTCCATTTTTTACTTTTTCCAAAAAAATAAATGCTATGCCTTTTTTTGTCAAATATGTATGAAAGATTTCAGATGCTCAATCAGCTGTCCTTCATAGCAGCATACTGAATTAAATCTTCAGAATTGCATTTATACTAGTCTGATCAGTCATTCTTGAATTTTTAGAGGTGTCACTGCCTTGTGCATGAACATTTTTTCATGCTTAGCTTATAATTTAGTGATGTTCTCTGCCTTCATTAAGCGGCCTTCTGTTTTTGTTGATGTTTCCAGGGAAACTGCCAATGCAGAGAAGGTAAAAGAGGCACACAAGAGGGTCATGGTCGCTAACCATCCAGATGCTGGTGGAAGTCATTACCTTGCTTCAAAGATTAACGAGGCAAAGGATGTGTTGTCAGGGAAAACAAAAGGAGGTGGGTCGGCCTTTTGATTGGAGAATGAAGAATGTGTTCTCCACTAGTAGGAAAATTTTGTACCTCCAGATTTAGCATTAGAAGATAGACAGCAATCCCGATGTTATGAAAATTTCTGGACAAAGAATATTGGATCTTCTGTGAAGTAGTTATTCAGTGCTTAATAATACTCTCAACTGTGCCTGCTTCTATAAAGTAACTGATATACATGATGAAGGTTGCATTGCAACATGTTTCTTCCACAACTAAGTCTCATGTAGTGGGTTCTTCATCGCTCTTTACTAGATTCTGCTGCTGTTCAATCTTCTTTTCTTCTTCAGTTTGCTTCTGTTCAATCTCCTTTTTTTCTTAAGTTTGCTGCTGTTCAATCTCCTTTTCTTCTTCAGTTTGCTTCTGTTCAATCTTCGTTTCTTCTTCAGTTTTCTGCTGTTCAATCTCCTTTTCTTCTTCAGTTTGCTGCTGTTCAATCTCCTTTTCTTCAGTTCTTAGAGTAAATGTTGGCATGTCCATGTGCCACAACATTATCTGGGACTCAAAGCATTCAAAGGGGATGCTCTTAAGCTTGTTTCCATTTAGGATCACTATTTCTCGTACAAACTGGATGAAATCCTGAAATCGCCAAAACCATCATCAGGTTGATTATTTTTTGTATATGTTGACTTTGAGTTGCACTGGCAACCGGTGTAATCCTATCATATTGGGTTCAAATAACAAACCTGTGTTGCTCCAGCTGATGAGTTCCTCCTGATGAGTGATCTCTCTGAATTCCAAAGCAGTGAGCTCCTGAACCCAATTCCAGATATGTTTATTATGGGATGGTCAGAACTGGAGTTCTTGTTTGCACTGGTATCTGCTGCATCCATGGTTCTATTTGTGCTTGAATCCTTCGAGTACCAGCCTGTGATTTGTGATGTGTTGCATGTTGGTCCTAATGTTACTCTCTGGTCTGCTGGTGAGATAGTTGCTACTGGCCAAGCTGAAATACCTCTGGAACAAGAATTGAAACAACCAATGTTATTTTGCTGCATTCTGCAAAATTGTACGGCCAGTAATGCTATAGAACTCATAAAAAAAATCCAAAAAATGTTCATAAGAAAATAGACTGACTAAGGACCCGTTTGCTTCCTAGAGATTGACCTCTAGGATCCATTCCTGGCCGGATTCGTTACTAAAATCTATATAAGCTTTTCACGGCCGAATTTGCTCTAACCGAACGGAGCCTAAGGGAGAAGGCATTGCAATTGAAAAGTGAAGAGAGGTGATGGGAGCAGGACATACCGAGTTTGCCTGAGCGTTTCAAAGAAGCGGAGGTCATAAACGCCGAAAGCGTTGGCGAAATGGACGACCCCGTTCAGCCGATGGCGCTCGATGTGGCTGAGCGCCACGTTCCTCTGGTGGTCTACCTCATCGCCGGTGAAGTTCGTGGCACCGTAGGTGAGGTGCCGGAACATGAGTCCGGTACCACGCAGCAGCTGGACCTTCCTCGCCGTAGCGGTTCTGTTCCTGGCCCCGACCACGATCCACAGCAGCGGTGGCGCCACGTGTCGCAGCGTGTGCGCGAGCCTCGCCACCGACGCGTCCTGCGCCATGCCGTCGTCGGGCCGCGTGACAGTGACGACCAGGAGGAGGCCAAGGTCAGGGGCCGCAGGCGGCGGCGCGGCCACAGCTCGGTGAACGTCGACGAAAGGACCAAGAAATGAGGAACGGATGCTGGCGGCCAATGAGGCGCCGGTGGCGGCCAGCGGCGCGACTGCGACGAGAGCGCCAATTGCGAAGCAGAGCAGGAAGTGCACGCTGGAGTTGATCCATGGATGCACCACCCTCTTCCTGGACCTCTCTGCTGGCTCCATCTCCGGCAGCTGGTGAGCTAGTTTCTCTGCAGAGATGGTGCAGGAGGAACCGAAAGTGGAAGCAGGAATTCGGATTAAATTTGTCTGAATGGAGATGAAATGCTTGTGGTTTATAGTTTATATAAGGCTGAAGCAGGAACTCATGCCGAGGAAGTGCAGATATTCGGTACTGAAACGGTTGACTACAGACGGGGAAGTAAGTGGCTGACACGACTGCTTTTGACAACTAGTCTAGTAGAATGTCAACCATCAGAAGTCAACAAAATGTCGGTGAACATGTTGCATTTTATGAAATAAAAATTAAGGGATTACCTAAGATTAAATGTTTAAATCTGATGATGGATCATGCATGTCTTCAGTTCAGTCATTCTTTCCTATTCACTTTTACCTTTGCTGGGACTCTAGAACAACTGGACCAATTACAATATTATCGACATAGGCGGATCAGGCAATTTCGTCTGTACCAGCAACGAACCATATATTCATATGCTCACACAAAAATCGAAAGAAATTGGAGTAATAAGATGCAAAAGGAAGCAGGGCGTCGCGATTAGCAATGCGCCTTCAGTTTAAGCGCGTGTCAGAATCATCCAGGTGACGAAGAACTCGCAGAGCACGGCGTCGCGCATCAGCCGCGCCGCGTCCCTGGCCTCGCCGAGGCTGCGCCTGGCGTCTTCCACGAGCTGCCGCGCCGCCGACCGCCACCCGTCCCGGCGCGGGGACTCGTTGGAGCGCCACCGGAGGGAGTCCTCGGCCGCCATGGTGGCCGCCGCGGCGGAGCTCAGCGCCAGAAGCGCGTCGTGGGCGTGGCAGACGGCCGCCTCACGGAGGTCCATCCTCCGTCTCCACCGCGCGGCGCGGTGGGCCTGGAAGCAGACGCGCGCGCCGCCCCCGTTGTCTTCGTCGTCGTCAGGTTGGAGGCCGAGGCGCGCGGCGCAGTTGACGAAGACGTGGCCGGCCTCGGCGTGGAGCGAGACGAGGCGCGTGATCTCACGGTAGGCGGCGGGGAGGTGGCCCTCTCCTAGGGCCAGCGCGCTGGCGAGGACGTCGGCCCAGTAGTCGCCGCTGTCCACGGAGACCCCACATGGGTTCGACTTCGAGGGTACGCCGCTGCCGCTGTGATCGCCGCATCCGGTGGTCGTCTCCACCGGTTCGCCTCCGACGCTGCCGTTTCCGCCTCGGTCGTCGGCGTTCGGGCGCGGAGACTCGGGGTCGTCGGAGTCATCGAAGCCCCACTTCTTCCCGGCGAACAGCTCGCGGGCGCACTTGATGCTCGCCACGGCCTTTCCCGATGTGCCGACGAGCAGGAGGATCGCCGGGACCGTCCGTGCCAGATCCATCAACCGCCGCTCCTCCGTTGCCATTGAGCGCGTGCGCGTGCGATGGACAGACAAGAGAAGGCGGCGGCGGCGGCGGCCTATATATGCCAGGTGGAATGGAAACTGGAAACACCACCGGCATTGTAACTGCTCCTTGGTCTTTGCGTCGGAATGCGGGACCCACGGCTTGGACCGCCTGGCCATGTGAATGAGGGACCCACGGTCTTGGTCCCACTTGTCATTGAGGGTCATAGAGATCTCGCAACAAGGCGGTGGGCTCGCCATTGCCGGCCTGAGGCGGTGCGTGTTGCGGCTATTTAAACCGCTCCCGGGGGCCGCCGGGACCTTCCAGAAACGAGCACCGACCACCGAGAGCAAAGAGACGGAGATGGAAATGGAAGAAGTGGAGTCCACTTGGGAGGCCCTGTTCCAGCGGCGGGTAGTGATTGCGGCCAAGCACTGCGACAGAGTCCACGAGCAGCTCGTCGGGGTGCTCAAGGCCGTGGACGACGACCTGCAGAACAGGCGTCGCCACCAGGGGCCCTCCGCGGAGGCGGCGCAGCGCGCGCTCGAGGGCGCGTCGATGGAGCTCGCCCTCGCCGTCGCTAGCATGGGCGCGGCCCGCCACCTGGCGCTCCGGGGCGGCGCGCCGTGCCCGAGCGCGCCGCTCGACTCCGCGGACGACCTCGCCGGGGACCCCGGCGTGCGGCGGGCGCTGGAGAAGCTCGGGAACGCCGCCGGGCTCGCCACTCGCGTGCACGACAGCGTGGAGTGCGCCCGCGGCCACCTGCGCGCTGCCGAGGTCCTGGTGGCCCTGGACGAGGCCAAGGCCACCGTCGACGGCGACGCCGCAAACACCGCCCCGTGGGAGCAGAGCCCCTGCCTCTCCGAGCAGTTCAGCGGCGCCATGGCGCTCGCCGAAGTGGTGCTCGAGGCGATGCACCTCGTCACGGAGACCGCCGACGCGGGCGAGGCGGCGTTCGGCTGCTTCAACGGCGTCAAGTGAGCCGTCTCCGCTCTCCCCAATTCGCAGTGCTCGGCCCGTTCGAGCCGTCACCCGATCGCCTGCTTGAATTTAGTAATTCTTGGCATGATGAATCGAACGTGCGTGGCTGTTTTGTTGTTTGGATTTGGTAATTCTTGGAATGATAAATGGTCCATGTGGGTTGTTTCTTTTGATCTGATCTGAGTTTAGTTCTACTCCTGCTACTGCGATGCACATTGGCTTCATGGCTTGAGTTCAGTAATTCTTGGAATGACGAACCAATGGCTTGAGTTCAGTAATTCTTGGAATGACGAACCAAGCGTGACTGTTTCGTTGCGATTTGGTAGTAGTTGGAATGATGAATGGTCCGTCATGCCCCTTGGGTGCTTATATATATGGGTTCTTTCGTTGATCTGATTTGAGATGCACAATGAATGGCATGTAATTTTCAGGTGATCTAGCCTCTAGGGTGAATGTTACTTGCCACGGCGGCTGTGCCTGTGCCTGTATGCAGAACGCCACCAGTTGCCAGCTAGGATGAATGCCTATATTCTTGTGTGCACTGCATAGCAACAATTGAATCCTTGCTAGAACTTGTCCATATCCTCCACAATTGTTACGAATAGATATTTTGATAGAAAAGTACTCTTCAACAACTTCTTTAAATTGTTATCCAAATATGGTCATACTCTATTCTAGATTTCTTGTTTGCTAGCTTTGTAGAGTATATACAAGATATAAAAAAATTATTGGAGAGTCAAAAATATAGAAAATGATTTTTATGAAGATGACACTTCAAACGATAATTTTGAGATTAGAATTTAGATTAGAAAAACTCATAGAGATGCTATTAGTCAGTACTAAATATATTTTGAAAGTATTAATATTTATAGTATATAATTAGTATCATCGGAAAGATCTTTAAATCTAGCCTTTTAACAAATTTATTTGAAGATATAAAGATTATAGACTTTAATAGGGCCTGCACATGCACGAGGAGGCCACTCCGTGTGCACACTCCATCACCCGCTCACATGCATACGCAGAGCCTCTCGTCGGCTTCTTCCCTGCCTCTGGTGCCTCTCCTGCCGCTTCCTCATCATCCGTCCAACACCGGATCAAGTGACGCCACCCACGGCTCTGGTGAGTTCTCCCGCCTCCACCACCTCCCACTGCTCCAAGTCTCGCCGCTGGCAAGCTAGGGTTTCGTCGGAGCTCTAAGGCCGTAACGGCAAAATCCTAACTCACCTGCGGCGCCACTTACTTTCCCTTCCCCCTCCCCTCCCGCCACCGCCATCGCCGTCGCCGTCATGGCCTTGGCCTAAACCCTAAACCCACCCCGCCCCTCCCTAGCCTAGTCACCGCTGCCGCCGTCAAGGGCCCCTAAGCATGGTCTGCCGCCCATTGCCACTGCATGGCCAACCTTTTTCCCTCTGGTCGATCCTTTCTAAGGTCGTCAAAGTTGGGGGAAGAAGACAGTGGCATGGCTCGCTAGAACCCTAGACGGCCCGCCCAAGATGGGGAAGAGAGAGGGCAGGCGCGGGCGATGAGGGCGAGCGCGGCGACTTTGGTGAATCCTTCTATGAACGACTAGGAAAGTTTGCACCACTAAGCATTCTATAATAAAAGATGATGAGTCGGTTCTAAAGTTTGAATAAACTATAGTAAAAGGCCAATCTATTATCTGTCATGAGATGTATTTTTATAATATGCTTATTTGACGTTGTAGACATTAGTAATTTTTACTTATATATTTGGTTAAACTTGATGCACTTTGATTACGTTCTTTTTCGGACGAAACAAGTAATTTGGAACTGAGAGAGTACTACCTTACGTAGACTCCAGATTCTCTAGACTCTCAACACTAAATTATTATTGTAATTTTGATTGGAAATAGAATCTGGATGAGCCAATAGTTGCTTGAGTGGTCCAAGTAATCAAACTATAAACTAAAATCTTGAACAGTTTGTCGTCTAATCCAGTCTAAAAAAATATCTCCAAACTATATGCACATCTAAAAAAAGGTAGAACAACTTGTAAGGACCTGTGTGGCCTAGAGGGGGGGGGGGGGTGAATAGGCCTGTCAAAAATCACAGCTCAAAACTTAATTAGATACGCCCGGCACTACCGCTCTGAGCCCGGCACTGCCGCTCCCCGACACTGCCGCCCTCAGCCCGGTACTGCCGCGCAGAGTGAGACCTGAGACTACAATTCAAAATCCAGCCACAACAAACCGATTCTATATGAATGGAAATGCTACACTAAGCTCCCTGAACCAGCAGAACCAACTACACCAAGCCAAATATGAAGTATGAAGTAGATCGGGCCAAACCCTAGAATCTATCACAAGCTCACAAGTAAGAAGTATGGAAAACAAGTAAGCACAAGTGACAAGTGATTTATCCTGTGGTTCAGCTCGCCACCAAGGCTTGCCTACCTCCACGTTGTTGAGGTTGACCACTTAGGTCATGAGCTTTTCAACTCTACCTCGTTCTCAAGTCAAGGAACCAAATCCTTGAGGTGAGGGGTAATAATACTAGCTGCACAAGCGATTACAAACCTCCCTAGGCCGCCACACAAGTTGGCAAGGCTCTAGGGCGACGCCTAGCCGGCTAGGGTTCCAAGAACCCAAGAGTAATAGAAGCAAATCCACCAACTATGGCTCAAATCAAGTGCTCTAGGGAGTAGATCTCAGCTAGGGCTTCTCTTTGATGAAGGTTTGAGGCTCTAACTCACTTGGAATCAATAGGAATCAAAGATTAGGTGAGAGAGAGCTTGGGGGCCTTCAATGGGGAAGAGGAGCCTTGTCTGGAGGTAGGTGATGAGTGAATGGTCGTGGATGACCGTTGGGGTGGCAGAGGGGTGATGTAAATACCCCCTGCCTTCCAACGGTTGAAACAAGTCGCGACAGTGCCGGCCGAAGCCCGGCAGTGCCGCGGCCCGGCACTGCCGCGCCCTGAGCGGCACTGCCGCGCCTACCGATCAGACAGGAAGAGATCCGAATTCAGTGTAGCTGTCTGTGGTTAGAAATAGGGATGGCTTGGGTTGGTTTGAGCACATATCATTCAGCCATAGCAATGTATTTGCATTCCCCCTTGATAGAACGGCATTCCTAAAACTCAAATTCAAATTAAAAAGCTATTTGTAGCACTTTGAGTCCGGAACCGATGAAATAAAGTATGAGGGGTCCACCAACGCGTATACACCATCCTTTGTTAACTTAAACCTGCTTGTCATCTTCATAAATCTCATTAGTCCTCCAATCGTGTGGTCATTATCACCAAAACCCACAATTAGGGCTTGATTGCACTTACAATCTCCCCCTTTTTGGTGATTGATGACAACACAATCGAAGCTTACAATAAAAGGGTACAATACTTGAGATTTAGAAGCTTAGGTGTGAAACCTCCCCCTAAATATGTGAATGAGAGCTGAAATCTCAAAATGGCATTAGAGGCCAACATTCACATATTCAAGAGTGAGAAATAGGTTCAGTTTCACATCTAGAAGCTTTGTGGGGTGCGACTAAACTGTGTCAAGAATAAAACGTGATCCGAATGACAGTTTAAGCACATCAGAGAGGTTTGTTGCCTGTCAGCCAGAGCGGCACTGCCGCTCTGGGCGCGGCACTGCCGCTCAGGCTACAGACAGCAAACGCAGCGGAAATTTAAAACAGCCACAAAGCATAAACATCATCAAGTCTAAACAAGATATAACAAGCTAGATAAGCAGGTAAAAGTACATGTCCACATCCAAGCCTAAGAAGTAGCATCATAGAGTAATATTACAAAATAGAGTTTTGATCGAATCAAACTCCCTCACAACTCACAACTACTAAAAGATGGGGACATGAAAAAGAAAGTGTTGTACCCCCCTTCTCTTCACCTAATTCTCCCCCTTTGGCAACAAGTCACCAAAAAGAGAGAAGTAGAGAAGAGAAGAGTGTCCAAACACTCACTCGTCATCCAAAGCGATCTTGTCCCACTGAACTTCTTCCTCCTCATCGTCATCATCATCGTCATCGTCGTCGTCGTCGGACTCTACCACGGCCTTCCCATGGCGATGGGTAGAACTACGTGTAGACCGGTGAGACGGCTCAGGCACTATCTCCTCCTGCTCCTCGTCGTCATCTGAGTCTAGATCATCTGAGTCGAGACTGGAGAGGTCAAAGTGAGGTGGAGAGCGGGGTGGAGGTAACGGCGAACGACCCGCCCGCTCTCGCTCTGCTCGCTGCTCAACAAGTGCCTGGTGAGCTGTCTAGGCTGCGTAGGTGCAGGTAGAGAAGATGGCCTTGATCCATTTGGCCAACTTGCTCTTCTTCTTCCTCTGATAGGAAGGGCGGGAGCTCTCTGGCCTGTCAACTGCTGCTGCTGAGGACCCTGCTGCTGCTGCCCTCTTCTTCTCCGCCCTATAAGGCTCATGCAACCCATCCTTAGCAAAGGTATAGCCGGAAACCATCTCTATCATGAACATGATGTAGGGGGCATAGAACACTGCCTTCCTAGCATCCTCGGCTGCTACCTGAAGCTCAGTCCGAATGAAGCTGGAGATGGAGAAGTGGTTCGCCCTTGGGGCCATCCTAGCCAACATGTTCCTCCCATATCCATAGAGGTTAGAATGAGAACCACTCTTGGGGTTAAGAGTCTGCCTGAATAGATTGTTCAAAATGTAATAGTAGCCTTTCAGCCCCTTGACCAACCCGTCTGCCTTCCGAGGATCCTCATACATGAAAGAAATCTCACTATCAGTCAATGTCCTCTCCTGGTGCAGACTATCAAGCTCTCTATCCCCGCTGCCCAAACCGAGAATCCTAGCAAAGGTCTCATAGGAGACCTTGTAGTGACGTCCCTCGGTCATCCAGTGCATCTCCTCCACCACATTATCAACATAGAGTGTTGCATGAAACTGATGGATGATCTCGGTGATCCAATTGTGGCTGAAACCCATCAAGTCATACACGTTCCTCTCCTTGCATGTAGCCACCACTCTGTTGATATCACGATCAGTCTTTCCCTCCAAGTGTTCCCAATCAACATACTTCATACTTAGAATCTTTTGCTTCTTGGCATTGTACAGGACTGAACGATAGAAGTTGGAATGAAACTCATTCCAGAACCTGTAGTCAATGCCCACATCTTTCTGAAGGTTGTATGGGTTGATCTGGCGCTGTGTCTTCACCGAGCTGAACTGCTGGTAGTAAGACACGGGCTGCCTGTCCTTGGTGTCCTGTGGAGGCCTCTCCTGCACATCCTCTGGGTATGGCTGCAGGTGGGCTCAGCTGACCTCTGCCAGATGCTCTAGTGTATTGGGATAGAGGTCATCCCGAATCTGTCGCCCTTGTATCTGCAGGCGAGCCTCATCTCTGATCTGCTGCCTTGCTGACACATCTCCTTGGGAGCTAGAGCCACCTCGGTGAGATGGCTGCTTGCTCCTCCCCCTGAGCGAATCCATCCTCTGCTTGACCCTTCTCTCATCACCTCCTCCTCCCGACATCTAAAACATGGAAACTGTGAATTAGAAGATTGCATAAGAGCTGGTAGGTTATAGTGAGGCGATAGACTTTGATGGATAAGGTGTTACTTGGATCAAATCTCTGCTCGTGGTCCGGCACTGCCGCTCAGGGAGCGGCACTGCCGGGGCCCAGCACTACCGCGCTTAGCGCGGCACTGCCGCGCGGGCAGACCAGATCTGAGCCAGGGAACACCACATCCATCATCTCTACTACCTCCCTATCATCTACAAACCCTTCTACAACCTCTAGATACAATAGCCATGGCGCATTTTTCAAATCGGGAAAAAGTTAGGGTTAGGGATTTTGAATCTTCACCTAGAGATGGAGAAGAGTGAAGGAGACCCTTGGAGAAGAGGAGATCGACGCAGCACCGAAGGAGATCCCCGAGCAGTACTACCGGAGGCCGGAGTTGCCGGAGAAGACCGTTGGTGATGAGGGAGAACGCCAGTCGCCCTTTTCGCCCGAGAGAGAGAGAGGGAAGAGGATAGAGTCACGGGTTGGTGAAAACTGAGGGAGAGAGAGAGAGGTAGGACCGATAGGTAGAAAGGAAAGATTTTTCCTCGGCCCCACATGGTAACAAATCGATTCCTGCTGAATCGATAAGTCGCGGCACTACCGCGCCTGTCGCGGCACTGCCGGGGCCCGGCACTACCGCGCCTGGCCCGGCACTGCCGGACAGTTACCAACAGACAAATTTATTCTCTAAGTTACTACATCTCATTCTTGGAGTGGACACATACTGCTTGCATGTTATGACCAGTGACAATCAATCAATACAGAACGATGGTCATATCAAGCAAGTTTCTTTCTTAAAGGTTTTGAAACACAATATAAAAGTTTTGAAATCGGTTTTTCCTAGGTCAAACTAGTTGATCAATCAAGCATGCTAGGTTTCAAACTACGTTACGAGAGTCAAGGATATTTAGTTCACTTCTTAAAGCACAAAACCTTGACTCATCTAGAGGCTTAGTGAAGATATCGGCTAGTTGTTTGTCGGTGCTCACATGTCTAATTGCGATATCTCCTTTGATTTCATGATCTCTCAAGAAGTGATGTCGGATGTCTATATGTTTGGTTCTTGAGTGACTCACTGGGTTGTTTGCAAGTTTTATGGCACTTTCATTGTCACACAAGAGTGGGATATGAGTAAAGTTACATCCGAAGTCACGAAGGGTTTGCCTCATCCAAAGTAGTTGCGCACAACATGCACCTGCTGCAACATACTCGGCCTCGGCTGTGGATATGGCTACACAATTTTGCTTTTTAGAACCCCAAGACACTAAGGAGCATCCAAGGAATTGACATGTCCCCGAAGTGCTTTTTCGATCTACTTTACAACCGGCATAATCGGAATCTGAATAGCCAAGTAGTTCGAACTTGGAGCCCTTAGGATACCACAAGCCAAGGTTTGGTGTGTGAACTAGATATCTCAAGATTCTCTTAACGGCCACTAGGTGACACTCTTTCGGGTTAGCTTGAAATCTAGCACACATGCACACACTAAGCATAATATCGGGCCTAGATGCGCATAAGTAAAGGAGAGAGCCGATCATGGAGCGATATACCTTGATGTCCACGGCTTTCCCTTCTACATTGAGATCAAGATGTCCATTAGTTGGCATGGGAGTCTTGATAGGATTGGCGTTTCACCATGTCAAACTTTTTCAACATATCATGGGTGTACTTGGTTTGGCAAAGAAAAGTCCCTTCCTTCAATTGCTTGATTTGAAAACCAAGGAAGAACTTGAGCTCACCCATCATAGACATCTCAAACCTCTTAGTCATGATCCTACTAAACTCATCACAAAAGGATTTGTTAGTACTACCAAATATTATGTCATCGACATATATTTGGCACACAAAAATATCTCCATTGACTTTATGAGTGAAGAGAGTAGGATCGGCTTTGCCTATTTCAAAGCCTTGTTTGAGCAAGAATTCCTTAAGGCATTCATACCATGCTCTAGGTGCTTGTTTAAGCCCATAGAGCACCTTATGGAGTTTGAAGACGTGGTTAGGGAACTTGTGTGGCGGAACGGCCCTAATCCCATGGCCCACAGGTCCCCGTCAGCCTCTGACAGCCGAACCTATGTTCCATGCGATTAAGACTGTTCGTCACTGGGCTGCATCAGTGCCCATTGTCCGCAGGATCATCTCACAATTCGGTCACAGCACTGGATACTTTTACAAATAACATCGGAATACAGAGCGGAAGTCTTAAATAACATTAGTTTTACAAACCGAGGTTCCAAATAAAATTAAAGGTGCAGTTATTACAAACCATGTTCGGGTAATAGAAATAGGCAACGTAGCGGAGTACAACAAAATAAGATACTCATGATCACCCAGCCCGAGGGTGTACACTTTACTCTTCGGCCTCATCGGCCTCTTCCTGGGCGATGGTCATGCAGCAGGGCGCAAGACACATCGGGGACTCAGTCATACCTGCAGCATGGGTAACAAACCCTGAGTACTGGGGTACTCAACAAGACTTACCCGACTAAAGAAAAAGGGGAGAAGACTCAAGAATGAGAGGCTTAGGTAGTCAAGGTAAGGCTTAAGCAAGATCAAGTATTTTGCAGAAAAAGCATTTTGAAACCTTGTTTTATTTTTGAAAAGATTCCAGTATTTCTCAATTCTTCAACGTTCATGATTCATTTTACCTTTCAAAACATACCTAGTTGAGAACCACTCTTCGTTGACAGTCAGTGACCAAGTCTCCATAACCGAGGAGCAACGTTAATCCGGATAAATAATACTCAGCTGAGGATCCCTATCCACACTGCATATGTAGCACCCAAGCTTGCATATGCCAACTCGTCTACCACGATTCCTCCAAGATTGGGCCCGGTCCTACGCCACCCGGAAGTACAGTACACCACTCCTATCCAGGTACGACGACCACGTGGGTACATGCTACTTCCGCCATCTCTCCACTCCCAGTGCGCGGTTGTCGGTCCAATAAAGGATTCCTCGGAGCCAGAGCTTTCCGAAGTATGTGAATAGTTGCAAGTCTTGGCCAGCAGGCCCCCATACGGATGGTCCCTAAATTTTTCCGCCAGCGACAAGCACCTCGGGACTCTAACCCACGAGTACAGGTTCTGTCGGTTTTTCAACCCTGTCCCGGTCGGTGTCAACTGTTGAGTCCCGGACTACAACATGACGGCACCGTACGCTCGGACAACCTCTCCTCACTGTTGACTAGGTATGGATCAGATACTTAGTCAACAGGCAGGGAGTAAGCCAAATTCCCATAAAAATTCTTTGAGTGATCATACTTTTGAAATTGGCATTTTTATTGCAAATCTATTGTATAGCATCACTAAGCATTTTGCAAATTGTTTTTAAACAGGGCAGGTGGATCTTCTGGTGGAGGTAAACAATGCAGGTAATAGGTCATCACACAACTCCTATAACCTAATGCAGTAGTTTTAACTTAAAAGCATTTAAGTAAACTTTTGTGAAAACAAGGAAGGGTTAAAATGCACCGGGGCTTGCCTTGAAGAGCAAAGAGGACAGGCTCGGGGTCGGCAGTGCAGGTGTCGGAGCTCGGGGTCGTCTCGGGGGTAGGTTCGTCAGCGGCTGCCTCGACTTTGATGTTTTCTCCTTCGGTCACTATACGGATGCAATGATGTATGCTTATGAGGATGCTGACATGAACAAAACAGCACATGACAAAACCACTGATTCTAGAGTACAACTTTCTATCGTGTAAGTAACTCCTTAGTGTGGATATAAAGTTACTTATCTGTATCCCTAAGCAAAATTAATCAACCTATTAAGCATCATTTATCCGACCTAAACACAAATCATGCATGGCATCACAAACATCATAGACCAAATGGGTGGGGGTCTATGAACAGCAAACAATCCCAAAAGTCACATCACAGGGCATACAACATGAATCCTAATTGCTTTTCTATTTTTCCTAATTATTTAAAAAGGTCATTTTATGCAGTTGCTCCAAAATTTACCAAATTAATCTCATGGGTTCATTATGGTATAAATAGATGGCAAAACAAATTTCATAATTTTTGGAGGTCATTAAGGTGCTCAATTAAAATCAGTCATTAATTAACAAAAGGCACTATTTACAATTAAAATAAATGCTCAAAAAACAACTTGTTCCAAAAGACTTCAAAATTTCACCAGAGACTAAACATGTCATAACTAGCACATAAAAATTTATCTCATGATTTTTGGAGCTATACATGATTTTCTAAAAATCTAAAACTATTCATTTCTTAATTAAAAGGGAGATTTTTCATTTTCAAATTTTTGCACAAAATTCAAGTTTCATATTTTTCTAAAATACTACAAGGTATAAAGAGGTCTACCATAATTTTTTCAGAATTTTTGGAGGAACACAGAAAATCACACAAAAAGATGAAAAAGGAACACTATTCACATCTTTCCAAAAAGGAAAAAGAGCACTGTGCTCCTTCCTCGCAGGGCTCGGGCGAATCGCGCGGCGGACCGCAGGGCTCGGGCGAATCGCAGGCGAGGCGGACGGCGAACCGGGCGCTCGGGGCTCGCGCTGGGAAAGCCAAGGGTGGAAGAAGATTCGCGAGCTCACCGTGAGTCGGGAGGGAGGCTCGGCGAGACGGTGCAGGGTCGGAGGAGGGAGCTCGACGGTGGCGGCGCCTCGGCGGAACTTCTCGGCGGCGAGCGGCGTTCCGGCGGCTCTGTCCACCAAGAGGGGGTTACCGATGTGCGGATAGGAGCGCAAGGAGGCAAAGAAGATGAAGCAGGGGTCGGAGGGAAGAGAGAAGCACTCACGGCGGCGAATTTCTCGCTTAGCCGAAACGCGGCCGTTTGCCGGAGTTGGGGACGAAGCTCCTGCGCCGGCGAGAGGAGGGCGGAGGGGTGAAATTGGTTGCCCGGGAAGGTGGAGAAGCTCAAGGCGAAGGCAGCGGCGGGCTCGGCTGGCTCTGGGGAGGCTTGGTGGCTCGGGTTCACGGAGCTCGCCGATGGCGGAGGAATGGCGGAGCTCAACGGCTTTTATAGCCGCGGGACGGAGCTGGGGGGGGGGGGTCCGGTCAGAAGGGTGGGGAGCGTTCGGGCGACATTAATGGAGGTAGGGAGCAGGGTAGGGCGGCTCGACGTGGGCGGGAGCTCGCGCGCGGCGCGGCGGCTTGCCGGCGGCCGACATCTGCGCGCTGTCCGCAGCCGTAGGGGAAAAGGAGGGTAGGGTAGGGGATGGCGAGGCGGCGGTAGGTAGGGGCTCGGGGAGGTCGAGCGCGCTAGCTCTGGCCTTGGGCGACACGGAACGGGTCAGCCGGGCTCGGCAAGGCTGAAATTACTCCCAAAACTTGAACTACACAAAGAAAACTCAAAACACCAAAGTTGCTTAAAATTTTGAGATCTACAACTTTGCCAATATAAACTTTTTCTGAAACTCAAAAGTTTTTGAGATAATTTTGAAAACCGAAAAGGGGACAAAATTGAAGTTTGAAGGAATTTGAAATTACTTCTGTTTTATATTGAAACTTGAAAATCTGCAAATACCAAAGTTGTTCCTTTTGACAAGATCTACAACTTTTTCTCATTGGGCCAACTTCAAATTTTGAATAGTTTTTAAATTAATAAAAGAGGGGTAAAAACCAGGGTTTGGAAATCAGGGTTTTTCAAAAGGAATTTAAATTCTATTTCTGATTTTGAACTTTGATCAACACAACAAAACATCAAGACACTCAACTGAACAAGATTCACACAAAGCTAGACACAGAGATGAAATTACCATTTTGCCCTTATAGGAAGATTTGGGCCTTTAGGGTTTTTGAAAAAGAGATCACTACACAAGTCACCTCAGAAAAAGGTAAATGCAAAACAAACATTAGGCAAACATAAGTGCATGACAAGAATGATTAATGACTAAAGATGATGACATGTCAGGTTAATTACATAATAATCACCATAGGTGTTACAGCCTTCCCCCCTAAAAGAAATCTCGCCCCGAGATTCTGCGTCTTAAGAAGGACAAAGACAAAACTTTACATGTTGTAAGTGCATCTAGCCCTTAGTGGGTTTTGGTGAATTGAGTGACAACATAATTAAAGGTCTAACAAGTTTGCTAAGTGTATCAAAGGTTCAACAAGAAAAGCAAACTTGATGATATTCCACATAGTGTTGAAATGAAGGCCAAAATTGTGTATTGTTGTATTGGAAGATCATGGAAACAATCTTGTTCAAGCAAAAGACAACAATGCAAATAGAGTTGATGATATGGCTTCTATGTTGTGGGATATCATGGCATCATGAGAAAGCAAGCATATTTGGCAAATGACAAGTGAGACATGGATTGATGATTTTGGAATGGTCTCAACAATGGGTTGCTTTTCATGAGCGAGAAGAGTTTGATAGTGAAATAGCTTTGATCAAGGTTGAAGAATGAATCAAGAATGCATAAGTGAGTAAATGCCAAGCAAAGGTCAAATGACAAGGACTTAACTCACATTGGATATATGTCATCTCTACATTGGTTTGCTTGTATGGATAAGTGTTTGGAGAATCACTTTGCACTGATTTGATCAAGCTAGAAGTATGAAGATGGAGATTGAAGTGAGTGTTGAGTGTCAAGCCAAAAGGAGAGGATATAAGGAATCGTGAATTGGCTTGACCATATTAATGATGATCCATATGTGTCTCTATGTGAGTCGAACTAAAGCTTGATTTATCTCAACATTCATATCTACAAGATGTTCAAGCAAGGATCACAATATTGAAGAAATGGTTTTCAATGGATGCTCAATATGATGTGACTTGAGTGTGGCTTGATAAGGTGAAGATAGCAAGGAAAGGGCTTCGAGGTACTAAGCGAGAGTGAAGGTCAAGGAGACCGAGGTACTATGGCTAGAGTGAAGAAGAGAGTACTTGCATTGAGTCGAGGTACTAATCAAGCTATGAGGATTCATATTGTGTTGAGGATCAAATCATTAGTGGAAGTGACTTGAAGCCATGGATTGAACTCATATGTGTGGAAATGGTTCAAGTCACATGCTCAAGGTGTGCTGCTCAAAGAAAGGAGACAAAGATGATTGCAACCCCTTTTGAAGTAATATCAAGAAGAAATGGCATATGAAGACATTGAAGACTCAAGTGGTTAAAATGGTTATATTTTCTTTGTCTTGAGTATAGTTATGCCGTACTATCAAGGGGGATGCAATACGAATCATAGACAAGTCTCAAGTGCTCAAACTAACCGAACCCGAGTGCTAATATGAGAGAAAACACTTAGCACTGCACCTTCACTTGTTGATCTTGGGCTTGTTCTCTGTAGGGTTGGATAGCCCTCGAAACAAGCTTTCCGGAAAGTCCAAGATCACTGAAATCGGAGTTCGGAGTAAAAAGTTATGGCGTTTTTCGTGAGGTCACCTGTGCTGTCTCAGGGAGCTGCGGCAGTGCCGCTCTGTCGAGCGGCAGTGCCGCTCCCCGGCAGTGCCGGGCTAAGTGCGGCAGTGCCGGGCCTGTACAGCCAGTAACGGCTAGTTTCTGACCTCCAACGGCTAGTTTTGGGTGTGGGGGGTATATATACCCACCCCACGCCTCCAGAGCTTGCTGCTGGTGCCCAAAACACTTCTAACACATCCAAAGCCATTTGAGAGCTCTCCCCAACCCTCTCTTGTGAGAGTGACATACTTAGTGCATGATTAAGTGTTGGGGCTGTGTGATTAAGAGCTAGAGAGCATATTAGAGCCTTCCAAACCTTGAGCACTTGTCGGGCTTCGTCGATCTTCGTTGTGCATCTTTTACTCTTGGAGGTGAAGCCTCCTAGACGGCTAGGCGTCGCCCGGCGAGCTCCCGTGCTTGTGGTGAGCAGCGGGAAGTTTGTAATCCTCTTGTGGAGCTAGTAGAATTACCCCTCACTTCAAGGATTTGGTTCCTTGACTTGAGACCGAGGAAGAGTTGCAAAGCTCTTGACCTAAGTGGTCATCCTCAACAACGTGGAGGTAGGCAAGCCTTGGTGGCGAGCTGAACCACGGGATAAATCACTTGTCTCTTGTATTTACTTGTGTTCATTCATCATACTTGTGAGCTTGTGATTGATTCTAGGATTTGGCCCCGATCTATTTCATACAACATATTTGGCTTGGTTGAGTTGATTCTGCAGGTTCAGGAAACCAAGAGCAACACTTCTATTCATATAGAATTGGTTTCCTGTGGCTAGTTTTTGAATTGCAGGCTCGGGCAGTTTGTTGGCGCGGCAGTACCGGGCTGAGGCCGGCAGTGCCGGGGTGCGGCAGTTCCGGGCTTAGGGCGGTAGTGCCGGGCATCTCTAACAAAGTTTTGAGCTGTGATTTTAAACAGGCCTATTCACCCCCCCCCCTCTAGGCGACATCAAGGTCCTTTCAATTGGTATCGGAGCCTGGGCTCTCAATTACGGGCTTAACCGCCTTGAGAGACGATGTCGACAAGTGGGGAAGTATCTCTAGAACTTTTACTTTCCGATGGCTCAAATTATGCATCTTGGTCCGCTAGTGTGCTTACTGTTTTTAGGACCATGGGTCCTCATATCGAGCGGATTGTTGATGTGAGCATTTCACCTTCTAGTGATGATTTGACCTATCTATCTAAAGAGGAAGTGAAATGCTTACAATACAATGCTCAAGCCTCTAATGTCTTATTTAGTGCTTTGAGTGAAGATGTTTTTGATGCCATCATATTTGGAGATGGTGAACCTCTTGAGGATGCTCATGTCATTTGGACCACACTCAAAGAAAGATATGACAAGTCCAAATGTGATGAGAAGTTGCTCTCATTGGAGGAACCACTTGAGGAGTGCTCAACTTCGCCAACAAATGAAGAGCCTCAAGTGATTCTCCCAAAAGGCATAGCTGATCATGGCACACCCACTCCCTTACCAACATATGTGAAAGGTAATGAAATGGTTGGTGAGAACAAGGATTATACATGTGGTACTTCTACTTCCTATAGTTCTCGTGAGACTAACATTTTGAAGGAAAAAGAAGCTTGTGATCGGTGGAGGCCAAGTGATGAATCCACTTCACCAATGTGCTCAACTATTCATGCCACGTCTCATGTATGTCTTATGGCAAAGGGTAAGAAGGTAAAATCAAAAGCCAAACCTTCTCCACCTCCTAGTGACATCTCTAGTAGTGATCTTAGTGATACTTCTAGTGATGATGATTCTAGTGATGAAGAAATAAATAACATAACTAAAAATTTGGATAGAAAGACCAAGTTATTTATTTCAAAGCTAATGGAGGAATTAGAGGCAACACAAGCTGAGCTAGAATCTAGAGAAAGGACTCTAATTAAACAAGAGGATCTTTACATTGCTAGCAAGGAAGCTCTTGCATTGGAGAGAAGTGAGGTGGACACCTTGCACAAGGCTTTGGCCAAAGAGCAAGATGTCCATGCTCTCCTAAAGAAGGATCATATTACACTCAAGGAAAAGTATTGTAGCTTGAATGGCAAGCACAAAGAACTTGAGGAGCAATATAGCCTTCTTTGGGAAAGCAACTCACATCCTTCCAAGGCAAGTGATGTCTCTACTCCCTCCACTAGTCAAAGTTGTGGAAAATGCTTTAATCTTGATTTGAATATTTATGCCACTAACCTTGCTAATATGGAGGCTATGAGAAAAGAGATTGCTAGGCTGAATGAGATCATAGCAAAAGAGTGCATGGATGGCAAGACTCAAAACAGTGGCAAGAAGGTGGAAAATAGCTCTGAGTGTGCTCAGTCCATGATCAAGGGCAAAGTTGGTACAGATCAGCCTGCACAGATGGTGGCACAACAGCAGCCCCGAGCAGCACAGCCACCCAAGGGCGGCAGTGCCGCTATGAAGGGCGGTAGTGCCGCTCCCCACAGAAAAGGGAAGGCTACCACTTATGCCCCTGGTCAGGTCAAGCTCATGAAGAAGGTCTCCAAATCAAAGCAAGAGCCCCAGAAAGCAAAGAAGACTCTCATCACTTGCTTCAAGTGCAAGAAAGAGGGTCACCATGTAAGGGATTGCTCCTTGAAGAAAGAAGCGAAGGTCATGAGCAACATTCAAGAGAAGAAAAAGATGGCTCATGGCAAGTGCTCCAACATGGGACACAATGCCTCGATGTGTTCCAACAAGGTTGATGACCAAGCCACACTTCCAAACAAGAAGATGAGAATAAGTAAGAGGAAGTGTTATGAGTGCAATGAGAAGGGTCATGAAATTGCATCATGCCCCTACATGAAGGACAAAGGCTTGACATCATCAAGTAAGAGGCTCACCGGTAAGGAAGCAAACAAGAAGCAAGATAAGAAGATGTCTTACAAGAACAAACATCGCATTTGCTACATTTGCCGAGGAAAGGGACATTTAAGTATGGATTGTCCCATGGGTAACCCTCCTAAGCTCAACTCATCAATTGATTTAAACTTGCTTAGGAGACCCAAAAATGACACTTGTGCTAGAAAGGTGATTGGTTCACCACATACTAGCACAAAGGCCATTTGGGTGCCTAAGTCTCTTGTGACTAACCTTGATGGACCCATCTTGGTATGGGTACCAAATTGTGCTTAGTAAGTGTTGTAGGTACTTGAAGGTGATATGAAGCCTTGGGGTGCTTGAGCAAGTCTTATTGAAAATATCATCTCAAGCTATCAATCTTATTCATATTGACTATTCTATCAAGATTGACCCAAGGATGAATTGATGTATATATCTCTAACTTCATACTCATCTCGGTAACAAGTACCTAACCCTTGCTAGCTAGCCACTTGACTTGTGTAGTCTCTAGTAGTTCACAAATATGTGTATGTTTGTGAATTATTAGGAGTGGCTAGAGTACTTTGAGTTCAAATGAATCATCTTTCATATGATGCTTTTAATGGCTCTCTAGTAGAGCAAGATCTTATTCATGTTGTAGGTAATGAGGAACCACTTTGTGAGACAATCAAGAAAATGCCCATTGGTGATATAAGACCACAAGAAGTTCTGGGTACAAAGATAGGAGATCCTCAAGCCACTATTGCACCAAATTCCGCTGACATCTCTGATATGGTGGTGCCATGCCTCAGAGCGGCAGTGCCGCGCCTCAGAGCGGCAGTGCCGCCCCTATGCAGTTAGTAGTGGCTGAGATAAGTCCAAGCCATGGATGAAGTCTACAACATGATGATAAGCAAAGTGAAGATGAAGAAGCCACCTCATCCATTATATTTCAAGAAGGGTGGTAACAACTAAATCTCAAGTGCAATTTATTTCAAATCTTATCTCTTTGTGTCTTGTGTAGTCACTTAGGGAAAGAAAGCACTTGAGGATATGTATTGGTTGTTGGTCTTGGAAGAAAAGTATGATTGGAATTGAATTGATCAATCACAACAAGCAACATACATGACTTGGTGTTCTTTGTGGACCTTAAACCAAAAATTTCAAGAAAGCTCAAGTAGAAGCACTTATCACTCAAATCTCAAGAACTCTCTACTTGATGAAATCTTGTCATATGGTAGATTGGCAAATTCTCATTCTCATCTTATGGCCATCTACATGCTCAAATGGTTGTGAGTATTTCTTGGCATAAGTTAAATTTGATTATTCTATTGTTGCCATGACCTAGACATAGAGTAAAATTCCATGTTCTTAAATGGATAGAGTGCTATGTGAGAAATTCAAATACTTAGAGCACTTATAAAAGGGGGAATTTACTCTATGACTAGAGTTGTGAGACTAACCATTTCTCTAAGTGATTTATGTAGTCTCACTAAATGAGAATGTGTTTCTCAAATGGAGTGTGCTATCATATCAATGTCATCAATCCAAAACTATGTGATGTGTTCTCTCTAGTTAATTTTGGGTTGATTCGTCTATGATTAGCCACTCACCATAATATGGCTTAAATCTGCCCCCTGGACTTAAATGACCAACCATGCACATTCACACTTTCATTACTCAAAAGAGTGTGCATGTGGCATTAAGGGAGATTTAGTCCATGTTATGAGGTTTCTCTATTTTGGTAGCCCATTTGCCTTCCACACATAAAGGGTTACTAAATGAGAAACTAGTGCTTGTGCTACTAATACCTCTTGTGTTGAGCTTATTCATAGGAAATCAATAAGAAGAGGTTGTGCTTATTCATTTGGATGCATCACAAGCCTAAAGGTTACTCTTCACCTAAAGCAAGATGAGGTTGGTAGAAGTCGGAGTGTGTTGACTCACTCTCAAGATGTGGAGGCTCCTCATGTTGAAGATAATCTACAACCTACTGCTGATGTGCGAGCAGCAGTGCCGCTCAGCGGGCAGCACTGCCGGGCCACGGGCAGCACTGCCGGGCCACGGGCAGCACTGCCGGGCCACGAGCAGCACTGCTGCGCCATGAGCAGCACTGCTGCACACCTCCACACACAGCAGCTGACAACCGTCCATTTTGTGGACCTAGAGCATGATGTTGAGGTTGAGTTGGATATGCTATATTGGAAGAATTCACAAGAATTCAATCATTGACAAGAGGACTGAATGGTAATGATATCTTGTGAGTGTTCTAAGCCAAAACCACCTCATTATTGGACAAGAAGAGAAGAATTATACAAATTATCAAATCTGTCCAGAAATCTGAAATTTTGAGTTAGTTGCTTTCAAGCATGGATTTGGAGGTTCAAACACTGATGAATTGACCTGAAACTTTGTGAGCATGCTATATATATCTAGTACTTGTTGTTGTACAGTTGGGATGCAGTTTGGTTTAGAAGAAAATCCGTTTCAGTTGAATCATGTCAGTTTCAGCAA
This sequence comes from Coix lacryma-jobi var. lacryma-jobi, assembly GCA_009763385.1. Lineage (NCBI taxonomy): Eukaryota > Viridiplantae > Streptophyta > Magnoliopsida > Poales > Poaceae > Coix > Coix lacryma-jobi. Next base: position 131,809,956 of record CM019827.1, read on the forward strand.
TGCAGTTTCAGACTTGAGCAATTTTGGTGAAAAATTGATTTGACTCACTAAATGGAGTCCAAATGAGCTGAAATTTTTACAGAAGTTAAAGGACTCATAGATGCAGCTCTGTACCAAATTTCATGCATATTGGCTTAATGGTTTGAGAGATATGAATTTTTCTCCAAGGAAGACAGAATCTGAAAAGTTGGATTGCAAGCAGCTTGAAGGAGTTTGAAATGAGTTGAAACATAGTGTAGACTTCTCCTTTGACCTCATATTGTTGATGTGCATAAGTGTGCTTTGTGTACTTTTGTATGCACAAATTGAGGGGGAGTTTACTTTCTATCTCATGAGACAAAATGCCTTCTCTCAAGCTCATATTGTGTAATCTCAAACATTGGAGAAAGAAGAACTTCAAAGAAGGATGGATAGTTCCAATGGAATCTTTGGGTGCTCCAAAGATTATTCTTGGAGGTCTCAGTCTTTATAAACTGAATGCTCCTAGTTTTGTTGTCGGATGCCCCAATCCTTTGGAGGAACTATATTTATGTGAGTTGAAGAAAAGAAGTAAAGATTGGATGTTCATTGCTAATTCTTCATCTAAAGCTCATCAAGTCACATGGATCCATCCCTTTGATCACCCAGGATCCATGTAGAGAAAGAACTAGGAACCTAATGTGGATCTTGGATGATCACAAGAGCTTTAATTCACCATGAATCATCAAGTGAAAAAGTATGGCCATCCATATCATCAAGTCTCACTTATGATGGTCATATCAATGAAAATCTATGTGGTGATCTCTCTACCTAAGTGGTGGTATGTTCTCTTTGGCATAATTTCAATTGTTGCAAATTTGGTGTGCCTTGACCAAGATATAGCATGAACTCCTCTAGACTCTTAAAGTGATTCAAGTGCATTTCACAAGTAGTTCGAGTACTTGATGCACATATTAAGGGGGAGTCTATTCTATGTCTTGTGTCTTTTGAGACTAACATTTTCTTCTAGTGAACTTGTGTAGTCTCTTGGTGAGAATGAGTTTCTCTTGGGTATTCTACATAACCAAATCAATCCAAATTGGTAAAGATATCTCTCATATTCATTTGGATTGCAACTTTAACTCTTATGTAGCTACTCTCCATAATATAGCTTAAACTCTCTTGATTGGACTTAATTGACCAAAAGTGCATATGTTCTACTTTCCACATACATATGTATGCACTATCAAATAGGGGGAATTTAGTCTATGCTATGAGGTTTGCAATTAGTGATCCACATGCCTTCCACATCCAAATGGTCACTAGTTGTAAACTGTAGCTTGTGCAATTTAATGTTATCTCTTGTCTTTGTGAGCATTCCCTAGGAGACATCTAGGTGATATTATGAGATACGAGCATCCATTTCTATTGGCATCAACTTGTGAAGATTCCTTCCATTGGTGTCAAACTATGAAGATCATATTTCAATTGATATTGGTGGATAATCTTTCAATTTGGTATATCAAGAAATATGTCTTCAATTGGTATCTCAAAATGAAAACAAGAGCTAGCAATGGATTTTCAACTAAGATGGAGCACAAGTTTGAAATGTCTCCTTGAAGATGATGAAAAGGAGAGATGGGCACAAATGAGATCTTTTGCTTAATGAAGTGCTAGGCCCATCAAAGCACTAAATTCAAAATCATCATCATGGTGGAGATTATGAGGCTTAGAACAAAGGTATATCACTCTATGAACATTTGTATTACCTTTGTGCATCTAGGCCCTTACATGCTAGAGTGTGCATGTGTATGCAATATTTTGAGTCACACCATGAGTTTGTTCTTATGGTGACGATTAGAGAATGAGTTAGATATTTGGTTGATACCTCTTGTGGTGATTATGTGAGTTTGTCTCATGTTATGTCACCTATGTGAGGTATGAGCTAAATATGCTAACCTCTTGAGAATCTTGACTTAAAGTGTTGCATACTTTGTTTGGTAGAAAAACATAGAAGAGAAATCATATATGCTAAACTTTTACCTACCTCTATCCCTCACTTGTCTACCATCATTTCTTCCTTTTGGTGGAGAGATCCTTTTTGGAGATTAATGCCAAAGGGGGAGAAATTTTGGGGGACATTGTAAGGGAAGAGAGATTGATATGAGGATGGAAAGGGGTAAAGGAGAGGCATATAAGATTTATGTGGTGTGTGCAAGGATAATTTAATTTGATGCTCTTGACAAGAATCATTTATGCTGTTGTGTGACATTCATGCCTTGAGTGCTTGTGCTTGTTTCTCTAGTGTTGGTCAGGCAAGTGCGGCAGTGCCGCTCTCTAGTGCGGCAGTGCCGCTCTCTGCTGGCCAGCAATCTCTGAGTGCATGAACTGTCTTATGAGCATCACGGTTATCATGTTGACACCTTGCACCCCACGAATGCTAAGATATAAGAGAGTTTCCACACTTTGTCTCAAATATGTGCATTTGGCATTTGAAGCCAAAATTTGAAATTCCTTTCAATGCACACATTTAGGGGGAGCTCACTATATCATAGGATTCAAAATCTTAATGTTTATCAATCTCTTGTGAGCTTTAATTGTGTTGTCATCAATCACCAAAAAGGGGGAGATTGTAAGTGCATCTAGCCCTTAGTGGGTTTTGGTGAATTGAGTGACAACATAATTAAAGGTCTAACAAGTTTGCTAAGTGTATCAAAGGTTCAACAAGAAAAGCAAACTTGATGATATTCCACATAGTGTTGAAATGAAGGCCAAAATTGTGTATTGTTGTATTGGAAGATCATGGAAACAATCTTGTTCAAGCAAAAGACAACAATGCAAATAGAGTTGATGATATGGCTTCTATGTTGTGGGATATCATGGCATCATGAGAAAGCAAGCATATTTGGCAAATGACAAGTGAGACATGGATTGATGATTTTGGAATGGTCTCAACAATGGGTTGCTTTTCATGAGCGAGAAGAGTTTGATAGTGAAATAGCTTTGATCAAGGTTGAAGAATGAATCAAGAATGCATAAGTGAGTAAATGCCAAGCAAAGGTCAAATGACAAGGACTTAACTCACATTGGATATATGTCATCTCTACATTGGTTTGCTTGTATGGATAAGTGTTTGGAGAATCACTTTGCACTGATTTGATCAAGCTAGAAGTATGAAGATGGAGATTGAAGTGAGTGTTGAGTGTCAAGCCAAAAGGAGAGGATATAAGGAATCGTGAATTGGCTTGACCATATTAATGATGATCCATATGTGTCTCTATGTGAGTCGAACTAAAGCTTGATTTATCTCAACATTCATATCTACAAGATGTTCAAGCAAGGATCACAATATTGAAGAAATGGTTTTCAATGGATGCTCAATATGATGTGACTTGAGTGTGGCTTGATAAGGTGAAGATAGCAAGGAAAGGGCTTCGAGGTACTAAGCGAGAGTGAAGGTCAAGGAGACCGAGGTACTATGGCTAGAGTGAAGAAGAGAGTACTTGCATTGAGTCGAGGTACTAATCAAGCTATGAGGATTCATATTGTGTTGAGGATCAAATCATTAGTGGAAGTGACTTGAAGCCATGGATTGAACTCATATGTGTGGAAATGGTTCAAGTCACATGCTCAAGGTGTGCTGCTCAAAGAAAGGAGACAAAGATGATTGCAACCCCTTTTGAAGTAATATCAAGAAGAAATGGCATATGAAGACATTGAAGACTCAAGTGGTTAAAATGGTTATATTTTCTTTGTCTTGAGTATAGTTATGCCGTACTATCAAGGGGGATGCAATACGAATCATAGACAAGTCTCAAGTGCTCAAACTAACCGAACCCGAGTGCTAATATGAGAGAAAACACTTAGCACTGCACCTTCACTTGTTGATCTTGGGCTTGTTCTCTGTAGGGTTGGATAGCCCTCGAAACAAGCTTTCCGGAAAGTCCAAGATCACTGAAATCGGAGTTCGGAGTAAAAAGTTATGGCGTTTTTCGTGAGGTCACCTGTGCTGTCTCAGGGAGCTGCGGCAGTGCCGCTCTGTCGAGCGGCAGTGCCGCTCCCCGGCAGTGCCGGGCTAAGTGCGGCAGTGCCGGGCCTGTACAGCCAGTAACGGCTAGTTTCTGACCTCCAACGGCTAGTTTTGGGTGTGGGGGGTATATATACCCACCCCACGCCTCCAGAGCTTGCTGCTGGTGCCCAAAACACTTCTAACACATCCAAAGCCATTTGAGAGCTCTCCCCAACCCTCTCTTGTGAGAGTGACATACTTAGTGCATGATTAAGTGTTGGGGCTGTGTGATTAAGAGCTAGAGAGCATATTAGAGCCTTCCAAACCTTGAGCACTTGTCGGGCTTCGTCGATCTTCGTTGTGCATCTTTTACTCTTGGAGGTGAAGCCTCCTAGACGGCTAGGCGTCGCCCGGCGAGCTCCCGTGCTTGTGGTGAGCAGCGGGAAGTTTGTAATCCTCTTGTGGAGCTAGTAGAATTACCCCTCACTTCAAGGATTTGGTTCCTTGACTTGAGACCGAGGAAGAGTTGCAAAGCTCTTGACCTAAGTGGTCATCCTCAACAACGTGGAGGTAGGCAAGCCTTGGTGGCGAGCTGAACCACGGGATAAATCACTTGTCTCTTGTATTTACTTGTGTTCATTCATCATACTTGTGAGCTTGTGATTGATTCTAGGATTTGGCCCCGATCTATTTCATACAACATATTTGGCTTGGTTGAGTTGATTCTGCAGGTTCAGGAAACCAAGAGCAACACTTCTATTCATATAGAATTGGTTTCCTGTGGCTAGTTTTTGAATTGCAGGCTCGGGCAGTTTGTTGGCGCGGCAGTACCGGGCTGAGGCCGGCAGTGCCGGGGTGCGGCAGTTCCGGGCTTAGGGCGGTAGTGCCGGGCATCTCTAACAAAGTTTTGAGCTGTGATTTTAAACAGGCCTATTCACCCCCCCCCTCTAGGCGACATCAAGGTCCTTTCACATGTACAGAGTATCGAGAAAGTCGGGATAGTTCTTCGCTAAGAAGTCTTCAGATTCCCAAGTGGCTTCTTCTTCAGAGTGTTGGTTCCACTGGATCTTGTACCATCTTGCGGTAGTCCTCCGGGTAACACGGTCCTTGTAATCCAACACGCGAACTGGATACTCGGAGTATGACAGATCAGGTCCTAACTCAACACCTTCAACTTCCACCACGTGTTCGGGTATTCGGAGACATTTCTTGAGTTGGGAGACGTGAAACACATTATGGACTGCGGAAAGATGATCGGGCAACTTCAATTTGTAGGCTACCTTGCCACAACGTTCCAGAATTTCAAAGGGACCAATATAGCGTGGTGCTAACTTTCCCTTGACTCCAAAACGAGTAACTCCTTTGGTGGGTGAGACCTTCAGATACACATAATCCCCGATCTGGAACTTCAGAGGTCGACGTCTCTTGTCAGCATAGCTTTTCTGTCGAGACTGCGCAATCTTCATATTCTCTTGTATTTGCTTGACTTTTTCTTCCATATCTTTTACTAGGCCAACTCCAAAGAATTCTCTTTCTCCAGGTTCAGACCAACTGAGAGGTGTACGACAACGGCGACCGTACAGTGCTTCAAAGGGTGCCATTTTAATGCTTTCTTGGTAACTGTTATTATATGAGAATTCTGCCAAGGGCAAACACTCATCCCAAGTATCTGCGAAGGTGAGCACGCATGCTCTCAACATGTCCTCTAACACTTGGTTGACTCGCTCAGTTTGTCCATCCGTTTGTGGGTGATATGCTGTGCTATGCAAGAGTTTGGTTCCAAGTGAGGTATGGAATGCTTTCCAGAACTTTGCGACAAACTGAGTACCACGATCAGAGACAATGGTCTTGGGTATGCCATGGAGTTTTACTATGTTGTTCTTGTACAAAGTGGCATAAGTGGGGACGGTGTAGCTAGTTTTGACTGGCAGGAAATGAGCTTGCTTAGTGAGGCGATCCACGATCACCCAGATGGAATCAAAACCTCTTGATGTCTTGGGTAGCCCATTGATAAAATCCATACTGATATCGTCCCATTTCCAAGTAGGTACAGGTAAAGGTTGCAATTCTCCTCCAGGCTTCATGTGCACAGCTTTGACTTTCTGGCAAGTATCACATTGAGCGACATACCGGGCGATCTCAATCTTCATCTTTGTCCACCAGAACCTCTGCCTCAAGTCTTGGTACATCTTGTTGCTGCCGGGGTGGATGGAGAATCTAGTCAAGTGTGCTTCATCAAGGATTAACTGCCTCAACTCAGGCACTTTGGGAACTACCAGTCGGTTTTTGAACCAAACCACTCCTGCATCATCGATCCTGAAACAATCAGCTTTTCCGGTTCGGATCCTTTCGACGATGTGCTTGATTCCAAGGTTATCCTTTTGAGCCGCAATGATCTGTTCCCTGATAGGTGTTTCTATCCTGATATTATTCAGAGTTCCCTGCGGAACCATCTCAATACCCAGCTTTTCCAATTCATAACATAGGGAAGAATCATAGGGTTTCATCACCAGACAGCTGCAGTATGACTTGCGACTGAGCGCATCGGCGACTACATTCGCCTTACCCGGATGGTAATGTACTTCGAGATCATAATCTTAATTAACTCAAGCCATCTTCTCTGTCTCATATTCAGTTCTTCTTGAGTGAAGATATACTTCAGGCTTTGTGATCTGTGTACACATTGCAGGCACTACCCAACAAATAATGGCGCCAGATCTTTAAGGCATGCACCACTGCTGCTAACTCAAGATCATGGGTTGGATAATTCTCTTCATGTCGCTTAAGCTGCCGTGAGGCATAAGCGATCACTCGACCTTCTTGCATCAAAAAACAGCCCAAACCAGTACCAGATGCATCACAATAGACATCAAAGGGCTTTTCGATGTTCGGCTGGGCTAGCACTGGTGACGTGGTTAACAGTTTCTTCAATGTCTGAAAGGCTTGTTCACAAGCTGGTGACCAGACAAACTTCACAGAATTCTTTAACAACTCGGTGATAGGCTTGGCGATTCTGGAGAAATCCGGAATGAAACGGCGATAATATCCAGCCATTCCCATGAAGCTGCGGACTTCATGAACAGTGGTAGGTGGCTTCCAATCCAGAATGTCTGCCACCTTTCCGGGATCAACTGACACTCCTTCAGCGGATAGGACATGACCAAGAAACTGTATCTGATCTAACCAGAACTCACATTTACTGAACTTGGCATAGAGCTGATGATCTCTGAGGCGGGATAGAACGATACGAAGGTGTTCGGCATGCTTTCAGGGGTCTTTGAGTAGACAAGATGTCGTCAATGAACACGACCACAAATTTATCGAGCTCCGGCATGAATACGGAGTTCATGAGGTACATGAAGTGGGCAGGGGCATTGGTCAAGCCGAAGGACATGACCAAGTACTCATATAGGCCGTATCTGGTGTGTGAAAGCGTTTTAGGAATGTCTTCGGGACGTATTTTTATTTGGTGGTAGCCAGATCTGAGGTCAATTTTGGAGAATACTCTGGCTCCAGCTAGCTGGTCAAAAAGAAGGTCGATACGAGGCAAGGGATATTTATTTTTGATGGTGACTTCATTGAGTGGGCGATAATCAATGCATAATCTGAGACTCTTGTCTTTCTTCTTTACAAAGATTGCAGGACAGCCCCAAGGAGATGAACTTGGGCGAATGAAGCCCTTATCCAGCAACTCTTGTAACTGGATTTTTAGCTCTGCCAACTCTCTGGGAGGCATTCGATAAGCTCTGCGGGATATAGGAGCAGTCCCGGGCTTAAGCTCTATGGCAAACTCAACATCACGGTCAGGAGGTAGACCAGGTAAGTCCTCTGAAAAAACATCAGGAATTCACAGACCACGGGGATGTCTCTGGTCTCCTGAACATAGGTGGTATTCAATTGCGTGGCTGCTGGTTTCGGAGGCATTGGGAGTTGGAGAAGGAGCTTGGAGGTACTGTTAGGAATGTCCACTCTCACAACCCTATTCAGGATGTCCATCATGGCTTTATACTGGCACATCCAATTCATGCCTAAAATGACATCTATTTCCTGATCACGAAGCACTATCATGGTGGTAGGAAATACATGTTCCCCCAACATCACTGGTATATTACGGATTACCTCCTTAGTACTTATACGCCCTCCAGGCGAAAATATGCAGAAATTTTCTTTCAATTCCCCAATTGATATCCCATGCTTAGAGACAAATGTACGACTGATGAAGGAATGCGATGCACCGGAATCAACAACACGACTGCGGGATAATTGGCAACGGGAAACCTACCGATCATGACGGGCTCCCTTCTGGGATGTCGCTGACAGTGGTGTAGTAGACTTGCCCGTGCTTCTTGACAACCTTGCCCTCTGAGCATGCTGCTGCTGTGGACACGGTACTGCTGCTGCTGAGGTCCTCCAGGACCCTTCTGAGCGTTCTGAGCATACCTCTTGGGCTTTGGGCACTCACGAGCCCAGTGGCCAGTCTGGCCGCAGTTGTAGCAGGGATGGTTGTAAGCGGTTTGTGGGGTGGTGATACGAACACCTGGGGCGTTCGGCTGCGTGGCACTTTGCTGGTTGGCGTTGTGGGTGGTGGCCGCAGTACGGACGACCACTTGCTGGTGGGGGTAAGGTGGGCGATTTTGGTGGTGGCTAGGGTGATAAATGACCCTCTGGCGCTTGTGACTGCCAGAGAAACTGCTAGATCCTGCTTTCTTCTTCTTCTTTTCCTCTTGGTACTGGCGATTGCTCTCCTCAAAAGCAACGCCCGGTCAACGGCATCATGATACGAGCCGGTCAGGTTATTGGACATACTTCTGCGGATCTTGGGGTGCAGTCCCCTAAGGAAACAGTCCCTCTTCTTCTCGTCCGTGTTGACGTACTCCGAGGCATACTGGCTAAGGTGATTGAACTGACCCACATACTGCATCACTGTGGAGTCCTTCTGCTGCAGTGCCAGAAACTGATCAAGCTTCATCTTCATCACTCCAGAAGGGATGTGATGTGCACGGAAAGCTGTGCGGAACTCTTCCCAGGTCAACTGATGGCCCTCTGGCTGGGCAGCCAACAGGTTGGCATACCAAGCGCTTGCTGGACCACGAAGCTGCTGAGAAGCGAACCGGGGCTTCTGGGTGTCGGTGCAGTGGAGAAGACCAAACTTCTGCTCCATGGTGCGGAGCCAATCATCAGCTTCAAGGGGTTCATCGGCCTTCGTAAAGACCGGTGGACGGGTTTCGGTGAAATCCACATATGTGGTCTCATGGTTGATGTTGTGGCGACCACGGTGGCCATTGTTCTGCTGCCCTTGGTTTTGAGCCATCAGGTTAGCAGCGGCTGCCAAGGCTGCGATGGCATCTGCTAGCGTAGCAGGTACAGGTGGAGGATTTGGAAGGTCAGCCTCCTGAGAACTTCCAGCTCCAGTGCGAGTGTTCACAGGCATCTGTTAAGTAACTTGGAACTTAGCATCCATTGATTAAGTTCTGAAAACAACTGGCTGATAACTTCACTGATACAAAGGTAGATCACTGACAGATAACCACAGACTGATAAGGGGAAAAGGTACGAAAAGAAAGATACAGACCCGACTTAACAAAAGACAGACTAGCGCTCCCAAACCTAGACTAAGGGTTTAGGTAAGCAGGTGGTACAGACACACGGGATCTCCATCCTCTAACAACGAGTCTAGTCTTCGTCGATGATGATCATGTCCTCGTCGTCATCTTCCTCGAGGATGAGCTCAGGCTCAACCTCCTCGTCCTCGTCTTCGGCGTGGATGTTCTCGGCAGGTTCAATCTCCTCGTTCATGCTTGGCTCTTGCTCCACGTCCGGCTCTTCCACTACTCCGTCCTCAGGGTCCTCGACAACCGGGGGAACCATGGGGTGGAGTTGGTCGTACAGCTGGTGTACCTCCTCATGAAGCATGTCATTGAACTGTTCAATCTGAGTTGTGTACTGCCGCAGTCCGTGAAGCTCGGCTCTGGTGACGTCCTCGCGAATCCAAGTGGCATCGCGCTGCTGGATGGCGCGGATCACGTTCCGGTTGGCCTGCTCCAGGGAGGCTCGGGCCTCATAGAACTCCAGACGTGAGTGGTAGAAGTCATGCTCCAAGTTCTCCAGCTCAGCCTTCAGATTCTTGATCTCCTCCTTTAGGTGTTTGCGGGTGCGACGGGGAAAGCGACGACCGTTGGAGGCTTCGCCAGTCTCTTCTCCAGTGCGTGGTGCCAGCTGGTGGCGTGGCACACCATTGGGTCCAGTCGACTTGCGAGCAGTCAGCTTGATGCGAGCCATGTCTGGATAAGGTAAGTTGGATGAGGAGTGAAAAGGCTAGCAAGAAAAGGTAAAGGCATACTACCCCAACGAACTTAGAGAGGAAGTTATTATATTAACTTAAGTGAATATGACATGATGCATGAATCGTTCCTACGGAACAAGGCAATGCAATAAATAAATAAGGTACATAGGGCTTAAAACATGTTGTCTCGCTATCTAGTGTTGCCATACACAAGACAAGAAGAGAAGCAATTTGGACTCAAAATAGTCAAGTTTAGTTTGTTTGGACTCAAAGATCTTTTGAAGTTTTCGCAAGAACACTGCAACGTTATAGTGAGATGCTCCGATACCACTCTGTGGCGGAACGGCCCTAATCCCATGGCCCACAGGTCCCCGTCAGCCTCTGACAGCCGAACCTATGTTCCATGTGATTAAGACTGTTCGTCACTGGGCTGCATCAGCGCCCATTGTCCGCAGGATCATCTCACAATTCGGTCACAGCACTGGATACTTTTACAAATAACATCGGAATACAGAGCGGAAGACTTAAATAACATTAGTTTTACAAACCGAGGTTCCAAATAAAATTAAAGGTGCAGTTATTACAAACCATGTTCGGGTAATAGAAATAGGCAACGTAGCGGAGTACAACAAAATAAGATACTCATGATCACCCAGCCCGAGGGTGTACACTTTACTCTTCGGCCTCATCGGCCTCTTCCTGGACGATGGTCATGCAGCAGGGCGCAAGACACATCGGGGACTCAGTCATACCTGCAGCATGGGTAACAAACCCTGAGTACTGGGGTACTCAACAAGACTTACCCGACTAAAGAAAAAGGGGAGAAGACTCAAGAATGAGAGGCTTAGGTAGTCAAGGTAAGGCTTAAGCAAGATCAAGTATTTTGCAGAAAAAGCATTTTAAACCTTGTTTTATTTTTGAAAAGATTCCAGTATTTCTCAATTCTTCATTGTTCATGATTCATTTTACCTTTCAAAACATACCTAGTTGAGAACCACTCTCCGTTGACAGTCAGTGACCAAGTCTCCATAACCGAGGAGCAACGTTAATCCGGATAAATAATACTCAGCTGAGGATCCCTATCCACACTGCATATGTAGCACCCAAGCTTGCATATGCCAACTCGTCTACCACGATTCCTCCAAGATTGGGCCCGGTCCTACGCACCCGGAAGTACAGTACACCACTCCTATCCAGGTACGACGACCACGTGGGTACATGCTACTTCCGCCATCTCTCCACTCCCAGTGCGCGGTTGTCGGTCCAATAAAGGATTCCTCGGAGCCAGAGCTTTCCGAAGTATGTGAATAGTTGCAAGTCTTGGCCAGCAGGCCCCCATACGGATGGTCCCTAAATTTTCCGCCAGCGACAAGCACCTCGGGACTCTAACCCAAGAGTACAGGTTCTGTCGGTTTTTCAACCCTGTCCCGGTCGGTGTCAACTGTTGAGTCCCGGACTACAACATGACGGCACCGTACGCTCGGACAACCTCTCCTCACTGTTGACTAGGTACGGATCAGATACTTAGCCAACAGGCAGGGAGTAAAGCCAAATTCCCATAAAAATTCTTTAAGTGATCACACTTTTGAAATTGGCATTTTTATTGCAAATCTATTGTATAGCATCACTAAGCATTTTGCAAATTGTTTTAAACAGGGCAGGTGGATCTTCTGGTGGAGGTAAACAATGCAGGTAATAGGTCATCACACAACTCCTATAACCTAATGCAGTAGTTTTAACTAAAAGCATTTAAGTAAACTTTTGTGAAAACAAGGAAGGGTTAAAATGCACCGGGGCTTGCCTTGAAGAGCAAAGAGGACAGGCTCGGGGTCGGCAGTGCAGGTGTCGGAGCTCGGGGTCGCCTCGGGGGTAGGTTCGTCAGCGGCTGCCTCGACTTTGATGTTTTCTCCTTCGGTCACTATACGGATGCAATGATGTATGCTTATGAGGATGCTGACATGAACAAAACAGCACATGACAAAACCACTGATTCTAGAGTACAACTTTCTATCGTGTAAGTAACTCTTAGTGTGGACATAAAGTTACTTATCTGTATCCCTAAGCAAAATTAATCAACCTATTAAGCATCATTTATCCGACCTAAACAAAATCATGCATGGCATCACAAACATCATAGACCAAATGGGTGGGGGTCTATGAACAGCAAACAATCCCAAAAGTCACATCACAGGGCATACAACATGAATCCTAATTGCTTTCTATTTTTTCTAATTATTTAAAAAGGTCATTTTATGCAGTTGCTCCAAATTTACCAAATTAATCCCATGGGTTCATTATGGTATAAATAGATGGCAAAACAAATTTCATAATTTTTGGAGGTCATTAAGGTGCTCAATTAAAATCAGTCATTAATTAACAAAAGGCACTATTTACAATTAAAATAAATGCTCAAAAACAACTTGTTCCAAAAGACTCAAAATTTCACCAGAGACTAAACATGTCATAACTAGCACATAAAAATTTATCTCATGATTTTTGGAGCTATACATGATTTTCTAAAAATCTAAAACTATTCATTTCTTAATTAAAAGGGAGATTTTTCATTTTCAAATTTTTGCACAAAATTCAAGTTTCATATTTTTCTAAAATACTACAAGGTATAAAGAGTCTACCATTAAATTTCAGAATTTTTGGAGCAACACAGAAAATCACACAAAAAGATGAAAAAGGAACACTATTCACATCTTCCAAAAGGAAAAAGAGCACTGTGCTCCTTCCTCGCAGGGCTCGGGCGAATCGCGCGGCGGACCGCAGGGCTCGGGCGAATCGCAGGCGAGGCGGACGGCGAACCGGCCGCTCGGGGCTCGCGCTGGGAAAGCGAGGGTGGAAGAAGATTCGCGAGCTCACCGTGAGTCGGGAGGGAGGCTCGGCGAGGCGGTGCAGGGTGAGGAGGGAGCTCGACGGCGGCGCCTCGGCGGAACTTCTCGGCGGCGAGCGGCGTTCCGGCGGCTCTGTCCACCAAGAGGGGGTTACCGATGTGCGGTTAGGAGCGCAAGGAGGCAAAGAAGAGAAGGCAGGGGTCGGAGGGAAGAGAGAAGCACTCACGGCGGCGAATTTCTCGCTTAGCCGAAACGCGGCCGTTTGCCGGAGTTGGGGACGAAGCTCCTGCGCCGGCGAGAGGAGGGCGGAGGGGTGAAATTGGTTGCCCGGGAAGGTGGAGAAGCTCAAGGCGAAGGCAGCGGCGGGCTCGGCTGGCTCTGGGAGGCTTGGTGGCTCGGGTCACGGAGCTCGCCGATGGCGGAGGAATGGCGGAGCTCGGCGGCTTTTATAGCCGCGGGACGGAGCGGGGGGGGGTCCGGGCAGAAGGGTGGGGGAGCGTTCGGGCGCACATAATGGAGGTAGGGAGCAGGGTAGGGCGGCTCGACGTGGGCGGGAGCTCGCGCGCGGCGCGGCGGCTTGCCGGCGGCGACATCTGCGCGCTGTCCGCGCCGTAGGGGAAGAGGAGGTAGGGTAGGGGATGGCGAGGCGGCGGAGGTAGGGGCTCGGGGAGGTCGAGCGCGCTAGCTCTGGCCTTGGCGACACGGAACGGGTCAGCCGGGCTCGGCAGGCTGACTCGGCGTGGCGGAGGTAGGGGGACCGGAGAGTCGAGCGCTAGCGCTGGCCTCGGGCGACACGGACGCGGGTCAGCCGGGCTCGGCGAGGCTGAGGCTGCGCCGCCGTCGGCCGGGCCCCCTTGCTTTAAAGCTCGCACAGAGACGTTACCCAATCCCAAATCTACCCCCCTTTCAGAATTTTGAAATTACTCCCAAAACTTGAACTACACAAAGAAAACTCAAAACACCAAAGTTGCTTAAAATTTTGAGATCTACAACTTTGCCAATATAAACTTTTTCTGAAACTCAAAAGTTTTTGAGATAATTTTGAAAACCGAAAAGGGACAAAATTGAAGTTTGAAGAATTTGAAATTACTTCTGATTTTATATTGAAACTTGAAAATCTGCAAATACCAAAGTTGTTCCTTTTGACAAGATCTACAACTTTTCTCATTGGGCCAACTTCAAATTTTGAATAGTTTTTAAATTAATAAAAGAGGGGTAAAACCAGGGTTTGGAAATCAGGGTTTTTCAAAAGGAATTTAAATTCTATTTCTGATTTTGAACTTTGATCAACACAACAAAACATCAAGACACTCAACTGAACAAGATTCACACAAAGCTAGACACAGAGATGAAATTACCATTTTGCCCTTATAGGAAGATTTGGGCCTTTAGGGTTTTGAAAAAGAGATCACTACACAAGTCACCTCAGAAAAAGGTAAATGCAAAACAACATTAGGCAAACATAAGTGCATGGCAAGAATGATTAATGACTAAAGATGATGACATGTCAGGTTAATTACATATTAATCACCATAGGTGTTACAGCCTTCCCCCCTAAAAGAAATCTCGCCCCGAGATTCTGCGTCTTAAGAAGGACAAAGACAAAACTTTACATGTACAGAGTATCGAGAAAGTCGGGATAGTTCTTCGCTAAGAAGTCTTCAGATTCCCAAGTGGCTTCTTCTTCAGAGTGTTGGTTCCACTGGATCTTGTACCATCTTGCGGTAGTCCTCCGGGTAACACGGTCCTTGTAATCCAACACGCGAACTGGATACTCGGAGTATGACAGATCAGTCCTAACTCAACACCTTCAACTTCCACCACGTGTTCGGGTATTCGGAGACATTTCTTGAGTTGGGAGACGTGAAACACATTATGGACTGCGGAAAGATGATCGGGCAACTTCAATTTGTAGGCTACCTTGCCACAACGTTCCAGAATTTCAAAGGGACCAATATAGCGTGGTGCTAACTTTCCCTTGACTCCAAAACGAGTAACTCCTTTGGTGGGTGAGACCTTCAGATACACATAATCCCCGATCTGGAACTTCAGAGGTCGACGTCTCTTGTCAGCATAGCTTTTCTGTCGAGACTGCGCAATCTTCATATTCTCTTGTATTTGCATGACAAGAATGATTAATGACTAAAGATGATGACATGTCAGGTTAATACATAATAATCACCATAGGTGTTACAACTTGGGATCTTCAAAACCCGGTGGTTGCTCGACATACACCAACTCTTGTATGGGGCCATTGAGAAATGCACTCTTCACATCCATTTGATATAGCTTGAAGTTGTGATGGGCTGCATAGGCTAAAAGAATCCGAATGGCTTCGAGTCTAGCAACCGGTGCATATGTTTCTTCAAAGTCCAAGCCCTCTACTTGAGTGAACCCTTGAGCTACCAATCTTGCCTTGTTCCTTGTCACCACACCTTCTTCATCTTGCTTGTTGCGGAAGACCCATTTGTACCAATCACATTGGTATTTGGTCTTTCCACAAGTGACCATACTTGATTGCGCTCAAAGTTGTTGAGCTCCTCTTGCATGGCCATCACCCAATCTGGATCTTCCAGTGCTTCTTCTACCTTGAGAGGTCCAAAGAGGAAACAAACGAGTAATATTGACAGAAATTTGCCAAATGAGAGCGTGTCGTTACCCCCTTTCGAAGACTCCCAAGAATGTTGTCAACGGGATGATCCCGTTGAATAGTTTGCTTGAGCCTTGGATGATCTATGGGTTCTGCTGCATCTTCAGCATCTTCTTCATCTTGCTCGAAGATGGGTTGTAGGTTCACTCCACGAAGTGGAGTGGCTTCAGCTGCCCTGGGTGTGCCCGACACTGCTTGGCTTGGCCCGGCACTACCGGGTCCCGGCACTGCCGGGGTTGTGGCCGGCACTGCCGGGGACTGTAAGTTACCAGTCCCAGCAGGGTCTTCAGCTTGAGGACCATCCTGATCTGTAGCCTGCTATTCTTGTGGTCTAATATCACCAATGGCTAATTGCTTGATTGCTTCGCAAGGTGGTTCCTCATTACCTACAACAACTTCATCAACTTGCTCTACTTGAGAGCCGTTAGTTTCATCAAACGTCACGTCTATCGCTATTTCAACTTGCCAGAGGCCTTGTTGAAAACACGATAAGCATGCTCGTTTGATCCATAACCGAGAAGAAAACCTTCATCAACCTTAGATGCGAACTTAGAGGTTTGGGCTTCTTGTTCAAAATGAAGCATTTGCACCCAAAGACTCTAAAGTAAGACACATTTGGCTTGTTACCGGTGAGCAGCTCATAGGAGGTCTTCTTTCTTCTCTTGTGGAGGTAGAGGCGGTTGATTGCATGGCAAGCGGTATTGACGGCTTCGGCCCAAAAGATGTCCGATGTCTTGTATTCATCTAGCATCGTTCTTGCCATGTCAATGAGTGTTCTATTCTTCCTCTCCACCATGCCATTTTGTTGAGGGGTGTATGGAACTGAAAACTCGTGCTTGATGCCCTCTTCATCAAGAAACTCTTCCACTTGGGTGTTTCGGAATTCGGTTCCATTGTCACTACGAACCTTCTTGATGTTGAAACCGAATTCCCTTTGAGCTCTTCGTGTGAACATCTTGACCTTCTCTTGCACTACACTCTTATCATGCAAAAAGAATACCCAAGTGAAACGAGAAAAGTCATCAACAATAACAAGACCATGTTTGTTACCGCCGATGCTAAGGTAGGCAACCGGTCCAAAGAGATCCATGTGGATCAACTCCAATGGATGAGTAGTAGTGTCATAGCTCTTTGGTGGGTGAGGTACGCCTACTTGTTTTCCGGCTTGGCAAGCTCCACATACTTTGTCTTTCTCAAAATCAACATTGGTTAGTCCTAGATGTGGTTGTCCTTTGAAGTTTGGCCAAGTTCCTCATCCCAACATGAGCTAGTCGGCGATGCCATAACCAACCCATGCTAGATTTTGCCACTAAACAAGTCTCAAGTTTGGCTTCACTTTTGTTGAAATCAACTAAGTAAAGCTTCCCTTTCAAACGACCCGTAAAGACAATAGAGGAATCCTCCCTTCTAAAGACTTCCACACCCTCATCCGTAAAGAGACAATTGAAACCCATCCCACACAATTGGAACGGATAACAAGTTGTAACTCAACGAATCAACATGTAAGACATTGTAATTGAATGCTCAAGTGTAATAGCAACTTTACCAAGACCTAACACATCCCCCTTGGAGTTATCACCGAAAATGATGTTTCATTTGCATTTGAAGTTGGGGAATATGATGAGAACATACTCCTTTCTCCGGTCATATGATTTGTACATCCACTATCAAGCACCCAACTTGATCCACCAGAGGAGTATGCCTGCAAGACAAGTTTAGTTCCTAGGTTTAGGTCCCCAATTGATATTGGGGCCTTGCAAGTTAGTCACAAGTATCTTAGGAACCCAAATACACTTGTCGGCTGTCCTCTTGTTATCACCAACATACTTTGCAACAACTTTACCACTGTTGTTGTGTTCTAATATGTAACAAGATGACATGCTCTTCCTTGGGGCTTCTATCTTGGGTTGATGTGCAAACTTGTTCTTGGTCACCCAAATAGATTCCTTTGGTTTCTGAGATCCTTGCTTGGGTTGGGCACCTGCTTGTGTGTGTGTGAGACTGAGCAGAAGGTAAACTGGTAGCCTTCCCTTTCTTGGGGCGCGGCACAGCCGGCCTGGGGGCGGCACTGCCGGGCCCGGCACTGCCGCCTTCTGGCGCGGCACTGCCGCGGTCTGTGCAGGCTGAACTGTACCAATCTGACCCTTCTTCTCAAACCTCACACACTCATAGCCATTCACTATCCTCTTCCATTAGCCTTGGCTCCTTTTCATGCCCCAACCCATCCTTTATGGAAGGACGCCGTCCATTCTTGAACTTGGGCTTGCTCTTCTCTTGAGTCTTCTCATTTGCACTTGTGGTAGACTTGACACAACCATTGCAATGATGTTTGTCAATCTTGCTATCTCCTTTTCATGGCCTCCATGTTCACAAGGTTAGTGGAATAGACATTCAAATCAACATTATAGCATTTTCCACAACCTTCACTAGTGGAGGGAATAGAAGTGACATTTGCTTTAGGAAGAGTTGAGTTGCTTTCCCAAAGAAGATTATATTGCAGCTCAAGTTCTTTGTGCTTTTCATCCAAGCCACAATACTTTTCCTTGAGTGCAATATGAGCCTTCTTTAGGGAAGCATGTTCATCTTGCTCTTTGGCCAAGGCCTCGTGCAAGACATCCAACTCACTTCTCTCTAATGCAAGAGCTTCCTTGCAAGCAATGTAGAGGTCCTCTTGTTGATGAGAGCATCCTCACTTATTGCTAGCTCGGCTTGTACACTTTCTAGTTCCTCCATTAGCTTAGTGATAAAGAGTTTGGTTTTCTTGTCCAACCTTTAGTTATCATATTATTCTTCATCACTAGAATCATCATCACTAGAGGAATCACTAAGTTCACTACTAGAGATGTCACTAGTGGAAGAGAAGTTTTAGAAGTGTGAGCCTTTTTCACCTTCTCTTTCTTGGCCATGAGACAAGTGTGGGAGTTGCAATCATCATCATCGGACAAGTTGTTGAATAGTCTTGGTGAAGGAGATGACTTTTGAAATGCTATTGTTGCTATCTTCTCATCTTCTTCACTTGAGGTTTGTGCGGTTGAATCCCATTCATGTCCAATGTGAGCTTCTCCCATGTATCTCTTGTTGTGTTTCTTGTAAGTGCCTTTGTCATCTTTCTTGCCCTTGTTGAAGTGTTGTCCTTCTTCTCATGTGGACAATGTGCTATGAAATGATCGGTGCTTCCACAATTGTAGCAAGTTCTTTTCTTCTTGTTTGGAAACCTTCTCTTCACAAACTTGTAACCTTCCTTCTTGAGCCTCTTGCGGTATCTTCTCATGAAAAGAGCTATATCACCAATTCTTCAAATTCTTCACCATCACTTCACTTCCACAAGATGGATGATGTGTTGTCCTCAACTTCAATTTTCTTCTTTTGTTGCTTGGGCTTGCTTGTAGAGGCTTGCTTGCTTGATTTTGCCTTGCTTGATGTTGCTTGCCTTGATGGCTTGCTAGCCTTAAGTGCCACATCCTTGATCTTCATCCCATCTAGCCTAGCTTGCAACTCTCCAAGCTTCCTTCTCTCATTTGCCTCTTCTCTTTGCATGTCAAAGGTGATAATCCTTCCAAGCACATCACTAGGTGTGAATTGCTCAAACTTCTTCTTGTCCCTAATTAATGTCACTACGGTCTCATTCCTAGGTGAGTATGCCTCTAACATGATCTTCACAACCTTGTGATCATTGATTTCATTTCCACCTAGCCCTCTAATCTTGCCAACAATGACCATCAATCTATCAAACATCTCTTGTGGGCCTTCACCATCACAAATCACAAACCGGTTGAGCTTAGCCATCAACAAATCAATCTTGGATTGCCTTACTTTGTCCACTCCCTCATGAGCAATGTGCAAAGTGTCCCAAATCTCTTTTGCAACCTCAACTCCCATGACCTTGTTGTACTCATCACCATCCAAGGCACTAAGTAACACACTAGTGGCTTGGGCATTGAGATGAATGTTGCGGAATTCATCTTGAGTGGGGCTCTTTGGATCAACCGGTGCTTCAAGTCCATTGTGCACTATCTCCCAAATACCTGGATGGAGACCAATAAGATAGGTCTTCATAATGTGCTTCCACTTGGCAAAGTTAGTCCCGTCAAAACGAGGTAACTTGCCCGCGGGCACATTGATGAGAGGCCTAGAGTCATGGTTAGTCATAGAGGAATAGTTAAAGGATACTTCTCTATATGACTTCTTCATCTCCTCCTCTTCTTCTTGTTGTCATTGTGCGTGTAGGAGAAGTGATCGTCTCCATCTTCGGTGCTACTTGAGTCATCACTCAAGTTCACACTCTTCTTTGCTTGGAGCTCTTCCTCCTTCTTCTTTTCTTCTCTTCTCTTGGCTCTTTCTTCTCTTCTAATCCTTCTCTCTTCTTTTCTTTGAGCCTTATCTTCTCTTGCTTTGTGAGCCGCTGCATCTTCTCTTGCTTTGGCTCTTGCTTCTCTTCTCAACCTTCTTTCTCCTTTCTTCTTGCGAGCTCTCCGGCCGACACATCCTTTTGAGGAGGTGCCTTCTCACTTGCTGTGGAGAGGCTTTTATTGCTGCTAGCGGTGTGCATTTCCACTTCGGGTGTGGGTTGCACAACGCTAACGTTACCCGTTCCTCCGTCGGTGGCCATTCTCTCGCACGGTGAAGTGCTGCTGAGAGACCAGGCTTGATACCACTTGTAAGGACCTGTGTGGCCTAGAGGGGGGGTGAATAGGCCTGTCAAAAATCACAGCTCAAAACTTAATTAGATACGTCCGGCACTACCGCTCTGAGCCCGGCACTGCCGCTCCCCGCACTGCCGCCCTCAGCCGGTACTGCCGCGCAGAGTGAGACCTGAGACTGCAATTCGAAATCCAGCCACAACAAACTGATTCTATATGAATGGAAATGCTACACTAAGCTCCCTGAACCAGCAGAACCAACTACACCAAGCCAAATATGAAGTATGAAGTAGATCGGGTCAAACCCTAGAATCTATCACAAGCTCACAAGTAAGAGTATGAAAACAAGTAAGCACAAGTGACAAGTGATTTATCCCGTGGTTCAGCTCGCCACCAAGGCTTGCCTACCTCCACGTTGTTGAGGTTGACCACTTAGGTCATGAGCTTTCAACTCTACCTCGTTCTCAAGTCAAGGAACCAAATCCTTGAGGTGAGGGGTAATAATACTAGCTGCACAAGCGATTACAAACCTCCCTAGGCCGCCACACAAGTTGGCAAGGCTCTAGGGCGACGCCTAGCCGGCTAGGGTTCCAAGAACCCAAGAGTAATAGAAGCAAATCCACCAGCTATGGCTCAAATCAAGTGCTCTAGGGAGTAGATCTCAGCTAGGGCTTCTCTTTGATGAAGGTTTGAGGCTCTAACTCACTTGAATCAATAGGAATCAAAGATTAGGTGAGAGAGAGCTTGGGGGCCTTCAATGGGGAAGAGGAAGCCTTGTCTGGAGGTAGGTGATGAGGAATGGTCGTGGATGACGTTGGGGTGGCAGAGGGGTGATGTAAATACCCCCTGCCTTCCAACGATTGAAACAAGTCGCGGCAGTGCCGGCCGAAGCCCGGCAGTGCCGCGGCCCGGCACTGCCGCGCCCTGAGCGGCACTGCCGCGCCTACCGATCAGACAGAAGAGATCTGAATTCAGTGCAGCTGTCTGTGGTTAGAAATAGGGATGGCTGGGTTGGTTTGAGCACATATCATTCAACCATAGCAATGTATTTGCATTCCCCTTGATAGAACGGCATTCCTAAAACTCAAATTCAAATTAAAAAGCTCTTTGTAGCACTTTGAGTCCCGAACCGATGAAATAAAGTATGAGGGGTCCACCAACGCGTATACACCATCCTTGTTAACTTAAACCTGCTTGTCATCTTTATAAATCTCATTAGTCCTCCAATCGTGTGGTCATTATCACCAAAACCCACAATTGGGGCTTGATTGTACTTACACAACTCATAATTTAAAATAGAGATATTAGTTTTTTTGTTCTTCCGTGACAAGATATATTGGTAGGAAAAAAAGGAAAGAGTCTATTTTATCTTCCTCAACTTTCTCGAACTCTAGTTTTTCTCCTGACTCTAAAATCGGATAAACCACCACTCTCATCTTCTAAAACCATTCATTTCACCTCCCTAATATGGTTATAAGTGGTTTTCGAATGCGGTTTGTCTTTTAGTTTTAAAATAAATACAATAAATACCTTAATGAGTTTTTTAAACCACAAAAAAAATATCTCTAAGTCTAAAGTTTCTGAAAAAAATACTAAAGATGGATTAGGACACGAGAAACCTAAATAATATATTTATATCTTGTGAAAATATCTCTAGAAAGTTTAAATTTTACAAGTTTACGGTGGTCGAAAGAAATATGAAACCGTCTATTGATTCAGATCGGACAGTAAAAAAATAGGAAGTACTAAGAAATACCAAAACACATGGGACAAGTACCAAAATACATGGGACCGATGCCAATAAATATATATATAATTTTTAGTTATAGTTAAAAATAAAACATACTCCAGTAATTTCACTCCTCAGATCAAACGTGTACATATACACACAAATTGCTACCTGGCTCCTTAATAGTCTGTATGATATGTATACACGTTTGCGATACATGGAGATGATACAACTAGATAGCTATGCGCGCTTTGCCGCGCCGCAATATAAACCGTAAGTATATTGGTCAATTGTTGCATGTTGATTTCATCTTCTCACGTCACTGTTCGCTGGTTGCGGTAACCTTTCGGAAAGAATGAAAGAATTTTATGAACTCGTGTAGCGCGGTCTCACATTATGCTACCTTGTTTAGGTCCTCGTCCAAAAACTTTTCACCTATTTACATCGAATGTTTAGATATATGCATGAAATAATATTAAATATAGACTAAAAATAACTAATTACATAAATGCGATAACTTTGCGAGACGACTTTTTTAAGTCTAAGTAGTCCATGATTTGATAATATTGTGCTACAGTAAATATATGCTAATGATGGATTAATTAGTCTTAATAAATCGTCTCATGGTTTTCAGAGGAAATATGTAATTTGTTTTTTATTAGTCTATTTTTAATAGACTAAATTAGTGCCACAACATTCGATGTGACACCCAAAAAATTTCATCCTCCAACTAAACACCTAGTATCTGATATTTTGGGTAATATCATTAAACAACTTTGGAGTATTTCACTAATAGAAAAGGAAAATTAAAAACTACCTCTCATCGTCGGTTGTGAAAAAAAATAGGCACAAGTAAAAATGTTAAATAAAATACGTTGGTTAAATGTTTTTACTATTAATCCGTGTTAGTCAAACTTTTTAAAATTTGACTAATTTTAAAGAAGAGAGTAATAATATCTATGATATAAAATAGATGCATTATGAAAATATATTCTATGATATATCTAATGATATGTATTTGGTACTATCAAGCTTGATAGTTTTTTCTAGAAATTTGATTAAAGTTTAAAAAATGTAACTAACCACTTTAAGAATTAATTCTTTCATGGACAAAGAGAGTAGTATCTAAATAACATCATTACATAATATTGGAGTATGAGACTGAACAGACAAATAAACCTATCTCATTGCTGGTCGTGAAAAATTGGCAGGGCAGAGATCGTTGGTGTCCGTCACACGTTAAGCTGAAATTAGCGAAGCACAACACAACACTCACGTGACGACCATGATGGCCGAGAGCTAAGAGTTGTCTCGTTGTGCCAATTGTCCTATGCGTACTAGATTTGTATATATTATTGAACGCGCGCTACTGTCACACTGGTTTTTGAATAGAAAAAGATAACTGCAAAAATCTTAAAAGGAAAAGTAAAAAAAAAAACATAAAAGAAAGGAAAAAAAAATAAAAAAATAAAAAAATAAAGAAAAAAATAAAAAAAAAATGCTACAGTAACCTGGCCCGCGGGAGGGCGCCAATCCTCCCCGCGGGTATAGTCTAGTATTATACAATGTTCTCCCAAGGTACGTACACACTATTCTCAGTTAAGGCTCCTATTACTAATCTACCTTTCTCTTCCTTATTTTTTCACTTTTTTAAAAAATAATAACTATTATTTCTACCCTTCTCTCGCTTAATTTTTCTTTACTATTTTTCCCTTAAAAAATATTATTGTTAAAAATATAAAGTATACAAAAATACTACCAGTAGTTTACAACCACCGAAACAAGCCCCTTTAAATTTTTATAAGCTTGCGCGCGCCCGAATTGGATGATGCAGGGAGTAGTGTATTCACATCAGCGAGGGCTGGATGGGACTTGGGTTCTCGCCTTTGTTGGGCCTCTCACGTGGTGGGCCGTGGGCCATGGATAGAGATTAGTTGCACAACACAGGGTCGGTCACCCACAAATATCTCTCTCTGCTTCATTTGTCGCTTGAGCAACTAACCCTCCTCCATCTCCATGCCGTCGTCGCCGCCGCTGCCGGCGGCGGCCACGGAGGAGGAGTTAGAGAGAACGGATGGCGACGAGACTGAGTGGGAGGAATCGGAAGAGGAAGACAACGAAGACGGAGGAGGAGATGTGGGCGATGACGAAGATCAGAAGACGAGGACGAATCATTGGAAGAGGAAGAGAACGACGACGGAGGAGGAGATGTGGGCGAGGACGAAGAATCACAAGACGGGGAAGAATCATCGGAGGATGAAGACCGCGACGAAGGAGAAGAAGATGATGATTTGGGCGAAGGCGAAGCAGAGTGCCGCGAGAATGGGCGGCGTGGGGGAGCTGGACTGTTAGAGATTAATCTTGTCATTAGAGCATTGCATGTTTGCGTTGTTAGTTGCATTTAGAAAATAAGTGTCCGTGTAGTTCTTTGCATGTTTACACAGGAGTGCACACATTTGGTGAGAAGCCATGCCATGTGAAGCGGCAGTGCATGCTCATGATAATTGTTGTAACATGTTTTAGGCTGCACGAGAGATTAATTAGGAGCTAGCCACGCATAGGATTCTAGTCTGGTCAAAGCCACGAAGTGTTTTTCATGGCAGAAGAATAGGACGGCGTCCAGGGACTGGGCACTTGCATGCTGCTAGCATGTTTCCACGATTGCACGTTGCGAGATGCAGCGTGAGTCTCGGCTGAGTGATTTTGGCCGGCCGTTTGTTTCATGCATGTACTTGAGTTTATATATGAATGAAAAGCGACGGGAGTTGTGTGGCTTGCGTCAACAAAAACAGCTAGCTTGTGCCATTCTGTACGTGTGAGTGTATCTACCAAAGTGAGCAGGCGAGTGTTTGTGATAAACACTTGCTGGTGAGGGAGAGAATCCCCATGGACTACTTTTTCAGCGGCCGCCGTCGTGGCTGAAGAGGAGCACGGCGCGGAGGATGCGGGGCCCTGTTGCTGCGTCTGCATGGAGTCATGGCACTGCGACGGCGCGCATCGTATCTGGTGAGTGAAGCACCTACCAACTAACTGCTAGCTGCATACGGATTGTGTTAGGATTCGTTCTACCGTTCTAGACAAGAGATGCCAAGATGCATGGCTCTGATGATCGAGAGTTTGCAGAGAGGTAGTGTACTAGACTGACTGTCTGTCTGTCTGTCCATGTGAACGGCCGGATCATGCACTTACAATTACAAATGATGGACTGGTACTAGCTGAATATATGAACAATGCATGCCTACATCCATGTATTTATTTCCCCAAATTTGGAGCATCATCATCAGTTTTTTTTTTTTCATTTCATTCCTCTTATATATACATGGTAATCTGCAATGAAACAATAGTTAGCCTCACATGATATATATGACAATAATGATATATATAGTTGGGTTTCACATTGAAATGTACTTTCTTATGTTTAATATTTAAATGTAGGCTAGGGGAGTCAGAAAAAAGGCGGCTCTTTGTTGATCCAAGTAGACACAACTTGATTAGCTTGTAGGTATATATGCCCCTAGAAAATTTGATTAGCAGTTTGTGTAGCACAAACAGTGCATATGTCACACACAGCTTCGGTGTGCCAATAGAAACTAAAAACAGTCTTCTGCTCAAATTATATAATGGTATATATTCTCATCCAAATAAACTTTTTTTTTTGACTTGGACTAACTAATCAGGGCAAGCTAGCTCTCGCTCTTGGAGGCCAGGATGACTGAGCGAAGGCTTCATTATCATTTGCATCTCGATCTTGTAGCAGAGTTTGATTTGGGGGCTTAGGACCAGGATTTGTCACACCAAGTTATATAGGCGTGCTAGTTTGTAAATTTTCATATATACTATACATGCATGCATATAGCTTTGCTCGTGTTCAGATTAGGGTCGATCGTGGTGTCTTTTAATTTTCTACTGTTTGCAGTTGCATTCCCTGCGGTCATGTGTATGGAAGATCATGCCTAGAGAGGTGGCTTCATCATCGTTGCGGTAACACAAGTGCAAAGGTACTATATTGTTCATGATACTAGCGAGTTACGTTGACAATGTTTATTCCAGACCAAATAAACCGCTTCTCAGGTTTTTGTGAGCATGGAATTTCTGAACCTATATATGCTTGCATTGTATTACCAATTATTCTCCTCAGTGCCCTCAATGTGGTCAGCGATTCCGACACAAGCAAATTACCAACCTGTATGTATCAGGAAATGTGCGGGACGGTTTCTGGCGCTTGAAGTTACAGTTACAGGTTCCCTTCTTCTCCACCGTATACACAACTCTTACACACTACCAACATATACTCTACTATTTTAACCCATGCACTTATGAAAGCCTCTTGTCAATTCCATGTTCTAGTACGGTAGTCCCTTTTAGCTATATGCCATGCATGCTCGATCCTAACGTACATTTCAGGAAAAGTTAGTCGAATTTCTTGAGCTTGTTGTAGTCATCTCACAAAAACTAAATTTATATTATGCTGCTTCTTATATATGTTCTTTTTTTAAGAGTAAAGTCCAGCGGTCCTTGAACTTGTTGGTCGTGTAACCCAGTCCATAAACTCGCAAATCGATAATGTAGGTTCTCTATGTTATTTTAGTCCCTAAAGTTACAGATTGTTTGCTTAAATCCTCAAATTTGTTCGGATGTGTCATCCAGGTCTTGTAAACTAAATTTGTAAGTTTACAACAATTACAATAAGATTTTCATACATATATTATACATACATGCATGCATATAGCTTTGCTCGTGTTCAGATTAGGGTCGATCGTGGTGTCTTTTAATTTTCTACTCTTTGCAGTTGCATTCCCTGCGGTCATGTGTATGGAAGATCATGCCTAGAGAGGTGGCTTCATCGTTGCGGTAACACAAGTGCAAAGGTACTATATTGTTCATGATACTAGCGAGTTACGTTGACAATGTTTATTCCAGACCAAATAAACCGCTTCTCAGGTTTTTGTGAGCATGGAATTTCTGAACCTATATATGCTTGCATTGTATTACCAATTATTCTCCTCAGTGCCCTCAATGTGGTCAGCGATTCCGACACAAGCAAATTACCAACCTGTATGTATCAGGAATGTGCGGGACGGTTTCTGGCGCTTGAAGTTACAGTTACAGGTTCCCTTCTTCTCCACCGTATACACAACTCTTACACACTACCAACATATACTCTACTATTTTAACCCATGCACTTATGAAAGCCTCTTGTCAATTCCATGTTCTAGTACGGTAGTCCCTTTTAGCTATATGCCATGCATGCTCGATCCTAACGTACATTTCAGGAAAAGTTAGTCGAATTTCTTGAGCTTGTTGTAGTCATCTCACAAAAACTAAATTTATATTATGCTGCTTCTATATATGTTCTTTTTTAAGAGTAAAGTCCAGCGGTCCTTGAACTTGTTGGTCGTGTAACCCAGTCCATAAACTCGCAAATCGATAATGTAGGTTCTCTATGTTATTTTAGTCCCTAAAGTTACAGATTGTTTGCTTAAATCCTCAAATTTGTTCGGATGTGTCATCCAGGTCTTGTAAACTAAATTTGTAAGTTTACAACAATTACAATAAGATTTTCATACATATATTATACATACATGCATGCATATAGCTTTGCTCGTGTTCAGATTAGGGTCGATCGTGGTGTCTTTTAATTTTCTACTCTTTGCAGTTGCATTCCCTGCGGTCATGTGTATGGAAGATCATGCCTAGAGAGGTGGCTTCATCGTTGCGGTAACACAAGTGCAAAGGTACTATATTGTTCATGATACTAGCGAGTTACGTTGACAATGTTTATTCCAGACCAAATAAACCGCTTCTCA
Organism: Coix lacryma-jobi var. lacryma-jobi; assembly: GCA_009763385.1. Taxonomy (NCBI): domain Eukaryota; kingdom Viridiplantae; phylum Streptophyta; class Magnoliopsida; order Poales; family Poaceae; genus Coix; species Coix lacryma-jobi. Next base: position 131,837,872 of record CM019827.1, read on the forward strand.
GGTTTTTGTGAGCATGGAATTTCTGAACCTATATATGCTTGCATTGTATTACCAATTATTCTCCTCAGTGCCCTCAATGTGGTCAGCGATTCCGACACAAGCAAATTACCAACCTGTATGTATCAGGAAATGTGCGGGACGGTTTCTGGCGCTTGAAGTTACAGTTACAGGTTCCCTTCTTCTCCACCGTATACACAACTCTTACACACTACCAACATATACTCTACTATTTTACCCATGCACTTATGAAAGCCTCTTGTCAATTCCATGTTCTAGTACGGTAGTCCCTTTTAGCTATATGCCATGCATGCTCGATCCTAACGTACATTTCAGGAAAAGTTAGTCGAATTTCTTGAGCTTGTTGTAGTCATCTCACAAAAACTAAATTTATATTATGCTGCTTCTTATATATGTTCTTTTTTTAAGAGTAAAGTCCAGCGGTCCTTGAACTTGTTGGTCGTGTAACCCAGTCCATAAACTCGCAAATCGATAATGTAGGTTCTCTATGTTATTTTAGTCCCTAAAGTTACAGATTGTTTGCTTAAATCCTCAAATTTGTTCGGATGTGTCATCCAGGTCTTGTAAACTAAATTTGTAAGTTTACAACAATTACAATAAGATTTTCATACATATATTATACATACATGCATGCATATAGCTTTGCTCGTGTTCAGATTAGGGTCGATCGTGGTGTCTTTTAATTTTCTACTCTTTGCAGTTGCATTCCCTGCGGTCATGTGTATGGAAGATCATGCCTAGAGAGGTGGCTTCATCGTTGCGGTAACACAAGTGCAAAGGTACTATATTGTTCATGATACTAGCGAGTTACGTTGACAATGTTTATTCCAGACCAAATAAACCGCTTCTCAGGTTTTTGTGAGCATGGAATTTCTGAACCTATATATGCTTGCATTGTATTACCAATTATTCTCCTCAGTGCCCTCAATGTGGTCAGCGATTCCGACACAAGCAAATTACCAACCTGTATGTATCAGGAAATGTGCGGGACGGTTTCTGGCGCTTGAAGTTACAGTTACAGGTTCCCTTCTTCTCCACCGTATACACAACTCTTACACACTACCAACATATACTCTACTATTTTAACCCATGCACTTATGAAAGCCTCTTGTCAATTCCATGTTCTAGTACGGTAGTCCCTTTTAGCTATATGCCATGCATGCTCGATCCTAACGTACATTTCAGGAAAAGTTAGTCGAATTTCTTGAGCTTGTTGTAGTCATCTCACAAAAACTAAATTTATATTATGCTGCTTCTTATATATGTTCTTTTTTTAAGAGTAAAGTCCAGCGGTCCTTGAACTTGTTGGTCGTGTAACCCAGTCCATAAACTCGCAAATCGATAATGTAGGTTCTCTATGTTATTTTAGTCCCTAAAGTTACAGATTGTTTGCTTAAATCCTCAAATTTTTTCGGATGTGTCATCCAGGTCTTGTAAACTAAATTTGTAAGTTTACAACAATTACAATAAGATTTTCATACATATATTATACATACATGCATGCATATAGCTTTGCTCGTGTTCAGATTAGGGTCGATCGTGGTGTCTTTTAATTTTCTACTCTTTGCAGTTGCATTCCCTGCGGTCATGTGTATGGAAGATCATGCCTAGAGAGGTGGCTTCATCGTTGCGGTAACACAAGTGCAAAGGTACTATATTGTTCATGATACTAGCGAGTTACGTTGACAATGTTTATTCCAGACCAAATAAACCGCTTCTCAGGTTTTTGTGAGCATGGAATTTCTGAACCTATATATGCTTGCATTGTATTACCAATTATTCTCCTCAGTGCCCTCAATGTGGTCAGCGATTCCGACACAAGCAAATTACCAACCTGTATGTATCAGGAAATGTGCGGGACGGTTTCTGGCGCTTGAAGTTACAGTTACAGGTTCCCTTCTTCTCCACCGTATACACAACTCTTACACACTACCAACATATACTCTACTATTTTAACCCATGCACTTATGAAAGCCTCTTGTCAATTCCATGTTCTAGTACGGTAGTCCCTTTTAGCTATATGCCATGCATGCTCGATCCTAACGTACATTTCAGGAAAAGTTAGTCGAATTTCTTGAGCTTGTTGTAGTCATCTCACAAAACTAAATTTTATATTATGCTGCTTCTTATATATGTTCTTTTTTTAAGAGTAAAGTCCAGCGGTCCTTGAACTTGTTGGTCGTGTAACCCAGTCCATAAACTCGCAAATCGATAATGTAGGTTCTCTATGTTATTTTAGTCCCTAAAGTTACAGATTGTTTGCTTAAATCCTCAAATTTGTTCGGATGTGTCATCCAGGTCTTGTAAACTAAATTTGTAAGTTTACAACAATTACAATAAGATTTTCATACATATATTATACATACATGCATGCATATAGCTTTGCTCGTGTTCAGATTAGGGTCGATCGTGGTGTCTTTTAATTTTCTACTCTTTGCAGTTGCATTCCCTGCGGTCATGTGTATGGAAGATCATGCCTAGAGAGGTGGCTTCATCGTTGCGGTAACACAAGTGCAAAGGTACTATATTGTTCATGATACTAGCGAGTTACGTTGACAATGTTTATTCCAGACCAAATAAACCGCTTCTCAGGTTTTTGTGAGCATGGAATTTCTGAACCTATATATGCTTGCATTGTATTACCATTATTCTTCTCCTCAGTGCCCTCAATGTGGTCAGCGATTCCGACACAAGCAAATTACCAACCTGTATGTATCAGGAAATGTGCGGGACGGTTTCTGGCGCTTGAAGTTACAGTTACAGGTTCCCTTCTTCTCCACCGTATACACAACTCTTACACACTACCAACATATACTCTACTATTTTAACCCATGCACTTATGAAAGCCTCTTGTCAATTCCATGTTCTAGTACGGTAGTCCCTTTTAGCTATATGCCATGCATGCTCGATCCTAACGTACATTTCAGGAAAAGTTAGTCGAATTTCTTGAGCTTGTTGTAGTCATCTCACAAAAACTAAATTTATATTATGCTGCTTCTTATATATGTTCTTTTTTTAAGAGTAAAGTCCAGCGGTCCTTGAACTTGTTGGTCGTGTAACCCAGTCCATAAACTCGCAAATCGATAATGTAGGTTCTCTATGTTATTTTAGTCCTAAAGTTACAGATTGTTTGCTTAAATCCTCAAATTTGTTCGGATGTGTCATCCAGGTCTTGTAAACTAAATTTGTAAGTTTACAACAATTACAATAAGATTTTCATACATATATTATACATACATGCATGCATATAGCTTTGCTCGTGTTCAGATTAGGGTCGATCGTGGTGTCTTTTAATTTTCTACTCTTTGCAGTTGCATTCCCTGCGGTCATGTGTATGGAAGATCATGCCTAGAGAGGTGATGGCTTCATCGTTGCGGTAACACAAGTGCAAAGGTACTATATTGTTCATGATACTAGCGAGTTAAACGTTGACAATGTTTATTCCAGACCAAATTAAACCGCTTCTCAGGTTTTTGTGAGCATGGAATTTCTGAACCTATATATGCTTGGCATTGTATTACCAATTATTCTCCTCAGTGCCCTCAATGTGGTCAGCGATTCCGACACAAGCAAATTACCAACCTGTATGTATCAGGAAATGTGCTGGGACGACGGTTTCTGCGCTTGAAGTTACAGTTAAGGTTCCCTTCTTCTCACCGTATACACAACTCTTACACACTACCAACATATACTCTACTATTTTAACCCATGCACTTATGAAAGCCTCTTGTCAATTCCATGTTCTAGTACGGTAGTCCCTTTTAGCTATATGCCATGCATGCTCGATCCTAACGTACATTTCAGGAAAAGTTAGTCGAATTTCTTGAGCTTGTTGTAGTCAATCTCACAAAAACTAAATTTATATTATGCTGCTTCTTATATATGTGTCTTTTTTTAAGAGTAAGTCCAGCGGTCCTTGAACTTGTTGGTCGTGTAACCCAGTCCATAAACTCGCAAATCGATAATGTAGGTTCTCTATGTATTTTAGTCCCTAAAGTTACAGATTGTTTGCTTAAATCCTCAAATTTGTTCGGATGTGTCATCTGGTCTTGTAAACTAAATTTGTAAGTTTACAACAATTACAATAAGATTTTCATACATATTAATACATACATACATGCATGCATATAGCTTTGCTCGTGTTCAGATTAGGGTCGATCGTGGTGTCTTTTAATTTTCTACTCTTTGCAGTTGCATTCCCTGCGGTCATGTGTATGGAAGATCATGCCTAGAGAGGTGGCTTCATCGTTGCGGTAACACAAGTGCAAAGGTACTATATTGTTCATGATACTAGCGAGTTACGTTGACAATGTTTATTCCAGACCAAATAAAACCGCTTCTCAGGTTTTTGTGAGCATGGAATTTCTGAACCTATATATGCTTGCATGTATTACCAATTATTCTCCTCAGTGCCCTCAATGTGGTCAGCGATTCCGACACAAGCAAATTACCAACCTGTATGTATCAGGAAATGTGCGGGACGGTTTCTGGCGCTTGAAGTTACAGTTACAGTTCCCTTCTTCTCCCCGTACACAACTCTTACAACCCTCTACACCTACCACATACTCTCCTAGTTTAACCCTGCACTTATGAAGCCTCTTGTCAATTCCATGATCTAGTACAGTAGTCCCTTTTAGCTATATGCCATGCATGCTCGATCCTAACATTCACAGGAAAGTTAGTCAGAATTTCTTGAAACTTGTTGTAGTCATCTCACAAAACTAAATTTATATCAATAGTAATATGCTGCTTCTTATATATGTTCTTTTTTTTTTTTAAGAGTAAAGTCTAACATCGGTCCTTGAACTTGTTGGTCGGTGTAACCCGGTCCATAAACTCGCAATCGATAATTAGGTCCTCTATTTTATTTTAGTCCCTAAAGTTATAGATTGCTGCTTAGGTGTCTCAAATTTGTTCGGATGTGTCATCAAAGTCTTGTAAACTAAATTTATAGTTTACAACAATTACAATAAGATTTTGTTTGGCTGCCACACAAATATACCTCAATCTACGTGATTTGGAGGGATTGGTCTGGAATTTAGTTTAAGTTCCACTCCAACCCATGTGAATTGAGGTGTATTTGTGTGTGCAACCAAACAAGGACTTACTATTTTGGGACTGAGATAACACAAGCGAACAAATTTGAGTAGCTAAATGATGATTTGTATGTTTAGGGACTAAAATGACATAGTCAGATAAGTTTGAGGACCTAAACGAGCTATTTTGCATGTTTAGAGATTAGGATGACATAAATAAACAGTTTTGAGGATCTAAACTGTCGATTTACGAATTTAAAACGGAGATGACACAACAATAAGTTGAAGGACCACTAGTGGACTTTACTCTTTTTTTAATATAATGATAATGATGATATCCTCGAATCAGGAATTTTGCTTCTTTTTACTAACAATGATCTCGAATCATCAGGAGTTGATCCCACAGCTCCGGTCTGAGATCGCCGAAGCCCACGTCAAGCTCAGAGCGGATGTGGAGTCGGATATCGCCAAAGCCCGCGCCAAGCTCAGAGCGGACCTGGTGTCTCATTTGAGAGCGTCCAGCAGTCTTGTTGGCAGGAATTGGCTCAGGACGCAGCAGCAGTGGTCGAAGCCGAATTTCTCTCCATGAAGGAGCACTGAGGAAGATGGTTGCCGAACAGAACGCTACGCCCATGGATATGTTAAGATTTATATGGGCAGAATGGTGCCAAGCTGTGGGAGTCCATCGGTTTCCAGATCGACCTCCGGCGGCCACTTCCACAACGGAAGACTAGAACAACCATGAACCATCACATGCATTTGTTTTTCTCCATATCACAAGGTGGTATAGGTAGCAGAAGCTATCTAGTCTAGTCTAGATATATATAGTAGCTCGACCTAACTTAATCTGGGTAAGTGTGCGAGTGTGCCTGCGGCCTAAGCGTGTGCAACCTATATAGAGAATTATATATGCTGCGCACCAGTAATCTGTCTGGGAAGTCTTAGATCAAGAATGGTTTGGGTACTGCTTATTAAGTTCTTTAATTTCGTTGCATGAACTCTTATCTCTCTTATGACACAGTCATTAGTATATATTGCTGGCATTGGTGGAGCCACGGTCGTCGGTCGTCGGTCGTTGCTGTCGAGTCTGCAGTACCAGCCTTATTGCATTGCCCTCTAGAATCTCATATAATCCTAAGAAAAAAAAGTACGTAGTTTTTTTTTTTTTTTGCGAGTAAGAGAAAAAGTAGTACTACTAAACAAATTCAAAAGACATTTCATTTGCCCCCACATCGTCGTCTCGAGCAGCTCCATAACGTAGCCACTAGAGAGGCCTTGCCTGCCGGAGGCCCATCTAGCGGCGAGGAGCGAGGACGGCGACGAGGCATATTCTCAGCCCTCTCTCCAATCTCCATCCTTCTTCTTCCCTTCTTCTGTCGTGACTTCTCCTCTTCCTCCCTCCTTCTCTGTCCTATATACTGCAGGCCAGGGCCCACAGGGACCAGGTTACTCGTGTACTAGACGCGTACAACCCCAAGAAGAGAGGGATGGAGATGGGCTCGGAGCTGTGGCGTGGACGCATGCAGCTGGCCGGCGCCCGCCCGACAGTCCCCAGGACTCCGCAAATCTCACGGCGGCCGCGCACGGCCGGAATCCACGTTCCGGCCCAAGAAGGCCCAGGAGCACGCGACTGCTCGCGCACCGTGCAGTGCCCACATGCCGTCTCACAAATCACAAGGAATCGACAAGTCTCTCTTCATCCTGCATGCGGATCATCATGTATGTGGTCATGCATGTATATTAAATATGTTGCTCAGCAAATAAAGATACTCACGCCCGTTTATTTGCTCAATACAATAAGCCACTTTTCTGAACACACGGTTGGTCGTTCAGTTGATTTCAGTTGTTCCGATAATGTTCTGTAAGAGAGAATAAATCAAAGTACGGCTGATAAGCCGGTTGATAATTAAGGCAACGAATAGAGCAAATGACGTTTACAACTTAATTTGATTCCCGGTGCAAACCGTTTTACTGGATCAATCGTCGCCTTACACTCCACATATGTTGTTTGTTTGAGCTTATCGGATAGAATTAACCTAACTTTTTTATCTAAGGGACATTTTTTTTTTCTCTCACATTGGTCAGTCAAAACCATGTTTTTTAAGTCGCAGAAATCATCAACCAACATAGACCCATGAACACCATTTGATTCCCAACAAACCAATTTTATCAGTAGCAATTCTCTGTGACTGAGTTGTGAGCACGTGAGTGATCAGTTAGCTCGGAGATCTTGATTATCTATTAATTGCTGGATGCCACGTGCATGTTTCATGTCTCAAGAACTCTGGACCTTGTTTGGTCGACCGATTTTTCATGTGTTATATAGGACAGATTAAACACAGTAACTGTTTCACTTTGTAAAAGCATGCATAACCTAGTTTGCTCCACTTCAATATCAGCAAGTGCAATTGCTTTGCGTTCAACACCACCCCCTGGATGATTATTGAGATTTCAGACGTGTGTCAATGTCACCAAATATAATTGACGATGTTGCATCGATATAACACATTTTTTTAGCCACCTCTATAAATCAAATTTCTAGAGGCGGCTATATTTTGTTGTCCAGATAACATAATTAAGTCTATGTCTAAGGAAGAGTATTTTTTTTTTGTCCAGGGAGATCCCACCATATATATAGCCAGACACCCAAGCGAAACAACCAGCTAGTAGCCTCTGTATGTGGTTTGTCACGCCATTATCCCTAGTCAGTGGCGTGCAATGAGATATACAGTACTCCTTCCATACTCATAAAAGAAGGTGTGGGACAGCGACACGATCTCTGAAACATAATTTTGACTTCTTATTTTTATAAAAAATATTTATTGAAAAGTGACATATGTATATTTTTACGAAAGTACTTTCAAGATGAATCTATTCGTATAGTTGTCATATTTTTCAAACTCGACAACTTAAAAGTTATTCATGATCTATATTTTCAATGTTCTACTCAAATCTAGTTCAAAACGACATCCTTTATGAATATGGAGGGAGTACCTACATGTGAGACTACACGCACGCATTTGGTACGATAGGATATATGTGGCCTGAACTTTCGCGCGCATGAGTGAACGCGTATGCAATATATTTTTTCACTTTGGTTGTTTTCTATATGCATATGCCGTGGGTCATATATAGTCGTACTATGAATCATTTTGGGGGTCACGGGTCCCCATGCACATATTTTCACACGCAAAACATGCAGAAGAGCTAAAGAAAGGATCGACCTTCCGTTCAGGGTTTTGGATGAGCCCCACTTACCAGACAGGAATACTAATACAGAGCAGCTGGTCCGGGTTCGATCAATGGACTGCACATGGACGATGCATGGACGCGGTGATACATCATCAGTAAAGTAAATTTTGCTCTCAAAGACACGTACCTCATCACATCCACCGTTGGATGTGCTTTGAAGTATGTGTCCACATACATCTCAATACATATCGCATTGAGATGTGTGTGGGTGTACATCCCTTAAAGCATATCCAACGGTGGATGTGCTGAGACATGTGCCCCTCTTGAAGGCAAATTTTACTTTACCGATGATGCATCTGTGATGTTCTACAGCTGCGCCAACGGGCAGGAGCTGCGCATGGCATATATGCATGGGATGGGCTTGCAAAATACTAGTAGAACCTGAACAAACTTATATGTAAAGTGGTGAGTGTGAGCCATTATAATAACTAGATAACATCCCGCGCGGTGCTGCGGGGATTCTGTAGCATTTTTATATGAGAAGGATTTATAGAGCAAGGTATAATAAAACCGTATGAAAAAAAAATACTCCCTCCAGTTTGGTAAAAGAAGTCGTTTCAGACAGCGACACGGTCTCCAAAACGTAACTTTGATCACTTATTTCTTTAAAAAAAATTATTGGAAAGTGGTATATGTATATTTTTATGAAAATACTTTTCAAGACAAATTTATTTATATGATTTTTTATCTCTAACTCAATTATTTAAAGTTATTTATGATTTATATTTCCAATGTTTGACTCAAACCTTGTCCAAAACGACTTTTTTACCCAACTGGAGTAGTACACGTATAGCGCCCTTTATTGGGTATATGAAATATAACTAAGTTGCTAGTATTACTTATGCTAATGGATAAAGGTCTTGGTTCATCTCTTTGCTTTCGTGTTCTTGCCAGCTTACTCAGATTTATCTCATGGGCATGGGGCCAGATCGAGTTTCCATCACGTACGTATCACTACTGTAAGCCCGTGGTGTATGTAGCTTCGTGCTTGGTGCGGAACGACAGCGCGTGAAGCTTAGGAGTCGGTGTGGCGTGCTCACAGCCCTGCTATGCTCTGCATGCCGAGACAGTAGCCGTAGCGGCAGACAGCGGTGGCACCACGGCAACGGAGACCGACCACACGACCAAGGTTGTTGGAGCTGCGCCTCGCAGTATACGTGCTCCTCACCGTTATCGTGCTCGTCGACGCGGCTTCCTCCATCGCGCTCCATGACGCCGTGACGCGCACGTGCCTGCGTGGGAGCCCATGCCGCTTGACCCGACTCGCCTCAGCGCCATATTGCTCTGCCTGGCCGCTGCCGATCGATCCTCGGAAGTGTCGCTGCGTCGAGACATGCTCATGCTCATGCTCACCCCAGCCGGTGGAGGGGGGACCTTGCCATACCCATACCCGAGTGCACCGAGCCCGGACGCCATAGCGCACAGCTAGCCTTTGACCGACTGGAGATATATATATATATATATATATAGCCTTGTTGATCTATTGATCTGTCGTGTGTTGGTTAGATCGAGCCTGGAAAAGGAGAGTGTATATAGTGTCAAGAATCGGAAGAGAGCAAGAAACGATGCGACAGGAAGCGGGGTAGTCACACGAGTACGTGGAGGCATGCTATGTGACTGTTTATTTATCTGCTTTAAGTTTCACTGGCAACGCTGCCAGTGGAGTTCGGTTTGAGTTAATTACTCTGCCAGCGAGGCAGCAATGAGATGTGGCAGCGTGAGAAGCTAGGAAAATATTGTAGTGAGGGTCTCCTATTTAGTTATAGAAGATTACTATATTAGTTGTACCATACATGCATCCGTTGTAGATCGATGCTAATAGATAGTTCGACGTGATAGATCATGTGCTGGTACTGCTAACACACGCACTATTTATACTCCCTCAGTCCTAAGATATAAGATACGATTTGACTTGGTGCGATCTTCAAAAATATATTTTAACCTATAATTTCTTCATAGTATATATTTATAGAAATAAAAGTGTGATCATTAGAATATATTTCTAAATACAAATATAATGTAACTATTTTTATAGTATAAGCTTTGATTAGACTAATTATTAGCTAAAGATAAAAATTTAAATTTTAAAATATACTCCCTCCGTTCCAGAGAATAAGTGTCGTCCGGAAAGCGTGTCTGTGAGGGAAACACGGATTTCTAGAGACACTTATTTTAAAACGGAGGGAGTATGTGTGCCTTTATATCTTAGGACCGAGGGAGTACTAATCAGTTGTGACAAGACACCACCAGCTGGTGGTCTTCATTTATTTTGACACACTATGCATTAGCTAGTAAGTAGTGATCCTGTGTGTACGTACATGTGCTATGCATACACACTGTAATAATACAACCTTTACCCGCGGGAGGATTGGCGCCCTCCCGCGGGTTCAGTTACTGTAGCGTTTTTTTTTGTTTTTTTTTCTTTTCTTTTACTTTTTTTCTTTCTACTTTCTTTTTTTCTTTTTAAGATTTTTGTAGGTATTTTTTTCTATTAAAAACTGGTGCGGCGATAGAGTGTCTAATAATACAAACTCTAATTGTAATACGACGTCCTCCTAATACTTGCATATGGAGTACGTTACTCTTTGCTCAATTGTTTATTTGGTTTGACACCTTTACCTTTTATTTTCTGGCGCACAAACACTTCTCCTGCAGTCTGTCCTACCTGCTGGCGGCAGCGAGCGCGGCAAAGCGCGCCATGTCCGCCTAGTAATAATGTGCAGTAGAGAGTAGTACGTAGTAGCTACCTGAATTGATCAAACATTTCCTTCAGAGTGGCGAGTACGTACTTGGGAAAAGCTTACCGTGCCGGAAATGGATCGAGAACGACCGGTGCACCACAGCTAGCGGCTGCATATCCTGCATGCATTATTTTCAATAGGTCCCCCATCTCCGATAGATGGGAACGCCATATTTAGCGTGCCATATTGGATCGAGAACGACCGGTGTACATGGAGATTGGATTGGAAAAGTCACAACAAGTGATGAAATTGTTGCATGCATATTGTGTGACATTTACTTTTTGACATCCACCGCATCGAACTTGCACCTGTTGCCTCCTCTCTCTCCCCCTCTGTGTCCTCTGAATATAATGTCATAATGTATTGATACTGCCAGATAATTTAAATTAGGTCATAGTAATTTAAATTTAAACAACTTTATAAAAGAGCATAATTATTTATAACACAAATTAATACTACACTAGATGATTGAAATATATTTTCATAATGTATTGATGTCACAGATGTTATTAACCTATAAAGTTGGTTAAACTTAGAATAACTCGAAATCAATTTATTTTGAGAGAGAGAATAGACTTGAGCCTTCTTTGTTTTGGCACCAATTTATTTTGAGAGGGCAAATATACTTGAGCCTTCCTTGTTTAAGGTTAAATAATTTTTCATTGTGATTTGCACCAGTAGAAAGATGATTTTTCCTAACGTCTCATTTTTTTACTAGCGGTTTGAGTTACCATGCACCTGTAAAAATGAAACGGTGAGCCTCAAGTCTAGAACCGCCTGTAGAAATAGATTTCTACTTATTTCTACAGGCGGTTGTCTTAACAAACCGCGTGTAGAAATCCATTTCTGTAGGCAGTTCGTTAAGACAACCGCTTGTAGAAATACATGTGTTTTTTAAAATTCGATTTTTTTCAAACGGTCTCGGATGAGAAAACACCCAAAATAAAAGTTGTTCGTCTCGAAAAGTTATGAAACTTTGTAATTCAAATTTGAAAGATATGTTTGAATGGTCTTAAATTTGAAATTCAAATTTTGTAAACAACCTCGGATGGAAAATGACCAATACAAAAGTTGTTCGTCTCAAAAGTTATGAAACTTTGTAGTTGACAACTTTTCAATTTGAAATCGTTTAGTACCTCAACAAGCAAATTACACTCGGGTTTGTATAATATGTGGGGAACTGAAGGGGTATATGAACACATGTGAGTGTGTGGTGCAGAGTGGTAGAGGAGGCTCCACGCGAACCCGAGGTCGTGGGTTTGAATCCCACCGGCCGCAAATTTTGCGCGAAAAATGTTGCGACTTTTGACGGCGCTGGGAGGTGGGGTTCTCCTTCCACAGACGGTTGTTGTGGTCCTATTTCTACTGGCCCCCAGCGCAGGTGGTTGAGAAAAACGTCTGTACAAAAATATCTCTAGAATCCCCCGTGTAGTATCGTTCTTGTACTAGTGTTGGTTGGGGTGCATGCGCTAGTGTTGGTTGGGGTGCATGCGCTAGGCCTTGCCAACAGTGCGACGACTAGGCTCGTTCTTGTACTAGTGTTGTTGGGTGGGTGCATGCGCTAGTGTTGGTTGGGGTGCATGCGCTAGGCCTTGCCAACAGTGCGACGACTAGGCGACGCTAGAGGACCCAGTAGCAAGCCACTATATATGGATGGTGGTCCATTCCTCACAAAAAAATAAACTTAATATCAAAGTGAACACTAGGTTAGGCATTATTGTTGTGAATCAATGCATTAAGCATTTTAATGTCTCGACCTCCAAAGCCCTGCGGTATGCAATATGAAATTATGAGTGTACGTGTTTCAATTTTTTTTTTTCACTTTGGTTGGTTTCTATGCATATGGCGTGGGTCATAGTCATATACAATGAATCATTTTGCATTGGCGGGGTCGCGTCACGGGGTCACCAACTCACCATGCATATCTTGACAGGCAAAGCATGCATGCGGAAGAGAGCTGAGAAGGGTCGACGACCTTGCCGTTCAAGTTTTGGAGCCCCAGTTACTAGATAGGGATACTCAGAGCATCAGCCGGGTTCAATTGGACTGCACATGTGCATCCGTTCTAGCTGCGCCAGGAGCTGCCCTGCTCTGATGATGCCTTCAAGCATTCCTGAATCGATCAAGCATTCCTTGAGAGTGGTGAGTACTGGGAAAAAGCTTACCGTGCCGGAAATGGATCGATCGAACGGACGGCCGCCGGTGCACACAGCTAGCTGCCATTAATTATTCACTGCATCGTGCATGCATTTTCAAAACGTTCCCATGCATCTCCGATCGATGGAAAGTGTGCACGAGATTACTGCTCAGACTCCCGTCCGGTCGGCCGCGTGCTCGCTCGACACGTCGCGGGTGTTTGGGGCCCACCCCACGCGGCATCGTCGTCTTTGCTGTGTGTGGGCCGTTATTGCTTGGCGACTTCCTACAAGTATAGTCGTCCATGAGCTTAGCTGAGGTCGTCTCTCTTTCGGTCACTCTGTGCTTTGCTGTACTCGTTGGAAAGCCCTCCCCTCCTCAAGCTCCACTCCATCATCCCCTGCAGGCCGGTGCAGAAGAAGAAGCACCGTACGAAAGCTAGGCGACGGTGAGCCCCTCCTGCTTCCCAGTCGATCCCTGGCCTTTATCTCCCTCTCCTCATCTTCCCTGCCGGCCGGAGTTGCGGTCGTACAGTACGTCTGTATTGGTTTGATTTTTGTGTCTGCTATATATACTATATATTGTTGGCCTCTCCTAGCTACAGTAGAAGCCAAGCTTGGATCCATGGCTGACAGCAGGGCAGGTCTTCCGCTGTCCGTGTTCATGTCGGAGAAGAAGAAGAAGAAGAAGCAGCAGCAGCAGCAGCAGCGCGCGCGGCTCCTCCGTGCCGCTTCCGCCTCCCCGCCGTCAGACATGTCATTCGTTGGGCGCTCATCAACGCCGGCAGCTTCATCTTGCTTGTACTCCGGCCTCGCCGCGTACGACATACTCAACAACTACCAGTGGCTGTGTGCGTGTGAGTGTGCGTGTGCTCCTCCAGTACGTAAATCACGTCACGACCTGTGTCGCTCTATCTGCGTGCAAATCCTCAAATTATATTAATCCATTCCTGTGTGTCACGTCACGTAATACTGCTGTGTTTGTTCTTCCGGCCTGCTGGGCTGGTGGTGTATGCATGCATGCATGCATGCAGGTGGAGCCGACGTGGCTGCTGCCGCTGTGCACTGGGGAGATGACGGCCGCCGAGGCCGCCGCCGTGGTAGACGCCATCGCTTTCGGGATTCTCTGGTGCGCCGCGCTCCAGGCGGCCGCCGTAGCGCTGGCGCTGGCGCTTCCGAGCCACAGCCCCTCGCCTACGCGGCGCTCGTGGCCACCGCCCCGGCCACGGCATGGTCGCTGGCCTGGACCGCATGTTTCCCGCCACCGACACCACCGAGCCGGGAGGCCTCATCTTCTTCTTCAACACCGTGTCCGTCTTCATGGTCGGCGTTGCCGACGTCCTCTGCTTCCTGGGCCTCCTCCGGCGTGGAGGGGAGGAGTACCGCCGATGATCCAGCAGGGTACGGTACGCGCATTCATAATGCACGTACCGTCCGTCCGTCTTCATGTTCGCTACTCCCTCCATCCCAATCTCAAATTATAAGACATTCCAAGGATTTTGGAGAGTCAGTCATTTTTAACTTTGACCAAAATTACAGAGAGAAACACAAAATTTATAACATCAAATATGCATATTATGAAATTATAATTAATGAAAAATCTAATTGCACTTAGTTGGCATAAATATTATTATCTTATTATATAAATTTGGTCAAAGTTGAAAAACTTTGACTCTCCAAGATTCTTGGAACGCCTTGTAATTTGGGATGGAGGGAGGGAGTACCTCCTATCGTACGTGAGTCGTCGTGACAGCATCCATGCACGCTGCATAATATGCACCCATCTGGTATTAAAGTACTGCTATTCCCCTAGTAGCACGTTTGTTAACTATATATCTTTGTGTACTGCGGATTGTGGTATCATCAGAAACTATATTGTTCTCCAGCATATGTGTCTAATATATATGTGCGCATGGTTCTTATTAGTACTAGACAGTACTACCAGTAATATATGGTGTGTGAATGTTCTTGTTAGTACTAGAGAGTTATATATATGGTGCGTGAATGTTCTTATTATTAGAGGAGTATATATATGTGACCATGAAGCACCCTTGTGTTTTGTGAATCAATTGATCAAGCATTTTAATGTCTCTCGATCTCCAAAAGCCCTGCGGTATATGCAATATGAAATTATGAGTGTACGTGTGTGCAATATTTTTTTTTCACTTTGGTTGGTTTCTATATATGCATAATGGCGTGGGTCATAGTCATACAATGAATCATTTTAATTTGGTGGGTCGTCACGGGCACCATGCATATTTTGACGGGAAAAGCATGCAGAAGAGAGCTGAGAAAGGGTCGATCTTGTTCAGAGTTTTGGAGCCCCAGTTACTAGATAGGGATAGTACTGAGAGCAGCCGGATTCACACTGCACTGCACATGTGCACCATGCACGCGCATCCGATCCGTCCTAGCTGCTCTGCTGCGTGTGGGCTTGCAAAATACTAGAACAATATATACTCCGTATATATGTGAGTGTGTGAGCCATTATAAAAATTCTATTATTATTAATTAGTTGTACCATGTATGCATCCGTTCTTAGATGATACGGAGTAGCTTACTAGTTAGTACGACGTGATCATATATGCTGCTACTACTGCTAATACGCACACTTATATAAAACAAACCAGTACGAGAGCATAAAGATTTGTTCTAGAGCAGAAAGCTGAAGAGTCACAGGAAACTCTAAGTTGGGTCACTAGACTCGACAGTCTCGCAGTTGAAGATGGACCCATAATCTGTCCCAAAAGGAACACGATGAACTTTGCACCGGTTATTGGCGACACAGGCCATCGAGGACCTCCAAAGAGCATAAGGTGCTGAGGTTGAAAACCGGGTCGTGGATATGATGGAGGAAACACCAGATCAGATGATCAGCTACGAAAAGATGTCGAACTAGTGGAAACAGTTGAGAATCTGAAAATGATTGAACTCTTCCGGGGCTGCATGGACTCTAGGATGAAGCTTCGTCTGAGCTCTTCGCCGAACATGTCCATGTCGAACAGTGTTGATCTTGGCTGCATATGTGGTCTTAGCCTGGAGCTCCGAAAGACCCAAACAGGACCCAAATCCGCTGCCAAAACCCACACCCGAAACAGTCGGGTCGGGTCTCCACCCATAAACCCGCTTTGATTGAGCAGGTGGATCTGGAGCACTGGATCATAGGCACGCCGCCGAAGGGGAAGTCGCCTCCGAAGGGGATCTGTTCTCTTGGATGAAGCTTCTTCAGAACTCTTCGGATGTGGTTCCTGCCTGCATGGTTCGTCCCCAACGCGGCAGCCCCGGGCTCGTCGCCAGACGCTAGCGCCGTGCGCAGGCATCCATGACAGCTTGTTGCTGCCGACGTTTCTGCTTGTCTTGGCCGCATCGGCGGACAGGAAGAGCCCAGAGCGTCGAGCCGGACGAGGAGCCCAGGGAGCGGCAGGCCACTCTGTGACACCCCTATTTTTCCAAGTTTTGAAAAACACTAAAAATTTGAACCAAATTAAAACTTGACCTAGTTTAACTTTTAGGAAACATAATTCGAATATATAGGACAACAAAACCTTTTTCTTGTTTTGTTGTGTAGCATGTGTTGAGCACCAGGTAGCACTCAGTTGGAAACTTTTGAAAACTCAGTTTGAATTTGAAAACTCAAAAGGGAATTTGGATCAAAGGGAAAAGAAAAGGAAAGGAAATAGAAAAGGAAAAGGGAAAAGAAATAGAAAAGGAAAACTGGCAGCAGGCCTCAACTCTTACCTTCTCTCTTTCGGTCTGCTGGTGCTCACCCCTCCCTCCCCTGACTGGGCCGACCCGAGCCAAGCCCAGCCGCGCCATCCCCCCCCTCTCGCATGGGCTGCGGCCCAGGCCATCGCGCGGACGACGCGCGCGCGCCCGACCGGCCTCGCTACCCGCTTACAGGTGGGGTCTCGCGCCGTCAGCTCGTCTTCTCCAGTGCGGCGCGACAAGACAAGGCAGGAGACGACCCCGCCGCGGACCCCGTCGTCGCTGTGGGCGAAGACCTTCGCAAAACCGCGGACGAGTCATCTTGTCGAGCGCCAGACCACCGCCTTCCTGTGCAGTACGGTGTCAACGCCGGAGCCAGAGAAGACAAAGAGAGGGAGAGCGGCGCCGCCGTGTAGCCCGCCATTGGCATTAATGTCGTGATAAGCCCCGACGAGGAACCGCCATACTGGGGACAGGACCAGCGAGCAAGGTGGAGTACGAACGCCGAAGAACCCTCTAGAGCTCTAGAACACGTCGGCAACGCGGAGGAGAAAAATCCCTGTGAACCGCCATGGCCGCCACCGCCATTGCCGGCCTATAAAGGCACCCACTCCGAATTGGTGCCACCACAAGCACCGCAAGGAACCCCTCTATCTCTCCACCACATCCATTCCATCTCTACTGCTCTTCGTTTTCCCAATTTCCGTTTGCCCCCAAAATCAAAGCCGTCTCGCCGCCGACGGGTCCGGAGGAAACAGGAGCCAGTACTGGTCTCAGCGGTCCAATTGGAGTGAGGGTAAGCTCCACTAATCCATCACACCCCCCTTCCCCTTCCTACTTTTACCTCTACTAGCCCGAGGCGACTGGCCGCCATGGGAGCCGCCATTCGAGCCGCCATTGCTCGCGGCAAGCTTCAACCAGGGCACGACCAGGAGCTTGGGACACACTAGCACACGGGGCACATCCTAACGCACGCAATGCGCCAGAACACGGATGGAAAGACCCCCTCCCTGAGTCACAAAGAAAGGACGCTGCCACGGGAACTCCGGCGAGCCGCCGAGACCCGCACGGTGCTCCTTTTTCCCTCCCTGGTGGATGGGAGGATACGGGAAGGAGAACAGAGCACGCTACTAGAGATGGTTAAGGCACGGGAGAAGCCCCGCTGCCGGCAGAGCCAATTCCAGCAAGGTCGGGGAAGCCTCTCTGCCTTTCGGCGAGCGGACGGCAGCCCTGCTAACGTCGTCATCAATCCAGTAGCTGACAGGCGGGCCCATGCAACGCCGTTGCTCCCTTCCGTCGTAGGCGGGAGACCATATAGGGCCCCACGCGTCCCGCCGCACGAGGCCGACACACGGAACCCACGCATCAGCCGCTGCCGGCCAGCCCCCTCTCTTCTTCCCCTCCGTGCGCTCGGTCCACGCGAACCAGAGACAGTGGGGTACAAGACCACGACACAGTGCCGTAGACCGATGGACCCTTTTCTCACAGTCGCGCTGGAAAATGCTAGGTGCACCCGGCTAGTGTACACAAGAGGCTAGAAACCTATTTCCCTTTAGAGAAAAATTCCAGAAAAATTTCTAAAAATACTACATACACTAAGTAACTTTACCCCATAATTAGTTTTCAAAAATGATTATAGAAAATAGTTATTAATTTCCAGCCTATATGTTTAAACTCGTAAAATCATATCTCTCATGTTTTAAACTCCGAAAATTATGAACCACTTCTGAAATTCTATAAAAAAATAATCTAAAAGTGACCAACCTGAGAGTAACCTTTTGCTCAACATATGTTTGCTTGTGATGTTTGTTTCTTTGTTTGTGCTTATCATTTTCGTCGGATCGATCGGCAGAAGGAGACGATTACCAGGAAGAAGACGACCCAGATTACCAGGAATCGGGAACTGTGAGCGGCAACGAAGGCAAGTCCTAACCCCACTATTATCTACTTAATTAATCACTCGCTGATGATTATATGATTGGAATATCATATGGTAGATTTTACTGAATAATAGGCAACTATGATATGTTTACGTGCTTAACGCAAATCTGATTAATGGGAACAAGTGGGGGATGCTTATATGCGGATAAACATCTTGGGGTAGACTCGCCTGTTGAGGGACTCTACCTAGGAGGCACTTGTTTGCCATATTGAGTAGTTTTCATAGGCCACCAAACTTGGTCAGAAACGCGTCCAGCTACACGCCTATATGGGTAGGCCTAGTTTCACACCCCGATAGGCATAAGTGTAACACCTACCTGGAGGTCGGGAGACACGGTTTGACAGGAGAAGGCACGACTGCTAAGTGATCTCTCGTGGCCGCCGGTCGGTGGTTGCTAAGTGATCCTCCACGTTAAATTCCTGTTGGGCCGTGTGCGAGCCCCCTTTTATGATATTGTTTTGGCCAGTAGACCATGCGTGGTCTGTTTTCCGGCCCCTGTATAAACCGTGGTGAGGGTTACATGGACCCTATGGATGCGTCCTCTCGGTATGAGCTTTGTTGGAGTAAATGAGGCCACTGATCATGGTCGAGTTCACTCCATCGTGTGGGGAAATTGGACATCTGCTTGCATAGAATTACCTAAATCCTATTCAAATAGCCACGTCCTTGGTTATGGGCAATCGCCGAGATGAGGTCACCTATGGTTAGGTCAATAACATTTCTTGCACTAGCACAACCATGAACTTGTGATAATGTTGCCTATGTTTCTAAACTAACCGGGAACTAGCGAGAAGGATGACACTCTCCTAGGGCCCACTTCTCTTTTATTCCTACTATTCCTATAGGACTTGCGGAGTACTCTATGTACTCACCCGTTGTTGACTCACAGATTATGAAGACGAAGGAGAACCCGGCTACAACGTGGAGGACTTCCAGGAGGACCAGTGATAGCGACCCGCGACCATGAAGGAATCGTTAGGATAGGGTCTACGCCTACGCTCTAGCTTGCCTATGAGGATAGACGCGCTACGCATCGACTACCGCCTTAGTAGCTTCCACACCCTGTTACGCACAACCCCTGTAGAGTGTTTTTGGTCAAGAGATGTAAATAAAAACCTTGACCCTGTTGTAATATATCATCTACCTAAGTGTGAACCCCAGACCCTTTGTATGAACCCTTTTCGCTAGATTAATAAAGTTCGGTATTTATCTTTAAATCTGTATATCATTTCTGTTAATCCCGTACATTTTGTGCATGATCCTAGCGCAAATATGGGGATGTTTGGACTCTCAGAATGAGGGCCCGGCACACTCCGTTGACCTTCACGCACGCACAGTGATTGGGTGCTGCAGCAGCAGCTCGTGGCTGTCGAGGATCCGGTGCATGGCGGATCCGTGCTGGGCAAAAATAACCGAGAACCGAGAATCGAACCGAAATAACCGGAACCGAAACCGAACTAACTGAACTGAATATTTCGGTTCCTAATTCGGTTCCCAGTTCTGAGTAACCGAAATATGACAGGTTAATTCGGTTATTGGGCCTGGTAATAACCGAAAAACCGAAATATATGATGAGGCCCAGTAATGTAAAGAAGGAAAGGCCTGGACCAATAGATATTCATATATATACAACTCTAACCCCTAATCCCACTCCCCCCCAAACTCCTTCACACGTCCGCCCCTCCCATTCTCCCAAGTCCCAACCAGCCGCCAGGCACCAGATCCACCTCCTGCTCCCTTCACGCGCGTCCGCCCCTCCCAACCAGCAGCCAACCGCTAGGCACCAGATCCACCTCGCTGCTTCTGCTCCGATGCTCCCCACGCATCGCAGCTCTCTCTCTCCTCCAGTCTCTGCTCCGTGCTCCCTCTCCCCCACGTGGCGCGCGCGGCGCAGGTCACGCACGTCGTCGCGGTGGCTTGTGCTGGAGGACGAGGCGGCCCTTCGCCGGCTTGGAGTCCTCTGACGATGAGAGCGTGGAGTCCACCCCATCAGCACCCTTCGCTGGTCGAGAGTCCTCCATGATGCGAGTGTGGCCTCCACTGCTTTGTGCCTTCGCCGACCGGGAGTCCTCCAATGGCCGACATCCATCAGCGCTTTGCGCCTTTTTGTGGCCGCGTCCATCGTTGCCGCTCCCTGCTGGGATGCCGACCATGACTGCAATTTTTATTTTTTGTTCTTTTATTTTGATGTTGTAACAAGTGTTTCGGGTAGTTCGGTTGTAACCGAAACCGAACCGAATTAACTGAATCCAAAATTTGTCTGTTCTGAGTTTGTGAGTAACCGATCGGTTCCAAATTCTTTACTAACCGAATTTCGTAAAGAACCGAGAAACCGAACCGATCGGTTTCGGTTAACCGAATGCCTAGGGTGAGCGGCGAGGCCCAGGCCCGCGCACATTGGGCTCCCACACGACGGCCTCGGCAGGGCGACCGGCGCCAGCCAGCCGCGCGCAGAAATCCAGCCAGGCGCTGCACGGCCAGACCCTGACTCCGGCCATGCGCCAGATTCTTGCGCACCTGCGCCGCGACCAGCATCCGCGTGCTATTGATGTCGTCGATTGCCACGGCGAGGCTCTTGCGGCCCGCGAAGTGTTCGCCCCCCCTCCAGCACGCCGATGGCCAAGCCCAGCTCGGCCACGTGGGAGGCGCAAGGTCAGAGAGAGGTGCCTTCGCCTGGAGCAGCGCGGCCGCATCCGTATCCACGACCGTGAGCATGACACCACCCATCGCATCGAGGCCTTTCCCACATCGATCCATCTCCAGGAAGGCAGATCAGGGAGGAAACAGCTGGATCCGGCCGGCCGCACCACCGCAGCCGGAGACGACCGAGGAGGCAGAGCCACCAGATCCGAAGACCACCTTTATTGAAGAAAAAACAAAGGAAAAACAAAAATAGAAAGGAGGGAGAGGATGGAGAGGAGGGGGAGGGGGCCGGCTCGCCTGCCCATACCGCGGCCGAGGATGCCGGGGAGAGGGGCAGGGGGCCGCAGGGGCTGAGGAGCGAGGAGGTTAGAAGGGAGAAGAGGAAGATGGCATTCGCCTCTGAAAAAACGGCATACGCCTCTGTGAGCTGAGAGTGAGTGCTGGACTAGTTTAGTGGTGACATGAGGATCCGCACCACACCTGGTTGTTAGAGCCATCGATGGATGCATGGACCTGCTACATGTACTTTCCATTTTTTCCCTTCTGAGTTGGCCGCGACGTTGTTCTGACATATGGATCGTGTATTTTTAGCCATTGCTAATTTTCAGTTTTTTTTACTATGACTTGTAGTTGCCACCATTTTATTAGTATTTTTTCCGTGTTTGCTGGCTCTAGTTTGGCTCTAGTTTTTGTTAGTATTTGCTATTATAATCTTTCAGTATTTGTTAATAATATGTTTAAACGTGTGGACACCTTGTGTGCTAGTAGCTTGGTACAGTGGAAGTCTCAAGACAAATTTATCGAGTATTTTGCCAGTATATTTAAGTATTTTGTTAAGTGTTTTTACTTGTCTTGAAATACTAAACAGTATGATGCTATAACGCTAATTAGTATTCGTACGGTGACCCTCACGGCTTGCCCCTTGTGTATGAAGTCCACTGGTGGCATTATGATACTGACAAAATACTTACAACTATATTAGAGCATAGTACTAACAAAAAATACTTCAGGATACTGGCAATTAGTTACTACATACTGGAGTTATAGTATCGGTTGTACCACGTTATGACAAAATAGTCATAAAAACTTAAAAATACTAAGGTCAGTATACTAAAATCAATTGAAAGATACTATGACGAGAAACAAAATCAAATGCAAAAAGATACTGAACTAAGAAATACTTACACATACTTTATGTCATTGGTATCGACTAAACTACTAACAAATACTGATAAAATATTTCTTGTAACTACTAATGGTACTAGAACCACCAGTCTTGGGTACTAAAAGATACTTGACAAAATTGAAAGAAAATACTGACTATTACTTAAAGTTACTTAAAGATACTAACAGACAACCGAAGAAAAAATTGATTATACTGAAAGCTACTTAAAGATACTAAAAAATACTGATAAAAAATAAAAAAAAACTATTGACTAATACTAAAACCTACTACTAAAGATCCTGATAGATACGGAGAAAATAGTAATTATTATAAAAGCTACTTAAATATACTGACAAACATTGAATATTACTGAATGTTGTTTAAAATACTAGAAGATATTGATTATACTGAATGCTATAATGAACTATATGTTGGATGATACTGTGTCCTACTGGGTCATATACTAGAATATACTGGTGATACAGGGTCATACTAGGTGCTGCGACTAATCAGTATTTGTACGGCCCCTAATCAGTATTCATGAGCAGTATGAATGCTATAGCTATAATTAGTATTTATATGCGTCCCTAACCAGTATACCTATTGATACTCTAATCAGATTCATACTGTGTCATCTAATAACCAGTATGTTTGTTATGATCATAAGCATTAGTACTAAAACCAACAAAAATACTAAGAAAAACGTCTATATGTAGACACATGCAACCAGCGACATGCAAAAAAATCTAAAAACAGACAAATGACTGCAGCACTTTACAGGAGGGTAGCGCGCTTGTTATCAACAGGATAGACATGGGTCGCGTGGGGATAGGGAGAAAAGGGTCAAGTGTAGGACCGTGTGCATCCGCGTGTGAGAAAAAAAAATGTGGGGCAGCCTGATCCATTACGCTTGCGCGCGAGAAAAAAACGGAGCGCAGGAGGTGCGGTGCGGGAGCGCTGGCAGGCCGTGCGGTGCGGGAGCGCTGGCAGGCCGCATGCGTGAGAGGTGCCGATAGATGGTTGGTTGGCTCGGTCATGGTGTGTAGAATAGATCTACACCTAAGGTGTAGATTAGCATATGTATATTTATATATAGTTATATATGTATTTATGTTTATTTTTATATATTATATATGTATTTATATTTATATTTTTTATGTTATATGTCGGGCCGTGCCGGGCCCGCTGGCCACTGGGTCGGGCCGGGCCAAAACAGCGGGCTTCGCAGCGGGCTCACGGGCTCCGACTTCATGCCCAGTATACTTCTACAAAGTATAGTCCGTCCATGACCATGAGCTGAGCTGAGGTCTCTCTTTCGGTCACTCTGTGCTATCGTGGGAAAGCCCTCCCCTGTCCCCTCCTCAAGCTCCACTCCATCATCCCCTGCAGGCGGGGCAGAAGAAGCACGCCGGCCAAGCTAGGCGACGGTGAGCCGCCCCTCCTGTCCCACTCGATCCCCGGACCTTTATCTCCCTCTCCTCATCTTCCGGTCGTATACGTACGTCTGTATTGGTTTGATTTTGGTCTGTTTATATACTATATATTGTTGGCTCTCCTAGCTACAGGTAGCAGCCATGCAAGCTGGGATCCATGGCTGACAGCAGGGCAGGTCTTCCGCTGTCCGTGTTCATGTCGGAGAAGAAGAAGAAGAAGAAGAAGAAGAAGCAGCAGGAGGCGCGCGCGGCTCCTCCGTCGGCTTTCCGCCTCCCCGCCGTCATAGATGTCATTCAGTGGGCGCTCATCAACGCCGGCAGCTTCATCATCTTCTTCGCCTTCGCACCCGCCGCCTACGACATGCTCAACAACTACTGTGCCTGTGTGCGTGTGCTCCTCATCCTGTACGTAAATTATCACGACCTGATGATGTGTCGATCTGCGTGCAAATAATCCTCAAATTCATCCATTATTATTCCTGTGTGTCACGTACTCACGTACGTACTGTGTGTTCTTCCTGCATGCTGGTGGTGGTGGTGTATGCATGCATGCAGGTGAGCCGACGTGGCTGCCGATGTGCATCGAGGAGATCACGGACGCCCAGGCCGCCGTGGCAGACGCCATCGTGCTCGGGCTTCTCTGGTGCACCGCGCTCCAGGCGGCCGCCGGGGCGCTGGCACTGGCGCCTTCCGAGCCACCGCCGCCGGCTCCGCCTTCGCCTCGCCTACGCGGCGCTCGTGGCCACCGCCGCCGGCCACGGCATGTTCGCTGTCCTGCACTGCGTGCTGTTTCGCGCCACCGACGGGAGGCCTCTTCTTCTTCAACACCGTGGGCGTCTTCGTGTTCGGGTTGCCGACGTCCGCTGCTTCCTGGGCCTCTCCGGCGTGGAGGGGAGGAGTAGCGCCGACGATCCAGCATGCTGGGACACGGTACGCGCATTCATGCACGTACCGTCTTCATGTTCGATCGCTAGCTCCTATATCGTGAGTCGTGGCAGCATCCATGCACGTACGCTAGCTGCATATATATGCATCCATCTGGCATTAATAGTACTGCTAATTCGCCTAGTAGCACGTTTGTTAACTATCTGTGTGTACTGGATTGTGGTATATCATCAAGAAACTATATTGTTTTCCAGTAATATATGGTGTGTGAATGTTCTTGTTTTCCAGTAAATATATGCATCCTTTGTTCCCTCAACGGGCAACAAATTAAACAGACTGAAGACTAAGATGATGCAACAGTGTGTGAGTTTTGTAGCCCGTTTCTGAGTGGAGACAGAGAGGCAAAGATAGGGCAATGCAGTGCACATGCATACATGCATGTACCTTTCCTTTTACATGTACCTAGCTCGGGGACCGGCCTCCAATCCATGCGTGCTGTGGCCTTCCGGTGAGTCCTGATGAGGGGCTGAGGGCTGAATGGCTGAAGCAGGGCCGCCTACGCGCTCTCGGCTCTGTTGTGACTCTGCTCGCTCTTGCTAGAGCTAGACTACCTAGTCATCATCACCAGACTGATCATCACTCCGATGTCCTTGTGCTAGCTAGGTGTAGGCGTGTAGCATCAAGGAAAGCTTCACTATTGCACTGTGCCACATGCATGTAGCCAGCACATAGCACAGTACGTAGCAGTGACTGTGAATGTTGAAGGCAAACAAAGTCTAATTAATCTGTAGTTTGCTAGTCCATCTCTGTATAGTTTGCTCGATCAGACGACCTCGATCACGCAAATTTTGTTTCGGCCCTCACCGAAATAGACAAATTCACCGAAATTCGGTCCTTTCGGGCCGAATCCCACAACCTATCCGCGCGCGCAGGGACTGCCGAGGAAAGCGCCGACGACACCATGCACGGTATGGTGTGGTGGCCGCCTCGTACTCGAACCTTCAGGGCTCCGCCGCCTCCGGATCTCGACGTAGCGGATCTGGCCCTCGCGCCTCGCTGGGCGCCGCGCGGCGGCGACGGTAGACGTGGACCCGGTCTCCCGCATCTCGCGGCCGGGCGGCAGCGGGACGAAGCGCAGGATCGGGCTGGCGAGGAACACGGGTCGCAGAAGAAGACGCCGTATGTAGCAGCCGAGCGCGAGCCACCATAGGCGTCCGTCGTCGGCGAGCACCGCGGTCTCGGAGCAGCCGAGCAGGACGCGGTTGAGCTGATGAGCGTGCGGTCCATGAGAGAGACATGCCGCTTGAGCGGCTTGACGAACCAGTTGGGCGTGATGAGGAGGAGGAGGAGGCCGGAGCAGTCGGCGTCGAGGATGTAGGCGGACGTCTGCTGCTGTGTTGGCTCGCGTAGCCGACCGGGGCGGTGGGGGGCTAGCGGTGGCGCCACCGCGCCACAACAGGTACGATACGAGGCGCGTGGAGGGTCCTCGCGCGCGAGGTGGAAGGAAGTCCGTGCCGCGGGTGATCGCCCTGCGTTGTGACCATGCTTGTCCTTGTGCGAGAAGACGACGGCCATGGAGACGAGGGCCACCCACGAGCGCTGCGGCGGCTCCAAGTTGTGCTTCTCGTGGCGGGCGGGGCGCTTGCCAGCACGGATCCAGCATCCGGTGGGGTCCACGTGACGTGAGGTCACCCAGACCCACGCGAAGCAACGGCCAACCGCAATTGCCGGCGTGTTGCGGTTGCGGTTGCGGCTATTGAAATCGCTACCGGGAGTCCGGGACCGACCTTCTTGCTTCTTCTAGAAACGAGCACCGAGAGCAAGAGATGGAGATGGAAATGGAAGAAGTGGAGACCACTCGAGGTGCTCGAGGCCGTGGCAGGAACCTTGGGCCGTGGACGCCGACGTGCAGAACGGGCGCCGTCACCCGGGGGCCCGGCCCCGGGCGCGGAGGCCGCACCGCGGCACAGTACAGCGCGCGCTCGAAGGCGCCTCGACGGAGCTGGGTAGACCTCGCCGTCGCAAGCATGGGCGCGACCCGCCGCCTGGGCGCCTGGCGGGCGGCGCGCCATGCCCGAGTGAACCGCTGGACTTGTGGACGACCTCGCCGGGGACCCGGCCGTGTGGTGCGCAAGCCTTGGTGGTGCGCGCTGGAGAAGCTGGAGAACGCGGCCGAGCTCGCCACCCGCGTGCACGACGGCGTGGAGCGCGCACGCGGCCACCTGCGCCCTGGTGGTCCTGGACGAGGCCATCGACAGCAACGCCGTGGGAGCAGAACCCCAACCTCTCCGATGGACCTCGCCACGCGGAGACCGCCGACGCCGACGCGCGCGAGGGCGGCGTTCGGCTTCATCAGCGGCGTCGAGTACGTGTGACTGTGTGAGGCTCGGGTCTCCCAAATTCGCAGGACTTGGCCGTTCGATCCGTCACCCCGTCGCCTGCTTGCGTTTGTTCTAAGTATCGCAGAGAAACAGAAGATGGTCATTTTTGTTGCGATTTAGTGATTCTTGCTCTCGGAATGACGAATGGTCGATATGGATTCTTTCGCTGCCCTGATTTGAGTTCAATTCTACTGTTGTCTGTTGGGATGCACAATGGTGCGATTTTCTGGTGACGTAGGGACTAGGGTGAATGTTATCTGCCATGACGGCTGTGTATGCACTATGCAGAACACTACTAGTTGCAGGAACGAAACTTGTGATTTTCAGGTGATCTAGGGTGAATCGAACGTGCCTGTTTTGTCGCGATTTGGGTAGTTCTTGGAGTGATGAATGGACCATCATGTCCCATACGTGTGTATGTAGATTCTTCCGGGGCTCTGGTGGGCAATAAGCTCTTAGAGTGGCATAATCTAATAGCACAGATCTCCTATGTGGCACTGGTGGATGGTCCTGGTCACTTTATTGGGGCTTAACCAATCTGGGTTATTCTCGGTCCGATCTATGTATCTTCGTCTAATGGATACCGAACCACCTTTCACCATAAACAGATCTAGAAAATTAAAATTCCTCTCAAAATAAAAATATTCTTATGGTTCTACAGAAAGGTGTCACCTTAACAAAAGACAACCTTGCTAGGAAAATTGGAAAGGAAGCCAAAAATGCGTTTACTGTAACAGGAACGAAACTATCCAACATTTATTCCTGGACTGTTCCTTTACCAAAATGATTTGGAGGATTTTCTTTGCTACTCACTTAACCCAACCGAGATCAATCAACCATATGTTCGGTACCTTACTTTCAAATCAGCAAAAGAAAACCAAGGACTTGATCTGGGTGGGAGTCGCTGCATTTGCTCGGCAATATGGAGATGCCGAAACGATTTATTTTAATAAAATCATAACTAACTCTTTTCTGCAGATTATTTTCAGGGGAGCGTACTGGTTACGCTTCTGGGGCCCACTGTGGCGTGATGAGCAAGTCAAGGACACCCTCGTACTGCTAAGCAAGAAGCTTGAGATGATCGCTTTAGAGATTTCAAACAGAGGGTGGAAGCAATTATATTGTTTGCTTTAATGTCCTGGTCATTGTTTGTGACCTTTTGCTCTATTTATACACTCTTTGAAACTCTGTAATAATTGGTTGTGTACATCCTCGGATGTAGAGGCCGGATTCATATCCTTTATCTAAAAAAAATGTAGATTCTTCGTTGATCTGATTTGAGTTCAGTTAGTTCTATGGTTGCAATATATGCACAATGACATCTAATTTTCAGGTGATCCAGTTGAATGTCTGGAATGCAATTTTCAGACGTGTCACGGCCGCCCACCTCTTTTTTCCGCGAACATGCACATATAGAACGTATTTCATTAAGACGATAGCAAGTTTTACACAGGGTGCCCTAATACAAGCGAGATGCCACACTTGGCACCCCACACAGAGAGATTACGCAGTTTGTTAGTATAGCTCTTTGGACTACATCTTAACTTGTTGGCGACTAAGGCCTTGTTTGGATGCGCATGTATTAATTTAAACCACATGGTTTGGAGCGTAACTTAGTTTAAATACACTTCAATACATGTGGATTTAGCTAAATACATGTGCATCCAAACAAGCCCTAAAGGAGGTTGCGGAAGCTTTTTATGGCGTTGCGACCACAAAGAAGACGATATGGAGCCGAACCCAAGATCAGTTCAGTTAACCTCGCCTATACAATCTGTCCACTAAAAACCAATAACATGTCACATGTTTAAATTTATGTCTAAACTCATGCCTACTCAGATAACGGGCATCCGTTGGGTCACTCGTGCCCACCATAATTGTACTCGATACTGTGCTAAGGCAATATACTAAGTGAGTAAAATATGTGCCAAGATAGAAGGGTGAGTAAGGTTATTATGTACCAATATGATTTGCACTTGATAATAATTATGTACCAATATCATTAAATAAACATTTCGTTTTATAATTAATTATTAGCACTTGATAGTTGGGTTATACAGACCAGGGAACTAAGAAACTAGTTGAGACTTGGCTAAACTGCCCATCCATTAATCCTTCTGTCAAGGGCTAAAATCTAGCTAACTACTAGTTGTTATATGTCCGAGAGATGAATATATGCTGAGGACCTTATATTAGGGTGCGAGCGCAGAGCAAATTAAACGAACAAGATATAGAACACTGTTCAATATATAGTACTATCGATTACATATAGTAAAAATATTGTAAAATTAATAATGATGATGATGAGTCAACAGTATCGATGATTTTGTATCTATGTCTTGTATCCATCATCCATCTCTCCATCCGCCAGGGCCGACGGCTCGATCTAGTCCTCTACGTCGTCAATGAACCGGAAGAATCCTCTTCACCCAGAGAAAGTAGCCATCCGGCGGCGGATACATCTTCGCCGCTCTAGCAAAACGCTTTTGCATCTCCGACCAGAGATGTACTTGTGGAGCTTCCCGGCCAGGCGATACTCCTCCAGCACCTCCTCGTCCGTCTTGGACAGATACTTGAGCAACACCTCCCACGTTATGCGCTTAAACTCTTCCGCGACCAGATGCTCCTCCGACGTCCAATCCACCTTTTCCGTTGCTGCCGCCTCTGCCTCGGCGGCGGAGCAGACCGGCTCCTGCCATGTTGCTGTCTCCAGTAATCCTGGCTCCGCGCCCACGCGGAGGACGAGCAGAGCTGCAACGCCGTTCACGTGGCTTATGGTTCTCGATCACCACCGCTGCCGCTGCTTCCTTCTCCATCGATCTAGTCTCTAGTCTCCACCCGGAGAGCCTACAACAAAACCAAGATTTGTTTGTTTCTGTGAGTATATTGTGGTACATCTATGTAATCAAACCAGGGCCGATCTGAATGAATTTATAGAGACGTACTAGGAGACTAGACCCCGTCCGTTCTACGTGTCCAACAACCAGGCCCAGTCCGATGCAAGTCCAAGTACAAGACGAGACATGCAGAGTCGTGATCGTGATCGTATACCTGCCGTCCTGCCCCGTACCGTTTTATCCTTGTTGTCCAATGGCCAGAGGGCCGAGTCCGAGGCCGAGTTCAAGACGCGGAGGCGAACGATGTAGTGGCCAAGGTTTTTTATATCGGAAGAAAAAAATTTCGGCACTTGCCGAGAAGAGCGATATTCGGAAATTTCGGGGATTTCGAAAATTTAAACAAATTTAAATTTTTTAAAAAAATTTGACATAAGTTTAACTAAAAAATATCTCTAATATTTGAACATAGATTTGCATATATAAACAATGATATATCACAACTTATAGCACAATTTATATATCCCTAGCAGTGTCATCATGATAATGCAAAGTCCTAAATATTAATAGTCTAAAAGTCCCAATTAGTAGTCTTAACAGTCACAAATAGTAGTCTTAACAGTCCCAATAGTACACTAAATAAATAGAGACTTAGAAAGTCCAATACTACAAGTCCATACATTGCAAATTAATGAAGTGCCAATATTACATGTCCCAAGTATCGATAGGTATCATACATCCCAAAATATATGCAAAATGCTAGAGCTTGCACCATATATCAGCTCCATATTTCTCTCTTGGGGCTTCAGTTTGCATCACCATTGACTACTAAAGGATCCATATCTACAAAAATGGAAGTCAGCAATTTCAAATGTAAGATCTATGCAGCTAAGTTACTATAGGAACTAAGTTGAAAGCTAACAAATACATAACCAAGTCAGTGGGTACATTATTCATCTAACCTTTCAAAGATCTTTCACACTCTGAGAGTAGGCTTCTTCTTCCTAGTTGACCTTGGACGGAGATGAACCGATTTCTCAATCCCACTACCACTAGCATCTTCACCTACGCAATCATATTTTCATAAGGAAATGTTGAAAATAACAAAATAACTAAAGCAAGCTGGAACCCACCATCTCCTTCGGTTACACAGGCCTTACTACCATTAGCTTTGTCTACCTCCATATCATCCTCACCTAGGAAGCAAAACAGATTTTTAACAAAATTACATATTATTCACAATAATCAGAAATCTCAAGTGATAGCCTCACAATCACCTTCGTTGTCAGAACTTGCAGAGCTGCTGTCATTTGACTCAGCATATATTGGGCTACCATGTGGAGAATCTGAATCAGAGTCCACTTCAATCAGATCTTCTTCATCTTCATCTCCCACCTTCCTTTTCTTCTCACCATCCTTTTGACCGAAATGAAGCTTTCTCTTGAATTTAGCCACATCGATGCATCCATCTGTAGCTCATCAGTGACAAAGCCTCCCGGTGTGGTAAAATCATCATCCTCAGCATCATATTCATCAAGAACTGGTGTGGACTCAGACCTAGAGTTGGATAGCCATTCCATGATGGGGTTGCTTTCATCAAAAAAAGCAACATCCATCATCATGCTACATGGATCTGTCTCCTTTTGTTTAAGGCTTTGAAAATCAGCCTCAAACTGCTGGATGTGCAACTTTAGATTGTAATGAACAAACACCAACTTCCTAAGCTTGTCATAGCCTAACTTATTTCTCAGTTAGTATGAACCAAAGCAAAGGTACTCCAGTTTCGCTCACAGCCACTCGATGAATTGCATTGTGAAAATGCGTACAACAAGCTTTTGCAGTGCTTTGCACTGACCTCCATATGACCACCACCAATCAGCTCAATAAATGAAGAAACATAGGAATCAATTTACAAAAAAAAGAATGCAAACTGATGAATAGGCCAAGGACAAGTATAATACCTGGAGTGGTTTGACCACGAAGTGCAGAGCTCCGAGCCTCTAGTGATCCAAATAACAATTTCTTCTGGCTAAACAAGTTCGTGAATTCATCAATTGCAATTGATGCCTCCTCTGGTGTGCTCGCTAGTTTCTTGAGTGCTAAACTTACAGCTAGTAGAGCAGATGGGTTGTTGCAAATTTGACTTATATAATGTCTGAGGATCCAGTGCAGCAGCTACAAATGGGGACAAGTAGAGTAATATTAGTTTTAATTAGAAAAGTACAGTGCATGAATGAAACAAGGCATGAATTGAACAATGTTCAGCAATAAAGAGTTTGAGTTGTACCTGCAGGCATGAGAGTTCCATCAAAAAGATATTGAGTCCTCCTCTTTACTGCTTCAATTATTCTTTCTAGGAGATCCTTAGGAACACGTTATCATGCTTCAATTTAGCAACTATTTCCCTTTCAGCTGCACTTATCCTTGGAAGGAATCCAGATATTGTCCCATTCTTTTGACCATCAGCAAAGCGAAGCACAGAAAATAGTGGTGTGACAACTTTCAACACCAACTCCACATCTTCCCACCACTTCCTACTTGTCAAGCAATCATAAGTGAAATCATGGTCGGGTCATCTTCCATTCACTATTGTTCCACTCTTCAGATACCATCCATGCCTGAAATCTCTCTTTTCTGTCATAAAAACTCTGCAAGAATAAGAACACCGTACCAAATCTAGTGGCATTCCAACGAATCAATTCTCCTCCTATCTTCGCTCTCATCATAGCATGCAGCCTAGAAACAATAGGAGCTAAAATCAGCACCTAAATGCATGTAAAGCAGCTTAAATCTGAGCTACAAATACACTATGTTTGGGTAGAATTCAGCTAAACATATACAGATAGGAGTGTTACCTATTATGGTTGTAGAAGAATTTACACATCCGTTGCGCACTTTCCACTACTTGAGAAACCTCCTCAAAGCTTGCTATTTCTTTCAACATCAAGTTGATAGTGTGTGCTGCACATGGCTGCCAAGTGATATGTTTATATTTAGCCACAATTTTTTTGCACGCTGCCTTGTAATTGGAGCCATTATCAGTCACAATCTGAATAACATTTTTCCCAACCTCTTCAACCACCTCTTTAATATGCTTATAGATATATGCAGCATTTGTTATGACCAGTTGCATCCACAGAACTATGGAAGAACATGCGGCCATTGCAAATATCATGAAATTGATGATGCACATCTTGAAAGGTCCTGTCCATGAATCACACATGAGTGTGACCCATATCGAGCCAATTTTCCTTGTACTCATCCATTTGTGCTAGTATCCTCATAGTTCATTTCTAGGAAAGGGCCATCTATCTCTCTTCCCAAAGGAACATTCACTCCTTCTCCAAGCTGTTGGGTCAATTAACAGCTGATATAAAATATGGACAGTCAGCTTTCCTTCCAGGAATATCATTGGCATGGAACCACTTCGACCAAACTTTACCAAGTCTCACTTTGGCATCTCCTGCAGCATAGTGTCCACTCTACGCTGTGTTGGTGTCTTACTACGTGCCAAGTCTAAATCAAATGCAGCTTGTGCAGCACCAGGACTGTAGAATCTACCAATGTAGTCTGAGTACCCGAGAAACTTACTCTCCGAAAAGGTGGTGTGTTACTATTGCATCTTTCTCTGCCTATAGGTGGGCTGCTGCCTATAGGTGGGCTGCTGCCATTTACCACACAGGATGGCGAATAGCTAACATCTAACCTTCCTATATCCCTCAATGATTCTCTTATTGCAAATTCAACCTGCCCAGCTTCACAGTAGGAATGTTAGCCCTTCTAGAATCTTCATATGCTTCATTGACGAGTGCCTTTTCCACAAAGAGACGGTGTTCTTTAGTATCCATCCTATTTTGTCTCCCTTTCCATTGCTCTGTCAACATGATTTCCCTCACAAACTTTGGAACATTGTTGCATGACACCACTCCCCCCACTCCAGCTAGATGATTTCTGAAACGGGTCGCACCTCCACTTCCTCTAGCAACCATACATAACACACTTGAATCCATTGGCTTTCCATTTTTCTCCATGACTCCAAGGATCTGTAATTGGTCCACCTAGGACCAACTTTTCCTATGGTAAAAAAAAAGAAAATGATTACTTGATGCTAAAATATGATTTTAAACTATAAGCTAAACACTGAGTAAATAATGCCAGTTTACACCATCAAGTGAATCTGAGTAAATTTGCATAGTTTAAAAGATTCAGCAATAGGACAATAGCTTTTTAGTGTCAAGATGATACATATATAGTGGCGTAATTAATCAGCTACATGCTTAAACACACATATAAAATCATGTGCTTGATAAACAAAGCCACTAACAGCGCCATTGCAAGATCATAGGCAAGCTCACCTTCTTTACTAATGACAATGTCACCGGCTCCTGCTTCTGCTACACGAGACAAGTTCCACTGCCATCAGCAAGTATCTGCCCCTTCCCCTTCCTGGAACCCTCACATCCATGCTTCCTTTGCCAACCATGGCAGTATCTTCTTCTGCAATTGTACTGAAACTCGGTAACAATACACTTCATTTTATTAGAAGACCCTAAAAAAATATTCCATGACTTTTAGGTGGACAGTTCAATCCAGATAAATGAAACAAAAGATCATCTTTATACCATGTTTTCCTGTGAAAAATGCAATACTTCAAATACGAATAAAATAGTAGCTAATTAGAGAAATGCCTATCTAAAATTCCGAATCTGCTAGTGAAATACTCAATCAATAAATCAGCAATCCTTAGGGAAATAAGAATCAAATCAAAGACTCATAAATCACAATCACAACAACATTTGAATCATTTTTATTAGGGATTTAGGGGCAATAGATGTTAGGGATATACCTAGAAGCGTAGTCTGTTCCTGATCCTGCTCTGCTCCTACGTCCGTGCTCTGCTCCTTCGCGCTCTGCTTTGCTGCTTTGCTGCCGCTTGCCTTGCGCACAGGTGCACACCGTCCGTGCCGTGCCCTGCGCCCTGCGCATCGCCGCCCGTCCTGCGTCGCCGCTGCTCCGGTGGTGGAGGTGCGGACTGCGGAGGCGTGGAGATGGCGGCTGGAGACGAGAGGTGAGGGGGAGGCCGGGAGCTAGCGGTGGATGAAGGTGGCGGCGGCTGTGTCGAGCTGCAGCTCCATCTGCCGATTTGGGGAAGGAAAAATGAGAGGTGTTCGATTTAGGGTTGGTGGGGGTATATCTCGGGCTTGTGGGCCGGGAGACTCATTGGCGCGAAGTTTTGGCGGGCGGCGCGCAGTTTCGGCGGGCAGCGTAAATTTGCCTGAAAAATTTGGCCGGCACGTGAATTTTTTCGGGCCCCACCGAAAAGAGCGAAATTTCGGATTTTTCGGCGAAATTTCGCCGAAATTTTTTTCCTTGGTAGTGGCGGGCGCCATTGGCGACGAGCAAGAGGGTGCGCGGTACCGTCTGTGTGTTTGCTCTGTCTGCCTGTCTTCTCTCCTGTTGCGGGCGACCGGGCGTACGTGGGCTGCGTTAACGCGCGCGGGATCCACCTCCACCTATAGTTGGCCAGATGGGCCAGGCCGCTGGCCGACACGAGCACGGCACGCAAAGCACGGCCCACGAATGGCCCGGCCCACTGCCTCACGTGTCGTGCCAAGCACAGGCACGGTGCCGTGCCGTGCCTGGGCCTCACATTCGGCCACGGGCCAGGCACGAGCACGGCACGACATTTGGCCTGGCCCGGCTTAGGCACGGCAACAACAGTCGTTGGA
Source organism: Coix lacryma-jobi var. lacryma-jobi (assembly GCA_009763385.1). Lineage (NCBI taxonomy): Eukaryota > Viridiplantae > Streptophyta > Magnoliopsida > Poales > Poaceae > Coix > Coix lacryma-jobi. The sequence continues at coordinate 131,873,771 of CM019827.1, forward strand.
TCTCGCCATTGTTTCCCCCCGCTATAAACTAATAGGGTAGATATCCCTATTAGTTTTGGTGAATCTACTGCATTTGAGATTACATTAAAATGCTCACAACCCTAAGTTCCATGCTGTGTCTAGACAAACAACCACTAGAGACATTAAGAAAATGTTCACTGAACGTAAATCTAAGCTTGTTGAGCTACTATCTTTGATTCTGTTCACTGTGTGTGCCTTACATCTGATATATGGTCCGGTAATGCCAAAGAGACTACCTAATGTTGTTGCTCATTCATAAACTCTGATTGGCAACTAGAGAAAGAGTGTTTGGTCTTGTTCTTATTGATTGTTCTCATAATGGACAGAACATAGGTGATAGAATTGCATCTGTTCTTTCTGATTATGGTGTGCTTAAAAAAGTGTTTGTTGTTACTTTGGACAATGCTTCATCTAATGTTTCTGCTATGCGTACACTTAGACCTATTCTGTCTACATATCTTGGTATTGATGTACCTTTAGATGATGCACTGCAACCTGAATCTGCTATTACTTCTTTGTTCTTGCATCAGCGTTGTGCATGTCATATTGTCAATTTGATTGTCAAGGAAGCACTTGAAGCTCTTAAGCCTTTGATTGAGAGGTTTAGGGTTGCAATATCATATTTAAACTCATCTAACCAGAGAATAGCTGCATATAAAAGATTATGCCAAGCAGCTGTATTAGGCCTAGAAAGTTTCAGTTAGACATGGACATACGATGGAACTCTACATACCTTATGCTAAGAGCTTGCTTCCTCATAAAGACATTTATCTACTTTATACAAGCTAACTATCCTAGAACTGATGATGGACAGTTGCATTAAATGAACAGCATTGGTCAATGGCTGATAAGGTATTTAAGTTTCTTGAATTGTTCTATGATTCTACAGTTGCCTTGTCTGGTATCTACTATCCTACCTCACCACTTATGATTCATTATCTTGTTAAAATTGCTATACACCTGAAAAATTATGATAATGACATTCACCTGAGAAATGTAGTTCAAATATGATAGATAAGTATAATAAATACTGGAGGGACATACCTTTACTGTATTCTTTTGCATTCATCTTGGACCTAGAGCTAAGATGAAAGGTTTCTCAAAAGTGCTGAGGAGGTTGATGAACCTTACAAGCACTGATTATAGTGCTTATCAGGTTGACACTAGAGCTAGGCTTACTGAAGTCTACAATAAATATGAGCAGAAATATGGTTCTATTAGGTTGAGTAGGACTGTAAAACCCTACCGGTAAGAAAAGGTCTGCATGGGATAAATTTATGATGATGATTCTAGTTCTTCTGGTGGTGGTACATCTTCTTCACGGTTGCATTCTAATCTTAATTTATCTAGAGATACATCTGCTACTGCTTTGCTGCATGCTGCTACTTCTCACAGCTTCTAATGCTCTGAACTTGTTAACTATTTGGATTGTGACACTGTTAGCCAGTTGGATGATTCATTTAACATCCTGAGATGGTGGCATGAGCACAAACTGACATATCCAGTGCTGTCCATCATGGCTAAAGATGTTTTAACTGTTCCTGTGTCTACCATATCTTCAGAATCTACCTTTAGTATGACTGGCAGGATCATGAGGAGCGCGGAGGAGGCTGAAGCCAGAGATGGTGGAGATGCTCACCTGCATCAAGGACTGGGAGATGGCAGAGGAAAGATTGCAGCACTGTGTGGAGGACAAGGAGATGGAAGAAGCATTTGAAGAACTTTATCTAGATTAGCTTGAATTTTATCAGTTATCCTGTTATGTAATGGACTGTAATATGAACTTGGACATTGATGTAAGGACATTGAACATTTGAACTGGGGCTTGGCTGTACTTTTTCCTGCCTAAGGTTTTATCTCAAAAGGGTGAGTTTACTTAGGCAGGTTTTTAATGAGACAGCCATTGCACAAGCTCCTAATATATTTCTATTTCTCAACTTACTTTGTGTCTTTTGATCTATCTTGAATCTGTGTAAAATGCTTAGGCAGGTTTTACTTAGGCAGGTTTTAATGAGGCAGCTGTGCCAGTGCCAGAACGGGCACTGACAGGCTGCCGTGCCATCAGGCACTGCACGGCACGGTTAAGCCCTTGTAGGGCCGTGCCTGGGCCTGTGCTTGAGCACGCTGGCACGATCTGGCACGGCACGGCGTGCCACCGTGCCTGATCGTGCCCGTGCTAGTGCCGTGCCGGGCGGCCGGTTGGCCAACTATACCTCACACTAGCCAGGGCACGCAGCTGCTGTCAGAGCACGCCGCGCTGCGACGTCAGGCCCATAGTGGCGAGAGGGAGAATCGGTGGGCCATTGACAGCGTGCTTCCAATCCAACTGCGGGCGGTCGAGGTGGCGCGCGCTGGCCAGGCGGTCCGGTGGCCGCGCCACACTCTGTGCTCCCTGACGCGGTGGCGCGCTCCCCATTGGCCATTGCCGGTGCACGTCGCCAACGACGCGCCGCCCGTGCGCGCCCGTCTCGAGACGGGGCAGCGTCCGACGACCTCACCCTCTCCGCGGCCACGATGGAGGCGTAGGCGGCCTAGCTCTCTCTTGCTCTTCGAGCTCCGCGGCGCCGATCGACTATAACCCGATGGTCCCGCTGCCTCCGATCGTTCAGTACATCCTGACGGCGACCCCCCGTTTGGCTCGCTCTGAACCTGTTCCAGGTCGCCTCGCGCGGGCTTACGACGAGGACGCGTGCGGCTCCTTGTGGTCACCTGCGGACGGCCGGCAACTTCTCGGCGTCCCAGTCTCTTTTTCCCTGGCTTGGAAATCTTGTCGACAGTAAGCCACTTCATCGCCAGGCTGCGCTGCGCTGATCTCGCGATGGTGAGCGCCGCGCTGGGCATCACGTACCGCCCATCAAGGAAACGAAGAGGTCTCTCCCAGTCCCAGTCCGCCGTAGTTGCATGTCTCGCGCGGTTTGCTGGAGAATCGGTGCTGCATTTGCCATATTACAACTGTGTTCCCTACGTGTTCTTGCGTGTATGGCTGTACTGTACCTGATGAACACTGGGAAAACTGCGACCGCAAAGGTGATCTCTCTGTTGCCTCGATGCTTTATACTTTATTTCGTGCATGCATATTTATGCCATGTTGATTTGAGCTGTTCACATGGCCCTGATCGGTAACTAATACTCCCTCCATCCCAAATTATAAGTCATTCAAGATCTTGGAGAGTCAAAGTTTTTCAACTTTAACTAAAATTCTAGAGTTGGTCAAGTTTAAAAAAAACTTGACTCTCAACGTTGTGGATGCCTTATAATTTACCAAACATTTTCTTCATCGATTAAGGTCAAGGTCACTGATGGGTGCCATATATAGTTTCCTGGCCTTTTCTCCCCTTGGTGTGTCGCTGCAGATAAGCTGCGAATATATGTTCATGTTAGTGTCAGTGCAGATGATTCAGAATTATACTAAAGCATAGTTATGATCACTATCCCTTTCTCTCTTTATGTAGGACCTTTTGAACTACACTTGCATAAGCAGAGTTGATAGAGTTGTATCAGGCAAACATGATGGCATCAGTATCATAAGACTAGAGTAAAATATTGTCGTTCAGACTACCCAATGAGAGTTTAGTCTCCCGTTCTGCATGTACCTATATTATCCCTTGCGAGATTGGTTTATCGTCATACTATTGGTGCATCAGTAGGTTGGCTCGATCTTGTCAGGTTTATGAATGGGCTAGATGATTCATGTATACGCGGAAAGTGCATGGTCGCCTGGCAACCATTTGCCGTCCGAGGACTGCATTGGCATTGGGTGGTCTCGGCATCCCGACATCAAGCTCACCGGAATGCGGTGCAAACCAAAATGGTTCTGGGCTGCATCAGATAGACGCACAGAGAGCATGGGCCAGCTGCCGATCGATTCAGCTCCGGAGGTCCGGGCATTCTTCGAAGCTTCCACTTACACCGTGATCGCAATGGCCAAAACACACGACGGTGCGGCAGCAAAGCCGTGCCATCGAGCACATGGCACCCGTACTCACCAGCCTCGTCGACCAAAGCCTGGTTCGTCAAGCGTTTGCGTCGGTGGCCACCACACTACACAAATTATTTCTAAAGATGACAGATACCAATAAAATATATGTCAAATTCTTCACAAATGTCATCAAATTCTTCACAAATTGTTCAGAAATTACATAGCAGACACAACCATCCAAACCATAGGCGGGCGTCAGGGCGGATCGAGGGAGCCACGGCCTGAGGGCCTAATTTTTTACTTTTTGGCCCTTTTTTTGAAAAATATTCACAAATAGTCCTTTGTAGGTTTGATTTCCGTTTATAGACCCTGACCTCGGCGCCATGACCTTTGGCGCCGAGAAAACACGTCTCGGCGCCATGACCTTTGGCGCCGAGGTATTGGGAAAACCGTCGAATGTGACGGTGACCTGGCGCTGACATGGACGAGGGCTCGGCGCCAAGGATCTTGGCGCCGAGCTTGGCGCCGTAGATCTTGGCGCCGAGCTTATTGCCCTAGAACCCGGCGCTGAGCTGTTAAACTTTAGATCTCGGATGTTTCATACGAACAAGTATCGTAGTTCCTGCTATTTACTACAGAAGTCGGGTGGTGTAGCCGGTTAGCGCATGCACTTGTTTCTTGGAGACCTAGGTTCAAACCAGCAGGTAGCTTTTTTTTGCAATTTAACAATCTTTATTATTTATCTTTTAATTAATGTTTATCGAAACCCATGTCACATTTATAATAACAATAACGTTGATGGAGACTAGGTTCAAACCAGCAGGTAGCTTTGTTTTTGCAATTTAACAATCTTTATTATTTATCTTTAATTAATGTTTATCGAAACCCATGTCACATTTATAATAACAATAACGTTGATTTTTTTGTAGACCTGAAAATCTGTTTTTTTTCTGCAAATTTCAAATGTTGATTTTTTATGATGGCCATGTCACATTTAATAATATAGGTTAATATTCTATTAAAATTATAAGAATTAAATATAACTTTATATAGTACATAATTAGTATCATTAGGGATGGTGGGTGTATATTATAACTTTAATTTTTATTTTACTTATATGTTGCTATAGTGAAATATCGAGCTCCGTAAATTATAAATAACAATTAAGGAGTGAAATATCGACCTCCGTAAATAATTAACAAAGATATTTCACTGCAGTTACATATAAGTAAAAATAAAAATTAATTCAAAAAATAAGGTTTGAATATATGTGGCTTATGTTAAAGCAAAGTATTTTGACCAACTATAATAGATGTAAGTTTTTTAAAGTGCAAAAGAAACCAACTATAATAGATGACGTTTTTTAAAGTGCAAAAAAATTGCTGGGCTCGGAGCTTGAACCCAGATCTCCAGGAAAACAAGTGCATGTGCTAAGCAGTTGCACCACCCGACTTCTGTGGCAAATAGCAGAGAACTACGATACTTGTTCGTATGAAACATCCGAGATCTAAATCTAAAGGTTAACAGCTCAGCGCCGGTTCTAGGGCAATGAGCTCGGCGCCAAGATCTACGGCGCCAAGATCCATGGCGCCGAGCCCTCGTCCATGTCAGCGCCAGGTCACCGCCACGTTCGACGCTTTCTCAATACCTCGGCGCCAAAGGTCATGGCGCCGAGACGTGTTTTCTCGGCGCCAAAGGTCATGGCGCCGAGGTCAGGTTACATAAACAGAAATCAAACCTACAAAGGACCATTTCATTTATGGATATTTTTCAAAAAAAAGGGCTAAAAAGTAAAAAATTAGACCATAGGGGCACGTCTGGAGCGGAGCCCAAGAGAAAACCGCGACGTTGGGGGGCAGCATGAGACGTCAGGCCAATGCACCCGATGGCCAGCCAACTCAGGATCAACTCGGTGACTTGGATTATCCCATACTGCTGCTCCATACTTATTTATGTATAATGCACGTACATGCTAGGCATTTCTCTGTTCTTGGTTTATGCTGAAAATCACTTTATCCTTACAGTTATATCCCAATGGAGATTTGCATGATCTTGATTCACAATGGAACCTCATGCTGTTTGGTCTTCATTTTTCTTCTTTCAGTAATGATGAGAATGTGAGGAGATTAATTGTATTTTTTTTAGAATTTAAGGTACTCACCAAGCCATTTCTGTGTGCATTAAAGTTTTTTAATGGTTAAATGGCAATAGTTCATAGAATCACCAGTATTTTGTCAGTACATTGAGAGGCCACACACTTCATCATTCCTTAATGCAGAGAGCATTGGTTTCTTACAGGTTGATGACGACCTGCTGGATCTGGAGCTGCAGATTTATTTTACTTTGGAACCAGCCTATTTTCACTCAATCAGAAAAACTCAACCAGAAGCATCCAGAATGAATTTTTTACTGAACGTGCGCCATGCCGTTATCTTTCGAATTTTTTTTATGGGTGTTTGCCATCATGAGACGAGTTGGAAAGGTTAGTTATTATGGCCGTGGCCCCACCTGGCCAAGAGACAACAAGCCGTCGTCCTCGTTAGTCCTCGTCCTCTTCCAGAACGGGCTTGCTCCTCTTCCCTACCGCCTATAAATTCAGGATTTCAGGGTCACCATCACCATCCTGTAGCATTTAGCAGCCAGCCACACGCTCCCCGAAATCAAACCCCCTCAAACCAAACCGCCTCTCTCTCCACCCTCCTCCTGAGAACCTCGCGCCCGCAGAACATGGCGGCTGCCATGTCGACCACCGAAGCGGCGGACGCGAACCCGGAGGACGGCAAGCACGCGAACCGGAGCACGGCAAGTCGTCGTCGTCTTCGCCCGCCCGCCAGGACGCGAACCTGGAGCACGGCAAGTCGTCGTCGACTTCGCCTGCCCGCCAGGACGCGAAGCCGGAGCCGCCACAGCTTTCGTGGGGGGCGCTCATCTCGTATCCCGTGGTTGTCCTCCGTAACGGCAAGCTGAAGATCCGCCTCGACTTCCAAGAGCCTCCGACGATCTCCTACCTAGAGATGCTGTACCCCCGCGCCGCCCCCCCTCGCCCGGTCGGCTACTTCGTCCGCCAGGAGGAGCAGCAGCCGTACGGCTACATCCTCGCTACCGACCGCTCCGGCCGCCTCCTCCTCCAAATCACCAGCCCCGTCACCAGCACCAACTCCGGTCCCGAGCTCTTCCTCTGCGACGTTCACGCGCGAACTGCTTCGAGGATACCGGCGATCCCCTTCGCGACGCTCCCCGTCTCCGCGCAGCCGAGCCACTCCATCGGCCTCATCGGCAACCCGCTCCTGCGCGGAGAGTACTTAGTCGCCCAACTCCACCCGCGGACCTCCTCTGTCCTTGTCGCCGACACGGATCGGTTGCTCTGCTACAACAGCGCGTCGCTGCAGTGGAGCGTCAAGGCGCTCCACCTGGACGCCTGCTTCCTCGACCGCATGAGCAAGCCCTGCGCCCAGGCCACGGTGATCGCCCACGACAAGCGCCTCTGGTGGCTCGCCCTCGCCTACGGCGTCTTCGTTTGCGACCCTTCACCGCGAGACCGTGCCTGCGGTTCATTCCGCTCCCCACCGGCTGCGACGCGAGGGAGGAGCTCTCCCACCGGGTCCTCGTCGACCAGCGCCGCCGCGTGGCGCCCAGCGAGGGCCAGCTCCGCGACGTCGAGATCCGAGGGCTCTCCTACGAGGTGGAGGTCGACGGCGACGCCACACCCCCGCCCGAGAACCCCACCGTCTGCATGTGGACTCTAATCGACCCGAAGGAGCCTGAGGCGGTGGAGTTCTGGAGCTTCGAGTACGAGGCGCCCTTCGCCGAGATCTGGGCCGACGACACCTACGTCGACGCAGGCCTGCCGCACGGGTGGTGCCGCACATCGCCCTCGTGGACCCCACCAACCACCGCATCGTTTATTTCCTCCAGGGTTCGAAGCTATTCGGCTTGGACGTGATCGCCAGGCGAGTCCTCTGTTTCGAGAACTGCTTGTCAGAAGACCACCGCGAAGGGGAAGTCATGTCGTTCAGAACCTCGCGCCCCGTCATCGACGCGTGGGAGCTGCTGCCTCGCCGCCGCCAAGAAGGTACTGATTTCTGAACCACGCGCTACGCTAGATTCTTTCCAGCGCTTCTACTTCTACGTTTCTGAACCATGTCTGCTGCCTCTCGCTGTCAACCATTAAGGGCCTGTTTAGTTTCCCACTCAACAACTTTCTTTTCACCTATTATCACATCGAATGTTCAATCGCATATACATGTAGTATTAAATATAGACATACTAAAAAAACAACTAATTACACATTGTAATAACTTTGCGTGATGATTTTTTAAGCCTAATTATTAGTTCATGATTTCACATTGTTGTGCTATAGTAAAAATGTGCTATTAACGGATTAATTAGTCTAAATAAATTTGTCTTATGGTTTATAGACGAAATATGTTATTTGTTTTTATTAGCATTTTTTTAATTATGCTAAACTAGTACCACAACATTAGACGTGACAACTAAAAACTTTTCACCCTTTGACTAAACACCCTTTAATTAGTCCCATTTTATTGCGTTGTGTAGATGACGAGCTCCCGAAGCATATTGTGAGACAAAATTCTGCAAATCCATACTCTGATCTCATCCCTAGGAACGTAGAGGTTAGTTCAACAGCAAGTCAAGCACTCCTCGTCCTCCAGCTCCCCAGAGAAGCCTGCAGACGTTGCCCGCAGACGCATCTCCTTGAAGATTCGTGAGGAGACTCACGCTGCCACTCTAGCCAAATTGGCTAGAGAGGAGAGTTTCATTAATAGATTTGATGACGAGTGAACGCTGAGCTACTAGACAAACAAATTCATGGTTGTTGACATGGTTTAAAATTCATGAGTTAGTAGCTGTCAGTTGTTTTAGCGTGGGAACAAACAAATTCAGGACGACTAGTTCTAGTCAGCCTAACCGGACGACACGTAGTTTGGGTCGGGTCCAGAGTTCAGAAGGTAAAAACATGTGCGTGTTTGCGTTGCTATGTTCGTCGATCGATCTGTTTTTTTTCTCCCAGGAGATATATAGCACCTGCTTGCTGCTTTTGATGCAATGCAAGCCTGCAGGCTACAATTCGTGCTCAGCCATGCATGATGTATGGTTCGATCTCGCAGTGGTCACATGCGCATTTGATTCTGCTCACGCGGAAAAGGTGCGTTTAATTCCATTGATCCATATATGCTGGCCAAGAGCTAAGCGAGCCCAAGCAAAGACGACATGTCCTACCGACTGCCGTGCCACTAGCTAGTCCACCGATGTAACGTGTGCGTGTACGTGCTGCATCACTTCGAACTGGACTGGATCGAGTCCGTGGCCGTGTTTGCCGAAACTTTCCTTTTATGTATGTATGTAGGCCTGCCAATCGATCAATCAGTATCCAAACAAACGGTACGATGTGAAACCAATAAAGTGATCCGTGTACACTAGTAGTTCAGACAAATCTTTGCTTGTTGATTCTCCCGGGACTGGAAAAGTAGAGAATCTTTGCTTGTCGATCTTTCTTTTTTTTTTCTCGAGTTTTTGCCTGGATTTCGAGGTTTTTACTAGTAGTCAAATTTCTCTCTTTTTTTCCCCGTGAACGATTGAGCCTTCATATCATAGGGAAAAAAGGTATTGCCTCCGTAAAAAAAAATATATGGTGTTTTGGACATGGTTTTGATCAAACACTGGAAATATAAATCATGATATACTGGAATCCAGTGTTTGATCAAAACCATGTCCAAAAACCATATAAATCATGAATAGAAAAATTTATTCATATTCATACGAAAGAAGTTTGAAAATATAAAAATCATATGAATAAATTTGTCTTGAAAAATACTTTCGTATATATTTAGATCATTTTTTGATAAATATTGTTTTAGTATAAATAGAGTCAAATTTATATTTTGGAGACCATGTCAATATACAAAACGTCTTCTATTTACTGTACGAAGGGAGTATACTATAATCAAATCTCCGGTTTACTTGTAGGGTGTTTGGTTTGAGGAAGGAGGTGGTCTATCATCTTCATCTTCTCCCTCCTAACTTTTTCTATTTGGTTGGTGGAATGGAATGAGTCGATGCATCACCACCTCATTCCCATAAGCCAATAATTAGTATATAGATGAGGAATGAGTTGGTTCCACCAAAATTCATAGGATGAACTCATGATGCATCATCTAATGAAGCATGACTTGATTCCATGAACCAAACACCCCATTAAGGAATCCAACGTGGCAAACAAGAGGCGGGCCTATTATCCAACCCCGCCAACCCGGGACGATTCAGCGGACGTCGTACCCCCCACCCCCCCACCACCACCACCACCACACACACACACCGGAATTAAAAAAAAAAAAACCCCACCCCCAATAGGAAAGGGCCAGCGTGGCCGTCCTCGCCCCGCACATGTTCCTCCCCCTCCCACGAGCACAACTCCACGAGGAGTCGAGGAGGGAGTCGAAGTCACGTCCCGCTCAGACGCAACGCGGCCCCGCTCGCAGTTTCGGCACTTGCACCAGCCCGGCGCCACGCAAAGGCCACTCCGCCAAGCCTTGCCACATCCATGCAACTCTGCCGATTGCGTGTCAACCAACGAGCCGCGCTTCCTTCCGCTAGGTGGTGGTGCTACGCCTACGTCTACGCGCTCGCCGATCTCCAACCCCAGGCGCGACGCGAGCCGCGCAGTCCGCACACGGGCATTTCCGCTCGTGGCCCAAGCCCGACTGCCGCCGGCAACCCGTGTTCTGTCCCGGCATTTCCGCGTACTAGTATATATACCGCGCCGTGGCTTTGGGGATGACGGCGATCCCATCCATCCTTCATTCCCGCGTCTTCTGCTAGGTGCTGGTTCATGTAGACGGATTATTCAAGAGGAGGGTCGTCGTCGTCGTCCATGGACAGCGGCGGGGGCAGCAGCGAGGTGCCCGGGAAGAAGGCGAGGAAGCCCTACACCATCACCAAGCCCCGGGAACGCTGGAGCACCGACGAGCACGGCCGCTTCGTCGACGCGCTGCTCACGTGAGTTGCCACTTGTCGTCACTCTCATCACTTGTGACTTGTGAGAGTGTGAGGCACATAGACAGCTACGACGAGCTCCCCTTCTGGTTCAGAACCTATTCCTTCTCTGAATGAATGAGCCCGAATCGTTCGCTGGACGCCGCTTTTGACTGACCTTACTTCAGTGAAGCAGTGATGAGCAGGAAATTAGTGGACTCTGATGTTCATGATTTTTTTTTTGTTTTTTGTTTTTTTTTTTCTCAGGTTCGGACGCGACTGGAAGAAGATCGAGGAGCATGTCGGCACCAAGACGACCATCCAGGTATCCATATATAGTCGCCTCAGTTCCTACTTGCATTTGGGCATGCAGTCCCTCGCTGAAGAAGAGCTCAGACTCTGAACAAACAACGCAACCTATGCATGCTGCAGATACGGAGCCATGCCCACAAGTACTTCATCAAGGTCCAGAAGCTCGGGCTGGCCGCCGGCCTTCCGCCGATGTACATGTACCCGAGCGCGCCACCTCGCCATGCAGCAGCAGCAGCAGCAGCACAGCTCGGTGGCCGGTAGCAGCGCGGCCGCCATGCCCATGCCATTGCTTCACGGGCAACAACCTGCGTGCGCGCCGGTCGCCAGGCCAGGCCTGTCCGAGTCCGACGCCGTCGCGCACGGTCCCATCGGCATGCCAGGTCTGTCCGAGTCCGCCGCCGTCGCCCACGGTTCCATCGGCTGGCAGACGGCTGGACCAGCCCCGGCGTGCTTCCTGCGGCCAGCAACGGCGGCAAGTGCCTTCTTTTGCTCTGTCGTCCAGCGAGCCTGCAATTTTTTTCTTCAGAACGGTGTTCTCGCGTTGCTGAATCCTGAATGGTGTTCTCGATCTCACGCTGCTTCTGAACATTTTATTTTCCAGAGATGCAAGGCTTGGATTGGGCAGGCCCGTCGGGTTCAGGGACAGCAGCAGCACGGGTGAACGCCGACGCACAGAGAGCGGTTCATTGGGGCGCCGAGCCTGAGCAGCAGCACCATGGATTGGACTGGCAGTGGTTGTTGGAGCCGTGCAGGATGAACAGATCGAGCTTCCATTATCACCCGGTACGCAACTACGTACTCCAAACTCCTTTCCAGGATCAAAACTTCTTTCGCTGAACGGAACTTGAGCTCGTGAAAGCGAAACGACATGATGGTTTCAGAAATAACCGTGAGCTGGATCTTGCTCTTCCTCTGCAGAGGATCTGCCGTTTGCGCAGGTGTACAGGTTCGTCGGCGACATGTTCGACCCCAACTTGCCGATCCCGGTTGAAACCCACCTGCAGAAACTGAAGGAACTGGACGACATCACCGTCAAGACAGTGAGTAGCTCACAGCTCAGTACTACTACGCAATTCCTTCCTCGCCATCTTGCGTTTCACATGCGTACCTTCTCCTGCTGCTGAGTTGAACAAAATCATCTCCTGCTGCTGAGTTGAACCAAAATCATCTCCTGCAGATCTTGCTGGTGCTGAGAAACCTCGAGAACAACCTGTCAGCGCCCCAGTTTGAGCCTGTGGTAAGACCGTAAGATAAGAAGCACTTTTTCTGAGTGCTCCTCTTGTGTTAGCTTATATATAGTCTGATAGCTCTCCATTCTCATTAATTTAAGTATTAAACATGAATTAATGATGAACTCATTCCATAAAACCTGGTAAATCACGAGACCTTTATAATGAGCCTAATTAGATCATGATTAGACAATGTTGTGTTACAGAACAGTCTCTAATGAGAGGTTAATTAGGCTTAATAGTTTTATATTTAGATCATATTTAGTTCTCCTAATGACGCGATTTCTCGTCCACCTGTAAAATTAGTTTTATATTTAGATCATACAATAAATTTTGTAAAATTTGAGCAACTAAACAAGGCCTTCGTTCTGTCCGGGCCAGATTAATTTGGCGCGGATTGAAGGCTGGTACTAGCCTAGTGGGCCAGTTTAGTTGCCAAAGTACCTCCCTTCAGGTTCTGGCACTTTTAGTTTTAGCAAGTTCATTCAAAAGGTATGAGATTTAATGAATGATACACATACTGTAGTCTGTTTTACACTCGGTTTGTACATACGGTGGTACATACTTATACGACGAGCACGACACACGACGTCTCACTTTATTCCGTGTACAACATTACAACAGCGTCACAGGCTCACAGCAGCAGCGCTCGTAGTATACGTACGCTTCCTGCCTGCTTGCACTTTTAGGCACCCGCAATGGAAGTAGTAAGGGGTAGAGCATCTCAAACAAGTTGGTAAATCCACTTGGTATTTTTATAATTTTGGCAAAAACTCAAAAAACTCTCTCCAACAACTCCCTAAACTAACTTGGTATTTTTCCAAACTTCCTAAATAGCCCCCTCGCGCGCGTAAATTCCCGCAGTGCGGAACCGGGCGCGTACGCCCCCTCCCCGCGGCCTACACCTCCCCTCCACTTAAGTTACTCTTTTTTTATTCTTTTTACCTGAAAAACTTATACCCGTGTCTATGACTAGCGGACCCGGCTCTTCGTTCTTCGTTTTGGCAAGTGTGTTTTAGGGAGTTGTTGGAGAGAAGTCTTTTTTTCACTTGGCAAATAAATTAGCAACTTGCTAAAACTCAAAATTTAGCAAGTAAATTGTACGTGTGGTAAGATACATTGTGGAGCTAATATGAAAAACAGACAATAGTTGCTACCGGTAGGAGTACTACTACCGGATAACAAGGATTAAAAAATTTCTATTCTCTCTCTCAGCGCTGGCATGCAGTAGTAGGGAGTAGTTTTGACGCATGCAGCAGTGTATAAAGGAGTCATGGTTAATATTATTTTTTTCTTGGGCCCCACTAATATTCGGATGAACATTGTGCAAGATGATAGATGTCTACTGCCGTTTGTTCTTTGGCCCTTCCTTGCTACCGATTTCGACAAGATACATTGCGGCTGCTACGTACGTACGGCGGGCAGATGGTACGTACGTACGGAGTACGTACTTAGAGAGAGGTACGGTAGGCAGCGCGACACTGTTGTTTATGGAGTAGTACGTATTTCAATTCGCTTCACGTGCTACTTCCACTTCCTGAACTTGCCGCCGCCGAAGGCCGAACATGCCGCCCTTGTGCTTGCCGCCGTAGTTGCCGTGGTGGCCGCCGCCGTGGCTGTGGCTGCTGTGGTACGACACCATGTGCCCTGAACCACCGCAACGCAGACGCAAAAAAAATTATCTCACAACAAACTTTGTCAAATACGTGACAACGTGCTCGAAACTTTCTCAAAAAAATTTCACGGCATACGCATATGATGTAACAACATCACGCCAAGTTTCGCGATTTTCGGAATTCATTTGCATTTTTTATAATTAAAAAACCACCCGCACGTAATTTGGAAGCGTTGCCCCGTGACCACGTTGATCGAAACGTCGGGTCTGTTTTTGGATTTTGCCTCAACATACGGTTAAGAACAAGAATAATATTTTTAAAATCATGAAAATTCATTATTCGATGCACCCACAGTTCAAACTTGTGTCTTTCGAGAAAATTCAAGAAAATAAAATAAAGTCAAAAAAATATAACAAAAAGTTTTGAAAAAGTGTTCAATTTGAACATGTTATCTATGGTAGTGTGGAAGTGCCTCAAAAAAAAATTAGTGCCAAATTTTTTTTTTAAAAAAAACTTTGTCGAGTGCCAGCCGTGGCACTTTGCAAAGAGGTGCTTTGCCAGCTGGCACTCGGCAAAGGGTACTTCTTTGCCGAGTGTCGTGTCAGCTGGCACTCGGCAAAGATTTGTCTGTTGGCCAAAAAACGACTGCCACGTGGCCCCTTTGCCGAGTGCCAGATCGGCTGGCACTCGGTAAAGTACCCCTCTTTGCCGAGTGCCAGCCGATCTGGGACTCGGCAAAGCTGTTCAAAAAATAAAAAAATATAAACACCCGGCCGCGCACACACACCCGCACACGCACCCCCCCGGCCTCCACCCGCCTGCCCGCCCCCGCCGCCCGCCGCAGTCGACCGCGGCGCCGCCGAACCCCCCTGGCCGCCCCAGCTGCGTCCCCGGCCGCCCGCCGGCCGCCCCAGCCAGCCCCCCCCGGCCGCCCGCCCACCAAAGCCGCGCCGCTGCCCGGCCTCGACCGCCCTCCTGGCATCGGCCGCCTAGCCGTGCCCCCGGTCACGCCACCCGCCCGACCCCGGCCGCCCGCCGTTCCCGCCAGCGGGCCCGCCCCCGCCTGGCCCCGGCGGCGTTGCCACCCTGGCCGGCCAGTGGAGGAGAGAGAGGAGGAGGTGGAGGAGGAGAGGAGGAAGAGGAGGAGGTGGTGGAGGAGGAGAGGAGGGGTGGAGAAGAGAGGAGGAGAAGAAGGAGTGGAGAAGAGAGGAGGAGAAGGACAGGAGAAGAGAAGAGGAAGGTGCCGGCTTAGGTCCATCGACCCTCAAGCCGCTTCGGTCATTCCCGTCGTCGTCGCTGAAGCTCTTGCTATTCTCGTCGCGAAGGTATGCCCTATGTAGTTAGTAAATAGTTAGTACTTAGCAGTTAGTAGTTAGTAGTTAGTACTTAGTAGTTACTAGTTAGTAGTAGGTAGTAGTGTTAGTACTAGTTAGTGTTAGTGTTAGTAGTAGTTGTACTACTTCAATACTGTCATCTTGTCGGTGTTTCGAACCCGGGGGTATGACACCAACGAGTAATATGATCGCGTGCTCTCTTCCTGGATGGTGATGCAAGATGACACAAGGATTTATCCTGGTTCGGGCAAAGAAAACCCTACGTCCAGCGGGGGGGAGGAGGTTCTTGTATTACTTGCACCTAAGTGCTTGTACAGGGGCGAATACAAGCTCAGTGAGCGTGGACCGGAGTCCGGACTCGAATGCGTGGGTGGACTGGTGCGTTGTCTGTCGGAGTTGCGTCCCCTTAAACGAGGGCCCCGGTGTCCCCTTTTATAGAGCAAGGGGAGGCCGGGGGTTACATAAGGGTGTCATGAACAGCGTTCGATATGGCGAAGGGTAGGAATTCTGTCTTGTCGGGGCCACTGGAGCCGACGTGGGTGCTGCTGTTGAGGCGTCCTTGGAGCGTGGCCTCCATCCCGGGCGCGGACGTGGAGACGTGGCGTCGTGGAAGTCGTACAGCGCCCATCCCGGAACGTACAGGACACAGCGGGGTCCCTCCGGGTCTTGGGGTACCTGTCCTCCAATAGCATGAGAGAGCTTGTTAGGGCTCGAGGGGCACGGTGCCGGCCTCGAGGTGGTGCCGCGAGGGCTCGAGGGCGCGGGGAGCCTGCTCGAGGTGTTACAGTGCCATGGCATGGCCGAACAGTGCTGTACTGGTGCCCTTTTGCCCATGCTTGTGGTGAAAACGAGACTTGACCTTTACACCGAGTTACTGTGGTACGTGCTGGGCACCAGTGGACATGACCGGAGTAGGTGAAGGCATTAAGTGCGTGGTATGGGGCTGACACGGCTGCCTGTACCGCTCGAGGCCCGTGCGTCAAGGCTCGAGGTGTAGGGGCGCGCTCGCCCGAGGCCTGGAGGGCTCAGGCGAGACGGAGAGCGAGCGTTCGGGTGTTTGCGTTAATTGGGGGTACCCCTTTTTTGTACCACCGACAGTAGCCCCCGAGCCCTTGTTTGAGTGCTTGCACTCGAGCAGGGGCTCCAGGTTGGGATCTCGATGGGTAGCTGACTGGTCTCGAGGGTCTTGTTGATTTGACTCCGTGGGTGTCGTGCGAGCGACACCCGCGGGTGTAGCCCCCGAGGCCATGGGGGAGTGGTTAGAACTCCCTCGTGGGCTTCTCGAAGAATCCTCCGTCGCTAGGGAACCTTCTGCCCAGTGGGCGCGCCTTTTTAGGCGGGAGTCGTCAGGGAGCGGAGATTGCGGCGCCGTGTGTGCCTGTCAATCATGCTTGAAATGTGGTTTGGTATAAATATTCGCGGTAACCTTTCCTTGCCGCGGGAGACTTCGCCCGAGGCTTGGCTCGGAGGGGTCGGACGAGACGGAGAATGAGCGTTTGTCCTGGGCCTGGTCTCGAGGGCTCAGGCGAGATGGGGGTCGAGCTTTCATCCGAGTCCTGAAAATCTCATGCCACATAAGAAAAAGAGATTAGTCGCAACTGTCCGAGTTTTTAGACCCTCTTTCGTCGAGGGGTGCCAGGCTGAACCGACTGGCCGGCTCCTCGAGCTGTCCGGCATGCCGATTACCCTGGCTCGTCATCCCGCGAGTCCTTTCGATCGGATGCGAGGGGGGATGCCTCGTACTACCCCGAGTGGGCGAGTATCGAGGTTCCCGGTGAGCTGGTAACGGGGGATCCAAGTGAGAGCTCGTGCCCCATTCGATAGGGGTCGACTGTGGCCCGGAGGCGGTCTCATAAAGCATGGGCGCTCAGTCTGCAGGAGTGCCGGGTCCATTCGATAGGGCCCGGTGGCTCGATGCCTCCCTCCGAGGGGATCTCACTGCACGTCGAGCTCCCCGCCTTGGATACACGTGGGGGGCCTCGAGGGCTTGGCCCTCGAGTAATGCCTCGAGTGGCGCCCCTTGGTGTCCCTGACTCGGGTGCTCGAAGCCGGCTGTCGAACCCTCTTCGAGGGCCAGCCTTCGCTGCTTCGAGGCTTAGGGCCGGGGCCCGTTTTTACCTTCGTGAAGAAGCCTCCGTCGTCTGGGAATCCTTCTGCCCGTTGGGCGTGCCTTTTTAGGCGAAATCTGCCGGGGAGAGCGGCGGACGCGAAGCCGGAACGACGGTCGTGGCGGGCCGGGTAGTGGAGCGAATGGAGAGCTGCCGCGTGTACCCTGCATCCGGCTCGAGACGTGGTTAGACGGGCGCATTAAATGCATGCGGTTACCTTTTTTCGTCGTCGTGGGACGCCTCGCCTGTTGGTGTTCTTTCGTATAAATATCAAAAGAGAGGAGAGGATTCGTTTACTTTGCCTTTGCCTTTACTTTCGCCGTAGCCCGCGCACGCCTTCTTCCCAATCTCGCAATTGGAAATCTTCCCGGCCGCCCGTCCGCAGCTCAGATCCGTGCCGCTGCCGACATGGCCGCCCAATCTCAAGTGCTGCCGCCTGAGGATTGGAGCCCATCGAAGACGACGCAGGAGGAGTTGGAGACGCTGGTGGGGCGTGGGCTCCTCCGCCCCAACCCGGAGGCGGGGCCGGCGTGGTGGATTCTTCCATCGGCGGACCACCGTGAGCCGCACCCGCCGGAGGGGTACGTGGTGAGCTTTACTCGCTACCATCGTATGGGGCTCGGTGTTCCGCCGAGTCGCTTCATGCGGGCGCTTACCCACCACTTCGAGGCGGAGCTGCACCACTTCTCCCCCAACTCAATCTCGCACGCCGCCATCTTCGCCGCGGTGTGCGAGGGATATTTGAAGATGGAGCCGCACTGGGAGATGTTCGTCCACCTCTTCGGGGCGAGCTCTTCGTCAAGGCCTCGAAGTCCGGCGGGAGGAGGTTCGTGCGTATGGGCTCCTTGGCCATCACCGCGAGGACTGGACCTTCGTCGGCCGGCGTCCCGCGCGAGTACCTGCGCTACAAGCTTTCTTCTAACCAGGCGGGGTGGGACGACCACTGGTTCTACTTGCGGAACGAAGGTGGCCTCTTTCCGCAGTATACCGGCGGCGTTCTCACCCGTCGCCCAGAGAAGTGGACCTGGGGCGTCGCGTCGGACAGGCAGCGCCACCTGGTGCCGCTGATGAAGGCGATGAAGGAGTTGGTGGAGGAGAAGGGGCTGACCGTCGCGGCGGTCATCTGGGCGTTCCACCAGCGGAGGGTCCTTCCGCTGGCGGAGCGTCCCCTCCTCATGTTCGAGATGGGGCCTAAGGCCTCACTCGAGGGGTTGTTGAAGCGCTCGAGGTTGGCGGAGGTCGGGCTGTCCCGGAATGAAGCCGTCTCCCGGGTGTCGATCACGATCCAAGGGACGTTCCGTCCCGAGGAAGCCAACCTGATCGCCATGGCACCCGCCAGGGGTGTCCTGACCTGGTAAGTTTTCCTCGAGCCGGTTGCCCTCGAGCCCCTCCTTTCCTCTTTCTTCCCGTAATCTTCCTTATCTGTTCCGTTCTCGCAGGGGGCGTTTACCTTTCGCGCGTCGAGGCCTCCGGTGAGGGAGGACGCCGCGGATACCCAGGTGAGGCGCCTTTCTGCTCAAAAAGACAAGGAGAGCAAGGACGCCGAAAAAAGAAGAAATTGAAAATCAAAAACTTGCGTCGCTCGGCTCGGGAGCAGAGGCTGGCGAAGGCTCGCCGCAACCGCCAGCCTGGAGACGAGTCCCCAGAGCTGAGCTCCTCGGGCTCGGAGGAGGAGAGCGATGACGAGGATGAGGATGATGACGAGGGGATGGACGCGCGTTTGAGACGTGCGGGGGGTCTTCGGCGTCGGGGCTGACCCCTCCTTTGTGCAGGAGGAAGTGTTGGAGGTCCCCCCGGCGAAGGGATCGCGCGGGGACGCAGTCGCGGAGGGCCGCGCCGAGCCAGGCTTCGCTCGAAGCCCAGGGGACTTCGAGCTCCGCGCCGGACGCGCCGGTTGTCGTGAGGAAGCCGCGGACCAGGAGCGCTGTCGACGCGGCGCAGAAGGAGTCGACGTCGGCGTCGACCCAGGCGGGGGTTCCCGAGAGGGGCCGGCCCTCGAGGACTGGCCCTCGCGTCGAGATGGACCCTGAGCCCGCCCGTCGCGAAGGGTCGAAGAGCGCTTCGAGCCCCCGAAGGAGCGGACAGCACGATGGGGCGTCGAGCCCCCGCCACCATGAGCGTCGTGGGAGGAGCCCCGAGCATCTCGTGACCAGGGGGCGAGCGTCCCCGGAGTCCATCGCCGCACCGCCGCCAGGACGCGGGGGCGGACGCCGGAGAGCGCGACCACCAGCGTGGGCGCCGGAGCAGGTCCCGGAGCCCGCGCCGGGGCGAGCGCCACGACGTCAGCACGAGGGCGGTGCGGTCGCCCTCCCGCGATGCGGGGCGGAAGGAGGGCTCTCCCTCGAGGTCGAGCCAGGGGAGGCGTCGGGAGACCTCCCCCCATCCCAACCCTGCGGAGACGGCCCAGGCGCAGGGCTCGAGCCGCGGGGTGGGCTCGAAGCCCCCGAGTGGGTCCGGCGACTCCGGGAAGAAGACCAGCCGCCGCTTCGGGTGAGTAGTTTCTTTGGGTCTCGTCGGTAGTGAGGCTTCACTTCTTTGCTTTTAATGACGCGTGCCATCTCCATCTTCTCAGGGGGAAGCGCTCCTACCAGGAGGTGGACCTCGCTTCGTCCAAGCGGGCCAAGGCCTCGAGCCCCGTCGAGGCACAGGCACCTCGAGGTATGGCACCTTCCTCCGCTAGAGAGGCCGCTTGGCTGGAGAAGGCCCGAGCTGCCATGGCTCGAGGGGGCCGGGGATGGTCGTCGCAAATTTTGGTGAGGCCGTCGTCATCGACCATAGGGGTCGAGGTACTCTTCTTGGTTCTGACTTCTCTGTCGTCGTATTGCAGGGGCCTCAGCTCATGGCATCGAGCCTGCCACCACCGTACCCGCCGAAGCGTTGCCTCCTCCCCTCCTCCTCCTCCCATGATGGTGCCGACTGGGAGCGCCATCCTTCCCTTCACCACGACAGGTGCTCCGGAGGAAGCGCCTGGGGCGAGCACGGCCCCGCCGGTGTCTGGGGCTGAGGGGACTGTGCCCCTTGTGGCTCCGACCAGCACGGGCCATGCTGAGGGGGGAGAAGGGGGGAAGAGGCGTCGGCGGAGAAGGAGCCGACGGTGGAGGACCTCCTGAACGAGATGGAGCAGGGGCCGCTCCTTGCTCGGGCTCGACGATGGCGGCGGGCGGCCCGAGTGGTGCCGGCTAGCGCCGACAAGGCGCCGGAGAGCCCGGCCAGGGAAGAGGGCCCAGGGTCGAGCCTTCCCTCGACCGATCCGCAACAGGAGGCGCCGGCGGAGGGACGGAGGGAGTCGGGGCCCGTGCCGTCAAGCGGCGGGTCGCTGTCGGGGCAGCTCGAGGCGGAGGAGGGTCTGCCCGACATCGAGCTCGACCGGCCGATATGGCCGTTTCCGTCCCACTGAGCCCGCCCCTTGCCGTGGTCCCCATCGAGCAGTCGGCCCAGCGGGGGGCCCCGCGCGAGGTGCGGTCCATCTTCCGGGAGGTGGCCGTGCTTATGGCGGAGGCGGAGCGGTCCTGCTCCGAGGAGGCGGGCCGATCCGCACAGGTGTCAGCCGCCCTCGAGCGGGCCGAGGCGGAGCTTCGAGATCTCCGCGCGGAGCTGAGCCGGAACGCCCAGATGGCGAGCCGGCTTAACGAGGCGGAGGCGGAGGTCCGGGTGGCTCGAGGCGAGGTCGCCCGATCCAGGGAGGAGGCCGCCGCCGTTCTCGAAGCGTCGAGGAAGGAGGCCGCGGACGCCCGAAGCGAGGCCACCTCCGCCCGGGCTGAAGCGACGAGGCGGCGAAGCAGGAGGCTGCTGACGCCCGTGGCGAGGCCGCCGCCGCCCGGACCGCAGCGGAGGCGGCAAGAAAAGAGGCCGAAGACGCCGTGAGTGGCGCCGACACCGCCCGAGCTGCCGAGGGGCGGCGCGGCAGGAGGTGATCCGCAAGGATCTGGCCCTGGTAGAGGCGGGCGGCTGATCGAGGACCTTAGGTCCGAGAAGCTCCTCACGCTGGCCGAGAAGCGCAGGCTGGAGCAGCGTGCTGAGGGCCTGACCAGCGACCTCGCCGCACTGGGGCAACACTGCGACGGTGAGGCTTACACCTTGTTCTTGTTTGTTCTTGAAGTTTTTGTTACGCCGCAGGCTCACTCTTCTTGTTTGTTGCGCAGGGGTCGAGAAGACGGTCGAGGAGCTCCGTGAGACAAACCAGGCTCTCTTGGACCAGCTCCAAGACGAGACGATGGTGGCGGAGCGGGCTCGCTCTTCTCTCGATCGGCTCGGCCCCATGTGGGGTGCTCCTCCTGTTGCCGCGGCAGAAGAAGGTGCAATGGCTCGGGGCGATGCCTTGGTCGACGCCTTGTGCTTCTTCGACGCAGCCGCACGGGACCGTGTCCGGCAAGCTCTCCATCACGGCGTCAAGCAGACACTCGCGGTTGTTCGCTCCGGTTTCCGCTTCCCGGTCCATGTTGTCGCGAATGGCTTCATCGAGATCGAGGGGAAGGATGAGGAGTGGAACAACCGCCGAGTTGACAAAATTTTGGAGAAGATGGAGAGGCCGGGGACGTCGCTTGCGAAGATCTTCGAGGAGGACGTGCTGCCTCCTGACGCCAGCAGCGGTGTCGGGAGCCCTCCTCCTTCGAGCTCGGGCGTCGAAGTCGAGCCTGCCATCGTGGACCGGGGAGGAGTACCGCACCGACGAGGACTGAGGCCTGCGTGCCAAATTTGGGCGTCGAGGCCCTTGTAAGAATTCTGTGAATAAATGAGGGTACGTCGAGACCCGAATGTATATGTGATTTGTTTATGAAAGAGTGTTTTCTTTTCAAATGCGTTTGACCGCCTCTCTTTGTCGTGAGCTCGAGTTTCTGCTAACTTAGTCTGTGTTCCTTTAGTACGTCGCGAGCCCCTCGAGGGGAGGCGTAGGTAGGGTACCGTAGCCCGGGGGCGTAGGCGGCCGTCTACGTCGACGCCCCCGACCTTGGGGCTCGAGGTACTAAAGGATTTAGACGTCGCTAGTTCGTTCGAGGCGCGAGTCGAGACGAGGGTCAAATTTTTGAAAAGAAAACACGCGTTTTTCCGGAGTCTGGGGGGCGTTTACCCCCTTGTCAGCCCCGAGGGAGGCTCGACCCTGAGCTAGGCAGGGTCGAGGCTACCTTGAGTTGCTAAGGAACATGAAAGATGGAGCACGAGTTGGCCATTCATATTCAACGTGTTTGTACAAAGCAATAAAATGAACAAGGCCTCGAGGCCTTAAGGGTAGAAGCGACGTAGCTGAGATATGTTCCACGCGTTGTCAGGATCCTGCCTTGGTCGTCGTAGAGCTTGTATGTGCCTGGCTTGAGCACTTCAGCCACGGTGTATGGTCCTTCCCACGGAGGGGTGAGCTTATGGCGCCCTCGATTATCTTGCAGCCGTCGAAGCACGAGGTCCCCCACCGCCAGGTCCCTTTTGCGCACGTGCTTGTCGTGGTAGCGTCGAAGTGTTTGCTGGTAGCGTGCAGAGTTGATGAGCGCCACGTCTCGGGCCTCCTCGAGCTGGTCCTTGGCGTTGGCGAGCCTTTCGTCGCTGGTTTGCTCGTTGTAGGCTCGAAGTCGAGGTGAGCCGTACTCGAGGTCCGTAGGTAAGACGGCCTCGGCGCCGTAGGTTAGGAAAAACGGAGTGAACCCGGTGGCTCGACTCGGCGTAGTCCTGAGGCCCCACAGCACCGAGGGGAGTTCTGTAGCCCACCCCTTTCCGAAATTCTTGAGGGTTTGAACAGCCTTGGCTTCAGCCCATGGAGTATCATGCCGTTGGCGCGCTCGACCTGCCCGTTGCATTGGGGGTATGCGACCGAGGCCCAGGTTACGCGAATGTTGTTGTCGTCGCAGAAGTTGATGAACTTTTTGCCCGTGAATTGGGTGCCATTGTCGGTGATGATGACATTTGGCACCCCGAACCGGTACATGATGTTGGCGATGAACTCGACAGCCTTCTCTGAGGTGGGGTCTCCTATCGGCTTAGCCTCGATCCACTTGGTGAACTTGTCGACGGCCACGAGCATGTGTGTGTACCCTCCACTTGTCCTTCTGAGGGGACCCACGAGGTCGAGCCCCAAACGGCAAATGGCCAAGTGATTGGGATCATCTGCAGGGCGTGTGCGGGCTGGTGCGTTTGCTTGGCGTAGAATTGACACCCATGGCATGCTCGGACCAAACGCTTGGCATCCCCAATGGCGGTCGGCCAATAGAAGCCTTGTCGGAAGGCGTTGCCAACCAGGGCCCTCGGCGCGCCGTGGTGGCCGCAAGCCCCCGAGTGCATATCGTCGAGGAGCTTGCGCCCTTCCTCGAGTGGGATGCAGCGTTGGAGGATCCCAGTCGGACTTCGTCGGTATAGCTCCCGTTCGTCGCCGTAGACGACGTAGGTCTTGGCCCTTCGAGCGATGCGTCGGGCCTCCGTCTTGTCCTCTGGTAGCTCGCCTCGCGTCAGGTAGTCGAGGTAGGGCGTCCGCCAGTCGAGGGGCCGTGATGACGAAGGGGCGTGTGCGTCGACCTGCATCGCCTCTGCGGACGTCGAGGGGTCCTTCTCGAGGGGTGGCGTTGAGAGTCGAGCCCCCGTGTCCTGCTCGAGGGGTGGCGTCGAGGGGCCAGCCCCGGGTCGATTTCGACGGATGGCTCGAAGACGTCCCTCGAGAAGACGTCTGGTGGTACCGTGCCACGCGTGGATGCCAACTTTGCCAGCTCGTCTGCGGCCTCGTTGTACTTCCGAGCTATGTGATTGAGCTCGAGGCCGTAAAACTTGTCTTCCAGCTTGCGTACCTCCCCGCAGTATGCCTCCATCTTGGGATCGATGCAGCTTGAAGCCTTCATAACCTGGTTGACGACGAGCTGCGAGTCTCCTCGGGCGTCGAGGCGTCGGACCCCGAGCTCGAGGGCGATGCGCAGCCCATTGACGAGGGCCTCATACTCGGCGACGTTGTTGGAGGCGGGGAAGTGCAAGCGTAGCAGGTAGCGCATGTGTACTCCGAGGGGCGAGATGAAGAGCAGGCCTGCTCCCGCCCCCGTCTTCGTGAGAGATCCATCGAAGTACATGGTCCAGAGTTCGGCCTGAATCTGCGCCGGCGGGAGCTGAGTGTCGGTCCATTCAGCAACGAAGTCCGCCAATGCTTGCGACTTGATGGCCTTTCGCGGGGCATAGGTGATGGTCTCCCCCATCAGTTCGGCGGACCACTTGGCGATGCGCCCCGTGGCCTCCCGATTGTTGACGATTTCTCCGAGGGGGAAGGATGACACCACCGTTACGGGATGAGCGAGGAAGTAAGTGCTGGAAGCTTCGCCTGGTGACGATGATGCCGTAGAGCAGCTTTGGATGTGCGGGTACCGACCTTGGCCTCGGGAGTACCTCACTGGTGAAGTATACCGGCCGCTGGACCGGCAACGTATGACCCTCCTCGTGCCTCTCTCGACGGCTATGACCGCGCTAACCACCTGAGTGGTTGCGGCCACATAGAGGAGGAGGGGCTCGGGGGAACCGTCACCTTCGGCTGGTCGTGGGGGCACGAGAATTGGTGCGCACGTTAGCAGCCCTTCAACTTGGTTAAGGCCTCCTCGGCTTCGGTGGTCCACAAAGTGTTCCGTCTTTTAGTAGGCGGTAGAGGGGTAGTGCTTTTTCTCCCAGCCTCGAGACGAATCTGCTGAGAGCGGCTAGACAGCCTGTTACCTTCTGTACGCCCTTGAGGTCACGAATCGGGCCCATCCTCGTGACTGCTGAGATTTTTCAGGGTTTGCCTCGATCCCCCGTTGCGAGACGATGTAGCCAAGTAGCATGCCTCGAGGCACACCAAAGACACACTTCTCGGGTTGAGCTTCACATTCTTGCCCGGAGGCACTCGAACGTGGTCTCGAGGTTGCTGATGAGGTTCCCTACTTTTTTGGTTTTAACCACGATGTCATCGACGTAGGCCTCGACGGTCTTGCCTATGTGCTCGCCAAAGATGTGCTGCATACATCGTTGGTACGTTGCCCCGGCGTTTCGAAGGCCGAAGGGCATCGTAACATAGCAGTACATACCAAATGGCGTGATAAAAGAGGTCGCGAGCTCATCGGATTTTCTCATCCTAATTTGGTGGTAGCCGGAATACGCATCAAGGAACGAAAGCACTTCGCACCCAGCGGTGGAATCGACGATCTGATCAATTCTAGGTAAAGGAAATGGAACTTTTGGACATGCTTTATTCAGACCAGTGTAATCTACACACATCCGCATTTTTCCATTCTTTTTCCTAACTAGTACAGGGTTAGCTAGCCACTCTGGGTAAAGTACCTCCTTGATGAATCCGGCCGCCAAAAACTTGTGCACCTCCTCGCCGATGATCCTGCGCTTTTCCTCGTCGAAGCGGCGCAGGCGTTGCTTCACCGGTCTGGACCCGGCCTGGATCTCCAAGGCGTGCTCGGCGACTTCCCTCGGTATGCCCGGCATGTCCGAGGGGTTCCACGCAAACATGTCGATGTTCGCGCGGAGAAAGTCGACGAGCACTGCTTCCTATTTGGGCTCGAGGCTGGTGCTGATGGTCAGCATCTTGCCGTTGGCCGAGGTCGGGTCGACGGGTATTTGCTTGGTGTGCTCGGCCGGCTCGAAGGTGCCGGCGTGACGCTTTGCTTCTGGGGCCCCCTCGGTGGCCAGAGCTGCCAAGGCCTCGAGCGAGTCGAGGTGGACGTTGGCCTCCCCCGCTCGACGCACTCCACGTCGCAGTGGTATGCGTGCTCGTAGGAGGTGTCAACGGTTATGACCCCTTTTGGCCCCGGCATCTTGAGCTTCAAGTACGTGTAGTTAGGAATCGCCATGAACTTGGCGTAGCCTGGCCGGCCGATGATGGCGTGGTAGGTCCCTTGGAAGCCGACCACCTCGAAGGTGAGCGTTTCCTGGCGGAAGTTTGCCGGCGTGCCGAAGCAAACCGGCAGGTCGATGCGCCCGAGGGGGTGGGCCTTCTTTCCCGGCACTACTCCGTGGAACCCCCGACGCTGGGTCGGAGCTGTCCCTCTGAAATCCCTAGGAGGTCGAGGGTCTCGAGGTATATGATGTTGAGGCTCGAGCCCCCATCCATCAACACCTTAGAGAACCGAACGTCGACTATGACGGGGTCGACGACGAGGGGGTAGCCCCGGGTTTATGACACGGTCCGGATGGTCGTCACGGTCGAACGTGATTGGCGCATCGGACCAGTCAAGGTACCGGGGGCCGTCGTGGCCAAGCGAAAAGATTTCCCGGCGCTCCTTCTTTCTTTCTCGAGCTGAGAGCCCGACGGTCGGCCCCCCGTAGATCATGTAGCAGTCGCGCACCGGGGGGAAGTCGCCGTCCGCGTTCCTGCCGCCGCGTCGATCGGTATCCTTTCCCTTAGGCGTGTCTTCCCTCTTATCGCCGAGCCTGGAGTAGTAGCCCTTCATCAGTCGGCAGTCTTTCAGCTTGTGGTTTACGGGGCCCCTGTGGTAGGTGCAGGTATCCTCGAGCATCTGATCGAAAACAGCCCCGTCAGGGGGCCTCGGGGCTTCTTAGGCTCGAGGGCGCCCGCGAGCACCTCTTTGTCGTCGTCTCGCCATCGGCATCACGTTTCGCCTTCTGGCCCTTGCGCTTGTTTTTCTCTTCTTTTTGTTGCCGTCATTGCTATCGTTCTTGGCGTCGTTGCCCTTGTTGGAGCCCTCCGGCGCGATCACCGCCTTGCCTTTGTCCGTGGAACGGCCAAAGAAGGCCCCCACTGCTTCGTCGCCCGAAGCAAAGCTGGTGACGCGATCCATCAGGTCCTCGACCGTCCCGGGACGGTAGCGTCCTAGCTCATGAACAAGCTCTTGGCATGTCGTGCCCGCGAGGAACGCTGAGATGACGTCCTCGTCAGGCACGTGAGGGAGCTCGAGACGCTGCTTCGAGAACCGTCGAGCAAAGTCGCGGATGGGCTCGTCCGTCGCCTGCCTGCAACGCCGTAGGTCCCAGGGGTTGCCCGGACGCACGCAGGTCCCCTTGAAATTCCCGTCGAAGACCCTGACTAGGTCGGTCCAGTCATGGATCCGATCCGGCGAGAGCCCCTCGAGCCACCGGCGGGCGGTGTCCGAGAGGTAAAGAGGGAGTTGACGTATGATCACGCGGTCGTCGTTCTTCGCTCCGCCCAGTTGGCAGCCAAGGCAGAAGTCCGAGAGCCAGAGCTTGGGCTCGACCTCCCCGTCATACTTCACGATGTTGGTCGGCGGGCGGAAGCGGTCGGGGAGGGTTGAGCTGCGGATGGCCCGGCTGAAGACCCTGGGGCCCGGGGGCTCGAGGGCTTGCCGGTCCTCATCACTGTCGTAGCGTCCCCCTCGATGGGCGCTATAGCCACGCTCTTGGGCCCCCTTATCCTTGCGTCGTCGGTTGATGTCGTTGCGGGCGTCATTGAGGTCTCGAGGTGGCCGGTTGTCGATGATCCGTTCGCGGACTGGCCTAGCTCGAGAGGCGTCCGGCTGGTGGACGGATGCCTCGCGCTCGTTGCGGGGCGCATCTGTCGGTTTCCCCGAGGCCGCTCCGCGCCGCCGCGACGCTGAGCTCTCGGCCTGCTGCACAGCGGCTGTCTCGAGGAGGCCCTTCATTTCTCCAAGCATGCGCCTAGCGTCTGGGTTGGAGACGGCGGGCAGATCGCGGAGCAACATGGCGGCTGCGACCACGTTCTGCCCGGCTCTCGGGAAGCATACCTCAGGGCGTGCTGGTGCCCGCCCTTGAGGATCTGCCGGTGGACCTCTCGAGCCCGGCCTCGAGCTCCGGCTCCTCGGGGTTGGGGTGGTTCCTGCATCAGGGTTTGCCGGAGCTGCAACAGGTGTCGCCGTTCTTCCTCGGCTTTGGTGATTGCCTCTTGCACTTGAGCGAGTTGCGCCGCCCGGCCATCGTCGTGCTCAGGCGGTACAACCGGTGCTGGAGGCTCGTCCCTTCCCAGAACGCGTGATCCGCCTGCCGCGGCCACGTCGCTAGGTCCCTCTAGGTCGAGAGCCGGCCTGCCATCGTCGCCTTCGTCCTCGGTATCGCATACGACTCCCTCGAGTTGGAAGCACTCCCTGGTGGGGTCCCAGAGGTCGGGGTCGTGGTAGTCGTATTCGTCGGAGTCGGAACTGTCAAGGGCACGCCGCCTTGGCCGATGCTGGGACCGCAGCATCGTGGTACCATTCTCCGACGGTGGCTCATCGAGGTGGCTCGAGGGGTCGCAAGAAGTCGCTGTCGACGCACGCGGGGTGGACGATTTCCAGGCTGGCCATGGCCCGCAGCAGCGCGCCCGGACGCTGCTCCCGGTCCACCTCCGTCTGGTCCTGATGGCGCTCGTCGAGGCGGTGGGCGAAAACAGCCGCAGAGTTGTCGAGGCCGATCGGGAACCGCTGGCGTCGAGCGCAGTGCGACCCGCGCGGGAGGAGGCTGAGCTGTGTCGACGACGCACGGCTTGGAGGCCTCTGGCCTGGCTCCTGGTTCGTACGCATGATGAACGCGAAGTCGCTAGGCGGGCGTGAGTGCGCCCTGGAGGTCTCCGGCCGCGCGCCGGGCGGGTTTCCCCTTGGGGCCCCTGCACCGGCTACGGGGGCGTAGGTGTTTGCCGCGGGCACCGCCTGCGCCCGACGACGACGGTGACGATGGCGCCGCTCGCGACGTTGCGACGTGTGGTGGTGTGGGCGACGCGTCACGCCCCCCGCGCGGGGTGGCGTGACACGCACTCCGCCCAAGCCCTCCGTGGAGAGCAGAGTCAGCTCGTTGCTGTTGCCTGTGGCCAGGAACTCGAGGCTCCCGAACCAGACGACGGCACCAGCCGAGAACGGAAGAGGAGATGAAGCCATCCAGGAGTCAACGAGAAATCGGCTCGGACACGCGAAGCCCCCTACCTGGCGCGCCAACTGTCGGTGTTTCGAACCCGGGGGTATGACACCAACGAGTAATATGATCGCGTGCTCTCTTCCTGGATGGTGATGCAAGATGACACAAGGATTTATCCTGGTTCGGGCAAAGAAAACCCTACGTCCAGCGGGGGGGGAGGAGGTTCTTGTATTACTTGCACCTAAGTGCTTGTACAGGGGCGAATACAAGCTGAGTGAGTGTGGACCGGAGTCCGGACTCGAATGCGTGGGTGGACTGGTGCGTTGTCTGTCGGAGTTGCGTCCCCTTAAACGAGGGCCCCGGTGTCTCCTTTTATAGAGCAAGGGGAGGCCGGGGTTACATAAGGGTGTCATGAACAGCGTTCGATATGGCGAAGGGTAGGAATTCTGTCTTGTCGGGGCCACTGGAGCCGACGTGGGTGCTGCTGTTGAGGCGTCCTTGGAGCGTGGCCTCCATCCCGGGCGCGGACGTGGAGACGTGGCGTCGTGGAAGTCGTACAGCGCCCATCCCGGAACGTACAGGACACAGCGGGGTCCCTCCGGGTCTTGGGGTACCTGTCCTCCAATAGCATGAGAGAGCTTGTTAGGGCTCGAGGGGCACGGTGCCGGCCTCGAGGTGGTGCTGCGAGGGCTCGAGGGGCGCGGAGCCTGCCTCGAGGTGTTACAGTGCATGGCATGGCCGAACAGTGCTGTACTGGTGCCCTTTTGCCCATGCTTGTGGTGAAAACGAGACTTGACCTTTACACCGAGTTACTGTGGTACGTGCTGGGCACCAGTGGACATGACCGGAGTAGGTGAAGGCATTAAGTGCGTGGTATGGGGCTGACACGGCTGCCTGTACCGCTCGAGGCCCGTGCGTCAAGGCTCGAGGTGTAGGGGCGCGCTCGCCCGAGGCCTGGAGGGCTCAGGCGAGACGGAGAGCGAGCGTTCGGGTGTTTGCGTTAATTGGGGGTACCCCTTTTTTGTACCACCGACACATCTGCATGGAAATAAAAGTAAAGTACATAGCTCATCTTGGTACTATTGTTGTTGTTGGCCTTCGTGACTATGTCTGGTATACATGTGGTTGTTGGCCTTCGTGCGGACCTTTTCTGCAGGTTTTGGGAACCTCCCCGTGCAGGGGAGGTGCTGCCAAAATTTTCGGTCGAGACTAACCATATGCTCTTTTTTTGGCAGGAGGAGGACCCGTCAGAGGGACTCAGCGACCCCGATCGTCTTCGTTGGCGTTGCGGGTCTACCTGCACCGCGTCGTCTCGCCACTGCCCCGACTCAGCACTGCCCCGCTACCCTGACCTCACCGACACCTTAGGTATAACCCCTCTATCCGTATCCTTAGGTATCTGGTCTTTGGTCGCGTAAGCTAGTTAGACGTCTCCCGTTCGAAAGAGATACAGTCTTAGATATACAAACCTTTGCATATCTGTGACCGTATCTCTTTAGAATTGTCCACGTATTTTGGATAGCCCGCGGATGCGCAGATGAGTTAGTTTCCATGTTCTGCTCCTGTCGGAGTCGGAGTTTCGACAGCACCTCCCTGTTGTTCTCCGGATACACACTCTTCCTGCCAGGACGTGTATCGGGAGAACAACGAGGAGGTGCTGCCGAATTCTGTCTCGGGTAGGAGTAGAGCAAGGAAACTAACCCATCTACACATTCTCGGGTGGGGTTAGGACCTATCCTTCACCTATTAGATGGTAGGAATGCTTGTAGATGCAATTGCTGGTTTTATTACTCGCTTACATATGTATATGCCAGAGGATGGATAACCGTGACTGGATGTACACGGGCCACGCAAGTAAGAGCACAGAATGGGTTACTAAGACCAATGCTTTCCTAGAGCATGCATTTGGTCCGACTGCTAAAGGGTCGAGTCGGATGTCGTGTCCCTGCAGCAAATGTGGGAACAAGAAAGAAAATATAAGGATAACGTGGGGGTAGATCTTTACAAGTACAGATTCGTTGAAAACTATATTTGTTGGGTCCACCATGGTGAAGCCGATCGGATTAGAGAGGAGGTGGTGAGACAACGCCTCGAGGAGTATGATATGGAGATGCCAGGGTAGCAGACATGATGGGAGACTTTCAAGAGGCACATTTCGGTGAAGGATTGGAGGAGCCAGAGGAAACCGCAAAGGCGTTCTACGACATGATGTCTTCAGCACAGAAGCCCCTTCACGAAATGATAATGGTTTCACAACTGGATGCCATTGGACGCCTAATGGAGTTCAAGTCGCAGTATAGCTTGAGTCGAGACGCCTTCGATGGCATGTTGGCAATTTTGGACACCCTGTTGCCGGAGGGTCACATTCTGCCAAAGAACACGTACGAGTCGCAGAAACTTCTTCGTGCACTTAAGATGTCGTATGAGCAGATCCATGCTTGTCCAAAAGGTGCGTCCTATTCAGGAAAGATCACGAGAAAGCAACACACTGTCCAAAGTGCAAAACCTCTAGGTATGTGGAGGTAGACCATGGAGATGGCAAGAAGGAACAACTTAATATCCTCGAGATGGTCCTGCGGTACCTTCCTTTCATACCTAGGATCCAACGACTGTACATGACAGAGGACTCTGTGAAACAGATGACATGGCACAAGAATGACAAAAGATACAATCGTGACAAGATGGTACACCCATCGGATGGTGAAGCATGGAGCACTTCGATGTCATGCATCCTGGCAAAGCTATGGAGGCTCAGAATGTACGTGTGGCGTTGGCAACAGATGGGTTCAACCTGTATGGAATGATGGTGGCCCCGTACACTTGTTGGCCTGTGTTCGTGATCCCCTCAATCTCCCTCCCGGTGTTTATGTTTGACCCTAAGAACGTATTCTTATCGCTGATAATTCCTGGACACCCGGGGAACAATATGGGTGTGTTCATGGAGCCTTTGTTGGATGAATTGTTCGAAGCTTGGGAAAACCCGGTACTGACATATGACCAAGCAACAATGAAGAACTTCAAAATGCATGTGTGGTACCAGTACTCCCTGCATGACTTCCTAGCGTATGGCTTATTTAGCACTTGGTGTGTTCACGGGAAGTTCCCATGCCCAATATGCAAGGCAGCTGTGAAGTTCACTTGGTTGAAGAAGGGAGGCAAGTACTCTTCATTCGACCAGCATCGTCAATTCTTGCCTCTTGACCATCCGTTTAGACGTGACATCAAGCACTTCAGGAAAGGTGTTCAAGTCACCAACCGCATTCATCAGTTCAAGAGCGGTTCTGAGGTCCGTGCCGATATAGAGTCTCTAAAGTTTGATAAAGACAACGGTCGTTTTTTCGGGTACGGAGAGGAACACATGTGGACCCATATATCGAGCTTGACTAGACTCCCCTATTTCAATGACCTTCTTTGTCCGCACTACATCGATGTAATGCACACAGAAAAGAATATCGCTGAGGCACTCTTTGCAACACTCATGGACACAGAAAAGTCAAAAGACAACGTTAAGACTAGACTGGACCTGCAAGAGATGTGCGATAGACCAAAGCTAGTGATGAAGGCTCCTGGTGCTGGCAAGAAATGAAAAAGAGGTCCGACCGATTATATATTGAAAAGAGACCATAGGAAGAAAGTACTACAGTGGATCCAGGCGTTAAGGTTCCCTGATGGGTATGCGGCGAATCTGAGGAGGGAAGTGAACTTGTCTACTATGCGAGTGTTAGGGGTGAAGAGTCATGACTACCACATATGGATCGAGCGGCTCCTTCCTGCGATGACCCGAGGATACCTCCCCGAGCCTGTGTGGCGCGTGCTGGCAGAGTTGAGCTATTTCTTGCCAGCTTTGTGCCAAGGAGCTATCTCATGACGTGATTGCTAACCTAGAGGAAGTGACACCTGTGTTGATCTGCAAGTTGGAGATGATCTTTCCACCCGGCTTCTTCCTGCAGATGCAGCATCTGATTTTGCACCTATCGTACGAGGCACGGATGGGGGGCCCGTGCAGTGCCATTGGTGCTTTCCAGTCGAGAGATGTCTAAAGGTTCTTTGGAAAAAGTGTAGAAATAAAGCAAAATAGAGGCTTCCGTGGCAGAAGCATTTATTCTAGAGGAGGTGTCGAACTTCACAACAACATATTATAATGATAACCTTCCTAGCATGCACAATCCACTGTGACGTAACCGCCCTAATCCCATGGCCCACTGATCATTGTCAACCACTGACAGTTGATCCGTACAGCCAAGAGATTAAGACCGGTTCTGCCACTGGGCTACATCAGTGCCCGATGTCCGCAGGATCATCTCACAATTCAGTTACAATCTCTCGAACATATTGACAAATAACATCGGAGTAAATAGCGGAAGACTTAGATAACAAAAGTTTTACAAACCAGGGTTCAACATAAAATTAAAGTGAAGTTATTACAGACCATAGTTCAAATAGAGAGAGTTGGCCAAATAGCATGTGACAACAACTAAAGATACTCACCCAGCCCGAGGGTGAATAATCACTCATCGGCCTCATCGGCCTCTTCCTGAACAACAGTCACACAGCAGGGTCCAAGGCATACTGAGGAATCTGCCATACCTGCAACATGGGTAAAAGAACCCTGAGTACAAAGGTACTCAACAAGACTTATCCGACTAAAGAAAAGGGAGAAGACTCAGGAATGCAGGCTTAGGGTAGTCAAGGTAAGGCCTAAGCAAGATCAAGTATCTTGCAGAAAAGCATTTTTTTTTAAACCTTATTTTATTTTGAAAGACTCGGTATTCCTTAAATCTTCATCGTTCATGATTCATTTTACATTTCAAAACATTCCTAGTTGACAGTCAGTGACTAAGTCTCCATAACCGAGGAGCAGCGTTAATCCGGATAAATATACTCAGCTGAGGGTCCCTATCCACACTGCATATGTAGCACCAAAGCTTGCATATGCCAACTCGTCTACCACGATTCCTCCAAGATTGGGCCCGGTCCTACGCCACCCGGAAGTACAGTACACCACTCCAATCCGGGACTTTAACCCACGTGGGTACATGCTACTTCCGCCATCTCTCCACTCCCAGTGCGCGGTTGTCGGTCCAATAAAGGATTCCTCGGAGCCGAAGCTTTCCGTAGTATGTGAATAATTGCAAGTCTTAGTCAGCAGGCCCCCATACAGGTGGTCCCTAATTTTTCCAGCCAGCGACAAGCACCTCGGGACTCTAACCCAAGAGTACAGGTCCTGTCAGTTTTTCAACCCTGTCCCGGTCGGTGTCAACTGTTGAGTCCCGGACTCCAACATGACGGCACCGTACTCGCGGACAACCTCTCCTTCCCATTGACTAAGTACGGATCAGATACTTAGCCAATAGTGGGAGTAAACCAGAAATTCCCATAAATATTCTTAAAGTGATCACACTTTGAAATTGGCATTTTTATTGCAAATCTATCATATAGCATTGCTAAGCATTTTGCAAATAGTTTTTGAAAAGCAGGTATCAGGTGTATCATTGGTCAAGGTAGATAATGCATCAGATAGGATTTCACTCAACTCCTATCACCTAATGCAATAATTTAACTCAAAGATATTTAAGGAACATTTATAAATTCAAGGAAAGGGTTAAATGCACCGGGGCTTGCCTTGGATGGCAAAAAGAGCAGACTCGGGGTAGGTATAGGTGTCGGAGCTCGGGGTCGCCTCGGGAGTTGGTTCGTCAACAGCGGCCTCGACTCTGGTACCTTCTTCGTCAACTATACGGATGCAATGATGAATGCTCAAGAGAATGATGATATGGACTTAAGGTGCAAGACAATACCACTGATTCTAGATTACTCTTAGGCAAAGCATGATCGAAATCTAGGTTGAGCATAAAAGGTAACCATTTCTTCCTTAAGCAATATTGATTAAACTAGACCTTATTATAATTATCCTAAGCATCAACCAAACATAGCATCACAAAACATCATAGACCAAAGGGTAGGGGTCTATGAACATCAATCAATCCAAAGATCACATCGGTAAACACTTATTACCAACCCTAATCCATCTTTTCTATTTTTTTCTTAATTTATTTAAAAGGTCATTTTATGAAGTTGCTCCAAAAATTACCAAATTAATCACATAAGTTCATTCAGGCATAAACAGATGGCAAAACAAATTTCATAATTTTTGGAGGTCATTAAGGTGCTCAATTAAATCTAGACATTTAATTAACAAAAGGCACTATTCCTTATTTAAAATAAAGCTCAAAAATCAACTTGCTCCAAAAGACTTCAAAATTTTTCCAGAGACTCATCATGACATAACTAGCTTGCAAATTTTATCTCAAGATTTTTGGAGCTATAGAACACTCTCCAAAATACCAAAGCCCTCATTTATTTCAATTAAAGGGGAATTTTACATTTTCAAATTTTTGCACAAAAACTCAAGATTCATATTTTTATAAAATACTTCAGAGCATAAGAGTCTACCACAAAAATTTCAGAATTTTGGATGTCTACAGAAAATACCACAAAAAGAGGAAATCAGAGCACTATTCATATCTTGAAAAGAAAAAGGAAAAAAGGGACACGGCGGCGTGCTCGACGCGGCGCCCCAAACGGGAGCGCTCGGCACGCCGGCCAAGCCAGGGGGTCCGGGTGAAACCAGAGCACAGGGAGCACCAGAGAGCTCACGGAGTTGATTGGGCAGCTCGGTGAGGGACGGGGATGGACGGTGGAGGTGGTCGACGGTGACCGGCGGAAGCTCGCGGCGGCGACAGGCGTCCTGACGACCCTGTGCAACAAACGGAGCCGCGATGGCCGGGGTAGAGTCGGCAAGGGAGTAAGGAAGGTGATGCGGGGGTCAGGGAGGATGATCAAGGCCGGAGACGGCGAATTCCACGAACCCGAGTTCGCCGGGTTCTCGCCGGAGATGACAACGACGAGCTACGCCGGGCAAACGGGGACGGTAGAGGTGAAATTGGAGGGTGGGAAGCTTCACAGATCAAGGCGGAGCTGTTGAGCTAGGTGGTTGAGCTCGGGAGGCGCTGGTGTGAGCTGGCGACGGCGGCGGAGGTGAGTGAGGGGGTCGGGCTCCGGCGGCCTTCTATAGGCGCGGCCAGGGCCGGTAGAGACCTCGAGGTGGTGTGGATAAGCACGGCGAGCGCGTGCGCACTCGATTGCGCTCTGGCGGGTGATGGCGTGCAGCCGGGGCTCGGGCGTGTGCTCGCGGCGATGACACGCGGCGGCGGCTCGCTGGGCACTGTGGGGGACGGGGCAAGGTCAGCGCTCGCGCGTGCGGGCGCGAAATCATCACGGGACCAGCGGCGCATGGCGGGGGCAGGCGAGCGGCGGCCGAGCGCGTGGCGCGCGCAGCGCCGGCGACCGGGGCCATGGCCGGGCCCCCCTGGCCCTAGTGGAAGAAGAACAGTGCTAGGGGTAGGGTTTGACTTTGCTGGTTTCTGAATTTTGCAAATTTTCCCAAAATTTGAACTGTGCGACAAAAACTCAAAATACCAAAGTTGCTCAGAAAAAAGAGATCTACAACTTTGTTCAATATGAACATTTTCAAATTCCAAATAGTTTTGAACAATATTTGAAAACAGAAAGGGGACACTTTTGAGATTTGAATCAATTCAAAATTACTTTGGATTTTATACTGAAACTTGAAAATCTGCAAATATGAAAGTTGTTCATTTTGCCAAACCTTCAACTTTGCTATTATACACTTTTCCTGAAACTCATTAGTTTTTGAACTCATTTTGAAAACTGAAAAGGGGACAAAAACTGGAGTTTGATTGAATTTGAAATAACTCAAAACTTTGTACTGCAACTAGAAAAGTTGTAAATACCAAAGTTGTTTATCTTTGACAGATCTACAACTTTGCTTTTTGGATCAACCCCAAATTTTGAATAATTTTTGAATTACAAAAAGAGGGATAAAATCCAGGGTTTGGAATCAGGGTTTTGCAAAGGGATTTGAAATCAAATTCTGATTTTTGAACTTTGGCCAACACAACAAAACTTCAAGACACCAAAGGAACAAGAATTACACAAGGTAGTCACAGAGATGAAATTACCATTTTGCCCTAGTAGAGAAAGTGGGCTAATTAGGGTTTTTGCAATAGAGAGACTTCACGTAAAATGATACACTTAGCAAAATGCATACACATGAAATCATGATCAAGATGCTTTAGATGATAATGATGATATGTCAAGTTAATTACATGCTAAACACCAGAGGTGTTACAGCCTTCCCCCTAAAGAAATCTCGCCCCGAGATTCTGCGTCTTAAGAAAGACAAAAAGGGATAAAGGCAAAACTTTACATTGACAGGGATTCGAGAAAGTCGGGGTAGTTCTTGCTAAGAAGTCTTCAGATTCCCAAGTAGCTTCTTCTTCAGAGTGCTGGTTCCACTGGATTTTGTACCATCTTGTGGTGGTTCTTCGGGTAACACGATCCTTGTGATCCAACACGCGAACTGGATATTCCGAGTAGGATAGATCAGGCTCTAGCTCGACACCTTCAACTTCCACGACATGTTCTGGTACTCTGAGACACTTCTTGAGTTGGGAGACATGGAAAACATTGTGGACAGCGGAGAGATGATCGGGCAACTTCAGCTTGTAAGCTACCTTGCCACAACATTCCAAAATCTCAAACGGACCAATGTAGCGGGGCTAACTTTCCTTTGACTCCAAAACGAGTGACTCCTTTGGTGGGTGAGACCCAGGTACACATAATCCCCATCTCGAAACTGCAGAGGTCGACGTCTCTTGTCAGCATAACTCTTCTGTCGAGATTGGGCAATCTTCATATTCTCCTGTATCTGCTTGACTTTCTCTTCCATATCTTTGACCAGGTCAACTCCAAAGAATTCTCTTTCTCCGGGCTCAGACCAACTGAGGGGTGTACGACAACGACGACCGTACAGTGCTTCAAAGGGTGCCATTTTATGCTCTCTTGGTAACTGTTATTATATGAGAACTCTGCCAAGGGCAAACAGTCATCCCAAGTATCTGCGAAGGTAAGAACACAGGCTCTCAACATGTCCTCCAGCACTTGGTTGACTCGCTCAGTTTGTCCATCTGTTTGAGGATGATAAGCTGTGCTATGTAAGAGCTTGGTTCCAAGTGAGGTATGGAACGCTTTCCAAACTTAGCGACAAACTGGGTACCACGGTCAGAGACAATGGTCTTGGGTATGCCATGAAGTTTCACTATGTGGTTCTTGTACAAAGTGGCATACGTGGGGACGGTGTACTGGTCTTCACTGGCAGGAAGTGAGCTTGCTTAGTGAGACGGATCCACGATTACCCAAATGGAATCAAACCCTTTGGGTCTTGGGTAGTCCATTGACAAAATCCATACTAATGTCGTCCCATTTCCAAGCGGGTACTGACAGAGGTTGCAATTCTCCTCCAGGCTTCATGTGTACTGCCTTGACTCTTTGGCAGGTATCACACTGAGCGACATACCGGGCAATCTCAATCTTCATTTTAGTCCACCAGAATCTCTGCTTTAAGTCTTGGTACATCTTGTTGCTGCCGGGGTGAAAAGAGAATCTGGTCAAGTGTGCTTCATCAAGGATTAACTGTCTCAATTCAGGCACCTTGGGAACTACTAGACGGTTCTTGAACCAAACAACTCCTACATCATCGATCCTGAAACAATCAGCCTTTCCGGTCTGGACCTTTCGATGATGTGCTTGATTCCAGGGTTATCCTTCTGAGCAGCAATGACTTGATCCTTGATGGATGTTTCTATGCTGACATTGTTCAGGCTTCCTTGCGGAATCATTTCGATACCCATCCTTTCAAGTTCATGGCACAAGGAAAGATCATAGGGCTTCGTCGTCAGACAGTTGCAGTATGACTTGCGACTGAGGGCATCGGCAACTACATTGCCTTACAGGATGGTAATGTACTCGAGACATAATCTAATATCAAGCAATCAAACCCCATCTTCTCTGCCTCATTCAATCTTCTTGAGTGAAGATATACTTTAGGCTCTTATGATCCGTATACATATTACAGGTGCTGCCCAACAGATAGTGACGCCAATCTTCAAGGCATGCACGACTGCTGCTAGCTCAAGATCATGGGGTGGGAGTTTTTCCTCATGTCGCTTAAGCTGTCGTGAGGCATAAGCGATTACTCGTCCTTCTTGCATCAAAACACAGCCCAAACCAGTACCAGATGCATCACAGTATACATCAAAAGGTTTCTCGATATCTGGTTGAGCTAGGACTGGTGATGTAGTTAGCAGTTTCTTCAAGGCTTGAAAGGCTTGCTCACAGGCTGGTGACCAAACGAAATCCACGGAATTCTTCAACAACTCTGTGATAGGCTTGGCGACTCTGGAGAAATCTGGGATGAAACGACGATAGTATCCAGCCATTCCCATGAAGCTGCGAACTTCGCGGACAGTGGTAGGTGGCTTCCAATCCAAGATATCTGCCACTTTTTCAGGGTCAACTGACACACCTTCAGCGGACAGGACATGACCAAGGAATTGAATTCGATCTAGCCAGAATTCACATTTACTGAACTTGGCATACAGCTGGTGATCTCTGAGACGAGAGAGAACGATTCGAAGATGCTTGGCGTGATCTTCAGGAGTTCTTGAATAGACAAGGATGTCGTCAATGAACACGACTACAAATTTATCGAGCTCTGGCATGAACACAGAGTTCATGAGATACATGAAATGAGCAGGGGCATTGGTCAACCAAAGGACATGACCAAGTACTCATATAGACCGTATCTGGTGGTGAAAGCTGTTTTAGGAATGTCTTCTGGACGGATTTTTATTTGGTGATAGCCAGATCTGAGATCAATCTTGGAGAACACTCTGGCTCCAGATAACTGGTCAAAAAGAAGGTCAATGCGAGGCAAGGGATATTTATTTTTGATGGTGACCTCTTGAGCGGGCGATAGTCAACGCACAGACGAAGACTTTTGTCCTTCTTCTTCACAAAGATAGCAGGACAGCCCCAAGGAGATGAACTTGGGCGAATGAGACCCTTATCCAAAGCTCTTGCAATTGGATCTTCAGCTCTGCCAACTCTCTGGGAGGCATTCGATAAGCTCTACGGGATATAGGAGCAGTCCCGGGCTTGAGCTCTATGGCAAACTCAACATCACGGTCGGGAGGCAGACCAGGTAGATCTTCTGGGAAGACATCAGGGAACTCACAGACCACGGGAATATCCCTGACTTCCGGAACACAGGCGGTATTCAACGGGTGGTTGCTGGTTTTTGAGGCATAGGAAGTTGGAGAAGGAGTTTGGAGGTGCTGTTAGGAATATCCACTCTCACAACTCTATTTAAGATGTCTATCATGGCTTTATACTAACACATCCAATTCATGCCTAAGATGACATCTATCTCTTGATTGCGCAGTACTATCATGGTGGTGGGAAAGACATGTTCCCCCAACATTACTGGTATACTGCGGACCACTTCCTTAGTATTTATCCGCCCTCCAGGCGAAAGTATGCAAAAACTTTCTTTTAACTCCCCCATGGGTAACTCATGCTTGATGACAAAAGTGCGACTGATGAAGGAATGCGATGCACCAGAATCGAATAAGACGACTGCAGGATGATTGGCAACAGGGAACCTACCGAGCATGACGGGCTCTCCTTCTGGAATGTTACTGACGGTGGTGAAGTAGACTTGCCCGTGCTTCTTGACAAACTTGCCCTTCTGGACGTGCTGCTGCGGTGCACGGTGCTGTTGCTGTGATCCTCCAGGGCCTTTCTGTGCATGCTGGGCATTCTTCTTTGGTTTTGGGCACTCGCGAGACCAGTGACCAACTTGGCCACAGTTGTAGCATGGATGGTTGTAAGCTGTTTGAGGGGTGGTGACACGAACACCTGGGGCGTTCGCTGAGTGGCACTTTGCTGGTTGGCATTATGGGTGGTGGCCGCGGTACGAACGACCACTTGCTGATGAGGGTATGGGGCACGGTTTTGGTGGTGGCTGGGGTGATAGAGGATTCTTGGGCGCTTGTGGTTGCTGGAGAAGCTGCTAGACCCAGCCTTCTTTTCTTCTTCTCCTCCTGATACTGGCGGTTACTTTCCTCGAAAGCGACAGCACGGTCAACGACATCATGATAGGATCCGTTTAGGTTGTTGGATAGACCTCTGCGGATCTTAGGGTGCAGACCTCTGAGAAAACAATCTCTCTTCTTTTCCTCTGTGTTGACATAGTCGGAGGCATACTGGCTCAGGTGGTTGAACTGTCCCACGTACTGCATGACGGTGGAATCTTTCTGTTGCAGGGCCAAGAACTGATCAACTTCATTTTCATCAATCCCGAAGGGATGTGATGTGCTCTGAAAGCGGTGGCGGAACTCTTCCCAGGTCAGCTGGTGACCTTCAGCTGGGCAGCCAACAGGTTGGCGTACCAGGCACTTGCGGGACCACGGAGCTGCTGAGAAGCGAACCGAGGCTTCTGGATCTCTGTGCAGTGTAAAAGACCGAACTTCTGTTCCATGGTGCGTAACCAGTCGTCAGCCTCGAGAGGTTCATCGGCCTTCGTGAAGACCGGTGGTCGGGTTTCAGTGAAGTCCACGTAGGTTGTCTCTTGGTTGTTGTGACGACCACGGTTGCCGTTGTTCTGCTGCCCTTGGTTCTGAGCCATCAGGTTGGCAGCGGCGGCCAAGGCTGCAATGGCATCTGCCAGGGTAGCAGGAACTGGTGGAGGGTTTGGAAAGGTTGGCACCTCCGGAACTTCCGGCTCCAGTGCGGGGTGTTCACAGGCATCTGTTAAGAACTTGGGAACTTAGCATCCAAAGATTGATTTTGAACGAAACTGACTGATAAGATTCATTGATGCAAGGGTAGATAACTGATACAGAGGTTCGATAGATAGCCACTAACTGACAAAGGAAAGGTACAAGACAAGATACAGACTTGACTAGACAGAAGACCAACTAACGCCCAAACCTAGACTTAAGGCTTTAGGGAGCAGATGGCATGGACACAACGAATCTAGTCGTCATCGATGATGATCATCTCTTCATCGTCATCTTCATCTTCGATGATGAGTTCGGGCTCTTCCTCCTCATCCTCGTTCCCGGCATGGACATCTTCTGCAGGTTCCACTTCTTCATTCTGGTCTGGCTCATGTTCTACTTCAGGTTCCTCCACGACTCCATCTTCGGGGTCCTCAGCAACTGGTGGAACCACGGGGTGAAGTTGGTTGTGCAGTTGATGCACCTCCTCATGAAGCATATCATTGTACTGCTCAATCTGGGCAGTGTACTGCTGCAGTCCATGGAGCTGGGCTCTGGTGACATCCTCTCGGATCCAGTTGCATCACGCTGCTGGATAGCGCGAACCACATTCTGGTTGGCTTCTCAAGAGCGGCTCGTGCCTCGTAGAACTCCAGGCGGGAAAGGTAGAAGTCATGCTCCATGTTCTCCATCTCAGCCTTTAGATTCTTGATCTCCTCCTTCAGCTGCTTGCGGGTGCGGCGGGGAAAACGACGACCATGGGAGGATTCTCCAGTCTCTTCTCCGTGCGTGGCGCCAGCTGGTGACGCGGCACACCATGCTTGGTCCAGTCGACTTGCGAGCAGTCCGCTTGATAATGACCATATCTGGACAAGAGGTTATAGGTGAGAAAGGCTAGCAGAAAAGGTAAAGGCATACTAACCCAACGACTTAGAGAGGAAGTTAACTTAAGTGATTATGACATGATGCATGATTCGTTCCTACGGAACAAGGCAATGCAACTACTAAGGTAAGGTACATAGGGCCTATACAAGTTGTCTTGCTACTAATTGCCAAAGACAAGATGAGATGAGAGAAGCAATTTGGACTCAAAATAGTCAAGTTTAGTTTTTGGACTAAAAAACCTTTTGAAGTTTTTCGCAAAAAGATTGCAACGTCGTAGTGAGATGCTCTGATACCACTCTGTGACGTAACGCCCTAACCATGGCCCACTGATCATTGTCAACCACTGACAGTCGATCCGTACAGCCAAGAGATTAAGACCGGTTCTGCCACTGGGCTACATCAGTGCCCGATGTCCGCAGGATCATCTCACAATTCAGTTACAATCTCTCGAACATATTGACAAATAACATCGGAGTAAATAGCGGAAGACTTAGATAACAAAAGTTTTACAAACCAGGGTTCAACATAAAATTAAAGTGAAGTTATTACAGACCATAGTTCAAATAGAGAGAGTTGGCAAATAGCATATGACAACAACTAAAGATACTTCACCCAGCCCGAGGGTGAATAATCACTCATCGGCCTCTTCCTGAACACAGTCACACAGCAGGGTCCAAGGCATACTGAGGAATCTGCCATACCTGCAACATGGGTAAAAGAACCCTGAGTACAAAGGTACTCAACAAGACTTATCCGACTAAAGAAAAGGGAGAAGACTCAGGCCAACAAGGACTTATCCTGACTAAAGGAACAAGGGAAAAGGGACCAGGAAATGCAGGCTTAGGGTAGTCACGAGTCGGTAAGGCCTAAGCAAGATCAAGTATCTTGCAGAAAAGCATTTTTTAAACCTTATTTTATTTTTGAAAGACTCGGTATTCCTTAAATCTTCATCGTTCATGATTCATTTTACATTTCAAAACATTCCTAGTTGAGAACCACTCCCTGTTGACAGTCAGTGACTAAGTCTCCATAACCGAGGAGCAGGTTAATCCGGATAAAATAATACTCAGCTGAGGGTCCCTATCCACACTGCATATGTAGCACCAAAGCTTGCATATGCCAACTCGTCTACCACGATTCCTCCAAGATGGGCCCGGTCCTACGCCACCCGGAAGTACAGTACACCACTCCAATCCGGGACTTTAACCCACGTGGGTACATGCTACTTCCGCCATCTCTCCACTCCCAGTGCGCGGTTGTCGGTCCAATAAAGGATTCCTCGGAGCCGAAGCTTTTCGTAGTATGTGAATAGTTGCAAGTCTTAGTCAGCAGGCCCCCATACAGGTGGTCCCTAATTTTTCCAGCCAGCGACAAGCACCTCGGGACTCTAACCCAAGAGTACAGGTCCTGTCAGTTTTTCAACCCTGTCCCGGTCGGTGTCAACTGTTGAGTCCCGGACTCCAACATGACGGCACCGTACTCGCGGACAACCTCTCCTTCCCATTGACTAAGTACGGATCAGATACTTAGCCAATAGTGGGAGTAAACCAGAAATTCCCATAAATATTCTTAAAGTGATCACACTTTTGAAATTGGCATTTTTATTGCAAATCTATCATATAGCATTGCTAAGCATTTTGCAAATAGTTTTTGAAAAGCAGGTATCAGGTGTATCATTGGTCAAGGTAGATAATGCATCAGATAGGATTTCACTCAAC
This sequence comes from Coix lacryma-jobi var. lacryma-jobi, assembly GCA_009763385.1. Lineage (NCBI taxonomy): Eukaryota > Viridiplantae > Streptophyta > Magnoliopsida > Poales > Poaceae > Coix > Coix lacryma-jobi. The sequence goes on from CM019827.1 coordinate 131,918,367, forward strand.
TCCTATCAACCTAATGCAATAATTTAACTCAAAGATATTTAAGGAAACATTATAAATTCAAGGAAAGGGTTAAATGCACCGGGGCTTGCCTTGGATGGCAAAAAGAGCAGACTCGGGGTAGGTATAGGTGTCGGAGCTCGGGGTCGCCTCGGGAGTTGGTTCGTCAACAGCGGCCTCGACTCTGGTACCTTCTTCGTCAACTATACGGATGCAATGATGAATGCTCAAGAGAATGATGATATGGACTTAAGTGCAAGACAATACCACTGATTCTAGATTACTCTTAGGCAAAGCATGATCGAAATCTAGGTTGAGCATAAAAGGTAACCATTTCTTCCTTAAGCAATATTGATTAAACTAGACCTTATTATAATTATCCTAAGCATCAACCAAACATAGCATCACAAACATCATAGACCAAAGGGTAGGGGTCTATGAACATCAATCAATCCAAAGATCACATCGGTAAACACTTATTACCAACCCTAATCCATCTTTTCTATTTTTTCTTAATTTATTTAAAAGGTCATTTTATGAAGTTGCTCCAAAAATTACCAAATTAATCACATAAGTTCATTCAGGCATAAACAGATGGCAAAACAAATTTCATAATTTTTGGAGGTCATTAAGGTGCTCAATTAAATCTAGACATTTAATTAACAAAAGGCACTATTCCTTATTTAAAATAAAGCTCAAAAATCAACTTGCTCCAAAAGACTTCAAAATTTTACCAGAGACTCATCATGACATAACTAGCTTGCAAATTTTATCTCAAGATTTTTGGAGCTATAGAACACTCTCCAAAAATACCAAAGCCCTCATTTTTCAATTAAAGGGGAATTTTACATTTTCAAATTTTTGCACAAAACTCAAGATTCATATTTTTATAAAATACTTCAGAGCATAAAGAGTCTACCACAAAAATTTCAGAATTTTTGGATGTCTACAGAAAATACCACAAAAAAGAGAAATCAGAGCACTATTCATATCTTGAAAAGAAAAAGGGAAAAAAGGGACACGGCGGCGCTGCTCGACGCCGGCGACCCACAAACGGGCGGCGCTCGGCACGCCGGCCAAGCCAGGGGGTCCGGGGTGAAACCAAGAGCACAGGGAGCACCAGAGAGCTCACCGGAGTTGATTGGGCAGCTCGGTGAGGGACGGGGATGGACGGTGGAGGTGGTCGACGGTGACCGGCGGGAAGCTCGCGGCGGCGACAGGCGTCCTGACGACCCTGTGCAACAAACGGAGCCGCGATGGCCGGCCGGGGTAGAGTCGCACGGGAGTAAGGAAGGTGATGCGGGGGTCAGTGGAGGATGATCAAGGCCGGAGACGGCGAATTCCACGAACCCGAGTTCGCCGGGTTCTCGCCGGAGATGACAACGACGAGCTACGCCGGGCAAACGGGGACGGTAGAGGTGAAATTGGAGGGGGGAAAGCTTCACCAGATCAAGGCGGAGCTGTTGAGCTAGGTGGTTGAGCTCGGGAGGCGCTGGTGTGAGCTGGCGACGGCGGCGGAGGTGAGTGAGGGAGCTCGGGCTCCGGCGGCCTTCTTATAGGCGCGGCCAGAGGCCGGTAGAGACCTCGAGGTGGTGTGGATAAGCACGGCGAGCGCGTGCGCACTCGATTGCGCTCTGGCGGGGGTGATGGCGTGCAGCCGGGGCTCGGGCGTGTGCTCGCCGGCGATGGACACGCGGCGGCGGCTCGCTGGGCACTGTGGGGGACGGGGCAAGGTCAGCGCTCGGCGCGTGCGGGCGCGAAATCATCACGGGACCAGCGGCGGCATGTCGAGGGCAGGCGAGCGGCGGCCGAGCGCGTGGCGCGCGCAGCGCCGGCGACCGGGCCATGGCCGGGCCCCCCCTGGCCCTAGCTGGAAGAAGAACAGTGCTAGGGGTAGGGTTTGACTTTGCTGGTTTCTGAATTTTGCAAATTTCTCCCAAAATTTGAACTGTGCGACAAAAACTCAAAATACCAAAGTTGCTCAGAAAAAAGAGATCTACAACTTTGTTAATATGAACATTTTCAAATTCCAAATAGTTTCTGAACAATATTTGAAAACAGAAAAGGGGACACTTTTGAGATTTGAATCAATTCAAAATTACTTGGATTTTATACTGAAACTTGAAAATCTGCAAATATGAAAGTTGTTCATTTTGCCAAAAACTTCAACTTTGCTATTATACACTTTTCCTGAAACTCATTAGTTTTTGAACTCATTTTGAAAACTGAAAAGGGGACAAAAACTGGAGTTTGATTGAATTAGAAATAACTCAAAACTTTGTACTGCAACTAGAAAAGTTGTAAATACCAAAGTTGTTTCTCTTTGACAGATCTACAACTTTGCTTTTTGGATCAACCCCAAATTTTGAATAATTTTTGAATTACAAAAAGAGGGATAAAATCCAGGGTTTGGAATCAGGGTTTTGCAAAGGGATTTGAAATCAAATTCTGATTTTTGAACTTTGGCCAACACAACAAAACTTCAAGACACCAAAGGAACAAGAATTACACAAGGCTAGTCACAGAGATGAAATTACCATTTTGCCCTAGTAGAGAAAAGTGGGCTAATTAGGGTTTTTGCAATAGAGAGACTTCACGTAAAATGATACACTTAGCAAAAATGCATACACATGAAATCATGATCAAGATGCTTTAAGATGATAATGATGATATGTCAAGTTAATTACATGCTAAACACCAGAGGTGTTACATCCACCCTCTCGTTACAACGTCGACGAGAGTTTATCGAACCTCGGCCTTTTCAAAGACCAACTCGGAAGAGCAAGCGCATCGAGGACAAAGATGTTGCAGCATGATGAGTGGCACACTATCATGTTGTATGTGTTGTTGAACCTTGACGAAGTGACTCCTTATGTGCAGTAAGTTCTCAACGAGTTTGTTACATGCACTGTCACTATCTTCAATCTATTGATTCGACCCCCTTGTTTTTAAAGAAATTTATTGATGAATACTGGAGAGAGGATAGGGAACCTTCCTCTGAAGAACAAGACCATCTTCTCAAAAATGGTGTGCTCGATTTCATTTCGTGGTTTAGTACGAAGGTACCACCCAACTAACCTCGTATTTCATTTCATGAAACGATCTACCCTGTCTCAACTTACAGGCTCGCACAGATGCGGAAATGATGGATGAGTTGAAACAGGTTGCCAATGGCTTCGACTATAGGGTCAAGTCATTCACCGTTTATGATGTGAATGGCTATCGCTTTCACACAAGCAGCTACGAGCAAAGTCGGCCCAATCGAAAGACCACGGATACTGGAGTTCGTACGCCCGACACCGATGAGCGCGACTATTACGGCATAGTCGAAGAAATATATGAGCTCAACTTTGAGGGTACCAAAGCTATTAATCCAATGGTATTCAAATGTCATTGGTTCGATCCTGATGTCACGAGAAGAGCCCCTGAGATTGGGCTAGTCGAAATTCGACAGGATTCCATTTACAAGGGAGACGATGTCTATATTGTGGCTCAACAAGCCACACAAGTTTATTATCTCCAATGGACGTGTCAAGAAGACGACAATCTTATGGGTTGGTACCTTGTGCAGTTAGTATCGCCGCGCCGTAAAGCGCCTCTCCCAAACGATGATGATTACAACTTCGACTCAAACACATATAGCGGAGAGTTCTTTCAACCTGAGGGGCTAGAAGGGAGGTTTGACATTGACATTTTTGAGCTGATGGACAGGGAAGAAGACGATGACAATGATATTGATGAGGACGAGGGTGATGAGGTGCACAATGCCAAGGACTTAAGAATGCTTGAGCGATTACAGTTTGGTGGTGACATTGATGAGGACGAGGGTGAGGAGGATGATGGAGACGACGCCGATTGTTTCGATAATATTGACAGTGATGACGACACACGTGTGCCACGAGCCAACACACGAGGGGCACTAGCCACTGACAATCGCAGAGATAATTTTAAATTCATGTAATGCTATATTGTTATAATTATTTTGCAATTATGTTTCGTTCATTTTGTATGTCTTTATAAATACTTATCAGTTATTTATACTAATTGATTTTATCTTTGTAATGGCAGGCACTCGACAAATGTCGGGCGGAAGGCGGCAACAACGGCGGGTCAACTCGCGCTACCATAGGTCCAGCTCTCCACCCACCGCAGCCGAGGAGCCGTCAACGAGGAGGGCGAGGACCGGCCGCCCCCGCGGACGTCCTAGGAGGGAGCCGACTCCCAACCCGACTCCCGACCCGGCGCAGACCTCCTTGGACGATGACCAAGGGGACGACCAGGAGGACGTCGGACGACGACACCACTTCCTCGGAGGGTCGCCAGGGGGACCAGGGGGACCAGGGGGACGAGGGTGGCGAGATTGTAGGTGCCTCAGGAGGGGGTTCCACTTCCTCTGCTTTGAGTAGAGTTGTAACACCTCTGGTGTTTAACTGTAATTAACCTGATATGTCATCATCATCTTTAGTCATTAATCATTCTTGTCATGCATTTAAGTTTGCTTAATACCTGTGTAATGTTTTCTTTTTCGAAAAACCCTAAAAGCCCAAATCTTCCTATAAGGGCAAAAATGGTAATTTCACCTCTGTGCCTAGCTTTGTGTAATTCTTGTTCAGTTGGATGTCTTGAAGTTTTGTTGTGTTGGCCAAAGTTCAAAAATCAAAATCAGATTTCAAATCCCTTTGCAAAACCCTGATCTCCAAACCCTGGATTTTATCCCTCTTTTTGTAATTCAAAAATTATTCAAAATTTGAGGTTGGTCCAAAAAGCAAAGTTGTAGATCTGGCCAAGAGAAACAACTTTGGTATTTACAAATTTTCAAGTTTCTGTACAAAGTTTGAAGTAAATCCAAATTCATTCAAATTCTAGTTCTTGTCCCCTTTTCAGTTTTCAAAATTTATTTAAAAACTATTGAGTTTCAGAAAAGGGTATATTAGCAAAGTTGTAGGTTTTGATAAAAGGAACAACTTTCATTTTGCAGATTTCCAACTTTCAATGTAAAATCAAAAGTAATTTTGAAATTATTCAAATCCTAAAAGTGTCCCCTTTTCTGATTTCGTATTTAATTCAAAAACTGTTTGGAATTTGAAAATATTCTTTTTGACAAAGTTGTAGATCTTTTTTCTGAACAACTTTGGTGTTTTGAGTTTTTGCTGCTCAGTTCAAGTTTTGGAAGTAATTTGCGAAATACAGAAAGTCAAAACCCTAGACCTAGCCCTGTTCATCCCCTACCTCTAGCCGGCACAGAGCAGGAGGGGGCCCCGGCCATGGCCGCGCGCCAGCGCCGCTTGCGCCACGCGCGCCTGGCAGCCGCACGCCCGCCCCCGACTTGTCGCCTGCGCCCGCGCCATCATGCCGCACCCGCACGCGCAAAGCGCTGACCTCCGCCCGTCCCCCACTGCTCCCAGCACGACGCCGCCGCGTGGTCGTCGCCGGCGAACGCACACCCGGCCCCTGCGCGCACGCCGTCCTTCCCGCCAGCCTGCAATCGAGTGCGCACGCCTTGGCCGAACTCATCCACACCATCCCGTGCTCTCTACCGTCCCCGACCGTGCCTATAAAAGGGACCGCCGGAGTCCGAGCTCCTCACTCGTCTCCGCCGCCGTGGCCAGCCCACTCCGAAGCTCCCGCCGCTCAACCACCTAGCCCGAAAGCTCCGCCTTGAGCTCGTGAAGCTTTCCCACCCCTCAATTTCACCTCTCCCGCCTCCAATCGCCCGGCGTAACCCCATCTTCCCAAACTCCGACGGAACACCGGTGAACTCGGGTTCGTCAAATACTACCTCTCCGGCCACGATCATCTTCCCCTGACCCCCGTGTCAGCTTCCTTGGCTTCGCGCGACTCTAACCAGGCCCTTGCGGTCTCGTGTGTTGCGCAGGATCGCCGGATCGCCGGAGTGCCGCCGCGGTCGTCCCTCCTCGAGCCTCACCCTCGAGCACGTGTCGAGCCTCACCCTCGAGCCTCACCCTCGAGCACGTGTTGAGCCTCACCCTCGAGCCTCACCCTCGAGCACGTTCCCGAGCCACACCCTCGAGCACGCCTGCGAACCGCGCTCCCTCGAAGCAGCCGAGCCCTGCCTCCGACCCGTGGTAAGCACCCGAAGCCTCCGGTCTCTGCTTCCACTCCGTTTCGCCCGAGCCTCCCAGCCAGGTCTCGAGCACACGTTCTCCGCTTCGCCCGAGCTAGGCCTCGGCGAACGCATGCTTTCCGTCTCGCCCGAGCCTCCCAGTCCAGGCCTCGGACGGAACTTGCTTTCCGTCTCGCCCGAGCCTCCGGGCCAGGCCCTCGGACGAAGCAGTCGCTTCCGTCTCGCCCGAGCCCGTTTCGCCCGAGCCTCGCGAGGAAGGAGCACAACGCTCTTTTCTTTTTCTTTTTGAAAGAGTGTGAATAGTGTTCTGTTTTCTCTTTTTTGTGTGAATTAATCTGTTGTTCCTTAAATCCTGATAAAATTATGGTATGCTCCATGCACTGTGTAGTATTTTATAAAAATATGAAACTTGACTTTTCTGCAAGAATTGAAAAATGTAAAATCCCTCTTTTAATTAATAAATGGATAGTTTCGGATTTTTAGAAAATTATTTATAACTTCAAAAATCATGAGATAAATTTTTGTGATCTTCCTATGCCATGTTTAGTCTCTGATGAAATTTTGAAGTCTTTTGGAGCAAGTTGATTTTTGAGCATTTATCTTTAATTGTTAAATAGTGCCTTTGTTAATTAATGTCTGATTTTATTTGAGCACCTTAATGACCTCCAAAAATTATGAAATTTGTTTTGCCATCTATCTACACCATAATGAACTTATGTGATTAATTTGGTAATTTTTGGAGCAACTTCATAAAATGACCTTTTTAAATAATTAAGGAAAATAGAAAAAGTGATTAGGGTTCATGTTGTATGCCCTGTTTTGCATTATTCATGCTAGCATACTCATGTGCATGCATCATTGCATTCGTATAGTCACCGAAGAAGGCGTCAAGATCGAGGCAGCCGCCAACGAACCTGTCCCTGAGGCTACCCCGAGCTCCGACAACTGCCCTGCCGCCTTCGAGCCTGCCCTCTTTGCTCTTCAAGGCAAGCCCCGGTGCATTTAACCCTTTCCTTGAATTTATAAAATGATTTCTTAAATGCTTTTGAGTTAAATCATTGTATTAGGTTTATAGGAGTTGTGTGCTATCCTAATTGATGCACTATCCACGTTGACCACTGATACACCTGATACCTGCTGTTCAAAAGTATTTGAAAAATGCTTAGCAATGCTTATTGAATTAGACTTTGCAATAAAATGCCAATTTCAAAAGTGTGATCACTTAAGGAATGTTTATGAGATTTTGGTCTTACTCCCCGGCTGTTGGCTAGGTATCTGATCTGTACCTAGTCAATAGCGAGGAGAGGTTGTCCAAGCGTACGGTGCCGTCATGTTGTAGTCCGGGACTCAACAGTTGACACCGACCGGGACAGGGTTGAAAAACTGACAGGACTATTACGCTTGGGTGAGATATGACCAAGGTATAGTTCTGGCTGGAAAATTAGGGACCATCCGTATGGGGGCCTGCTGGTCAAGACTTGTAACTATTCACATACTTCGGAAAGCTCTGGCTCCGAGAAATCCTTGATTGGGACCGACAACCGCGCACTGGGGTGGAGGAGATGGCGGAAGTAGCATGTACCCACGTGGTCGTCGTACCTGGAAAGGAGTGGTGTACTGTACTTCCGTGGGTGGCGTAGGACCGGGTCAATCTTGGAGGAATCGTGGTAGACGAGTTGGCATATGCAAGCTTGGGTGCTACATATGCAGTGTGGATAGGGATCCTCAGCTGAGTATTATTTATCCGGATTAACGTTGCTCCTCGGTTATGGAGACTTGGTCACTGACTGTCAACGGAGAGTGGTTCTCAACTAGGAATGTTTTGAAATGTAAAATGAATCAGAAATGATGAAGAATTAGGAATACTGAATCTTTCAAAATAAAATAAGGTTTACAAAAATGCTTTTCTGCAAAATACTTGATCTTGCTTAAGCCTTACCTTGACTACCCTAAGCCTCTCATTCCTGAGTCTTCTCCTTTTTCTTTAGTCGGGTAAGTCTTGTTGAGTACCCCAGTACTCAGGGTTTGTTACCCATGCTGCAGGTATGACAGAGTCCCCGATGTGTCTTGCACCCTGCTGCGTGACCATCGTCCAGGAAGAGGCCGATGAGGCCGAAGAATAGTTGTACACCCTCGGGCTGGGTGGTGATTATAAGTATCTTTGCTGTTCTCCACTATGTTGCCTATGTCTATTTCTATTATCAAGAACTGGGTTTGTAATAACTGCACCTTAATTTCTATTTGGAACCCTGCTTTGTAAAACTAATGTTATTTAAGTCTTCCACTCTTTATTCCGATGATATTTGTAAAAGTATGCAATGTTGTAACCGAATTGTGAGATGATCCTGCGGACATTGGGCACTGATGTAGCCCGGTGGCGAACAGGTCTTAATCACATGGAACATGGGTTCGGCTGTCAGAGGTTGACAGGGACTCGTGGGCCATGGGATTAGGGTCGTTCCGTCACAGAGTGGTATCGGAGCATCTCACTTTAACGTTGCAGTGTTCGTGTTTGCGAAAACTTCAAAAGACCTTTTGAGTCCAAACAAACTAAACTTGACTATTTTGAGTCCAAATTGCTTCTATCATCTTGTCTCTCATATGGCAACACTAGCTAGTGGAACAACATGTTTTAAGCCCTATGTACCTTATTTATTGCATTGGTTTTGTTCCGTAGGAACGATTCATGCATCATGACATAATCACTTAAGTTAACTTCCTCTCTAAGTTCGTTGGGGTAGTATGCCTTTACCTGTTCTTGCTAGCCTTTCTCATCCATCTTCTCTTATCCAGACATGGCCCGTATCAAGCTGACTGCCCGCAAGTCGACTGGACCGCATGGTGTGCCACGCCACCAGCTGGCACCACGCGCTGGGGAGGAGACTGGAGAATCTTCCAACGGTCGTCGCTTTCCTCGCCGCACCCGTAAGAACCTGAAGGAGGAGATCAAGGATCTGAAGGCTGAGCTGAAGAACTTGGAGCATGACTTCTACCACTCACGCCTGGAGTTTTATGAGGCACGAGCTTCCCTGGAGCAGGCCAATCGGAATACGGTTCGCGCTAGCGCGGCTCGATCGAGATGAGAGGACCGCGAGGACGTTACCAGAGCCAGCTCCACGGACTGCAGCAGTACACAGCTCAGATTGAACAGTTCAATGATATGCTTCATGAGGAAGTGCATCAGCTGTATGATCAACTCCACCCCTTGGTACCCCCGGTTATGGAAGACCCTGAGGACGGAGTAGTGGAAGAACCCGATGTGGAACAAGAGCCAGACGTGGACGAAGAAATTGAACCTGCTGAGGACGTCCACGCTGAAGACGAGGACGAGGAGGAAGAGCCTGAGCTCATCCTCGAAGAAGACGACGACGAAGACATGATCATCATCGACGACGACTAGACTCGTAGTGTCTGTACCATCTGCTTACCTAAAACCTTAGTCTAGGTTGGGGGCGTTAGTCTGTCTGTTGCCAAGTCTGGCATGTATCTTTCTTTTCGCATCTTTTCCCTTTATCGGTCTGTATCATCTGTCAGTCGCCTTATCAAGTCATCAGTCTTTTGTATCAGAAGAAGCTATCAGTCTATTGTTTTCAGAACCCTATCTATGAATGCTAAGTTCCAAGTTGCTTAACAGATGCCTGTGAACACTCGCACTGGAGCTGGAGGTTCTGATGATGCCAACCTCCCAAACCCTCCACCTGTCCCAGCTACCCTAGCAGATGCCATTGCAGCCTTGGCCGCCGCTGCCAACCTAATGGCTCAAAACCAAGGACAGCAGAACTTTCACCGTGGTCGCCACAACATCAACCAAGAGACCACCTATGTGGAATTCACCGAAACTCGTCCACTGGTCTTCACCAAGGCCGATGAACCCCTCGAAGCTGATGATTGGCTCCGCACCATGGAGCAGAAGTTTGGTCTTATCAACTGCACCGATATCCAGAAGCCACGGTTCGCTTCACAACAGCTTCGTGGTCCAGCAAGTGCTTGGTACGCCAACCTGTTGGCTGCCCAGCCAGAAGGTCATCGGTTGACCTGGGAGGAGTTCCGCACTGCTTTCCGTGCTCATCACATCCCTTCCGGATTAATGAAAATGAAGCTTGATCAGTTTCTGGCTCTCCAACAGAAAGACTCCACAGTCATGCAATATGTGGGTCAATTCAATCATCTCAGCCAGTATGCCTCAGAGTATGTCAACACAGATGAGAAGAAGAGGGATTGTTTCCTTAGAGGACTGCACCCGAAGATCCGCAGGAGCTTGTCCAATAACCTGACTGGGTCTTATCACGATGTTGTTGACCGGGCTGTTGCTTTTGAAGAAAGCAATCGCCAGTACCAGGAAGAGAAGAAGAAGAAGAAGAAAGCAGGGTCAAGCAGCTTCTCTGGCGGTCACAAACGCCAGAGAATCATCTATCACCCCAGCCACCACCACAATCGTCTACCTTACCCCAACCAGCAAGTGGTCGTCCGTACCGCGGCCACCACCCATAATGCCAACCCGCAGAGTGCCACACAGCCGAACGCCCCAGGTGTTCGTATCACCACTCCACAAACAGCCTACAACCATCCCTGCTACAACTGCGGCCAGCTTGGTCACTGGTCTCGTGAGTGCCCAAAGCCCAAGAGGTATGCTCAGAATGCTCAGAAGAATCCTGGAGGATCTCAGCAGCAGATCACCGTGCACAGCAACAGCATGCTCAGAAGGGCAAGATTGTCAAGAAGCACGGGCAAGTCTACTACACCGCTCTGTCAGCGATATACCAGAAGGGAGCCCGTCATGATCGGTAGGTTTCCTGTTGCCAATCACCCTGCAGTTGTGTTGTTTGATTCTGGTGGCATCGCATTCTTCATCAGTCGTACTTTTGTCATCAAGCATGAAATATCAATTGAGGATTTAAAAGAAAGTTTCTGCATATTTTCGCCTGGAGGGCGTATAAGTACTAAGGAAGTGGTTCGCAGTATACCAGTAAGGTTGGGGGAACATGTATTTCCCACCACCATGATAGTGCTTCATGATCAGGAGATAGATGTCATCCTAGGCATGAATTGGATGTGTCAGTATAAAGCCATGATCGACATCTTGAATAGAGTTGTGAGAGTGGATATTCCTAACAGTACCGCCAAACTCCTTCTCCAACTTCCAATGCCTCAAAACCAGCAGCCACTCAAATAAATACCGCCTATGTTCTGGAAACCCGGGACATCCCCGTGGTTTGTGAATTCCCTGATGTTTTTCCTGAGGATTTGCCTGGTCTGCCTCCTGACCGTGACGTTGAGTTTGCCATAGAGCTAAAGCCCGGGACTGCTCCTATATCCCGCAGAGCTTATCGAATGCCTCCCAGAGAGTTGGCAGAACTAAAAATCCAATTACAAGATTTGTTGGACAAGGGTTTCATTCGCCCAAGCTCGTCTCCTTGGGGCTGTCCTGCAATCTTTGTAAAGAAGAAAGACAAGACTCTCAGAATGTGCATTGATTATCGCCCACTCAATGAGGTCACCCATCAAAAATAAATATCCCTTGCCTCGTATTGATCTTCTCTTTGACCAGTTAGCTGGAGCCAAGTATTCTCCAAGATCGATCTCAGATCCGGCTACCACCAAATAAAGATTCGTCCTGAAGATATTCCTAAAACAGCTTTCACCACCAGATACGGCCTATATGAGTACTTGGTCATGTCCTTCGGTTTGACCAATGCCCTGCTCATTTCATGTACCTCATGAACTCTGTGTTCATGCCAGAGCTTGATAAATTCGTGGTCGTGTTCATTGACGACATCCTTGTCTATTCAAAAACCCCTGAAGATCATGCCGAACATCTTCGTATCGTTCTATCCCGTCTCAGAGAGCATCAGCATCAAGTTCAGTATGCCTAAGTTTTGTAAATGTGAGAATTCGTTGTGATGTCATATCATTTTCCTGTATTCCCACGCTGAGGTGTGTCAGTTGACCCTGGTAAAGTGGCAGACATTCTGGATTGGAAGCCACCTACCACTGTTCATCAAGTCCGCAGCTTTATGGGAATGGCAGGATATTATCGTCGATTCATCCCAGATTTCTCAAGAATCGCCAAGCCTATCACTGAGTTAGTAAAGAATTCTGTGAAGTTTGTCTGGTCACCAGCCTGTGAGCAAGCCTTTCAAACTCTGAAGAAACTATTAACTACATCACCAGTGCTAGCCCAGCCGAACATCGAGAAGCCCTTTGATGTCTACTGTGATGCATCTGGTACTGGTTTGGGCTGTGTTTTGATGCAAGAAGGTCGAGTGATTGCTTATGCCTCCCGACAGCTTAAGCGACATGAAGAGAATTACCCAACTCATGATCTCGAGTTAGCAGCAGTAGTGCATGCCTTGAAGATCTGGCGTCATTATCTGTTGGGCAGTACCTGTAATGTGTACACTGATCACAAAAGCCTGAAGTATATCTTCACTCAAGAGGAACTGAATATGAGGCAGAGAAGATGGCTTGAGTTAATTAAGGACTATGATCTTGAAGTGCATTACCATCCGGGTAAGGCGAATGTGGTCGCCGATGCACTCAGTCGCAAGTCTTATTGCAACTGTCTGATAAAGAAACCCTATGATTCTTCTTTGTGTTATGAGCTGGAAAAGTTGAATATTGAAATGATTCCCAAGGAACTCTGAATAATATCAGAATAGAAACCCCTATCAGAGAGCAGATCATCGCTGCACAGAAAGATAACCCTGGAATCAAGCACATCATCGAAAAGGTCCAATCCGGAAAGCTGATTGTTTCAGGATTGATGATGCAGGAGTAGTATGGTTTAAGAATCGGTTAGTAGTCCCTAAAGTGCCTGAGTTAAGAAAGTTAATCCTTGATGAAGCACACTTGACTAGATTCTCCATCACCCCGGCAGCAACAAATGTACCAGGATTTGAAGCAGCAATTCTGGTGGACAAAGATGAAGATTGAGATCGCCCGGTATGTCGCTCAGTGCGATACCTACCAGAAAGTCAAAGCCGTGCACATGAAGCCCGGAGGAGAATTGCAACCTTTACCTGTACCTGCTTGGAAATGGGACGATATCAGTATGGACTTTATCAATGGTCTACCCAAGACATCAAGAGGTTTTGATTCCATATGGGTGATCGTGGATCGCCTCACTAAGAGCTCACTTCCTGCCAGTGAAGACGAGTTACACCGTCCCGCTTATGCCACTTTGTACAAGGACAACATAGTGAAACTCCATGGCATACCCAAGAGCATTATCTCTGATCGTGGTACCCAATTTGTCGCAAAGTTTTGGAAAGCGTTCCATACCTCACTTGGAACCAAGCTCTTGCATAGTACGGCATATCATCCACAAACAGATGGACAAACCGAGCGAGTCAACCAAGTGTTAGAGGATATGTTGAGAGCATGTGTGCTCACCTTCGCAGATACTTGGGATGACTGTTTGCCCTTAGCAGAGTTCTCATATAATAACAGTTACCAAGAGAGCATCAAAATGGCACCCTTTGAAGCACTGTACGGCCGCCGTTGTCGTACACCTCTCAATGGTCTGAACCCGGAGAAAGGGAATTCTTTGGAGTTGACCTAGTAAAAGATATGGAAGAGAAAGTCAAGCATAATACAAGAGAGAAGAAGATTGCAAAGTCTCGACAGAAAAGTTATGCTGACAAGAGACGTCGACCTCTGCAGTTCGAGATCGGGGATTATGTGTACCTGAAGGTCTCACCCACCAAAGGAGTCACTCGTTTTGGAGTCAAAGGAAAGTTAGCACCCGCTACATTGGTCCGTTTGAGATTCTGGATCGTTGTGGCAAGATCGCTTACAAGCTAAGTTTGCCCGATCATCTTTCAGCAGTTCAATAATGTGTTTCATGTCTCCCAACTCAAGAAGTGTCTCCAAGTACCTGAACATGTGGTTGAAGTTGAAGGCGTTGAGCTAGAACCAGATCTGTCATACACTGAGTATCCAGTTCGCGTGTTGGATCACAAGGATCGTGTTACCCGAAGAACCCCACACAGATGGTACAAGATCCAGTGGAACCAGCACTCTGAAGAAGAAGCCACCTGGGAATCCGAAGACTTCTTAGCAAAGAACTATCCCGACTTTCTCGAATCTCTGTAGATGTAAGGTTTTTGCCTTTTCCTTCTTAAGACGTGGTGGTAATCTCGGGCGAGATTTCTTTTAGGGGGGAAGCTGGTAACATTGTTGCTGTAAACACCTCTAGATGTTTAACTGTAATTAACCTGACATGTCATCATCATTTAGTCATTAATCATTTCTTGTCATGCATTTAAGTTTTGCTTAATACCTGTGTAATGTTTTCTTTTTCGAAAAAACCCTAAAGCCCAAATCTTCCTATAAGGCAAAAATGGTAATTTCAACTCTGTGCCTAGCTTTGTGTAATTCTTGTTCTCAGTTGGATGTCTTGAAGTTTTGTTGTGTTGGCCAAAGTTCAAAAATCAAAATTAGATTTCAAATCCCTTTGCAAAACCCCTGATTTCCAAACCCTGGATTTTATCCCTCTTTTTGTAATTCAAAATTATTCAAAATTTGAGGTTGGTCCAAAAAGCAAAGTTGTAGATCTGGCCAAAAGAAAACAATTGGTATTACAAATTTTTCAAGTTTCTGTACAAAGTTTGAAGTAAATCCAAATTCATTCAAATTCCCAGTTCTTGTCCCCTTTTCAGTTTTCAAATTATTTAAAACTATTGAGTTTCAGAAAAAGGGTATATTAGCAAAGTTGTAGGTTTTGAGATAAAGGAACAACTTTCATATTTGCAGATTTCCAACTTTCAATGTAAAATCAAAAGTAATTTTGAAATTATTCAAATCCTAAAAGTGTCCCCTTTTCTGATTTCGTATTTAATTCAAAAACTGTTTGGAATTTGAAAATATTCTTTTTGACAAAGTTGTAGATCTCTTTTTTTCTGAACAACTTTGGGTGTTTTGAGTTTTTGCTGCTCAGTTCAAGTTTTGAAGTAATTTGCAAAATTACAGAAAGTCAAAACCCTAGACCTAGCCCTGTTCATCCCCTACCTCTAGCCGGCACAGAGCAGG
Source organism: Coix lacryma-jobi var. lacryma-jobi (assembly GCA_009763385.1). Taxonomy (NCBI): domain Eukaryota; kingdom Viridiplantae; phylum Streptophyta; class Magnoliopsida; order Poales; family Poaceae; genus Coix; species Coix lacryma-jobi. The sequence continues at coordinate 131,933,479 of CM019827.1, forward strand.
AGGGGGCCCCGGCCATGGCCGCGCGCCAGCGCCGCTTGCGCCACGCGCGCCTGGCAGCCGCACGCCCGCCCCCGACTTGTCGCCTGCGCCCGCGCCATCATGCCGCACCCGCACGCGCAAAGCGCTGACCTCCGCCCCGTCCCCCACTGCTCCCAGCACGACGCCGCCGCGTGGTCGTCGCCGGCGAACGCACACCCGGCCCCTGCGCGCACGCCGTCCTTCCCGCCAGCCTGCAATCGAGTGCGCACGCCTTGGCCGAACTCATCCACACCATTCCGTGCTCTCTACCGTCCCCGACCGTGCCTATAAAAGGGACCGCCGGAGTCCGAGCTCCTCACTCGTCTCCGCCGCCGTGGCCAGCCCACTCCGAAGCTCCCGCCGCTCAACCACCTAGCCCGAAAGCTCCGCCTTGAGCTCGTGAAGCTTTCCCACCCCTCAATTTCACCTCTCCCGCCTCCAATCGCCCGGCGTAACCCCATCTTCCCAAACTCCGACGGAACACCGGTGAACTTGGGTTCGTCAAATACTACCTCTCCGGCCACGATCATCTTCCCCTGACCCCTGTGTCAGCTTCCTTGGCTCCGCGCGACTCTAACCAGGCCCTTGCGGTCTCGTGTGTTGCGCAGGATCGCCGGATCGCCGGAGTGCCGCCGCGGTCGTCTCCTTCCTCGAGCCTCACCCTCGAGCACGTGTCGAGCCTCACCCTCGAGCACGTGTTGAGCCTCACCCTCGAGCACGTTCCCGAGCCACACCCTCGAGCACGCCTGCGAACCGCGCTCCCTCGAAGCAGCCGAGCCCTGCCTCCGACCCGTGGTAAGCACCCGAAGCCTCCGGTCTCTGCTTCCACTCCGTTTCGCCCGAGCCTCCCAGCCAGGTCTCGAGCACACGTTCTCCGCTTCGCCCGAGCCAGGCCTCGGCGAACGCATGCTTTCCGTCTCGCCCGAGCCTCCCAGTCAGGCCTCGGACGGACACTTGCTTTCCGTCTCGCCCGAGCCTCCGGGCCAGGCCTCGGACGAAGCAGTCGCTTCCGTCTCGCCTGAGCCCGTTTCGCCCGAGCCTCGCGAGGAAGGAGCACAACGCTCTTTTCTTTTTCTTTTTGAAAGAGTGTGAATAGTGTTCTGTTTTCTCTTTTTTGTGTGAATTAATCTGTTGTTCCTTAAATCCTGATAAAATTATGGTATGCTCCATGCACTGTGTAGTATTTTATAAAAATATGAAACTTGACTTTTCTGCAAGAATTTAAAAATGTAAAATCCCTCTTTTAATTAATAAATGGATAGTTTCGGATTTTTAGAAAATTATTTATAACTTCAAAAATCATGAGATAAATTTTTGTGAGCTTCCTATGCCATGTTTAGTCTCTGATGAAATTTTGAAGTCTTTTGGAGCAAGTTGATTTTTGAGCATTTATCTTTAATTGTTAAATAGTGCCTTTGTTAATTAATGTCTGATTTTATTTGAGCACCTTAATGACCTCCAAAAATTATGAAATTTGTTTTGCCATCTATCTACACCATAATGAACTTATGTGATTAATTTGGTAATTTTTGGAGCAACTTCATAAAATAACCTTTTTAAATAATTAAGGAAAATAGAAAAAGTGATTAGGGTTCATGTTGTATGCCCTGTTTTGCATTATTCATGCTAGCATACTCATGTGCATGCATCATTGCATTCGTATAGTCACCGAAGAAGGCGTCAAGATCGAGGCAGCCGCCAACGAACCTGTCCCTGAGGCTACCCCGAGCTCCGACAACTGCCCTGCCGCCTTCGAGCCTGCCCTCTTTGCTCTTCAAGGCAAGCCCCGGTGCATTTAACCCTTTCCTTGAATTTATAAAATGATTTCCTTAAATGCTTTTGAGTTAAATCATTGCATTAGGTTTATAGGAGTTGTGTGCTATCCTAATTGATGCACTATCCACCTTGACCACTGATACACCTGATACCTGCTGTTCAAAAGTATTTGAAAAATGCTTAGCAATGCTTATTGAATTAGACTTTGCAATAAAATGCCAATTTCAAAAGTGTGATCACTTAAGGAATGTTTATGGGATTTTGGTCTTACTCCCCGGCTGTTGGCTAGGTATCTGATCCGTACCTAGTCAATAGCGAGGAGAGGTTGTCCAAGCGTACGGTGCCGTCATGTTGTAGTCCGGGACTCAACAGTTGACACCGACCGGGACAGGGTTGAAAAACTGACAGGACTATTACGCTTGGGTGAGATATGACCAAGGTACAGTTCTGGCTGGAAAATTAGGGACCATCCGTATGGGGGCCTGCTGGTCAAGACTTGTAACTATTCACATACTTCGGAAAGCTCTGGCTCCGAGAAATCCTTGATTGGGACCGACAACCGCGCACTGGGAGTGGAGAGATGGCGGAAGTAGCATGTACCCACGTGGTCGTCGTCCTGGAAAGGAGTGGTGTACTGTACTTTCGGGTGGCGTAGGACCGGGTCCAATCTTGGAGGAATCGTGGTAGACGAGTTGGCATATGCAAGCTTGGGTGCTACATATGCAGTGTGGATAGGGATCCTCAGCTGAGTATTATTTATCCGGATTAACGTTGCTCCTCGGTTATGGAGACTTGGTCACTGACTGTCAACGGAGAGTGGTTCTCAACTAGGAATGTTTTGAAATGTAAAATGAATCAGAAATGATGAAGAATTGAGGAATACTGAATCTTTCAAAAATAAAATAAGGTTTACAAAAATGCTTTTCTGCAAAATACTTGATCTTGCTTAAGCCTTACCTTGACTACCCTAAGCCTCTCATTCCTGAGTCTTCTCCCTTTTTCTTTAGTCGGGTAAGTCTTGTTGAGTACCCCAGTACTCAGGGTTTGTTACCCATGCTGCAGGTATGACAGAGTCCCCGATGTGTCTTGCACCCTGCTGCGTGACCATCGTCCAGGAAGAGGCCGATGAGGCCGAAGAATAGTTGTACACCCTCGGGCTGGGTGATTATAAGTATCTTTGCTGTTCTCCACTATGTTGCCTATGTCTATTTCTATTATCAAGAACTGGGTTTGTAATAACTGCACCTTAATTTCTATTTGGAACCCTGCTTTGTAAAACTAATGTTATTTAAGTCTTCCGCTCTTTATTCCGATGATATTTGTAAAAGTATGCAATGCTGTAACCGAATTGTGAGATGATCCTGCGGACATTGGGCACTGATGTAGCCCGGTGGCGAACAGGTCTTAATCACATGGAACATGGGTTCGGCTGTCAGAGGTTGACAGGGACTCGTGGGCCATGGGATTAGGGTCGTTCCGTCACAAGAGTCTACTTGCGCGGCCCCTCGCAGCTCCCGCAGCAGCGGATCGCACCTAGCCGCCGCCCGGTGATTCGACCTTACGGCGATAAGTAAGTTACCATTAATGTTTTCACTACTTGCTCACATGACATGTTTAAAATTGAACTTCCGACTAACAGTTGTTCTTAACGACTCATGCTGGAACTGGGAACTTGTGGCAGGGGGCATGACACGCCATATCAATGGCATGTTAAGTCTTCTGATTCGGAAGAACTACCCTGGCTTGGTCACCTACGTCGGCGTTAGGTCACCGCCCTGGACATGGGACCACTTCGCTGCCGCTGAGGACCCCATGTACACCACCGTTGCAGCGCGGATTAGGGCCGAGTTCTGGGTGAGTCTTGCTCGCACAACATTTCTCAATGATACACCATTGTTGGACGTTCTTGAAATAATGAAAGGGTACATGTTATCTTTATGCAGGAGTACTTTGCGTGCGAGGCGGGGAAAGAGGCCGAGGCGTGGCACGTGCAGGACAAGGTCTGCAGGTCCCGGCTCGTGGATCTGTACCACGAGGCGCGGATCCAGTGTATCATCAACTACAATGCCGACGTGTTAGATATGGCGGTGAAGAAGGCGGACGCTAGGCAGATGATGCTCACCAGGGAGACCGACCTCACTAGGGAGCAGTACATCTAGGTACGTACAAAACAGTAATACTGATTGGTCCATCCATCACTTAGCGGCTCTTCTAACATATTAAATACATATTGTCTTGCAGTTCTGTCCTGGTTGGTGCGCCAATCACCTAGACTGCTGGTTGTCCATTGTGGACAAGTGGAAATCGGACGACTGGTACGAGAGGCACAGTGCCCGGCGAGACTGCCGCCTGCAGATGCCTGGGGTGCCACACCACCAAGGCAACCTTAGCCTTAACGCGTACGCCGATAGATGGGTATGCTCTACTAATTTTTTTATTCTAACACTCAATTACTCATTACTTGTAATCATCTGTGTATTTTCCTCGCAGTCCCAGTCGCATGGTGGTGAGGAATGCCCCCCTTTCAAGGCGTACAACTTGTCACACTAGGGCAAGGCGACTGCGGCGAGCACCCAGTACAACCCGAACGCCGGGCCCGAGGCGTACACCAACGCGAACGCCTACACCAAGGTCATCCAGTACACCTCGGCGGCTCGCGAGCGCCATGGGGAGGACTTCGATTCGGCCACCCAGCCCCTAGATACAGACCTGGTGATGAGGCTGGGAGGAGGGAAGCAGCACGACCGGTACTGGATTGCCAACAGCGCAGTTGACTCGTCCTCTGTTCCCAACCTCGCTGAGATTCGAGCTGCCAGCACGAACTCCTCCGTCCCCATACAACCTCGGCAGCCGACCTCACAGCAGATGATGGCAGCACTTCAGGTAAGTACTGTTCTATTCGTCGTTCATTGCTTTTACACATATACCTTGTCTTTCCATTGTTTAAACCTTATGGAACGAATATTGCAGGCCCAGATGCAGGCCCAGGCGGACCAGGTGCAGAGGTTGCAGTCCATGCACGAGGCCCAGACGGCGGCCCATAGTTGCGAGTTATTGGCCGTCCAGCAGCGGCAGGCGTAGAGGACGCAGGACATAGATCACTTCTTTGGGAGCCTGAACATCCCGGGTGTTGTCGTGCCTCCCTCGCTACTCACTCCTTTTGTGCCTCATGTTACTCCTTCGACAGAGACTCCGGTGAGTATATATGGTTGTTTATATTTCTTTAACTTTTACGGCCGTGCTCCAGGTGCTAACGAATTTGTTTCTCTTTTGTGCACTCACAGTCGGAGGGTTCGGCGCCGACTCCTCAACCTGGCCTTCCTCCGCACACTCTGCACATCACTAGTGGCCCTCCTCCGCAGTCTGGGTGGCTCCCCGGTGGCCCTCCTCCGCCCTATGGGTGGCCAGGTTACCTTCCTGGCCAGTCGGGGGTACACCGGGTGGCCATCTGGACCTCCGTGCCTCAAACTACTACAGGCAAGCTGAAGCCGCGCTACATCGGGCCCTATCGCGTCGCCGAGCTGATCAACAATGTGGCTGTTCGCTTGGACCTTCCGCCGCAGGCTCTCATCCATGACGTGTTCCATGTGAGCACCCTCAAGAAGTTCCACGGCGTGCCTCCGCCAACTCCACCAGCCCTGCCTCACATCCATCTTGGCGTGGTGACTCCAGAGCCGGCTCGGGTGGAGAGGGCTCGCTAGGCGCGTGGCGTCCGTCAGTTGCTCGTACACTGGCGCGGCGAACCGCCGGAATCGGCCACCTGGGAAGACCTCGACGGGTTCCGCGAGCAATTTCCAAGCTTCCAGCTTGAGGACGAGCTGCTTCTCGAGGAGGGGAGAGATGTCATGTGGGGCCGGACTTATGCAAGACGGCGCAGGGCGCGCGATGTCCGTAGAGCAGCAGAGCGGGCCGCAGCGCGCGACGCGGCAAGGGTCGTGATCAACGCGGGGGAAGATGGCAGGGCCGGACCCAATTAGGATTAGGATTGTTTGTTTCCCTTTGTTTCTAAATTAGTTAGCCGGTTGGCTTATATATATTTCCTGTACTCAAAACATTGAGATTAAGCAATCAGTTTTCAATCTAATCTCCTACCTCTACTCCCGTAAGCCACCTGCAGACGGGTATAACCTCGCGGTGAGAACGGAGCGCGACTACGAGCTCCGTAGCCGCGGTCCGCCGTCATTGAGCGTGAAGGCGCTTGACAGGGAGAGGCGGGCAATTCACTTATACTCTAACACTCCCCCTCACGTGGAGGCGCCCTCAGGCCTTAGACGTGGAATAGGAGCGGGCAACAATTATTTTATTTAATTGTGCCTACCAGGATTCGAACTCGAGACCTTTGGCTTTGATACTATATTAAGTTGCATGCACCAATCAGTTCAACTCAAAAGCTTAAGCTGATGGGAGAGACGGACAATTCACTTATACTCCAACATATTGAAATGAAACAAAATACTATTTCTCTTTGCTTTCTTCGATCTGAAATATAGGGGGAAAACCATTAGAACCTTTGTTACCGGTTGAGATTGACATCCTAAGCTTTGTGTGCTGTCATGCTCAACATTGTTTCTATTAGAATTAGATCCACATGCCCTTCATGTTTTAACTTGGATGATGATCTTGTTGAAGGTTTTGGGGGCTTACCCAACCTCGGTGTCCATGGTGGGAGGGTGCATTTGGTGCAATTGCTGGCTGTTCCCCCCAAAGCTGAAACTTTGCTGATTCTTTTGAAAAAAAAACTGTTTTATGTAAATTCACAGTCATGATTGGTTTAATTCCTACTGGCCGACGATTCTTTTTTCTATTTGCTGCTTGACGGTGGCAATGTTTCTGGAAACCATTTCCGCAGAGTGCGTTATGTGGATATGAAGCATGAGTTTGCCTTAAAATAGGTTCGATCGAGCTCCAGGGTTCACGGCTGCTGAATCCCATGCCGGCACACCGCCCAATAGGATCGAATCAACGACGGTGGCCTATGGGCCTCATCAAATTCAGGCATAATTCTAGTTATTGTAAACAAAATTCTAGTTAAAGGCTGTTTGGATCCCTTTATTTTAGAGGAATTAGAATTCATTCAATAAACTAGACTATTTAGCTTAGAATTTAATATTCCAACACTTTACAAAGTTCACGTATAAATCTATATCAAATTTATAGGGTGAAAAAGTGAAACAGATTCTATAGATCATCATGTTATATTTCTAGTTTGCATCTTATAACACTCTTTGCAACTTACTTTTCTACGGTAGAAATACAACACGTGAATCTCTCTCGTTAATCGATATACAACTGTATTAGTTTAATCAATGTGTCTAAATTATTATTCTTAAAATAAATTCAATTCCAAGGATTCAAACGGGCCATGAGATTCCTTAAAAACATCAGGTTACAAAATGGCATGTCTGAACTCCGAATTCTATTTGGAGCTGGCGTTTCACACAAGCAAAAAAATTCACATACATTAATTAATAATATATATTAATTAATTAATTAATCAATATACCCTAAGTTTCAGAAGAAGCAGCCTTTGCGCCCATTGTATTCTAAAGACCCTAAGTTTCAGAAGAAGCAGCCTTTGCGCAATTGCACATGTATTCTGAAGACAATAAGTTAAGAAGCGGAGAGCAAGAGATCATTTTGTTATTTTCCCCCGACGAACCGAGATCATTGAGTATGACTATACTACACTGTATACGTGCACGTGATCGATCTGTTATTGGTTATGAGCAAACCTATTCACTGAACACTGTTCATGCATGGCAACCAAACCATCACAAGTCTGCTTATTGACTAAAGGTAAACTCTGATGGCAAACGTGGTACTCTAACAATGAGTTGAAAAGGCTGTAGGTTCAGTCGTACAGACTTTCCAACCACCGTGAAAACTCGAAACAGAGGAAATATGGAAACAATCAGAAACACACAAGCAAGCAGTGAATCTTATTTAGGGATGATTGAACGATGACGAACAACGACGGAACAAAGCCGAAACACATCTCGATCGCATCGCATTGATCTAGTCCTCGTCCTCGTCGTCGGCGAGCTTGAGGTACTGCTCCATGTCGGGGAGGACGAAGCCGTCCGGCGGCGGGTGCTTCTTGGCGACTCTGGCGAAGCGTTTGTTGAGCTCCATCTCGGGATCATACTTGTGGATCTTCCCAGCCCGGCGATACTGCTCCTCCACCTCCTCCTCGGTCATGGCTGCATATTCATTGTAGTCGTCGATCACTGCCCTGATAAACTCCATGGCAGCCCTCTGCTCCGCCGGTGTCAAATCCTTCAGCTTCCTTCGCCGTCGGGGACGAACTGAGCTAACACATGGCTTAATCTTCTCACCGGCGGCGTCGTCCTCCATGAGATAGATCTGGATTTGTTTTTGTCGGAGATTGTTTGTTCCGCCGGTCTATTTATAGATGTATGTATACTCCGTATTATAAGGCGACGCAGCCTATTGATGGTATTGATTTATATAACAACAACCAGGAGAAGTAGGGCCAAGGGGATCAGGGGAAGCAACAACGAGACGACTCCGACTCGTTACAGATCGAGACAGTCATCCTAACCGCTAACCGGACTATAGATTCGTACTGTATACAGTTTGGATCGGGTCCAGAGTTCAGAATTCCCGCCCGGTAAAAAACCCATGCTAGCATGTCACTCAATCCCTACCACTAAAACGTTGAAACAGGAATCGTACACACCGCTTTCGGCGTGCCCCGCATTCGGCGTGTCTCCCCACTCCCCGCGTTCGCCTCTCGTCACTCCCTCACCACGGCCTCCCGCGCCGCCCTCGGAGCCGGCGCCGCCACCGCCGACGCCGCCCCGCGTAAGCGGTCGGTACCGGTCCTCCTCCTCGACCACCATCCGCACCCCGGCCTCCCCTACGCCCTCGCTCCTCTCCTCCACCGCCGCTGCCGCCGCCGTGTCCGCTCCGCACGCGTGCCGCAAAAAGCCCTCCCCTCCGCGCCGCTGGCTCCTCCGGACGTCGCGCCCCCAATCCGCCGACCCCGCCGGATCTGCCGCCGCCGTTCGCCCTCCCTCGGGCTCCACCGCCGACCGTCCGGATCTACGCGTCGAGCTCCTCCCTCGGGGTCCGCCTGCAGGGAGCTCGTCGGCACCGGTGAGTCCTCCCCGCGTACGCTCCCAACCCGCCCAGCCATCCAAAAAAATTCCCCTTCAGCGCCGCTCGGAGGCCCTGCCGTCCGTCCGCGACTCTCGATCGCCACCGGAAGTCCGCGTCCCCAAGCCACCGGCCTCCTCACACGGCGGCACATGGATCTGCTGCCGTCTGCCCGCGCCGACCAAGCGGCGCCAGACGGCCGTGCCACCAAGCCGCTGCCCAAGAGGCGTAGAGCTCCTCCCTCGGGCCGCACGGAGCCGTCGCCGGAAGTCCGCGCCCCCAAGCCGCCGGCCTTCGAGCAGTCTCCCGCCCGCGTGCCGCCATTTGCCATCGCGAATTCCTCTGCGCCGCCCCTGGCCGCTCGAGCGCCTCCATCCGGCTGGCACCCTCCACTCCGCCAGGGAGCCTCCATTCGGCCACCGCCCAGGGCGCCTCCCATCCGATTGCTGGCAGCTTCAAACTCGTTGGGTGCCGATTTGTCGATGTTCGCCGTCGATTCGTTGTCCTTCGCTCAAGTCCAGACACCAGCTGGTCCCCGAACGTCACCCCTGCTCCGTGCCTCTCGTCCCCAGGCAAGTGCATATAGACATTGCATTATTGCTTTGCTGTTAGCCTTCTATTCCACCCTTATTAGGTGACACTTGTGATTGCTGCGATAAGAGTGTTCTTACGGACACCTCTTTTTTCCACATGTGTTCTTGTTTCACCTGTTATAGAGGTGCAGAAACGATTTAGCCTATCCTTTCCATTAGTAAGTAGTAGGAATCATGGCTACAATTATTTCAGTTATAGAGTATGAGTGTTCTTTCTGCACCTACTGGAGCAAAGTGCTTTGTTCTATAATTCAATCATCTGACTTTAATAGGTATAAGTAAACCTTGATATTTCAAGTGCTTTGTTCAGTCGCAAGTTAGACACCTGATCCTTGTATGACTCACCTCCTGTTTGTCTATTATTATCTAGAAAAGAAGGACCATATATAATGATCAAATCATATAATGAGAAAGGAAAAAAGACTTTACTGTCTTTAACAAGATGGTAAACAACAAAGATGAATTGAATTCACTTCCATCATAATTGTGGATAATCTGGTGGTCTGGTTGAATGATGGCACCAACCCTTAGGGCATGCCATCTTGTAGTGGTGGAGCACATGGAAAAACGAACATGTCAGGTCATACAACAAAGGTTTCCGCAAAATACTTTCTGCTTGAGCTAAATTAGGTTGTTCAGAGCTATAAGACAACTTTCTGCACATAATGTTTAGTGCTAAATTAGGTCTCATCAAGTCACTGTGGCTAAAAGATACTTGTTATAGATCAACACTAAAAGATTTGATCAGTGCTAGAAAAATAAAGCAATGCTGATTTTGACAAGGATCGGTTTGTGGTCCTAAATGAGTATCAGGGGTACATGCATTTGTCATTTCCCTTTGCTTTCCTCTTTAGCCAGTGGCAATTCTCTGCTGGGTTTATTATCAAAAGGAAATCAAATCCAGCGCAAGTATCATAGTTTGCAAACGCTTGCCTGTAGCATTCCAAGCAGAGTAATTTTCAACCAACGCTTGCCTGTATCATCTACTTATAATAGAGTAGGGGGTCCTAATTTGCCTTCATCGACGGTTGCCACACCAAGGTTAGCCGAACCGTCTATACACTTTTTTCAACTTTACTTTCCTTCTTCAGTGAAGAAATATGAGTTGTTTAAAATTTTACAGCATATAAATTCCAGCCATGTCTGGCCCATACTATTATACTAGGTACCAGCAGGAGTAGGAGTTTATGATTTTATAAATATCAACCATGTCTATCACCATGAGTGTCATCCGAAACAAATTAAATAACTAACTTTCAATAGTTAAATTCCATTCATGTTTGGTTCCCTGAGCATTTGCCATAACTTAGAACAAATGAAGTGTTTTTTTATGTGTTCTTGTGGTAGGTGCTTGATTTGCCATTTTATTTACATTGCGTTATCCACTATCAGCTCCCCTATTTACTTATTTGTTTCTATAATCCACTGGTTGACGCCAATGTCTTGTGATGTTCAGGGCATTCATAGATAATGCAACTGGTTCACTTGGACTATCCAAACCAAGATAGAAATGAGTGAGGATATGTAGTACCTGCTGCCTATATGATGAGAGAGACCATTTCCCTACAATGGAATGGAGGTGCATGTTTTCTTTATTCTTCTATTCTGCTCCTAATAATTTACCTTGGTATGACTTCAATTTATATGTGTTAGGTAGATGGTTAGGGTTTTATTCAGCTAGGCTCTTTGGGCTATTAGGTTTTAATATAAGCATTTTAAATCAATTGCATAGAATTATGATTAAAAATATTACCTATGTTTTTTCATCAGAAATGTATGTGTGGAACTTGATATAATTAGCATCAGTAGTTGTATCTTTTATTCTTATAATCACACACCATGCATTGGAAAATCTAGGTAGCCACATTCCCTGTGCCCTGATTTTCCAAAGCTACGGACTATGCAGCTAGCATAGTACTGATTTCAAGCAGTTAAAAGAAGGCCAATAAATATTGAATGGATTTTATTCATAAAGTCCATTGTTTGATGAAGTAATTGATATATAAAAAAATGCTTCCAGAATGACTCAACACCTGCTGTCATTCTGGAAACACATGTCACATTTGGATATGATCATGTGTTAATTTAAGTTCAATAAATTTATCTCTTTGCTATATACTCCCTCCGTCCACGAAAGAATCAATTTCTAGAGTTGTCCTAAGTCAAACTTGACCAAATTTCTAGAAAAAACTATCAAGATTGATGGTACCAAATTCACATCATTAGATATATCATAGAATATATTTTCATTATATGTCCATTTTATATTATAGATGTTATTACTCTTTTCTATAAAGTTAGTCAAAGTTAAAAAAGTTTGACCGGCACAGATTCTAGGAATCGATTCTTTCGTGGACAGAGGGAGTATACATAAATATAGGCCTTGCAACCTTGATGGTGGCGTGCTATTTGGGTGATCCTATTTGCAGAATTGTAAATGCATTGATTGCTTATTATTTTTCAAATTTCTCTATATGGAAACATCTTGCCGAGCAGTACAAGTACAGTGATGAATATACCAATGTCAAATTTAATCTTACGGATTCTCGCAGAACTTCCTTTTGTTGCATGTGACATGCATGGAGTTATTGAAATCATAATGCAGCCCCTTGCATATTTTCATTTTGCATTTAAGCATAGAATTACGTGGATTGTACAAATCAGCTATTTAGTAACACCGCAGATGGTGTAATACTAATTGGGCATAACAATTTATTAGTGGAATATTGCTCTTGACAGGAGTTACACTTCTAGCTTTATCTAATTGGGCATAACAATTTATTAGTGAAATATTGCTCTTGACAGAAGTTACACTTCTAGCTTTATGTTGGTAACTGGGACTGCTTTTGCTCTGAACATGCCATCTAGAATTCTGATATGTAAGAACTGTAAGCAGCACTTTCTCATAGACATTTTTTTGTGTAATTTATATATGTTGTTTAAGTTTATGGTACTGCAATCATGGGTGAAACCGGAGAGGAAAAAATCCAGGACAACTTTAAGATCAGGTCACTTCTCCTGCAGCGACTACACTAGCCGAGGTTGAGGAGCTCGCGAATGGTGCACTCAGTGGAACACTGATTAGTGTTGTTGTTGCTGCCGTAAAGCAATGCCGCCAACTTCCATATAGTTTGATATTTTATTTTTACTTATACCATGTAAACTAATAGATCATGTGTTGCTTTAACTTTATTATTAACATCAAAGTATTTTTTTTTCACCCGTAGCAACGCACGGGCATTGGCTAGTCTCATAAAAAGAATAACTAGCAAATGTATCCATGGGTAATACGTATAGTATAGTAATCGAACTTTGTATTATTGCTAAATAAGACTTGCTCTAACTCGTATAGAATTTTATATCCATATAGTTAGGAGGACCGGACCTATAAAATAGGAGAGTTATATTCCTTTATCAAACGTACTCGGTGCTATAATAGGAGCAAAAAAAAAGAGGTAATAATCACTGCCAGAATCCTGAATTGCCTTGAGCATCAAAAAAACCATCAAAGAAAGAGGTTAAACCAAGAAAATGATCTTTGACCACAAAATGTCAAGCAAATTCAATCAAGGATATGAGACAAGGGAAATTAGTTTCCTTGACGGTTTTGACACTCAAGGATAATGAAAGGGGTTAAACCAAAGAAATGATCCTTGACCACAAACCGTCAAGCAAATTCACTCAAGGATAGGAAATAAGGGAAATTAGTTTCCTTGACGGTTTTGGCACTCAAGGATAATTTCCTTGGAGGCTAACTGTAAAGAAATTAGAACCATACTTAAGCCTGGGCGTTCGGTCGTGACCGAACCGATCGGTTCGGTTCTTCGGTCGCTTGAAAAGTTCGGTCATCTAAAAATGAAGACCGATCGGTTAGTTTCAAAACTCAAGACCGGACAAGTTCGGTCTCGGTCTCGGTCATGACCGAACTAACCAAACTATACAAAACATCTACTAAATAGTTTTTTTAGCAAATTTGAGTATTTTTTTTCTATTCCATGGCAAAAATAACAATATAACCTATAGATTAAATAGAGTGATAAGAGTAATGATTGATATAAATCCACTAAAATAAATATTATATCACTAATAATAGTCTAAAATACACATTATATCAATAAAAATTAGATGTTTGGTTAGTTCGGTCAGTTCGGTTACCCGAGGCATATAACCGAACTAACCGTAAAAAGTTCGGCTAGTGTGGACTGGACCGAACTAGTGACCGAAAATTTCGGTCTCGGTTACTTCGGTTCGGTCTTTGGTCTTCGGTCAATTATACCCAGGGCTAACCATACTTAACTTGCCAAAGAGCCCAGCCAAGAAAATATTGCGACCACCAAGGAAAGTAATTTTCTTGAGGGTCCTAAACCGCCAAGAAAATACTCTAAACCGCCAAGGAATTGCAGTCAACAACCTTCAAGGAAACATAGAGCCATAGCAAAAAAAAACATAAATCAACAAAACTTGCTCTTCCTAGAATTCAAACCTTGGACCTGATACTTCACAACAATAGCTCTTACAACTACACCTCAAAGTAACTTGTGAGTAAGTGAATCACCGTTTACTTTTGTATTCACTTTGTTGAATCTTGTAATGAATATTTGACATCCAAAATGATTTCAAATGTAAAAAGTTTGAACTAAAAAGTTTTAAATCTCATCGAATACTATAATTTTAGTTTAAATTATATCTCCATCTGAGGTCGTTTGTAAAATTTTAAAAGTTTGAAATTCAAAGTTACGTGAATTTTCTTGGCTGTTTCAAATTACACTCAAGGAAATACGAATTACCTTGGCGGTTTCAAGTGGCACTCAAGGAAATACAAATTACCTTGACGGTTTCGAGGAGCACTCAAGGAAATATCAATTACCTTGGCGGTTTCATGTAACACCCAAGGAAATGAGCATTTACCTTGACGGTTTGGTTCAACACTCAAAAATATCTATTTCCTTCGAGGTCTATGTCTGCAACCAAGAAAATTATAATTTCCTTGACGGTTTTATTTTGGCCCTCAAGAAAATTTGAGCACTCAAGATAAATTTAGATTGTGGTAGGGAATACTACCCAACTGAGTGGACACTCGGCTACTCCGATCCTCGACACGGAGTCGCTCCCCCTCTCCCTGCGACGCGCTCCTCCGCGAGCTCCTCCCGAGGCCGCGGCCATCTCTCTCTCCCCACATCTCTCTTCAAAAAGAACTTTCAAACATATATAATCCATCATTTCATATGGGTAAATAATTCAACTTTGATACTACCAATTTCACATAAAAATGAATCCATCTCATTCATGTGATAAAATCAGAGATAGAAATGTGCTACTTAGATTAACATGATACGTTAATCAAAACATCAGCCTGAATAGTGGGGAGAAAAATGTTAATGCAACCAAAGCAGAAAAAATAAAGCTAATGTTCAGTTGTATCTTGTCTTGAGGTTGATAAAATGATAGTATATCCTAAACTTCATATATCAGTCAAATCATAATAGTAGGATGGAGTTTCTCTCCATTATACATGATTGCACATTTCAAGACTTCTTATGCTAGAGCTGCCTTGGACTTGGACACGAGCAGAGCAGTACTCCCTTCCAAGACTCTTCCCTAACCAGGACCTCCATAGTCCATATTGCCATAGGTGGCAGAGCCCAATTAGATTGAAATCACCTCCAATTTTTCAAATTTGGCACCATGCTCTTGATGCGGCACCTGTATAGTCGTTGACTCAACAATCCACAGGGTCTGCCTTTTCTGTGGTGGCCTTGAGCAGCGATGCTGATGTTTGTCTGATCGAATGAAACCGACGTTGATTTCTCCCCTCCTGCATGAACCAGCCAGTAATTAAGCAGTGCCAAGGAGTACTCAAAACCCTTTTTAAACTGCCTGGGCACCCGATTCATCTCACCGAGCCACCGATCAATGAACCTCCCATCTCTATTATGTGCAACAGATTGTAGGACAATCGTGTGATGATCCTAAACCAGACTCTCTGTGCAAGCATTTAATAAACAAATTTCTTACTGAAACATGCAGTCATGCTAAAAGCAAAAGCCTTGTGTGCGCCACCATACAAGAAGCTACTGGAAGCAAGCATTTAACATTTTAATGGCCACGTCAAACACTGCTCTTAATGGTGCATCCCTTCTGCAAAAGAAGTACAGATCTGATGAGTCTACCGTTTATAGTTACAAAATGGTGCATCCCTTCTGCACCCTCTTCTTCTTTTGCTTTGGATGCTGGAGAACCATCTTAATGGCCACATCAAACACTGCTCTTATTTTTCTGAATGTGCAAAGCAGCAGCAGTCAGTAACCACAAACACAGCGGCTGAGCTCAATGCTGAATCTAGTGCGGGTTAGAGATGAAGACTTTTGCTATATTTGATCCATGCAGCTATTTTTTGGTTTCTAGCACTAGCCTATATCTACTACATATCCACGCCATCATCATCCTTGTCATTCATAGTTTCTAACGCCTTTTCTATGTAGGCTTGTTGGCGCAACAACTTCTTGCGAGCCTTTTCATCCTGCTGTTCTTCATTCAATTGCAACCGTAACTTCTCGATTCCAATCTTCAGACCATCTATTTCTTTGGTTGAAGAAGATACATTGTCCTCGGCCAATACAGAAGAGGGTTGGGGGCCGATTAGAGGATTTGCCCGGTCCTTGACCCTGATGATATTGCCTTTAGTACCCTCCAGCAAATGTGCAGGAACATGTTCTGATGCCCCTACACCGAGTAAAAAAAGACACACATTGCCAAAATCAGCATCAGATTTGAGAAAGAAACACACATTATCAGAAGCAGCATGACACCTATCTAAAACAACATCAGAATTGAGATTTACAGCCTACACCGTGTGAAGAAAGTAAGAAACAATCAGAAGTAGCATCCACGTACACATTATCAAAAGCAGCATGAGAATTGAGATTTACAGTTACAGCCTATTGAGTAAAGAAACACGTATTATCAGAAGCAGAGCATCAGATTTACAGAGCTGCAACCATGGCACACTAACGAACTTATTCTCGAATTTAGGCACGCAACGCAAGCGATCATCAGTCCCAACTCCCAACATAATTTAGGCACGAACGCAACTGGATCATCAATCCTCGGGCCAACCAAACATTCGGCAACAGAAGTATTTGGGTGTAACGTACCATCGCATGAAGGCTCGTCGCCGAGGCCGGGTGGCAGCTCCCAGGCGTCGACGAAGCGGGATGTCTGGAACCTCAACTCTTGCGGATCCGCCAGCTCTAAGTGGGTCAAGCATTCGGCGCAGGCCACGACCCGCCTCTCCCGCACATCCAGTGCGAACAGCGACTTGCCGTGGAAGAGGTAGAGTATGGCGTAGTTGTTCGGGTCTACAAGCGCGAGCCTGGGAAGCTTGCCCGGCGGCAGACCGGCGGCGAGGTAGGAGTCATGCGCCCAGATCTCCGCGAAGGATACTTGGTACTCGCGGTGCCAACACGGGCCGTCCGGGTCGAGGAGCGTCCACATGGAGATGGTGGCGTTGTCGGCCGGGAAGTCCGCCTGCGCCTGCGCCTGGTCGTCGTGGGAGAGGCCCCTGAGCTCGACATATCGCAGCCTGCCCTGGCTGGGCCTGATGACGCGGCTCTCGTCAATCCAACTCTGGCGTAAGACTGGCTCCTTCACCTCGCAGCCGGCTGGTAGAGGGACGAAGCGTAGTCCTGGCTCATTCAGGAAAGGGATCGCAGACGAGCATCCCGTATGCAGCGTCGATCCACCAGAGGAGGCCGCTGTAGGCGAGGACGCCGTGCGCGTCCCATAGCTTGTGTTCCGGGGACGAGGCAAGCTTCTTCCTCCCCCACATCTTGGTGGCGGTGGAGAAGACGAGCAGCGATTCGTGGTGGGTCGTCGGGGTAGGATGTAGTTGCGCGACGAGGTAATGGCCGAAGCGCTGCGGGTCCGGAATGAGGCCGATGTTGCGTCGCCGTCGGTGGAGCTGGACGCCCAGGTCGGGCGGGGCTGGTGGAAGTCTGGTGGCGGCGCGAGAGTGCCCGTCGCACAGAAACAGGCCGGTGTCGAAGACGCCCTCGCCCTGCGTGGCGTGGACAACCAGGCGAGCGGACGAATCGCTCGCGATGATGTAGGGGTGCGATCCCGGCCACCTGGGTCCGGGGGCGATCGCCTCCGACACGAGGAAGTAGCTGGGGAGCGGCGGCTCCTGGAGGTGCAGGAGGAGGTCCGTCCCGGGGAGGAAGCTTGCGGACCGCTCGTCGTCGGAGCCGATGACGATGGGAATAGAGACGAGGACCACCCAGCGATGGCGGGTCTCTTCGTCGGACTCCGCCTCCTTGCGAGCAGGCAAGCGCGACGACGACGATGCGGAGCGCGCAGACGAGCGCGACGCCGACGACGCGGAGCGCGCTGACGAGCGCGACGGTGCCGACGACGACATGCCTCGGCCTTCGAGGTCCTTCGTCGGTTAGGATTTTGCTTGGGCAGTTGGGCGGGGTGTGTTTGAACTTGATTTGATGAGGAGGGGGAAAACGGGAAGCAGGGGCGGAGCGGAGCGCGATTTATAGGAGAGCAGTTTTTCCGCATTTTTAACCATCGCTGCTGGTATGTTGAGATTAGTGCTCAACAAAAGTGGGTATCGTGTACAAAAAAACATTTACGTATATTGGTATTGTAGATAGAAAACAGTTCATGTACATGCGGCATACGGTACATAGTTTTTTTCTTCTTTTTTTTGACAACATACGGTACATAAAGTTGGTCCCAGGTTCCTTCTCTACGACTCTACCTCCCCTCCTCGCTTCCCCACGCCGATTGGCCGATAACGAGCGCGCCGCCGCCGCCGCCGCCGCCGCCCGCCGCCCTGCCTCCGGCGAGACCGTCTCGTGCCTGCGACGATCTCCTTATTCCCCTCCCCTCCACCACCGCCGCCATGGCCATGCTCTCCCCCGCCCCAACCCCACGCTCGCGTCGACGGCCACCACGGAGAGGAGATCCAGCAGGGCGGCAGCTGTCGCGGAGGAGAAGGTCAGATGCGACAAGATCCGAGAGGTCTAGCGTCGCACCAGGTCAGTCGTTCGTTCGCTGCCCATTTCTTCTCCAACTCCGGCAAACGGCCGCGACGCCCCCTCCCCGACCTGGCCCGGCCGCCTCCGCCACCGCCAGGACCCCTAAACTGCCCGGCCACCATCCCCACCAAGCCGTGGGCAGAAGCTCAATCCTTCCATCAATGGTGGTAGTGATCTGAACTTTCGTCATTACTTCTTAGCTGCTACCCTTTCATGGTGACCTTTTTCTACTTTTAAACATGTAATAATCCACATCTGTAGTAGTAGTAGTTACTAATTTGTTTGTTTTTCTTTTTTTTCTACTCGTGTAGTTCTGGGCTTCTGGCAACCATGCTTTTCGTAGATCTGCTGATGCAAACAAACACTGGACGTCTGGACTGGTGCTTCATGAAGGCATCAATTCTGTAGGAAATTCTGATCTACTTTAGGTTTTATCCATGTATGGATTTTTTGATGGATTGAACAAGTTTTGCCCCAGGATCTGTGCATGAAATTTCTGATTGCTTTGCTGTAAAAATGATGCACATGCACATATGTTTCAACAGGATATTTGTCTACAACAACAACAACAACAACCAAGCCTCTTAGTCCCAAACAAGTTGGGGTAGGCTAGAGTTGAAACCCAACAAGAGACCCTAGTCACGGCAACAGGATATTTGTCTGCACTGAATAATAAGAACATGTACCGAGTTATATGCCAAATGACACATGTTTGCTCACAAGAAGAAAAAAAGACCATATGTATGACTTGTGCTATGTCTCAGACTTTAAATTTAACTTCCTCCTATGAGTTATGAGCTACGGAGTACTATGTATGAAATTTCTGGTTTGTTGCTTTGCTCTTCCATGGTTCAATTAGAGCATGGGACTTCTGGGGATCTATCTAGCTCTCTGTGTTTTCCCCAGATGTTTGCACTTATTACTCAAATCATTTGAATCTGTCTACTAATGAACATGTACTAGTTGAATCTTGCACTAAAACTTGGTGTTTCTTTTCTTGTTTGACATCTTGATGTACAAAAATCAAGATATCATTAATTAAAGATAAAACTAATGGGCAAAAATTGGGATCCTTGGTTAGTATCTGGAAGTGTGTTAAGTTATTGGAGCCTACTGTCTCTTTGCATTTTTCTGATAGCTAAATAATAAAAAGCCACCGGTAGTTTAAATTTGTTCATTTAAATACTAAATTTGAGCTACAGGAACTCATGACAAGTGTTCTTGCAGGTTCCTTGAAAAAGGGTTATATTTGCCTTGGAATCGAGAGCACAAGGAAATGTCGATTGGTTCCAACATAGAAAGATGTAGGGATTTGCTATTCATGTTCATGTGCAAGTTTGACAACTTTATACCCAGTGTTTTGTGGGCATTCTTGTAAAGCATAGAAATTATGGTACCACGAGGTCATTCCTGTAATGCATATTCTGTCGTTGAACATGTTCAACCAAAGTTTGGATATCATTTTATTAAAAAAAAAACTTGTTAAAATATTTGAATGGAAGCGAAATATTCTGAATTTTATGAGGCAAAAAGGAGAACGAAAACTGGACGGAGAATTATATTTGAATGTAAAGACGTTATTTATTTGTGATTCAATTTAATTTTTGTTAAGTTTTCCTTTCTGCAAAAAAGAAAGCTGTGATGAAACATATGATGTATGTTGGTTCCTTGACCAGAGTACTAAAGTACCCCACATGCACTACTAAAATGATCAGTTTCTGTTTTTTCTACTCTATTATTCTGTTTTCTGACGTCCTTTCCTGTGCACTGTGCATATTCGGGCAGCAAATGTTCGGCTCTTCGGCATATTTAACTTGAATTTTTTATTTACGTAGTTTATAATAATGTTGCTTTCTCTATCCAGAAATATAATGTTGATGATCCAGATGAATTTCAGTTCGTCTCCAAAACTCTCCTGACTTGTAAAGCTGAGGCCATGTTCAGTTCATGAAATTGGCCCAAATATGTTGCGCAGTACCCGTCACATCGAATCTTTAGTCGCATGCACGAGACATTAAATGTAGATAAAAAAAATAATTAATTATACTTTTATTTTGCTCATATCGAGACGAATCTTTTGAGCCTAATTAGGTCATGTTTGAATAAAGTTTATCAAATAACAACGAAAATACTACAGTAATTTTTCACCAAATATTTCACCAACTAAACAAGGCCTGAGCACAAGGAATTCGGGCCATGTTTAGATTCCACCTCTTTTCATCTTCTCTCTATCACATCAACCATCACATCAATGTTTGGACACATGTATGGAGCATTAAGTGTATCACATCAACCATCACATCAATGTTTGGACACATGTATGGAGCATTAAGTGTAGGTAAAAAAAACTAATTGTACTTTTAGTATGTACATGTCGACATTAAGTGTAGGTAAAAAAACTAATTGTACTTTTAGTATGTACATGTCGAGACGAATCTTTTGAGTCTAGTTAGTTTATATTTGGATAAAGTTTGTCAAATAACAACGAAAATACTACACTGCAAAATTTTGCATCTAAACACACCCTCAATATGAAATCACATAGGTGCTTTTGGGCCGATATTAGCAGCCGAAGAGGCCATTTTGAAATGACCTATGCAAGTGGGCTCACCTTTATTGCACGAATGTCATGAGTAGATTTTTTTTTCTTTTTTGCGACGAAATGTTCTTACGCTGTCAAAATGAAAAACCGTAGGTTTTTTTTTTGCAGTCTCTATATGGTGAGGGTATTTGCGGGTGTTCTTTTCCTTTGCTATTTTTTCAGTGCGGTTTTCAGTCCAACAGGTAACGGACGATCAAAGGAAGGATATGATTGGTTTGATCTTCAATGCACTCTTTTTCTATAGGTCAGTTTATGTCAAGTCGTTCTTTTATATAAACTATTGCTTTTCTTGATATACTGCATATCAGATATAAGATACTCTTTTAAATGTCTCTCTCTCAAAAAAAAAACTAAAGGTGGCAATATCTTCTGAAAATTACACTATTGACTTTTCAAACCAAAAAAAGGCAACATCATTCAAAGAAAATTATATAAACTAATGAAAATAATTCATATAGGTCGCGCTTAGTAACCCCAATAATGGTACAAGGCGTTAACGTTACTACACTGATACTTTGATGTGATAACTTTTTGTCTAATGTTTTGCAGCAACAAAAATCCAGAATTATACGAAAATTTAAGCACCAAGGTGTTCGTATATATAAACCCATATATGGCGATGCAAGAAATTAGAGACGTTTTGGCTAAAAAAAGGTGCTACCAAGCTTAGATCCACATCATATGTGGATTAAAAAATGAGCTCCATATATACCAAACCAAAATAACAATCACTACTATAGAAAACTTAACAGAGATGACTATTTTTAATTAACCGAGATGGGCATCACAACCGCTTCCAGCGAAAGGAACATAGGCGGTTAGCTTTAGCTTGCCCACGTTAAGGCACCCACCTCGGATAACGGTTAATGATCTTCAGAAAACTGAAAAACAAAAAAAAACTTACAACTCTAGGGAGTTGAACCCATAACATATCACTCAATACTACCGAGTCCTTACCACTGCACTGAACACTCATTCATTCATTTTCATATAATATATAATATGTTATTTTTTATATCAATATTTCGTACTTTTATATTAGATATTTTGACTACTAAATGAACTCAAATGAAAAAACTTTTAACTGCAAAATTTGAAACTTTGTCAAGTACTACAACTTTAGTATAGGATGTATTTTCATCTGAGATAGTTTGATTTTTTTTTGAAAAAATGTATCAAAACATGTGAATTTAAACCATATACTCCCTCCGTCTCATTGAAAGTGTCGTTAGAAAACCGTGTTCCCCTCACAAACACACTTCCCGGGCGACACTCTCAATGGGACGGAGGGAGTATTTGAGACTCTAGATGACTTTAAATAAAAAATTATCAATATCAAACATGTAACTCATGCCGATGAGTACAACGGTATTGCGAACATTTGAGATAGTTTAGGAATTCAAAATTTTAAATTATAAAATCTATAACCTTCAAATACATATTTGGGACTCTAAACATCTTCAAATTAAAAACTTTTAAACTACAAAGTTGTAGATTATATTTAGAACTATAACTTTTGTATTGATCATGTCAACATCCAATATCATTTGATATTGACCATGTCAACATCCAAGAACATTTGATAACTTTAAATTTAAAATTTTAAAGTATGTACACTTACAACAATATTTTGGGACACTAAACTATTTTAATTCAAAAGATTTTCCACTACAAAATTGTATGAGAGCTACAATTTTGATATAAAGTTTATTTTCATCCGAGTTCACATGAAAAGTTATGAATTATTTTTTGTAACCGAGAATGACATCTTAAGACACCAGTATCAGTTAATCAATTTACTGAGGCGGTCTTCTTAAGACGTCCGTCTCTAAAAATAATCTATTTTTGGGGACGATTGTCTTAAAGTATCTGCCTCCATGAATCGATTTTATGAGGCGAGCTAAGATGACCGTCTCTATAAATTAAAATGCTCGTCTTCGTTAATTACCTAGCTTTTTTTTTTGAGGTGGTTAGATTTGGTGCTATTTTCTAAAACCATTTATGTAGTAGTGAGTAGGATTTCTGGTGTACAGGCACAACACACAACCATAGTAGCACACTAACAACATGTGCGTGTTGCGTTGCTATGTTCGTCGATCGATCTGTCTTTTTTCTCCCAGGAGATATATAGCACCTGCTTGCTGCTTTGATGCAATGCAAGCCTGAACTCGTGCTCAGCCATGCATGATGTATGGTTCGATCTCGCAATTAATGAACACGTGCGCATTTGCTGGCCAGCTAGCAGAGATTCTGCTCACGCGGAAAACGTGCCGTTTAATTCCATCGATCCATATATGCTGGACAAGAGCTAAGACTATCCGCACTCATGGACCTCTATATTTATCCTCTATACATCCTAGTCATCAAGATTCTCTTCTTTATACACACTTCTTCCGCACTCATTCATCCTCTATATCATCCTCTATCCACTGTGAGGCCTACTTGTCATTTTTTCTAAATATATCCATGTAATATCTTGATTTAAAGGATTTATTGAAACGGATTTAATGGTGCAGACGAAATTTTATTTGGTGTTGTGGTTTGTGAGTTATAACATTTTTTTAGATATTAGTTGAAATAGTAGCAGCAGCGGGACCCACATGGGAGCAGGCCAGCGGCGTGGGGTGGAGCCGCGCGGGACGAACGGCAAAGCGCTCAGTATAGCGGACGTCTCCCTCTACCGTATCTGATTCAGTACTGCGCTGCAGACCATTCCACGATAAAATCTTCCTTCAGGATTGGGTAGCGGATTGCATAGCGCATGCAGTGCAGCCAGTCTAAGACCGACCGCACTGCGGTCCTTTACCTGATACTGGAGGAGTATATAGCGTAGATATCAGCTGCAACGGGTCCGATAAAAATCACTGGAGTGAGGCTCCGTCCGTCAAATTCGAAGGAGCAGCGGACGTCTGCCAAATTCAGCCGAGGAGGAGACAGAGCATGTAGTGGTGGGCCCCACATGTGCAACTAACTAAAAAATGTTATAACTCACAAACTAAAATCCCAAATTAAATTCCGATTACACCATTAAATTTTTTTTAATAAATCCTTCAAAATAAGATGTCACATGAGTATATTTAGATAAAAAAAATTTATAGACATGTGGGCCCCATAGTGGATAGAGGATGATATAGAGGATAGATGAGTGCGGAAGAATTGCGTATAGAGGAGAGAATCTTGATGACTAAGATGTATAGAGGATGAATTTAGAGTACGAAGAGTACGGTCAGTCTAAGCCCAAGCAAAGACATGTCCTGTCGACTGCCGTGCCGCTAGTCCACCGATGTAACGTGTGCGTGCGTGCTGCATCACTTCGAACTGGACTGGATCGAGTCCGTGGCCGTGTTCTGCCGAAACCTTCCTTTTATGTATGAAGTAGGCCTGTCAATCAATCAATATCCTGTGAAACCAAAGCGATCCGCGTAGAGTAGTTCAAACAAATCTCGTTGATTCTCATGGAACTGATGGAAAAGTAGAGAATCTTTGCTTGTCGATCTTTCTTTTTTTTTCTTGAGTTTTTGCCTCGATTTCGAGGTTTTAAGAGACCACCGTAGTGAAACAGAATCTCATTTTTTTCCGCGAACGATCGAGCCTTCATATCATAGGAAAAAAAAAGGTATAGGACATGTTTGGTACAACTTCATTAGCTGTTTTTTTTTTTGCTAAATAATTTTTTTTTTCAAAACGATTTTATCTGTGAAGCCGTGTTATTCTCCTTTTTCACAAAAATACACTACAAGGAATAGTACTTTTGAAAGGACCTAAGGTGTCGCCTAGAGGGGGGGTGAATAGGCTTTTCTGAAAAATTACAACTTATAATGCGGAAGCAATTAGTATGTGAGTTTCCAATTACTTGGAAACTCTCAATCGGAGTAAAACAACCCAATCAAGAGACAAACACAAAGTATATGACTTATATGTAATACACCTAGAAGCTATCACCCTGCACCACAAAGATTAGCTCAAGGATTAAACAATTTGGGCGCAGTCAGTAAATACCGGACATGTCCGGTATCGGTATGCACGGGTTGTGCGGGACTGCTCCTTTTCTTCTCCAATTTCTCACACAACCTGCAATCACTATGTATGATGTATATATAGAACTGATTGCTTGGAAAACAACTAGCACAACGAAGAATAACAAATAGCCGAAAGTAAAGCACAAAGGAATGACACGGTATTTGTTTCACCGAAGTTCGGCACCCCCTCGGGTCCTACTCTCCGTTGAGCCGGCTGCGAGCTACCACAAAGGTGGGCTCTAGAGGACACCACGGGTCACTCTAGCCGCGGTCTATTTCACCCGCAATGCTCCTTCCACTAGTTGATTTCTTTTGAGGAGAGATCGAACCTTCACAAACTTTCCGAGGCACTCCACAAAGCTCTTGGGTGTTCAACGGCGACGCCTAGCCGTCTAGGACCGTAGAGTCCAAGAGTAACGAATGCGCACAACAAGATCGACGATTTGCACAAGTGCTCAAGAGGTGGCTTGCTCTCTAATTTTGAATCTCTCTCAACCCACAAATGGATTTGGCAATTAGAGGACAATCACTCACTAAGAGAGGGTTGGAAAGTGTTTTGAAAGGCTTAGAATGAGTGTGGGAACCAGTAGAATCAGCAGCCTCCAAAGGTGGAGGCTTGGGGGTATTTATAAGCCCACATTCGAAACTAGCCGTTTTCTAGCCGTTGGCTGAGTCAGCTCATACCGGACATGTCCGGTATGACTTCACTGCGTGAGAAACATCCTTACTCAACCAACTTTCAAACCCCTGAAAGGATCCCGGTAGTACCGACCACCATGTCGGTAGTACCGCTAGTTAGAAGGGGGTTTTCGCAACCTCTCTGGAAGTGGCCAAAAATGGCCTACCGGTACTACCGCTATAAGGCCGGTAGTACCGGTCGGTAGTACCGACCCAAGGGGCGGTAGAACCGCCAGCACACAGACTGCTAATCAGAGATCCGTATGGACTCCAACCGCCAGTACTATCTATACGACCATAGGAAGGCTGCAACGATGTAGGTCCATACCGGATATGCATGTCTGGTATGGACTCCCTTCACCAGATTTAACACCAGGCCAGACGGATGGCCGCACTGCTGTGGGCTCTGTCCGGTATGGGACAGACAGTGCAGCAAACAGCTGAAAGTTAGCTCTAGCTCTCTCATGTCTCACTTAGGTTGGATTGAGCACTTATGAAAAATCATCTACTATATGTTGCATCCCTCTTAATAGTACGACATTCCTATTTACTCAAGTTTAAATTCAAATACGATTTTAAACCTCTTGAGTTGATCTTGATTTGAACCAAAGCCGCTTGTCTTCATTTTTCATATTGGGAGGAATGGTTGTCATGTTTGGAAGTAGATATCCCACGAGCATAGCCATCTTGAGCATGTGACTTGACTTCATGCAAGTGATAGAATGTAATTCCAAATGTGTCAAGTCACTTCAATCAATATTGTTGCTAGGAATGTTGATTCTCCACTAGATGTGATCTTCAAGCTTGATTGATCCTTCGACTAAATGCAAGTACTTTCTTCTTCACTCTAGCTAGGTTCTTCGGCCGCCAAGCCGTCGCTTGCCCTTCACCCTTGCTTAGTACCTCAAAGACTCTTTCCTTGCTATCTTCACCATTTCAAGCCATTCAACCATACTTCATTTTGAATCCTTTCTTAGCAATCATAAATGAACTATGATTATCCCACAATACGATAGCCCTTTATATCAATATCATTCTCATTGTTGTCTTGTGCTTGTGACATGATCTTCATACAACAATCCATCATTTTGGCTTTGCATTATATTTCAAGTACATAGTGAGATAATCATTTCCCTGTGTCACACTTAGCAATCATATTAGATCTTTAATCAATATTGTCATCAAATCATCCAAAATCACACTTAAGTGCAACATGCACTTTCAAACTCCCCCTTTTTGGTGATTGATGACAACCTTGATTAAATTTTACAAAAGGATAAAACAATTAAGCTTATGGGTTCAATGATTTATGAAGAGCTCCCCCTTAATATGTGCAACATGAATTGAATTAAAAAAGGACCTCAAATTGTCAATTTGCACATACTAAGGTGAATTGGAAACTCCCCCTAAAACATTGCATCCGTGAAATGCAAATGTGTGAGCAATATAAATCGTGATGCATATGACAAGATATATCACAAAAGACAATAAATGAAAACCAATACACCAAGACATATGCAACACACTAGTAAGTAAAGATCTTATTAAGAATAAATTACTACTCATATCACACACATAGCATTCACACAAAGATTTCTCAAGTCCACAACCACTAAGATAGATTATATTACAAGATAAGGATCATGTCTCATCACAAAGATGTCTCTGCCACCAGATACACAAAAGAACTCATACATGACTCATGATATTACAATAAAGCTCAAACTCTGATAACTAAACCACCTGCAGTACAAATCTCCAGATACAAGATACATAACAGATAACATGAAGTCTGGAAGCTCTAATCAACTATCTCTCCCCCTTTGACATCTATCTCCAAAAAGGTGAACGTGAAGCTCATAGATGACTCAAAGAGGGCTGCAGGCGAAACTGTCACTCGTCGTCGTCTCCAGGCTGTCGAGAGCTCTGTCCTGGGTCAGGGTAGCCGTAGGAACCACCAAGGAAGTTGTCCGACATATCTGAAGCAAACTCCTCAGCTGAACTAGGACGAAGCAGGGGGTCTGTGGAGAACCTGGGAGCTGAAGGAAGAGTGTCATGGGGCTGCTGCTCTGCCTCTGCTCCCTGCCTCTGACTCTGCTGCTCTATCTCTGCTCCCTGTCTCTGACGTACTGAAAGCTCGTCAAACTCCCTCTCATACCTCTGCTGCTGCTGCTCAAACGTCTCAGGCTGCTGAGTCTCATCATCTGATGGTGGGGACCTCGGGGGCTGAAACCTATAGTGCTCGTGAAACATCTTCAGCGTCCTCGAGTCCTCTCTCCTAGCCTGCCTCTCACGGTGCTGCTGAGCCTTGATCACATTGACGTCCTTGCACACGCCGAGAATACTGCTAAGAACCTTGCGCAAGAGAGAGCGCTGCCTGCCACGTCCCTGAGAGGTGGAGTGAGAACGAGTGTGTGGCTGTGGAGAACCTGCTCCAGCTGCTCCTCCTGCTGCTCCTGCAACTGGGTCCTCTGGCTGTGGCTCTGCTGCTGCTGGAACTGCCCCTAGAGCCGGAGGCGGTATAGGTGACTCAGGAAGATCTGCCTGGAACCTCAGAGGCCTGTGCGAGTGGTCGTAGGTAAAAGTGGCACCAAGCTGTTGCTCAATCATATGCTGAATGTATGGTGCAAATCCACATCCCTTGAGTGGCCTCTCTCCCACTCTCTTGATCTCACACCAGATAAAGTCAAAGATACTGAAGGGCTGTGCTCCTGGTGCTAACCTGTGCAGGAGGTTCCTCGTGTAATCTGCAAGTGTCCCTCTGTCTCCTGACTTGCAATCAATCGTGGCTCTGAGCATCCTGTTGAGATAGCCGTAGGTGGGGTGAATACCTCTCACCTTCCCTACGACGGCCCCAGCAGGAAGAGGTGGTGGGTACATGTACCCAAGCTGCTCTGGAGGAAGCACAACCTCATCGTGAATACAAGCTCTCTGAAGGTCCTCCTCGTCAAAGCCAAGATACCCTGCAAACTCCCTGTAAGACACAGAGTACTAGACACCCTCAGTCATCCAGTTCATGCGCTTCTCATCAATCTCGTCAGACTCCTCAACATATAGGGTGGCATAGAACTGGGCTATCACCTCATCACACCAATCATGCTGAAACTCCAGAATACGATAGAGGCCTGTCTGCTGGCAAATAGCAATAGCATGCTCAACTGAAGGACGATGATGATCTCTAGCATGCTGCCAATCAACGTACTGAGCCCTGATGATCACTGGGTTTCTGGTCAGAAGCACCTTCTCATAATAGTCAATGTGAAACAAGGTGTGGAACCTGTAGTCATAGATGTTCCTCTCCTGTCCCCTGGGGTCTCTCCTCCGCTCTCTCCTGGCCTTCTGTGTACCACCAGACTCTCGATAGTCCACACGAGCCACCCAAGCAGGAATCAGGGCGGCAGGACGTATCGCAAGAGCCCCAAAGTGTAGTCCTTCCTGCTGCTGCTGAGGTGCATCTTCTTCCTCTCCTTCTTCCTCTTCTTCAATCTCTGCTTCCTCTTCTTCCTCTATGTCATCACGAGCTGCAAACTGCTGAGGAGCTCTAGAAGCACCTCCCCTTGGAGGTCTAGTAGTGCCACGACCACTACCACTCCCACTGCCACTGCTGCCTCCAACTGACAAGCCGGGGTGAGAATCTTGCCTCCTCTTCTTCTGCCTTTCCCTTGTTGGATCATGTCTCGTCTTGGTTCGAGGCTCGACTCTTTCACTCATAGCT